>CM038051.1:170960515-172177182 GCA_021397845.1 Areca catechu | reverse complement strand
CATTGAAAGGATGCTCACAAAATTTGAAGAAGCTCAATTATGTTGAAGAACCAAGTTTGAATGGAATGATTGCACAAAACAAGACTTGGACACTCAAAGAATTGGTTAAATGGATGACTAAGGCAAATGAAAACATGTTCTAGCACAAGTTCAACAATTTCTATATTCTTTTGATAATGTGTCGACTCAAGGTGTCGACACATGACATGATGTGTCGACACATGAAGATGGTGTGTCGACTCAGGCCGGTACGCAACAAAATTTTAAATGGCATAGATGATGTGTCGACACATGGACCTTATGTATCGACTCAAGGTGTCAACACATGGATCAACACATCGCCTGAGAATTTCAAGCTGCAGAACTTGCAGAAGTTGAAGGAATAGTTGATGTGTCGACACACGGACCTTATGTGTCGACTCAATGTATCGACTCAACTGAGAATATGTCGACTCAGCTAATTTTTCCAGAGAATCTGAATGGAACAGTTTGAACTTGTGTCGACTCAAGAAGAACATGTGTCGACCTAATGTGTCAACACATGAAGAGAAAGTGTCGATACATGGAGTTCTGACAACAGTAACGACTAATTTTTTCAAGCACAGAACTCATCCAAATGCCCTTCAACGGCTAGTTTTTTAAGTATAATGGCTAGATTTTGGTTTTGGAAGCTTGGGAAGGTATATAAAGGCTCCAAATCAAATCAAGAAGATGATTATTGAATATCCTTAAAGAGTTTAAAGAGAAAAGAAGAGAGAAGAGCCTTAACTCCTATTTATTCAAAGCTCAACCACTCTTAAGCAAAGGAAAGCCTTCCAAGCATTCAAAGCTATCAAGTGCATTGAAGATCATTCAATCTTGGATATTCAAAAGGCTTCAACAAGAGCAAAGCAACACTACATCGAGCTACATCGACTTATTTGCTTTTTTATTGAAAACTTACATTGGTTCTTTATTTTTCAATCTTATATCTTGTAAAGGTTATTGGTTAGCCTATTGAAAAACCAAGTGAGGTTATTGGTAAGCCTTGAAAACCAATTAGGTTGGTGGTTAGATCGCAAAATCACTAAGGTTCTTGGTTAGCCCGGAAAACCAAGGGAGGTTTTTGGTTAGC
Source organism: Areca catechu (assembly GCA_021397845.1). Classification (NCBI taxonomy): domain Eukaryota; kingdom Viridiplantae; phylum Streptophyta; class Magnoliopsida; order Arecales; family Arecaceae; genus Areca; species Areca catechu. The sequence continues at coordinate 172,176,068 of CM038051.1, read as the reverse complement.
CTTGTGAAAACCAATTAGGTTCTTGGTTAGCCCATAAAACCAATTAGGTTCTTGGTTAGCCCATAAAACTAAGTAAGGTTGTGACTTGTGAGCCTTGTAAAACAAGTCGGGTTACGATTAGTGAGCCCAGAAAACTAATTGGCTGTAATCATTGGATTATAGTGAATTTCCAAGGGGATCTTGGGGAGTGGATGTAAGTGCATTGTTGGCACCGAACCATTATAGTTTGTTGTATTTGTGATTGCTTGTTCTCTCCCTCCTTGTTCTTTATATTTTGCTTATTGCTTTTAATTTTCGCTGCACTATTACTTTAGAGTATTGCACTTTAATTTTAGTACCTTGTTAAATTGAATTGCATATCTTGTATTGTGAAGTTTGCTACTTGTTTTATCAAGCTTAGCTTTAAATTTTTTAGAGACCCAATTCACCCCCCCTCTTGGGTTGCTCTCTGGGCAACAAGTGGTATCAGAGCCTTGTTCTTAGTATATAGGCTTTACCGTATTGAGTAAAGATCTACGGCAACCCCAATTGGTACTAGTATAGTTGAGGGACAAGTCTCAAATAGACCTCCATTTTTTAATGGAACAAATTATACTTACTGGAAAACTAGGATAAGAATTTATATGCATTCTATAGATTATAATTTGTGAAAAGTAGTTGATAAGGGTCCTCATATTCTTTCTGTGGTGGTTAATGGTGTTTCCATCCCAAAACTTGAAGAGGATTGGGATGAAAATGACATTAAACAATCTGAGATCAATGCTAAGGCAATGAATCTCTTGTATTGTGCATTAGATCCTAGTGAGTTTAATAGGATATTTACATGCACATCTGTCAAAAAAATATGGGACACACCTGAAGTTACCCATAAGGGTACCGATCAAGTGAAGAGCACTAAGGTCAATATGTTAGTGCATACATATGAGATGTTCCGAATGGAACCAAATGAATCTATTACTGATATGTATATATGTTTTACAAATATTGTAAATGCTATGAGAAGTCTTGGTAAAGTCATATCTAATGCTGATCTTGTGAATAAAATTTTTAGGTCACTACCGACATCGTGGGATCCAAAGGTGACCGCAATTCAAGAGGCAAAGGATGTAGACAAGCTTCCACTTGAGCAGCTAGTAGGATCGCTCATGACCTATGAGCTCAACTTAAAACAGAAATCAATGGACTTGAATAAAAAGAAGAAGGTGATCGCTTTTAAATCAAATGTTCAAGAAGAATCCTCGATTGATGAGTTCGATGATGATGAAGAAGAAGAAGGTGAAGAAGCCCTCCTTGCCCGAAAATTTAAAAGATTCATGAAGAGGAGGAAGTTTCCCTACAAGAAGAAATTTCAATCCAAGGAAAAGGAAAAGGAAAAAGGAAAAGAGAAAGAAAAAGAAAAAGAGAAGGAAGTACCTATATGCTTTGAGTGCAAGAAGCCCGATCATTACAAATTTGATTGTCCTCTCCTTAAGAAATCATGGAAGAAACTAAGAAAGAAAGCCATGATGGCCACGTGGAATGATAGCGAAGACTCCAGTTCAGAAGAAGAGCAGACTGAAATTGCAAATCTCTACTTCATGGCACATCAGGATAATGAAGAGATATGTTCCGACTCTAAAGTTGATTTTACTTTTGATGAACTTAGAAGTGCTTTTGAAGAATTGATGCATGATTATAAGTTAGTATTATCTGAAAATAAGAGATTAAAAAAGCATGCTAATAGTTTCTCATTAGAAAATAATTCTTTACTTAATGATGTTAGTTCTTTGAAAACTAAACTAGATGCTTTGGAAAAGAAAATTAATGCTTTAGCTATGAAAAATGAAGTTCTAAAAAGACCTAAACATGTTGTTTCTAACAATGATCTTTTAAAGAAAAACAAGGATTTGGAACTTGAAAATGAAAAATACAAAAATGAACTTGAGAAAATCAAACCTTTTGTTGATAAGTTCACTTATAGTTCAGAAAAGCTGAATTTACTTTTGAATAATCAAAGAGCAGTTTTCAACAAGGCAGGTTTAGGATATAAACCTCAAAAGCAACAAAAGTATTTCAAAAACTTCTTTGTGCCTGCATCATCCAGTATTACTTGTTTTACTTGCAAAAAATTAGGTCATAAATTATATCAATGTAGCTTTAGAAAAATCATGTCTTTTGGTAAAGTGTGGGTGATGCGGAACTAATATGCATGCAATTTTTTTTTGTATGTTTTACATGTTGAGTTAGGTGATTAATTCCCAAATTTCAGATCAAACTTATTTGTAGGGAATTTTGTATGAATTTTTGAAGATCAGCATGCAGATTAGGACCTAGAAAAGTAGCAAAGAAGGACCGCCGGGGCTGAGAAGCCTCGGTTAGGGCAAGTTCTCCTACAATAAAACTACTGGAGGTAGAGGGGTGTACCTGACAACGTCTGTGAAGATTGCCACAAAGGGGTCTCTCGTTCCTCGACGGATGCGGCCTGGAAAACCGAGCCAAAGACCCGCGGATACCCGGCTTTCTGCTCGGTGATCCGATTGAGGCTTGGCTGGAGTCGTTGGATTCGTAGGAACTCAGGGACCTGCAAACGACCTGTCAGGGGTTAGAAAGCTCACAAAGGAACAAGAAAACAAAGTAAAAACAGCAAGGGAAGGCTTCTTTTGGAGTGGGCGTCCAGGGATCTGGAGGGTTTGTTGGCAGCAGGAAGATGATTGCAAACACCGGGAAGAAGAACTCTCACAAACCCCTTTATGCACACAGCAGGGTATCACACCACTCAATAGAAGAACTCAAGGTTTTCATTCATCAAAAATTTTTTCATACAAGAGGCTAGGGTCCCTTAAATAGACCCTTAACCTTGGGCTCCAAGTAAGGGTACATAAGTCTTTACATAAGAATCCTTTTCCCTCTCAAACCCTAGCTAGAAAATAAGGAAATATTAGGTAGAAAAATCCCTAAAATTTTTCTTGACTTGGTCAAGACTCCAAGGACGCCTAGGGGGGCGTGTTGGGCTTCTAGGAGCAGCAAAAGGCCGGCCCAAAGGGGCCCGGGTGCATGGGTTTGGGCCTCTGGAAGCTGGGGTGGCCTGGTAGCCAGGTAGCAGGAATATTCCCTGGTATCTTGCTTCTTAGGGGCTTGGGCTTGGCACCTGGGCTTGATTTCATTGGGCTAGGATGCAGATGGACCTCTGGAATCATGGATGCCCTTATTTATGAATATACTTTGGCATCTGGAAGGGAATCTGGGCATCTGGAGGGCATCTGCAAGGAATCAGGGTTTCTGATTTTTCTCCTGGGGTCTTCAAATCTTCAAGCTGGGTTGGACTTGGGCTAAACTTCCATGTCTTCAATCTGGCTGGACTTGGTCTTCACTTGTATAATATAGTCTTGAGTCTTCAGTATGCTTGGACAGGACTCAAAAAAATAAAATTAGCTCAACATGAGCTAACTAGCATTGGACTGAACTAGCTCAACATGAGCTGACTAGTACAGAAGTGAAATAACAACTAAAAATACTCAAATAACAACTAAAATGGACTCAGATGAGCTAAGCCCTTATTACAAATGGACTCATAAATTATTGATCAATTACAGAGGGTTGAGAAGCCTCTGCCTTATTCTGGTGCCTTTGGTGTCCGCACCAATTCTCCCGGGGTGGGAGGAACTCGACCCTGTCGAGTGAAGATCAGACTGGCTCACATATCTCTCGAGAAGGTCTGAGTTGAGGCATTGCAAGTCCTCTCGAGAAATCTACGAATCGTCCGACTCTGGCTGGCCTTGCCATCGGATCAGGAAGCATTGATAGTCACGGCCCCGGGTCGTGATGGCTTGATCGTCCAGGATACGCTCGATCCGTTCTCCTCTCTCAGGCCAATTTGTTAGTGGACACTCTGGGTTAGGGTCACTCACAATGAAAAGGAATAGGTCCAAAGGCCTCACTAGGTAGCGCTGTCGGTTCCCTATACTCAACCAGGTCTGTAATATTGAAGGTAGAACTAATGCCCAAATTCGAAGGCAAGTCTAACACCTAGGCATTTGATCCAACCTTCTCTATCACTTTAAAAGGTCCGGCTCTGCGAGCATGAAGCTTCTTTTAGGCCTAAGCCTAACCAAGATAAAATCCACTACATCAAATTTTTTTGATCCATCTTCGGGAATTAGCCAGTTGTTTTAACATTAGTGCGGGTGGTGAACATGCTAGGCACATGCAGACTCCTAACAAGATGATGCAAAGGACTCAAACTAACACCTAATACACTCGACTTTGCATTCCTATCGAAGGAAATTTATTAGACTTTTATGGGCCTAAACCTAAGAGACTATAGACTCTCTAGGTTTGACCCTAGTGTGGTGTGCACAAGAGTATTTACAATGGACTCCAAGCAAATGCCAGAGGGTATGCCAGAAGTATAATGCAAACCTAACATGCGTAATGAATGCATGCAGTATGCTAATCTCTGTTAAATGCAATCTAATAATCCTAGAAATGCTGGTGGTGTCAGGAAAGGGCAGAAAATAGGAAGTGGGTTCAGAATTAGTTTGGTAGGGTAGGAAAAAAGGTTCAAGGTTAGTTGGATAAAGTTCGATATAAGAAAGCATGTCAGGGACTAATCCTAGACTAATGAGGCTAACCTTACGAGGTTGCGGTATATCTATGAGGTTTGCATAATGGAATGATGGGTTACTAATCTCAGGGAAGAGGTCCCTAATGGGAACTATAGGAGGAGGCTCATCTTGAGGGTACTGATTCAAAGAGATCAGGTCCTTAATAAATTCTTCTGGTTCTTGTATTTTAGGACTAGACTCTATAATTTGGCTCTCCTCTTCGGTTTCCTTAGGTAAGGCTCTAGTAGCAGTACCTAGGTTCTCTTCCTCTATTTGTTCTTCCATTATAGCTTTAGGTTGGATATGGTCAAGGTCAACTAGCTCTGGGTTGGTTTCTACCTGGGCATCTACTGGGTCAGCTAATTCTAGGTCTACTAAATGTGTCTCCTCTTCTCCCTCATACTCATCCACTAGGCTCACATCAGCTTCATACACTTCCGCATTAATGTAAGCCTTGTGAATCTCAGGAATGGTTGGAGAAGGTCGGCTAGCAGGAAATTGGTTAGGTTCTGGTCTCTGATTATGGGTACTACTCCTAGTAGGTTCAGGTTGTATAAGGGGTAGTGGCTCACTTCTGGGTTCATATTTAGGGATACTAATCCTATGGGGTTCAGGTTGACTAGAAGAATCATGACTAGTACTAGGTTGATACTTAGGGGTTATGGGTTCTCTAGGCTCATAGGACAAGGGTGCAGATCTATGGGTCATGGGATTATAGGATCTGGGGTCATAGGATTTTGGGTCAGCTCTATGATCAGGTTCTAAGGATGGATCATGGTATGGGGTCCCCCTAAGGTTGGGCTTCCTATATGGGTCAGGATATTGGGTTCTCCTAGGGTTGGACTCCCTATATGGGTCAGAATATTGGGTTCTCCTAGGGTTGGGCTCTCTATATGGGTCAGAGTATTGGGTTCTCCTAGGGTTGGGCTCCCTATATGGGTCAGAGTATTGGGTTCTCCTAGGATTGGACTCCCTATATGGGTCAGAGTATTGGGTTCTCCTGGGTTCAGTATCATAATAATGGTCACGGTAAGGGGTTCTTCTAGGTTCAGTATCATAATAAGGGTCATGGTAAGGGGTTCTTCTAGGTTCAGTATTATTGTATGGGTCAAGCTGAGGGGCTCTCCTAGGTTCAATCTCTCGGTATGGATCAGGGTTTGGGGTCCTCCTAGGTTGAGGATTGTAGTACGGGTCAGAATAAGGGGATCTCCTAGGTTCGACCTCATGGTATAGATCAGGGTTTGGGGTTCTCCTAGGTTGAGGGGACTCAGAATCTGGCTCAGATTGTGACCCATGGGTTCTTGCTATGGTCCCTACACGGCCTCCTAACTGGTCAAACCTTTTGGCAAGATGGTCAATTCTATTGTTGGTTTGGGTACCAGACTGAGTTAACTGGGTAGTCATCTGGGCCATTTGATCAGCTAGGGCTTTTATTTGGGCTTGTAAGTTTTCCATGGGTTCAGACATTTGTGAAGGAGGTGGGTGATATGAAACTCCTGATCTAGTGCTCATACAAGACTCGATCAGACCGACTATAGCTGACTAGACCTAGAGTCCAAACTAGATGCTCAATCAGGGTGGCAAACTAGTCTATAGTAACCCTGTACTCAGCCAGGCAGGTGTAAGGGGAGTGTTAGGTCCCTGATTGCCAATCCTAGACACCAATCAGAGATTGGCCAGGTAGGCGGACCAGCACACAAGCCCTTTGGGATTGAATCCCTAAACCACCGTTCTAGACACTGAGCACAAGGCACACACAGGTTAACTTGACACAGTGATCTAACACTAGCCCGGACCCGACCAGTTGGTGTCCCTAGCCCACTAGGGCAAATTAAGTCTAATTAATTTTAGGTTAAGGCTTGGGACTGAATGCAAGGGATGTGGTTTTGGGCTAAGGAGAGGTGATCAAATCCTCCCCCCATCTGATATAGCAAGAGTGCCCTTAAAAGTAAATTATGCAATGATGGCAGGCAGATGAGGATGCAAATTAGGGTTTAGATATATATATATTTTTTTTGGTATTTTTGGAGAATATGTAATTTTTTTTTTTTGGTATTTTTTTAAATAGAAGAAAACTTGCAAAACATGGCCTAATATACTAGAAATATATTAAAATTAAAAGATATGCAAAAGATGCTAAACAAAACCCTAAAACTTCCAAACTTGTCTTGCTGAAAAAAACAGAGCCAAAAATTTGCAGGCCCTATTTCGGCTTGCAGAAAATTCACAGGCCATAATAAAATCTGTAAAAATTTTAAAATTTACTTTTAATTATGATAAATCCAGTAAAATAAATTTCAGAATTTTTGGAGTTTTTAACAGGGATAAATAATTAAAATAACAGAGTATATATGGACTGAAAAATTGCAGAAAATAAGCCCTAATCTAAGCTCTGATACCAAATGATGCGGAACTAATATGCATGCAATTTTTTTTGTATGTTTTACATGTTGAGTTAGGTGATTAATTCCCAAATTTCAGATCAAACTTATTTGTAGGGAATTTTGTATGAATTTTTGAAGATCAGCATGCAGATTAGGACCTAGAAAAGTAGCAAAGAAGGACCGCCGGGGCTGAGAAGCCTCGGTTAGGGCAAGTTCTCCTACAATAAAACTACTGGAGGTAGAGGGGTGTACCTGACAACGTCTGTGAAGATTGCCACAAAGGGGTCTCTCGTTCCTCGACGGATGCGGCCTGGAAAACCGAGCCAAAGACCCGCGGATACCCGGCTTTCTGCTCGGTGATCCGATTGAGGCTTGGCTGGAGTCGTTGGATTCGTAGGAACTCAGGGACCTGCAAACGACCTGTCAGGGGTTAGAAAGCTCACAAAGGAACAAGAAAACAAAGTAAAAACAGCAAGGGAAGGCTTCTTTTGGAGTGGGCGTCCAGGGATCTGGAGGGTTTGTTGGCAGCAGGAAGATGATTGCAAACACCGGGAAGAAGAACTCTCACAAACCCCTTTATGCACACAGCAGGGTATCACACCACTCAATAGAAGAACTCAAGGTTTTCATTCATCAAAAATTTTTTCATACAAGAGGCTAGGGTCCCTTAAATAGACCCTTAACCTTGGGCTCCAAGTAAGGGTACATAAGTCTTTACATAAGAATCCTTTTCCCTCTCAAACCCTAGCTAGAAAATAAGGAAATATTAGGTAGAAAAATCCCTAAAATTTTTCTTGACTTGGTCAAGACTCCAAGGACGCCTAGGGGGGCGTGTTGGGCTTCTAGGAGCAGCAAAAGGCCGGCCCAAAGGGGCCCGGGTGCATGGGTTTGGGCCTCTGGAAGCTGGGGTGGCCTGGTAGCCAGGTAGCAGGAATATTCCCTGGTATCTTGCTTCTTAGGGGCTTGGGCTTGGCACCTGGGCTTGATTTCATTGGGCTAGGATGCAGATGGACCTCTGGAATCATGGATGCCCTTATTTATGAATATACTTTGGCATCTGGAAGGGAATCTGGGCATCTGGAGGGCATCTGCAAGGAATCAGGGTTTCTGATTTTTCTCCTGGGGTCTTCAAATCTTCAAGCTGGGTTGGACTTGGGCTAAACTTCCATGTCTTCAATCTGGCTGGACTTGGTCTTCACTTGTATAATATAGTCTTGAGTCTTCAGTATGCTTGGACAGGACTCAAAAAAATAAAATTAGCTCAACATGAGCTAACTAGCATTGGACTGAACTAGCTCAACATGAGCTGACTAGTACAGAAGTGAAATAACAACTAAAAATACTCAAATAACAACTAAAATGGACTCAGATGAGCTAAGCCCTTATTACAAATGGACTCATAAATTATTGATCAATTACAGAGGGTTGAGAAGCCTCTGCCTTATTCTGGTGCCTTTGGTGTCCGCACCAGTGGGTTCCAAAAGGAACCATTTTGAATGCTAACCTGAAAGGACCCAAGTTAGCTTGGGTACCTAAAAACAAAGCTTGATCTTATTGCTGGTGTGTCTTGCAACCAAGGAAAATAAGCGAATTTGGTATCTTGATAGTGGTTGCTCAAGGCACATGACTGGAGATGTGAAGTAATTCACTTCTCTTGAAGCTTTGAATGGAGGGAGTGTGACCTTTGGTGATAATGGTAAAGGTAAAATCATTGAAATTGGTAAGGTTCACATAACTCCTTCTAATAGTATCAGTAATGTACTTTTAGTAGTTGGTTTAAAGCACAATCTTTTGAGCATTAGTCAGTTTTGCGATAAAGATTTTCAAGTAGTTTTTAAATCATCATATTGCATGATTTCTAGTCCAGATTTAAATGGAGTACAATTCATTGGAAAAAGGCATGGAAATATTTATCTTGTAGATCTTGATGATCTATCTATGCCTAATGGAGAATGCCTTGTTGCAATGAATTCTACCAAGGAAGAGACTAGTTGGTTATGGCATAGAAGGTTAGGGCATGCTAGTATGTACCTTATTTCAAAACTTTGCAAAAAGAATTTAGTTAGAGATTTCCCTGAAATCAGTTTTGAAAAAGACAGAATTTGCCAAGCATGTCAATTTGGAAAACAAGTCAAAACTTCTTTTAAACCAAAAGGATTTGTAACTACTAGTAGACCACTTGAACTACTTCATATGGATCTCTTTGGACCAACTAGAACATCAAGTCTAGGAGGCAAGAGATATTGATTAGTTATTGTGAATGATTTTTCGAGATTTACTTGGATTTTCTTTTTAGCACAAAAAGATGAATCATTTTCCATATTCATAAAGTTTTATAGAAAAGTTTCAAATGAAAAAGGTGTTTCAGTCGTTTGTATCCGTAGTGATCATGGAACCAAATTTGAAAATCAAGATTTTGAAAATTTTTGTAATGAAAAAGGGATAGAACATAATTTTTCCATACCTAGGACACCTCAACAGAATGGGGTAGTAGAAAGAAAAAATTACACTTTAGAAGAAATGGCACGCACTATGCTTTGTGAAAATAATTTGCCAAGGTATTTTTGGGCTGAAGCTATAAATACAGCCTGTTATGTTTTGAATCAAGTTTTGATACGCCCTATTTTAAAGAAAACTCCATATGAGCTTTGGAACCAAAGAAAACCAACTTTGAAATATTTTCGAGTTTTTGGTTGTAAATGTTTTATTTTGAACAATGGAAAAGATCATCTAGGGAAGTTCGATGCCAAGTCTGATGAAGGTATTTTCTTAGGATACTCTACATCAAGCAAGGCATATAGAGAATTCAACAAACGGACTTTAGTTGTAGAAGAGTCAGTACATGTTGTATTTGAGGAATCTACTAACAAATTCTCAAGAAAAAAGGATACATCTAATGATTGTGCAAGTGCTGACAAACTTCAGAAGCTGACAATGGATGATCAAGCTCAACCAAATAAAAAAAATTAGGACAAGGGTGAGAAAGAAGATGACAGTCTAGTGCATCATGATCTACTTAAGGAGTGGAGGTATGCTCATGGACACCCTAAGGAATTAATCTTAGGTGATCCATCTAAAGGGGTAAGAACTCGAGCTTCTATTAGAAATGAATGTGATTACATAGCTTTTGTATCTCAAGTAGAACCTAAATGTTTTGAAGAAGCTGAAAAAGACTCTAATTGGATCAATGCTATGCAAGAAGAACTAATACAATTTGATAGAAATAATATTTGGACACTTGTAGAAAGACCATCTAATGTTACAATTATTGGCACTAAATGGGTATTTAGGAATAAATTAGATGAAAATGGTTTTGTCATTAGAAATAAAGCTAGGCTAATTGCTAAAGGCTATAATCAGGAGGAAGGGATTGACTTTGATGAAACTTTTGCTCCTGTTGTTAGACTTGAAGCAATTAGACTATTGTTAGCATTTGCCTGTTTTATAAACTTCAAATTATTTTAAATGGATGTTAAGAGTGCTTTCTTAAATGGTTTTATAAATGAAATGGTTTTTGTTGGACAACCACCAGGATTTGAAAATTATGCACATCCTGATCATGTTTTCAAACTGCACAAAGCACTTTATGGTTTGAAGCAAGCACCTAGAGCATGGTATAAAAGGTTAAGCAAATTTCTTATTGAAAATGAATTTTCTAGAGGAAATGTTGACAAAACACTATTTTTGAAAAGGAAATATAATGATTTATTGGTAGTACAAATATATGTTGATGATATCATTTTCGGTGCTACTAATGAAATTCTTTGTTAAGAGTTTGCTAAGCTTAGGCAGGGTGAGTTCGAGATGAGCATGATAGAAGAACTCAACTTCTTTCTCGGACTCCAGATCAATCAAACTTCAGATGGTATCTTTATCAACCAAGCTAAGTATACAAGAGAAATTATCAAAAAGTTTGGGATGGAGACTACTAAGTCAATAGGTACACCTATGAGCCCCTCATGTAAACTAGATAAAGATGAAAATGGTAAATCTGTAGATCAGAAATTATATAGAGGCATGATAGGCTCTTTACTGTATCTTACTGCTATTAGACTAGATATTATGTTCAGTGTTTGCATGTGTGCTATATATCTGTCTAAACCTAAGGAATCATATCATATGGCAGTTAAGCACATTATTAGATATCTGTTTGGTACTATTAGTATTGGTTTGTGGTATGCTAGAAATTCTTCTGTTGAATTGATTGGATATTCTGATGCAGACTTTGCTGGTTGTAGATTAGATAGAAAGAGTACTAGTGGAACTTGCCAATTTCTTGGAGTTAACTTAATATCATGGTTTAGCAAGAAATAAACTTCAGTTGCACTATCCACAGTTGAGGCTAAGTATATTGCAGCAGGAAGTTATTGTGCTCAAATCTTATGGATTAAGCAACAACTTGAAGACTTTGGAATCAAGTTGGCTAGAACTCCTATTAAATATGATAATACCAGTGCTATTTGCTTGACTAAAAATCCTGTTTAACACTCTAGGAGCAAGCACATTGAAATTAGACACCACTTTATTAGAGATCATGTTGAAAACAATGAAATTTTGCTTGAATTTATATATACTGAATTTTAATTAGCTAATATTTTAACTAAACCTCTCTTGGAAGATCGATTCTGTATGATTAGAAGAGAGCTTGAGATCATCAATCCATTTGATTAAATCTTTACTCCCAATTTGACTCAAATTAGATCTATTCAACCTTATTTTTGATGAATAGTGATTAATCATTGATGATTTGACTCCAAAAACCTGTTATTTCAATTGATTTTGATCATTTAGTGAAATTCCTAATTTTTCAATTTTTAAGTGGATGTGTCGACACATCATGTGTCGACACCAAAATGTGTCGACACATGCTCGACGGCAAACTGAGATTTTAAGGGTTTTCGAATCGTTTTTCTCCCAAAATTCATTCTCCTTCGAGCCGACACCTCGATTCCAGGTATCCATCATATTCATCCTCTCGTTTCCTTGCTTTTACCAGCCGTTTTCTCGGATTTGGAGGTTCGGTGGTCATTTGTGATTGGATTTCCTTCTAGGTTTTAGCTCCTAAACCCTAGAAACTCCCTATTTCCACCAAAAACCTTGCCCAAACCTTCATTGTTGATAATGGGTCCTCGCAAACAAGTCGTTCACCGACCGCGTCAGTCACAGCATGAAGAAGAGCGGAGAACGAAGGCACGACACGAGTCTAGGGCTCCGGATCCACCAGCACGACCATTGTTTGCACCTTCTAGTCGGATGAGTTCCAAGATAGTGATTGGAGGACACCGAGTGGACTTCTCTTTCTTGGACCAGTAGAATTTTCGGATAGGAGAGTGGATCCGACATGCTGGTTTGGCATCTTTCTGTTCGCTCAGCGAGAGATACTATCCCGGGCTGATGAGAGAGTTCTACGGATCACTTGCCCGTGGATCAGATGGCTGGATTGCTCAGGTCAGAGGACGAGATATTTCCATTTCAGCAGAGATTCTGAGCAGAGTATGGGATATACCCATGACTGGATCAGTTATTGACAGTCTGTTGGACAGAGTTAGTGGGCTTCGGTGCATTTTGGAGTCTGATACCTTACCAGAGGGAGCCACTATTCCTGCTTCGAGACTATCTATGGAGATGAGACTGCTACATCATATAGTTGCCCAGATTCTTTTATCGAAGACCGGTCGATTTGACTACATTGCCGAGCGAGAGCTGCTCGTGATGGTCTCCCTGATTCAGCGGACGCCGATTTGTCTTCCTATTTTGATGGTTCATCAGATTACTGAGGCGGTGTCTAGTCAGCAGCTCTGCTTGCCGCATGGCATGGGTTTGACAGTACTATTCAGAGAGTATGGAGTTAGCTTTTAGGATGAGCCTTATCATACTTTGATCCATACCGATGTATATGACATCAGTTCTTTGCATCGCATGGGTTATCATTTAGTCCGAGGCCAGTGGACATGGAGGACATTAGGACAGGTCGAGGATGCAGTTGACATCGATGAGGACATAGCAGAGGAGGAGCGGATTCTTTTAGGTGAGGCTGGACCGAGCGAGACACAGCCTGAGATGGCAGCACAGCCAGCTTAGTCTGATCCTTCTATATCTGCCCAGCCATAGCCAGCATAGACGAAGACTCCTGGTGTTTCAGATACTTTAGAGGACAGAGTCAGATGCATTGAGATCTATGTTTTCATCATGAGGCAGCATCTTGACATGTTTATTGCTGATACGAGAGAGAGCCACATTAGTCTCAGTGATGGTATTTCGGCTATTCTCTCAGTTCTGTCCAGATCTTCTACGAGTGCTCCTGCTGCAGACACAGTTCCTGCTTCTGTTGCTGTTCCTGCTCCAGCACCAGCTGATGACATTGCTGATATCAACACTGGTGTTGAGTCTAGAGTTGGAGATGGAGATGGAGATACAGTGATTGGAGATATTGATGGAGCTGAGGTGACTGACTCAGACCATTTCGATATTGCTGATCTTATGTCAGAGCCAGTTATGGAGGTGACAAACGATGTGGCTGCGAGACCGGTTATTGACCCATCCTTCTCACCTACTCCGATACCTGATCCATCCTCTCCTACTAGATCGGATGATCACACTCCAGTTCCAGTTTCGATTCCTATTCTTAGTCCTGTTATTGACCTACCTGACATTGATAGTTCATTCATTGATTCTCCTGACATTCAGACACCTATCATCGAGACCCCCACACTTGAGACACATATCGTAGATACACCGATACCTTCCACAGCTAATACTATTATTCTTGATACACCTGTATTTTCAGCTGTTACACCTACTTTTGATACTCCTACCCTTCATACATCCTCATTGATTCAAGAGCTTGGGTTTTACACACCCGGCTTTCAGTATCTTGTTTCCGGTCCTACTTTTGATCGTACTCTTGCTCCAGCTATTGCTGAGATGATTCGCCCGATCAGTTCAGTTCCTGCAGAGGACGTAGCTTCTACCTTTACTGCTTCAGTCAGAGGTCGGACCTATATTCATCGCAAAGGACGTGGATGCCCTACCCCTCCTCAGCCGACCAGGACCAGACTTCGAGATCTTCGACCACGATGGCCGCGAGCTCGATCTTTTATCGATACCAGACCGATCGAGATCGGTTCATCTTCTAATGACTCGATGGATGAGGATTAGGACATTGATGTATTTCTAGATAGTTTTATATTTCTAGATAGCTTACATTTATGCTTATATATACTTTTACCTTTGTTATGTACTTGATGTACAAGTTCCTGACATATATGAAAAACCTTTTATTTTCTCATTTCTATGTATTTGATCAAATGAATTATGTCTTGAATTGCTTTTATACATTCTATGACTATGCTTTGTCTTGTTTATTCATTTCCTTTACTTCCTACCTTTTTAATGATAACAAAAAGGAGGAGTAGTTCATGATTTTATTTAAGTATAAATGTGTTTACTTCTCCAAACTAAAGGGGGAGTAACTTTTACTTTTTGAAAACCTGAATTTATGAAAGGGGCAGCTTTACCTTTTGTCAAAGTAAATTTGATTCTCAAAACCCCTCTTTCAATATTTTTGAAAAGATTCTCACAAATTTTGTTATGAATCATTAATTCAGGGGGAGCTTTATTAATTGCTAAAATTTTCATTATAAGAGTATCATGATACATGTTCTTAATGCATTTAAATGAATATCAAAGTTCTGACAAAGCTCTGATACTCTCTATCTTTGAAACAAGCTCAAATTCTATCACTTGTATGTTGAATGATTATATCTTTAAGTAATGATTGATATACTTAATGCTTTCAATATTGTGCATCTTGATCAATTCTCTTAAAGCTTTACTTTTAAAGCAATTTATACTTAAGGGTTTTGTCATCATCAAAAAGGGAGAGATTGTTGACTCCACTAATTGATTTTGATGATAAGCAAAACAGTTAAGTATAATTTGAGGACTAATGATTTGCTTTAAGTGTGTTTTCATTGAAAGGATGCTCACAAAATTTGAAGAAGCCCAATTGTATTGAAGAACCTATTTTGAATGGAATGATTGCACAAAACAAGACTTGGACACTCAAAGAATTGGTTGAATGGATAACTAAGACAAATGAAAACATGTTCTAGTACAAGTTCAGCAATTTCTGTATTTTTTTGATGATGTGTCGACTTAAGGTGTCGACACATAACATGATCTGTCGACACATGAAGATGGTGTGTCGACTCAGGCCGGTATGCAGCAAAATTTCAAATGGCACAGATGATGTGTCGACACATGGACCTTATGTGTCGACTCAAGGAGTCAACACATAGATCAACACATCGCCTGAGAATTTCAAGCAACATAACTTGCAGAAGTTGAAGGAACAGTTGATGTGTCAACACACGGACCTTATGTATCGACTCAATGTGTCGACTCAACTGAGAATGTGTCAACTCAGCTGATTTTTTCAGAGAATCTGAATGGAACAGTTTGAACTTGTGTCGACTCAAGAAGAACATGTGTCGACCTAATGTATCAACACATGAAGAGAAAGTATCGACACATGGAGTTCTGATAATAGTAACGGCTAGTTTTTTCAAGTACAGAACTCGCCCAAACACCCTCTAACGGCTAGTTTTTCAAGTATAATGGCTAGGTTTTGGTTTTGGGGCCTTGGAAAGGTATATAAAGGCTCCAAATCAAATCAAGAAGATGATTATTGAATATCCTTAAAGAGTTTAAAGAGAAAAGAAGAGAGAAGAGCCTTAACTCCTATTCATTCAAAGCTCAACCACTTTTAAGCAAAGGGAAGCCTTCCAAGCATTCAAAGCTATCAAGTGCATTGAAGATCATTCAATCTTGGGCATTCAAAAAGCTTCAACAAGGGCAAAGCAATACTACATCGAGCTACATCGACTTATTTGCTTTTTTATTGAAAGCTTACATTGGTTCTTTATTTCTCAATCTTATATCTTGTAAAGATTATTGGTTAGCCTTTTGAAAAACCAAGTGAAGTTATTGGTAAGCCTTGAAAACCAATTAGGTTGGTGGTTAGATCGCAAAATCACTAAGGTTCTTGGTTAGCCCGGAAAACCAAGGGAGGTTTTTGGTTAGCCTTGTGAAAACCAATTAGGTTCTTGGTTAGCCCATAAAACCAAGTGAGGTTATGACTTGTGAGCCTTGTAAAACAAGTCGGGTTTTGATTAGTGAGCCCGAAAAACTAATCGGATGTAATCATTGGATTATAGTAAATTTCCAAGGAGATTTTGGGAAGTGGATGTAGGTGCATTGTTGGCACCGAACCACTATAGTTTGTTGTATTTGTGATTGCTTGTTCTCTCCCTCCTTGCTCTTTACATTTTGCTTATTGCTTTTAATTTTAACTGCACCATTACTTTAGAGCGTTACACTTTAATTTTAGTACCTTTTTGAATTGAATTGCATATCTTGTCTTGTGAAGTTTGCTACTTATTTTATCAAGCTTAACTTTAAATTTTTTAGAGACCCAATTCACCCCCCCCCTCTTGGGTTGCTCTCTAGGCAACAATATCGATGCCCCCCACTCCCGAGCCTGGAGAATGAAGCATCGCTCGGGGCGATGGGAGTAATGATCATGTTGACGTGGAGGGACGCTTCTTCTGCACCACCAATGCCTTGACTGACCATGCCCTAAAGACTGTGTCTTTACATTAATAGGGTGCTGCGCTCAGTTTTCCAATCAAGGGATCATCAATGCCCTGGCTGGATCAAGGCATCTATTTCGTGAACCAAAGCAACGGGAGGTGCCTGGTACCGACACGTGCTGGCTTCTAGTTGGCTTTGTAGCTTTTAAAAGGCCTTCAGGCATAGGCTGCCAGGGTTCTGCAAAGCTTCCTTCTTCCTTCTCTGGCCCCCTTCTCGTTCTAGCGTTGGCCTCCATATTCTCCTTCTTCGATCCCTCTCCCTCAGCCTGTGTTGAGGGAGAGCTCTTGGTATACTTCAATTTTTCAACCCGAGACCCGGAGGGCCAAATGAATGCTCTCTAGGGATGACCGGCCAGCATCAAGGCGAGGGCATCTGGTTTGGAGAAGAAATCTATCGAGCACGAAGCTTCCCCCATGGATGTAGAGGGGGAGAGCCTCCGGTCGCACAGCTGAGGCAGAGAAAGAGGCTGCCTCAAAAGTGGAGGCATCTGGAGCCACCTCCCGGTTTACAAGACCGGAGATCTTATAGGAGGAGGTGGTGGTTTGGGTCGTGGTTGCTGTGGAAGGGGCCACGACCATTCTGGCACTGATAGGAGATCCTGATGTGGAGCTATTGCAGCTGCCCTTGGAATTACGGGATCGTTGAATTTCAAGGAGGACGGCACGGTGGAGGTGGATGCATTATTGTTCTCTTTTCCAGTAGGCTCGCTTAAGGAAGGGTATCCACCTCCTAGAGTAGAAGGGACCGGAATGCTCCTCCCGGTCTCGAGGACAAAGTCCAGAGCCAGAGTACTAGCTCGTCGGTTGGGTGAGGGATGGCAAGGGAAGCCTAAAGCTAGTTTCTTCTCATCCTATAAGTTAGGATTTTAGGAGGTCTCTTGACCTGTCGGGAGCCTCCATAGGATGTAAGAGATTTTTGATCAATGAAGGCGCCTCTTCCTTTACGACTGTTGTTCTCTCTTCCTTTCTTTTCTTTCTTTCTCTTTTCTTTTCTTTTCTTTTTTTTTTCTTTTTCTTTTTTCTTTGGGCTTGAGTCTGCTGTATGGCCTCCCGGGCTATTGGGGGCCTCTCTTTGATGTAAGGGACACTTCAATGGGAATAATTTTTCTCTTCCCTTCAATTGGAATGCTTGGTGTTGCTGCCACTTTGCTTGTTATTTTTCTTCTCCTCGGCTTGGATTGCTTCTAGGGGATCCCCTCGGTTTGCCAAGCCTTGAGTCAGGTGACCGATAGTGGGAGTTTAGGGATTTTCCACTGACATCACCGGGTCGTGAGCAAGGCAATTGGATGCAGGGCTTCCAGAATATCCTGGCTTAGTTCGCCATGCTGTGAGTCAAGGGGCAGATGGCGGGACTTCTGGAGTTTCCTAGCAGACATCTCCGGACTATGAGTAAGGCAGTGGGTGTGGGGCTTCATGAGTATCCTGGCTTATAAGTGCCAAACTATGAGTTACACGGTAGATGGCAGGGTTCCAGGAATCTCCAACTACACTTCAAGACTGTGAGCGAGGCGACTGAACACGTGTATGTCGGAAGGATCTGGCTCAGAGATTGCCTAGCTACGGGCCTTGTGGTAGATGGCAGGTTGCCCTGCTGCCGCCTCAGGATTGTGAGCCCAGTTGAAATGTGTAGGCCCGATGGAGTGGGCTTAGCTTGGGAGTGCCGAACTATGAGTCATGCGGTAGGTGGCGGGTTGCCCCACCGCCACCTCCAGGCTACGAGCTCGGCTGGTGAGAGCGGGCCTAATGGAGTGGGCCCAGCTTGCTGATGAGAAGTTGCCATGCTATGAGTCTTGTGGTAGATGGCATCTTGGTGCTGCCCTCGGACTGTGAGCATGGTTGAGGATGGGCCTGATGGAGGGCCCGGCTTAAGGGTGCCGAACTATGAGTCATGCGGTAGGTGACGGGTTGCCCCGCCGCCACCTTCGGGCTGTGAGCTTGGCTGGTTAGCGCAGGCCTGATGGAGTGGGCCTAGCTCACTGATGAGGAGTTTCCATGCTGTAAGTCTCAAGGTAGTCAACATCTTGGTGCCACCTCCAGGCTGTGAGCATGACTGAGGAGGGCAGGCCTGATGGAGGGCCTGGCTTACTGATGAGGAGTTGCCATGCTATGAGTCTCGAGGTAGACGGTATCTTGGTGCCACCTCCGAGCTGTGAGCACGACTGAGGAAGGCGGGCTTGATGGAGGGCCTGACTTAAGGGTACTGAACTGTGAATCATGTGATAGGTGGCGGGTTGCCCTACCGCCACCTCTGGGATGTGAGCTCGGCTGGTGAGCGTGGGCCTGATGGAGTGGGCCCGGCTAGTTTATGAGGAGTTGACATGCTGTGAGTCTCGTGGTAGATGGCATCTTGGTGCCACTTCCGGGCTATGAGCACGACTGAGGAAGGTGGGCCCGATGGAGTGCCCGATTTATTGATGAGTTGCCATGCTGTGAGTCTCGTGGTAGATGGCATCTTGGTGCTGCCTCCAGGCATGAGCATGACTAAGGAGGGTGGGCCTGATGGAGGGCCCGACTTAAGCATGCCGAACTATGAGTCATACGGTAGGTGGCAGGTTTCCCCACTGCCACCTCCGGGCTGTGAGCACAGCTGGTGAGCGCTTGCCTGATGGAGTGGGCCCGGCTCACTGATGAGGAGTTACCATGCTGTGAGCCTTGCGGTAGGTGGCGGGTTAGCGCCACCACCGAGCTGTGAGCACGGTTGAGGAAGGTGGGCCTAATGGAGGGCCTGGCTTATTGATAAGGGGTTGCCATGCAGTGAGTCTCGCGGTAGACGTCATCTTGGTGCTGCCTCCAGGCTGTGAGCACGACTGAGGAGGGCAGGCCTAATGGAGGGCCTGGTCTAGAAATTTATTTATTTATTTTTGGAGCTAAGGCTATATTAATAAAGATTTAGCAAGGGTTTACAAGGTAGTGTACAAGGACCCCAAAATAAAACCAGCAGACCCATATGCAAAAGAACACAAGGCCTATATACAGAAAAACCAAAAGTGAAATTAAGATATCTGCAGTATAAATCAATCGCACGATAACATTAAAGAAACGAGAAGATTGGCCTGCAGATATGGTGATTGCTTATTTGGTCCCGGAAACTAGTTGAATGCTTAACCACTTATCGAAATATTGACTACTTCACCAATAAGGATGCACTCTGACTACCAACTATAGACTATAGCATTGAATATGAAGGAGATGACCATGCTAAGTAGCACATCTGATCATGCTAAGTACTTATTCGGTACCAACTACTTGTTTACTCTGAGTATTTTATATATAACAAATGTTTATTCAAGACTAACTAGCTACTCAGGTAGATCTAGTCGAATCTGTCCACATACAACACCGGGTTTTACTAACTTGGAGTAGCTCACCTACTCCGATCTACTCGGACCAGCAATATATTATCTCATCTACTCAGAGTCAGCAGCATCTGGGCAGACAACAGAGGCCAACTTCTAGTTGTTCTAGCTGGAGATCGTAATAGGCAAATGGTATTTAGTTACCAATGGAAAGTTGTTATCCTAACTTTTCAATGTTCTCAACTTTCTAATGGAAAGCTGTTATCCATGTCAGCAAAGGCAACCTCTCTAACATCATTCAGTTACTTCGAGTAACTCTATAAATAGATAAGAGGGAACCCTCGGCTAGGTATGATACCACCACCACTCCTAAATGCTCAGTCTTCTTTTTTTCATCACGCTCAGCTGCGACTACTATAGCACATCTCACTCCTCCTACTGACTTGAGCATTGAAGAGTCCCCTGTCAGTAACCACCGATCAAGGGACTTTTTGCAGGTCTCTATTGGAGAGAAACCAAGAGCAGTATCTCTTTCCTGTTGGAGAAGACTACAAGATCCTCAGGAGGCATCGAAGTTCTGTCAAGGAGTAATTTATCATTAATAAATTGGCATACCAGGTAGGGGGCAAATCAAGCATCTTAAAAATTTTGGAGCTTGAAGAGATGACAAAGATGAAGATACAAGCATAGGATGTCTTCATTAGCTATACCAGATGCTCTTCGCACCATGGAGAGCTGCCCAACCAAGCGGTGGAGCCTCTTGCTCTATCACCTCCATCACCAACTACCCAGCAAGACATTCTCGCCACCTTGGTGCAGTAGGTTCAGGTATTGACCATAGCAGTCAGGGATTGTAGTAGTAGCAGCATGTTGTGGTGAACCAGTAGCCCCCAGCAAATCCCATAGTTTTGTTGTCACCAAGATCTCCATGGCCTGTAGTTGTGATGTGGCACGGACTAGTCGGGCTCCCATTGGATACTTGATCCACTTCCAACATGGCCTTCGAAAAAGAGGAGACCCAGGCCGAAGATTTTAGTGGGGACACTCCGACAATCAAGTCAATTGGAACGATCAAGGGGGAATAGAACCTTTGTGCTAGAGAGCTTAGGATCTCTCTGGGTAGAGGGTGAAAGATGAGATGTAAGTAATGGAAAGACAAGGTCGAGTGGAGATCAGAGAGTTGGGAGGTTTTCTTGGTTGATTCCTTGCCCGTGTGCCCTCCGAGTCTTACCAGTTTTTTCTCACTCCCCTCTCGGGGGTCCTTTCTTTTATTTTTATAAGAGTAGGAATGGCCCAAACCAAGCCTGGGGCTTCATTGAGATGTCCCTTTCCCAGTATCCCTTTCTGGAGGGATTTTCCTTTGTCTGCAGCCTCCCCCTTGTCGGATTGGTCCTCTGAAGGACATCCTTCTATTAGGGGGTGATCACTAGTGTAGTACAAATCTTGTCCCTTTGGTGGTGCAATTTTCCATGGGAGGGGCGAGCACCGTGCCGCTGAGCCGCGAGCCATGGTAGAGCATTTCTATTCCAAGAGGGACTGTCGGAGTGTCACAGGGCCTGTGGCCTTAATAGAATACTCCTCTTGGAGGAGGTTTAGGTTTTGTGTCATGAGGATCGAAGCCCTTAGTTGCACGATTGTTGACGTGGCGGTGCTATTGGAAAATGTGTTCCAAAGCCAATTGTCTAGGTTGTAGACGATTGTGCAACTCATGTATATATATATGAATTATTGAATTGAATAAAAAGTTTATTCTGGTTGTTCATCACATGTCATCTTCCTAATTGAACTCTTGTGTGATGATGTCCTTTGAGCTACCTTATATGCGATGTAGAGAGGATGCATTGTGTAGTTCATAAACTGGTTTGCGACCAAAGGATACGCTATTTCAGGATGATGGTGTATCGAGAGTAGGTCGTTGATATCATATCTGTTGGTTGTCCTCTTAACCAAGTAGCATGGAGATGCTAGTATGACATCAGGTGTTGTGTTAGACACTTCGCTGAATGTGACTCTCATGCGAGATTCTCTTTCTGCCAAAGAGAAGTTTTGCATTAGAATGTAGATATGAATTATTCTTCTGACTTGAGATCACTATAGAAGCTTGCAAGCAACTCACTGTGCTTAGGTGCCGGACTACCCGGATTTATAATCCGGTGATGAAAAGTTGCTGGGTATAGTCAAGTACTTGTGTAGTGGTAATAGGATCAGGATAGGATTGATCTCTCCAAATGGTTAATATGCCTCAATTGAGAAAGACCTTGGCCAGGACATTCCTTGTAAGGAGTTACAGTGATTCTTTATTTGAGACATATTGTGATTGACTGATTAAGGTTTGGCAGTTTAACCCTAAGCCATCCGGAGCATTAGGAGATTAAAGGAATAAGTTCAGTGATATTCCATATTCAACAAGTTCTTGTTGCTCTGCAACCTTTAACCTATCCGGACGCCAGGTGTCATTGCTAGATGGTGACTTTGGCTGGCACTGGAAATGTTCCCGTGCTATCAGTTTATTGTTTGAACCTACGGGATCATACACCGTGGGATTTCTTCTTGATTTGTTGGCTTGGAAATGATTGGGAATCATTGCGGACTCTTTTGACAAAAGTTATCAAACCAGTCAATTGATTTGACCCGAGGCGAGTCGACCCGAGGCGAGTCGACCCGACTGACGGGATGCTGAAAAATTTGAGAATTCTTCATTCATTGCTGTAAGTGTTATGGAATTGAATGATTAGCGTTTCAAGGTTTTAATCCCACCAGTTGCTGAAATGCAAAGGTCATGTAACCTACATGAATCCCAAGAGACTCTAAACCTCCCATTAATCTCTCTTTATGTCCTTATTATGGTTTCATTGTGAGACTATTTTTGAGGGCTGATAAAAAGAAGGAAGAAGGTGAAGGTTCACGTTCCACACTTCAGATTTGGATCAAGGTCGAGACTCTATCAATTTCCTAGGATAGAGATCTTGCTTGATCCTTGAGAGATTAAGAGAACTGATCTCTAGAGTGGGGTTTGAGTTTTGGGAGGGATTGTTGTGTGCTACCTTCTATTGAAGGTTTGGGATAGAGAGATCTAGGAAGGGTTCTTGGGTCTTTGTTCCAGCACTATTTCAGCAATAGGTTCTTCAAGGAGTTGAAGACAAAGTCCGCAGTTCTTCAAGGAGTTGAAGAAGGTGCCCCGTTGCCACACTATTTCTAGAGAGGCTAGCACCTCAAAGGAAGGAGGAGAAATCCCTTACCCTAGTGTGAACCACCTGTAGAGGCAGTACACATGTGTTGCTCACAGAGCCATTCTTTTTCCTTCCAGTTGCAGCACATCCTGGTGATTGTCACTGAGGTATGTTTTATATTATATATGTGACATATTTTTCTACTGCATCATTATGTGATTCCATGAATAGTTCTATGTTTCATACTACAAATGCATGATTTCATATTTACATTACTCTAGATGCATCAAGATTTGCATAAGCCCACTATTAATCAGATTAACGTGCTTAGATAAATTGTTTATCTGCTTCCGCTATGCCATGTAATATACAAAAAGTTTTTAAATTACATGCAAGGAGCCGTGCCACTCAGGTTTTGGTTCCCTTACAATGGTATCAGAGCCAGGTTGTGATGTATGTCTAGTTTAATGATTTTTGTATGAAATCGGTTTATTTCCTTCATATAGTACTTGGATTAAGGTGGATTCGCCATGGCCGTCCGGTCATAGGAGAGAAGTATGGTTTAAAGACCATCTCTTTTCATTTCAAGGGGTTCTTATATGGTGTGTAGGGGTGCTACTACATCATGACCTTATGAAGAAGAAAGTGAGGGATTTGATGGATTAAAATAATTTTAAACTTTGGTTGATAGATCATAACTATGTGTAGATAAGATCTAAAAGATGTATGATCTAAAACCTTGAAAAGTTCAAGTGAAAAAGTCTCAAACTTGAAGTTACTATTTCTGCTTTGATGAACTAAGCCGACTTGATCCTTGTTCAAGTTGACTCGATTCAACAGACAGTACATACAGTCTATCTTGTATGTTCTAGATGAGTCGACTCATCCTACATGAGCCGACTCGAGCAGAAAAGCTTGAAATAGTAAGTTTTGAAGTTTAGAATTTTTCTTTTATGAAATTGTTTCACTTGGTTTAATTGAAAATATTTTAATTGCTATGTTACACTTGATTGAGAATTAAGTTATAATTTTTGAAACTTTTTTTAAGATTTAGGATATGATTCTAATATTAAGTCATGATTGATAAACCATGGGTTAATTGGGTTAGCTAGAATTGGGTCCTTAAATGGGTTAGACCTAGGTTTAGATGAATGGATTAAACAGACAAAAGACTAATCAAAAGTTGAATTAGGTCTTCCTTTATAGATCTCTCTAATAGTTAGTTAGATCAGTCCATATATCTAAATGGACTTGATTCATGGCTTCGTGGTGAGCCCGGATCTTTAGGTTAGTCTGATTGAGTCTAGTAAACTACTTGGTATCTAAGGTAAGTTTGACAGTTGTGATCAAGGTTCTTTAGGGCTAACTCTTACCTGGCCAACTCATGGTTGGTGTCTAAGGCAAGAGGCTTACTTGGCTTAACGCATCCCTTGATCTTACTTACCTGGCTAATGTGGTGAACCAGATTTGATTAGATTATCTATTGATTCAAGTTGACCCATGTCAACTAAGGTTAATTAGTCTGACTGGTTTTAGGTGCCCATGGACCAATTTGATCTTGAAACCCTCTAATAGTTTGGTGGGAGTTTTTATAATCAAGGTCCATGCCTTCTTTTCATGTGTCATAAAGTTTTAAATCCTCTAAATTATTAGATCCATAAAAAGACTAAGTTATGTGATAGCCTAAGTCTTAGCCTCCTATTAAGTTGGATTGGTAATGAGTCCATAAGTTGGGTGATCATCGGCAGTTCCAAAGAACAGGTGGTCATCAAGCGAGTGGGATTGCCATTCAACATATGATGGCTCAGTGCGACTATCTTAACACGTGGTCAGGTGGGCTGGCCAAAGTCGGGCTTGATCATGGGTTAGTTAGAAGCATTGAATTTGATAATGTTAATGGTTGGACCTAACCATGACATTCAATAGGAGGCCCAAAGGCCGATTGTGAGGACCCCTAGGGCAAAATGAATACTAGGAATTGCTTAGAGAAGCAATTGGTATTTGCTGACTCCATAAGTGATTTTGATGATAACCAAACATTGGAACATGTACATTTATTTCTAACAACTCTTCAAGTGTTTTACAAGTTTTTGTAGGATGAGTAAATTGTTCAAACTTCAACTCCTACACCTTTGTTTCTTGTTTGAGTTGTGTTGTAATGTGTTTATGTAAAGAAGAATCCAATGAAAAAGCTAAGAAAAAATCATGTGAAAAGGGTTACTTCTCTATGTGTGTGCCTTAGAGTTATTTTGAGTTGGTATGATTGAAAATTGTAAGAGTGTTGGTGAGAGTTCTTCCTTGAGTTCAAGTATAAAAATCCCGAAGAAGATGCTCGAGCCAACTCAGCATGTTGAAGAGCCGACTCTACTTCATGGCACACAGCAAGGATTCTGGTACGCAGCAATCCGAGCCGACTTGAAGGTAACCGAGCTGACTCCAATGAATCCAAGTCAACTGGAATTTGTCCGAGCTGACTCCTCCAGAGTCCAATTTCTGAAGAGTTATAAGAACAGCCAGGTGAGCCGACCTGAACCAGAAAAAGCTAACTCTGCCAGACCTAATTTTGAAGACTTGAGAAAGCGAGCCGACCTGAACTGCATCGAGCCGACTCTTCTAGAGTGAGGATTTCCGAACCTGAGAAGAAGAGCCGACCCAAGTTGAAAAGAGCTGACTCCTCGAGTTCAAGTTTTTCAATGAAACAAGTTCAAGCCGACCCGAGCTATCAAGAGCCGACTCGTCCAGAGTGATGTTTTGCACTCTAAGACAAAGAGCTGACTACACTGAAGATTTGGCGACTCGACCTATCGACTCGAAGGATCCAAGTCGACTCGAAGAAATTCGAGCCGACTCGAACATCGCTTTCAGGTATCCAATGGCTAGTTCTAGAATTTATTTTTGAATGCCAAAAAGTGATCCAACAGTCATAAGTCACATCCCAACGGTCAAAAACATCTCTAACTGCCTTGGAGTGATGGAAGACCTTATATTTGAAGGATTTGAACATCCAAAAGATAAGTTTTTGAAAGTTCTTCAAAGTTTTGAGAGCTACATTGAATATTCTACCAACCAAAAGAGAAAGAGCACAAGAGCATTCAAGTCAGCCTTCAAGTCTTTACCAACTCTGATCTGAAGCTTGAAGCAACTTTTGAAGAAGCCACTAAAGAAATTAAAGCTTATTCAAGTGGAAGTCAAGTGGACTTCCATCAAGCTGCACTGGCAACTATCCGACAAATAGAGTTTATCATTTATTGTTGCATTTACTTCAATTCTTTTTCTAAATTATTATTGGATTATTGGTGAGCCCAGTTGAAAAACCAAATAGGTTCTTGGTGAGCCTTGATGAAAACCAAGTGTTGGGTTCTTGGTGATCCTGGTAAAACCAAGTTAGGTTTCTTTGGTGAGCCTGTTTAAATCCAAAGGGTGTTGGGTTTTCTTTGGTGATCTCGTTAAAACCAAAGTGTAGAGATTTTGGATTGTGATCCTGCAAAACAATCCTACTGTATTCGGATGTGAATATAGTGGAAATCTCAAGTGGTATCTTGGGTAGTGGATGTAGGAGCTGGGTTGCTCCAAACCACTATAAATCCTATGTGTTTGCAATGTGATTCTCTGATTTCTTTTAGCTTATGCATTTAATTCTTAATCACAACAGATGACATTTTAAAAGGGAGTTTTAATTTCACATTATCTATTCTAAATTTCTTAAAAGACCCAATTCACCTTCCTTTTGGGTAGCCACCTGGGCAACAACTAGTATCAAGAAGTGTCTCTGATTATACTAGAGTAAAGATTGATGGCTCATCCCATGAGTACATCCTTGGCAGAAGGCCAGTCAATTAATAGACCTCCACTCTTCACAGGCATAAATTATTCTTATTGGAAAGCACGAATGAAAATCTATATTCAAGATGTTGATTTTCAATTATGGAAGGTCATTCTTAAAGGGCCACATGTTTCCATGACTAAAATTGATGGCGTGGATGTCCCTAAGCCTAAAGAGGAATGGGATGAACATGATATGAAATTAGGAGAATTGAATGCCAAAGCAATGAATTTGCTCTACTATGCTTTGGATTCAAGTGAGTTTAATCAAATTTCCACTTTCTCTTCAGCAAAGAAAATTTGAGATAAACTTGAGGTGACCCATGAAGGAACTTCTCAAGTAAAAACTTTAAAGATTAATCTGTTAGTGTACAATTATGAATTGTTTAAAATGGAGCCTAATGAAAGTATTTCTGCCATGTACACTCGATTTACAAATATTATTAACGGTTTGAAAAGTCTTGGCAAGGTATACTCAAATGCTGATCTAGTATAGAAGATATTGAGATCACTTTCTGACAAATGGGACCCCAAAGTCACTACCATCCAAGAAGCTAAAGACCTAAACACTCTATCAATGGATGAATTAATGGGATCCCTCATCACACACAAACTAGCCATGCAGCATAGAACGGATGATGATCAGAAAAAGAAGAAAACAATTGCATTCAAGGCTGCATTAGAATCAAAGGATGATGAAGAGATGAAAGATGAATCTACCTCCTCCGAAGATGATCTTGAAGATGAAGACATTGCAATGGTCATGAGGAGATTCAAAAAGTTTATGGGAAAGAAGAAAGGTAGATACAATAGAAAATTCCATAAACGAGAAGAACATTCAAAATAAAAGGACAAAGACAAAGAGAAAGATAAGGAACAAGTCCCCACCTGCTATGAATGTAAGAAACTGGGGCACATTCGTCCGGACTATCCACAACTAAAGAAATTTTTTAGAAAGAAAAAAAAGAAAGCGATGGTTGCCATGTGGAGCGATAGTGAAGACTCCACTTCAACTGAAGAAGAAGAGACCACGAAAATATCTAACTTATGTCTAATGGGTCTCGAGGATGAGGTATTTCTCCCGACACTCAAATTGAATTTACATTTGAAGAATTAAATTCTGTATTTCATGACCTCTTATCTAAATTTAAAAAGGCAGGAGTAAAGATTAGATCATTAAAGCATATCAATGATTCTTTACTCAAAGAAAAAGAAGATATTTCAGAAAAGAATGTTTTATTGCAAAAAGAACTTCATATCCTTTCTGAAAAATGTAATGTTTTGAAAACTGAGAATAGTAAATTTAATGACAAAAATAATGTTTTATTGAAAGAAAACAATGAGCTGAAAAAGGAGGTTGAAAAACTCAAGCCACTTGTTGAAAAATTAACTTTATCTTCTAACAAGCTTGAGTTGATTCTTAAAGATCAAAGAATTTCTGGTAATAAAGCTAGAATAGGTTTTAATGCTTTAAACTCAAATTATATTTCATCAAATACATTTGTGAAACAAAAGGATTTTGTTCCCAAGTTTACTTTTGTGACAAAAGATTCTACTTTCATTTCGAAAGCCCCTATGTATGTTCCAAAAAATACAACTACAACACCTGCTATTTCTGCACTTCATGCATCTAGAATTTCAAAATATAGATCATTTCAAAATTCTAGAATCATAGGTTTTGCTTGCAAAAAATTAGGACATAAAGCTTTTAACTGCAATATTAGAAATGTCCATAATACATCAAGAAAAATTTGGATTCCCAAGGGAACCACCTCAGCTAACCTGCAAGGACCCAAGTTAGCTTGGGTACCTAAAAGAACTCCTTGATTTTCTTGCAGGAATGTCTTGCAGCCCAAAAAATGAAAAAAAGATGGTATCTCGATAGTGGCTGTTCAAGGCATATGACGGGTGATAAGGATCAGTTCATCACCCTGTAAATGAAAGGAGGTATGGTTACCTTTGAAGACAATGACAAGGAAAAAATAATCAGAATTGGTAAGATTATAATAACCCCCTGCACTTTCATTGAAAATGTATTGCTAGTAGATAAATTGAAGCATAATTTATTGAGTATTAGTCAATTGTATGATAAAGGCTTCAAAGTTATCTTTGAATCATCTATGTGTATAGTAACAAACTCTCTTGATTCTAGTAGTAAATTTATTGGATATAGGCTTGGAAATATTTATATGGTAGATTTGAATGATCTTGCCATGACAAGTAGTTCCAGTTTAGTTGCAATGAATGCTAAGACCAAGAAGTCTTATTTATTATGGCATAGAAGATTAGGTCATGCTCACATGCATACTATTGCCAAGTTAATTTCAAAAAATTTTGTTAGAGGCATGCCTAAGTTTAAAGTTGATTTTGATCATGTCTGTGATACATGCCAAATGGGTAAACAATCTAGGAAAAGATTTAAATCTAAAAATATGATTTCAACATCTAGACCTTTAGAACTACTTCACATTGACTTATTTGGACCAACTAGGACCACAAGCCTAGGAGGTATGAAATATTCCGTTGTGATTGTAGATGATTTTTTCAGATTTACATGGGTTTTGTTTATTGCTCATAAAGATGAAACCTTCAAAATATTTAGAAAATTTCACAAAAAGATTTCAAATTAGAAAAATCTTTCAATAATTTCAATTAGGAGTGATCACGGTACTAAATTTGAAAATCAATTTTTTGATGATTATTGCATTAAAAATGGCATTGATCACAACTTCTCTGCTCCTAGAACACCACAACAAAATGATGTTGTAGAGAGGAAAAATAGGACTTTGGAAGAAATGGCCCGAATGATGTTATATGAAGGTAATCTTCCAAGATACTTTTGGACAGAAGTGGTGAACACTACTTGTTATATTTTAAACCATATTTTGATCCGTCCTATTTTGAAGAAAATCCCCTATGAGCTTTGGAATAAAAAGAAATCCAATATAAATTATTTTCATGTGTTTGGAAGCAAATACTTTGTGTTGAACAATGGTAAGGATAACTTAAGAAAATTTGATGCTAAATTTGATGAAGCAATTTTTCTTGATTATTCTCTACATAGCAAAGCATATAGGGTTTTTAATAAAAGGACTCTTACTATTAAAGATTCAATGCATGTTATCTTTGATGAAACTAACCCTCCACCATCTAGAAAGGATGAGTGTATTGATAATGATGCCAGTACTATTCAAAAGGAGATGGAAGATATGAGTATTTAAGAAAGACCAATTGAAGAAGGAGAAACAACGGTAAGTAAGGATCATACCGATCTACCAACTAAATGGAGGTATGCTACTTCCCATCCTAAAGAATTAATTATTGGTGATCCTTCTCAAGGCATTAAGACTAGGTCTGCACATAGGACTGCACATGACTACCTAGCCTTTGTATCATAAATACAGCCTCATACTTTAGAAGAAGCAGAAAATGATCCAAACTGGATGCTTGCCATGCATGAAGAATTGAACCAGTTTGAAAGAAATAAGGTTTGGACACTAGTTGATAGACCTAAAGACCACCTAATCATAGGAACCAAATAGGTCTATAGGAATAAACTAGATGAATAAGGAAATGTCATTAGAAACAAAGCTAGATTAGTGGCTAAGGGATATAGTCAAGAAGAAGTTATTGATTTTGATGAAACCTATGCACCTATAGCAAGATTAGAAGCCACTAGATTACTTCTTGCATTTGCTTACTACATGAATTTCAAACTTTTTCAAATGTATATGAAAAGTGTATTTTTAAATGGTTTTATCACCGAACAAGTTTTTGTAGAACAACCACCGGGTTTGAAAATCATGCTTTTCCAAATCATGTGTTTAAACTTAATAAAGCTTTATACAGTTTGAAACAAGCCCCTAGAGCCTGGTATGATAGACTTAGCACTTTCTTGATTGAAAATGATTTTTCAAGAGAAAATGTTGATAAAACTCTTTTTATCAAAAAGAAAAATAATGATATATTAGTTGTACAAATTTATATGGATGATATTATCTTTGGTGCAACTAATGAAAGTTTCTGTGAAGAATTTGCTAAGCTAATGCAGGGAGAATTTGAAATGAGCCTAATGGGTGAACTTAATTACTTTCTTGGACTTCAAGTAAAGTAATCAAAGGAAGGGATCTTCATCAACCAAGCCAAATATACCAAATAAATAATCAAGAAGTTTGAGTGGAGATGAGTAAGCAAATGAGCACACCCATGAGCCCATCTTGCAAATTAGACAAAGATGAAAATGGATCCAATGTTAACCCAGAACTATATAGAGGTATGATTGGATCCTTATTATATTTAACTGCAAGTAGATCGGATATCTTGTATAGTGTATGTGTATGTGCTAGATTTCAATGTAACCCTAAAGAAACACATATGCTTGCTGTTAAAAGAACATTGAGATATTTGAAAGGTACAAGCAATCTAGGTCTTTGGTTTTCAAAAGAATCATCTTTAAATTTAATTGGATTCTCTGATGCTGATTATGCTGGTTGTAAAGTTGATAGAAAAAGTACTAGCGGCACATGTCAATTTCTATGGTTGAATTTAATCTCATGGCATTGCAAGAAACAAAACTCGGTAGCACTATCTACTGCTAAGGCAGAGTATGTTGCTGCAGGGAGTTGTTGTGCACAAGTGTTATGGATTAAACAATAACTAGAAGATTTTGGTGTTATACAATGCAAAATCTCTATCAAATGTGATAACACAAGTGCTATTAATCTAACAAAAAATCCTATTCAGCATTCTAGAACTAAGCACATAGAGATAAGACACCACTTTATTAGGACCATGTTTTGAGTGGTGACATAGAACTAGAATTTATCCCAACAAAAAAATAATTAGCTGACATATTTACTTAGCCACTGAATTAGGATAGATTTGAATTGCTTAGAGGAGAATTAGGGCTTTGTGATCCTACCTAGATTTAGACAACCTAATTTCTTTCAAAAACTAAGAAAAATTTATCTAGAAAACCTCATACATTTATTCATGATCGTTGAACAACTTTCCTTGAAATCTCAATGTATCTAATTTGATTTCTGAATCATTTTATTTTATATGGAAAGTTTCTGTTCAAGTCGACTCGAGCAATTTTGCTTTGGTCAAGCCGGCTCGCATGTCTGAGTTTTCTACCTATTGCTCTGGTCGAGCCAACTAGGTTTTTGTCTAGCCGACTCGGTGTTTTGATTGTTCTGAGTTCGCTCTAGTCGAGCCGACTCGGATATTCCTAGGGTTTGGCGAGCTGACTCGAAAGTCGGGAAATCACTATTTAGGTAGTTTTGAACTATCTTTTCCTGTACTTCACTCTTCTTACTTTTACTTCAAGCTCACTCTACCCTCTCAGAAACTTTACCAAAACTCCCAAAAACCATTCTCTAGAGCCTAAATTTCCTAAATCCCACTGCTATGGCTTCTCGAAGATCTGCGAGGAAGATTCTTCAGATTGGTGAATCAAGCGCTCGCAGTATAGATGCAAAAGAAAAAGGGGAAAAGAAGAAAAGATCTGCTCCTGTACAACAAGAAGAAGAAACTCCTCCTCCCGGACAAAGTGTCTCAATGGCCAACCGGCCAATCACTTGTGGAAGAAGGATCGATTTTACATTCCTAAAAGAAATGAAAATGAAGATTGGAAAATGGATAGAAAGTCAAGGCTGGAAGCACTTCGGTTCTTTGGACATCTTGACCTACCCCTCACTGGTACGGATTCTCTATGAAAACATAGTCATTAAGGAACATCATTTGGAATCTACTATCAAGGAAAAGAAAGTTATTGTGGATGAAGAGAAATTAGGCAATTTATTGTAAATGCCAACAGATGGTGCCACTGAGCTCATTTTACCTGACAAAGAACATATATTAAAGCTCATCTTGGAGAAAGAAGATGTGAGCTCCGTTCAGCTTGTATAAGCCAATTTATTGTCAAAAGAAATGAGGCTTCTTCATAATATGATAAGCAGGATATTTCTTCCCATAATTGTTGCTTTGATTGGGTCAGTGAGAAAGATATGACCTTTATGGGACATTTGATAGAAGAAAAACCTCTCAATCTTTCCTATATAATAATGATTCTAATGACTGAAGCAGTAAGAAAAATTAAAGCCTGCCTACCCTACGGTATGGTCTTCCCTCTACTATTTGAAGAAATTGGAGTAGACTTAACCAATGAGATAGGCAAGCCACTACATCACTTTGATATTTACTCCTTCAATTCATTGAAAAGAATGGGTTACAAGCTACAGAAAGGAATATGGATAAAAAAGGTGCCTAGTCAGGTTGCTGCTACCTCTTCAGAAGATGATGAAGCTACTGGTGTTGAACAAAGGACTGAAGGTACAATGATTACTCCATCTGACCTCAAGAAGCTAATATTTTAGAAGATGGAAGTAATTTCAAGTTCATTGATAGATCATATGAATTCTGCAATTGATGAGATGAAAAGTACAGTTAATGCAATCTTGCAAGAATTAAGATCTGAACAAAAGCTTCACCAGTAGAAAATTGAAAAGGAAATGGAGGATTTTAAGGAAGAAATCAGAAGCATCTTGCTGCAATCCCAAAAGAAAATAATTCCCTCTGAAGATGCTCCTGCACAGATCTTCAAGGAGTCACTTGAAACTTTTGCTCCTATTCCTTCATCTGATTCTTCTAAACCTGTTAAGACCAAGAAGAAACCCAAAACCAAGAAATCTAAGATTTTAAGAGCCCCTTTTAGAACTAGATTTAGGGATTTAAGGTTTAAACCCCTGAAAACTAAGACCTCTGATAAGGTTATAGAGGTAGGCTCCTCTTCTTCTAGTGAAGAAGAAGAAGAATAGGTTATGTGGTTAGTCTTCTGGTTATATTTCTGACTTTGTTAATGTTCTGCTTTTTATCTTTTATAGTTTGATTGTACTTTCTTTCCTACTTTGTATGCCAAACTTATCAATGAAATGAAAGTTCCTTTAGCAATTTCATTTGTTGTCATGTACAATGATATGATACAATTATGATGGATTTTTAATTAGAATTTCAAATTTAAGAAAATGAAATTATCTCAAACAAATATTAAAGACTTTCTCAATCTATTTTAAAATCTGATCTTTTTGATTATTTGAAATCACCTTTTTGATTGATTGACAAAAAGGGGAAGAAATATGAAAAATGTAAAAAATGAGAGAAATAAAAAATTGGTAAAATGAAAAATGGGAGAATGATATCAAGAGAGGATAGTATCAATATTAATGATTGATCTATCATGCAAATCTTGATATTGTGTTGAGCTTCCTACCAACAGTTCTTAAAGTACTTAAAAAGAATGAAAAAGGGGGAGCACAAAAGATCTAGTTTTCAATCAGATCTAACTATTTAATTGCTTTAAAACCTAGAGAAAGGGGGAGATTCTCTTGAAATGGTTTTGCTCTGATTACTATTGCTCTTCAAGTTAATCTTAATTTTGTTATTATCTCTTTTAAAACTTTGATACTCCATGTTTTGTGCTAATTATAACATTATGAAGCATGAAAAGTTTAATACTTTGATGATATACAATGATATCATCTCTTGAGCTCTGATACTCATTTACCAATTCAATTAGCTCTGATACATATGAATATTTAATTTTTAAATACTTTTATACATATAAAGTGTAAAGAATTTTTATGCCTAGTATTTTGTCATCATCAAAAAGGAAGAGATTGTTGACTCCATAAGTGATTTTGATGATAACCAAATATTGGAACATGTACATTTATTTCTGACAACTCTTCAAGTGTTTTACAAGTTTTTATAGGATGAGTAAATTGTTCAAACTTCAACTCCTACACCTTTGTTTCTTGTTTGAGTTGTGTTGTATTGTGTTTATGTAAAGAAGAACCTAATGAAAAAGCTAAGAAAAAATTATATGAAAAGGGTTACTTCTCTATGTGTGTGTCTTAGAATTATTTTGAGTTGGTATAATTGAAAATTGTAAGAGTGTTGGTGAAAGTTTTTCCTTGAGTTCAAGTATAAAAATTCTGAAGAAGATGCTTGAGCCAACCCATCATGTTGAAGAGCCGACTCGACTTCATGGCACGCAGCAAAGATTCTGGTATGCAGCAAGGATTCTGGTATGCAACAATTCGAGCCAACTCCAATGAATCTGAGTCGACTAGAATTTATTCGAGCTGACTCCTTCAGAGTCCAGTTTCTGAAGAGTTTTGAGAATAGCCAGGCAAGCTGACCCAAACCAGAAAGAGCTGACTCTGCCAGACCTAATTTTGAAGACCTGAAAAAATGAGCCAACCTGAACTGCATCGAGCTGACTCTTCCAGAGTGAGGATTTCCGAACCTGAGAAGAAGAGCCGACCCAAGCTGAAAAGAGCCGACTCCTCGAGTTTAAGTTTTTCAATGATACAAGTTCGAGCTGACCCGAGCTATCAAGAGCCGACTCATCTAGAGTGATGTTTTGCTCTCTGAGATAAAGAGCCAACTACACTGAAGATTTGGTGACTCGA
This sequence comes from Areca catechu, assembly GCA_021397845.1. NCBI lineage: Eukaryota > Viridiplantae > Streptophyta > Magnoliopsida > Arecales > Arecaceae > Areca > Areca catechu. Next base: position 172,140,686 of record CM038051.1, on the reverse strand, counting down.
CCTATCGACTCGAAGGATCTGAGCCGACTCGAAGGAATCCGAGCCAACTCGAACGTTGCTTTCAAGTATCCAATGGCTAGTTCCAGAATTTATTTTTGAATGCCAAGAAGTACTCCAACGGTCATAAGTCACATCCCAACGGTCAAAAATGTCTCTAACTGCCTTCGAGTGATGGAAGACCTTATATTTGAAGGATTTGAACATCCAAAGATAAGTTTTTGAAAGTTCTTCAAAGTTTTGAGAGCTACATTGAATATTCTACCAACCAAAAGAGAAAGAGCACAAGAGCATTCAAGTTAGCCTTCAAGTCTTCACCAACTCTGATCTGAAGCTTGAAGCAACTTTTGAAAAAGCCACTGAAGCAATTAAAGCTTATTCAAGTGTAAGTTAAGTGGACTTCCATCAAGCTGCATCGGCAACTATCTGACAAATTGAGTTTGTCATTTATTGTTGCATTTACTTCAATTCTTTTTCTGAATTGTTGTTGGGTTATTGGTGAGCCTGGTTGAAAAATCAAATAGGTTCTTGGTGAGCCTTGATAAAAACCAAGTGTTGGGTTCTTAGTGATCATGATAAAACCAAGTTAGGTTTCTTTGGTGAGCCTGTTTAAAACCAAAGGGTGTTGGGTTTTCTTTGGTGATCCCATTAAAACCAAAGTATAGAGGTTTTGGATTGTGATCCTGCAAAACAATCCTATTGTATTCGGGTGTGAATATAGTGAAAATCCCAAGTGGTATCTTGGATAGTGGATGTAGGAGCTGGGTTGCTCCGAACCACTATAAATCCTGTATGTTTGTATTGTGATTCTCTGATTTCTTTTAGCTTCTGCATTTAATTCTTAATCACAACGCACGACACTTTAAAAGGAAATTTTAATTGCACATTATCTATTTTAAATTTTTTAAAAGATCCAATTCACCTCCCTTTTGGGTAGCCACCTGGGCAACAGTATTGTACCTACCTTTAGATGCATGTGGATTGGCTGGCCAAAGTCGGGCTCATGTGTAGTCTATTGGATCCTAGTACCCGCTAAAGGATTAATGTTATTCTTCGGACTGGAGTGTAGAGGCTACCAGTCTAAATAAAATAGTGGGAGAAACCTTTAGACTAAAATCCATGTCTTTAGGATGTTTAATATAATTCATATACTAATAGGTCCTGATCTCCTTTTTCAGATAATGTCGACTATTTTGTTGCTCCGATCATTATTGGATAATGACAAACTTTCTGGACCCAACTTCGATAGCCGGTATCGAAAACTCAGGATAGTCCTTGAATACGAGTAGATCCTTTATGTGATACCGATCTGGCACCTGAGATCCCAGCCCCCAATTCTCGTGGCATTGTCAAGGACACTTACCAAAAGTGGATCTCTAACCGTACCATGATGCATTGCATTATGTTGGCTGTAATGAACGATGAGTTCAGTCATAAATTTGAGGAGGCCTAGCTAGAGGAGATTTTTCAAAGGTTAAAAGAATCTTTTGGCACACCGGATGATACAGAGAGATACCGTATCTCTTTCGCCATCTCTAACATGCATATGCATGATGGAGCTTCGATGACTGATCATTTAATGTACATGATCAAGTTATTTAAGCATCTGGGCAAACTCGGATGTCCTTTACACGAGTAGCTCAGTAAGGATGAGATACTGAATACTTTGCCCCTTCCTACCAGGTATTTCTTGATAATTTTAGAATGAATAGGCCTACAGTAAACTACCATGAGATGTTAGGGCTACTGTAGACTTATGAGAGAGACCACAATCTCAACAAGGGATTGGTAAATTTGGTGGGAGGTTCTGGAGCAGGGTGTCACCCATTTGGGAAAGGGAAGAAGAAGAAAAAGAATAAGAAAAACTTGGAGGTGCCAAGTGCTGGGCCTAGTCAGACTAGGAGGGTGAAGGCTGACAAGAGTAAGGCAAAGTGCTTCTTCTACAAGAAGTCGGGTCATTGGAAGCAGAACTATTCTGCTTACCTTGCTACTCTGGACCCGAACAGGCAAGGGAAGGGAAAACAGCAAGCTATTGCTAGTCAAGGTATTTATATGATAAATCATTATAGTTTCTCTGTTTGTGATACTACTAGCTGGGTATTGGATATTGGAAGTCCTTACAATATTTGCAATTCATTGCAGGGACTTTAAGTTAGTAAAAGATTCAAGAGCGGTGAAAGGTTTCTGAACATTGGGAATGGAAGTCAAGTTCCAGTTCTGGCATTGGGAACTATTTTTTTATATTTTGAATCTTGTACTACCATTCTTAATGATTATCATTTTTGTCCTTTCTTTTTGGTGAATATCATTTCTGTAGGCCTGATGGCCAAAGATGGTTATGAATTATCTATAAAGAATGATATTTGCAATATCACATTGAATGGTTCTAATGTGATGTTTGGACAAATGAAGAACGGCATATATGTAGCATCACAGCCTATTACTATATTGTACATTGCTAATAAATGTCCTAGATTAGATGAAGTCATGGATACTTATCTCTGGCACTGTAGGGTAGGTCAAATAAATAAGAGCAGGATAAATAAGTTGGTGGGAGATGGTCTCCTAGATATCATTGAGAGTGAATCTTTACCAACTTGTGAATCTTGTCTTCTTGGAAAAATGACCAAGTTACCTTTTACATGAAAGGGTAAAAGAGCCAGTGATATTTTAAGTCTAGTACATACTGATGTATATGGACCTATGAATATCAGTGCAAGAGGCGGGTATAATTATTTCATTATGTTTACAAACAATTTTTCGAGATATGGTTATGTCTACCTGATGAAACATAAATCTGATTCATTTGAAATATTCAAACATTATCGTAATGAAGTTGAAAAACAAACTGGGAAGTTTATTAAAACCCTTCAATCAGATTGAGGTGGTGAATATCTTTCCAGCGAGTTTCTGACTTATCTTGAAAAGAATGGATTCTCTCTCAGTGGACTCCTCTGGGGATACCTCAGTTAAATGGTGTGTTTGAAAGGAGGAATCGAACTTTGTTGGACATGGTTCAATCCATGATGGGCTTAGCTAGTCTGTTTAAATCCTTTTGGGGATATGCTCTTGAGTCAGCATCCTACCTTCTAAATAGAGTTCCAAGTAAATCCATTGATTAAACACCGTATGAGATATGGACCGGACATAAGCCAACTCTCTCTCACCTTCGATTTTGGGGGTGTCCAGCTTATGTCAAACATTTAGAGACAGATAAGCTAGGACCTAAGTTTGATAGGTGTCTTTGGTTGGGTATTCGAAATAATCCAAAGGATATTATTTCTATCTGCCTGAGGAACAAAAGTTGTTTGTCAGTCTTAAGGCAACCTTTTTAGAAAGGGAGTACCTTGGTGAAGGCACTCAGGAAGCTGATGTTGAACTTGGAAAAGTTTGATAGATAGAAAAGCCTTCTCACTCTAAGGCCACTATAGAACCGGATTTGATTAGATCATATCTAGAGCCCATAGTGAAACCATTAAGGAGATCTGGTAGAGTACCACGTCAATCGAATAGAAACTACGGTTTTTTGATCCAAGACGGTGATCCTGTTGAGCTCGATAAGAACAACGAGGATTCAATCACCTTCATGGATGCAATTTCAAGGTCTGATTCTGAGTCATGGCTGAGCGCTATGAAATCCGAAATGGAGTCCATGGCAACCAATAATGTATGGACATTGGTTGATCCACCTGAAAGGATAAAACCTATTAGGTGCAAGTGAATCTTCAAGCAGAAGCAGGGCGTAGATGGGCAGGTGGAGATCTATAATGCCCATCTGGTTGCCAAGGGGTATCATCAGCATTATAGTATTGACTATGATGAGTCATTCTCCCCTGTGGCAATGCTCATGTCCATTTGGATTATGCTTGCTATAGCTTTACATTTAGATTATGAAATCTGGCAAATGGATGTCTGAACAGCTTTCCTAAATGGTGAGCTGGAAGAGGAGATGTATATGATGCAGCCTGAAGGGTTCATATCCACAAATGAGTCTAAAGTGTGCAAGCTTCGGAGGTCCATCTATGGACTGAAGCAGGCTTCTTGGAGTTGGAACATACATTTTGATAAATGTATCTAGACGTATGGCTTCGTTAGGAATGGAAAGGAATCTTGTATATACAAATGGGAAAATGGTTTTGTAGTTGTATTTCTCGTTTTGTATGTGGATGACATTCTCCTAATCCGGAATGACATTCCAGCGTTATAAGGAATAAAGGTCTGGCTTTGATCTCAATTATCTATGAAAGACTTGGGTAAAGCCTCATACATACTGGGCATGAAGATCTATAGAGATAGATCTAAGAGGCTTCTAGGACTGTCCCAATCTATGTACATAGACACTGTGCTGAAATGGTTCAGCATGGAGAATTTTAAAAGAGGCTATCTTTCGATAGGTCATGGAATTACTCTTTCCAAGAAGGATTATGCGATAACACCTGAGGAAAGAAAACATATGAGCAGGATTTCATATGCTTCGGCAGTGGGTTCTATTATATATGCTATGTTATGTACTAGACCAGACATAGCATACTCACTAGTGGTAGTGAGCAAATACCAGTCTGACCTAGGTGAAGCTCATTGAAAAGTTGTTAAGAACATCCTTAAGTATTTGATAAATACTAAGGATTAATGGCTTATTTATGGAGATTCTGACTTAAAACTTATGAAGTATACTGATTCCAGATTTCAGTTAGATAGAGATGACAGTAAGAGTGTGTCTGGTTTTGTGTTTACCCTTAATGGTGGAACTATCTGCTGGAAAAGTTCCAAGCAGCATATAGTGGCTGATTCTGTTTGTGAGGTCGAGTATATTGCGGCATCAGATGTAGCAAAGGAAGCTGTGTGGTTATAGAAGTTCCTAGGCGAGCTGGGAGTGGCACTTTCCTTGGATGGCCCTATTCCGGTGTATTGTGATAGCATTGGAGCCATAGCTCAAGCCAAAGAGCCAAAATCATATCAGCGGACCAAGCATATTCTACGTCATTATCACCTTGTCCGGGAGATAATAGAACGAGGTGACATCGAACTTTTGAAGATTGATGGCAAGGAGAACTTGGCCGACTCATTCACTAAAACTGTTGGAATGCAAGAGTTTGACAACTATAAATGAAAGATGGGAATCAAATTCTATTTTGATTGGCTTTAGTCCAGGTGGGGTTGTTGGGAAATATGTATCCCAAAGCCAATCGTCTAGGTTGTAGACAGTTGTATAACTCATGTGTATGTGAATTATTGAATTGAATAAAAAGTTTATTCTAGTTGTTCATCACATGTCATCATCCTAATTGAACTCTTGTGTGATGATGTCTTTTGAGCAACCTTGTATGTGATGTAGAGAGGATGCATCATGTAGTTTATAAACTGGTTCGTGACCAAAGGATACATTGTTTCAGGATGATGGTGTATCGAGAGTAGGTCGTTGATGTCATATTTGTTAGTTGTCCTCTTAACCAAGTAGCATAGAGATGCTGGTATGACATCAGGTGTTGTGTTAGACGCTTCGTTGAATGTGACTCTCATGCAAGTTCTCTTTCTGCCAAAGAAAAGTTTTGCATTAGAATGTAGACATGAATTATTCCTCTGACTTGAGATCACTATGGCAGCTTGCAAGCAACTCACTGTGCTTAGGTGCCGGACTATCCGGATTTCTAATCCAGTGATGGAAGGTTGCTGGGTATAGTCAAGTACTTGTGTAGCGATAGTACGATCAAGATAGAATTGATCTCTCCAAATAGTTTGGATTGAATGCTTAATATATCTCAATTAAGAAAGACCTTGGCCAGGGCATTCATTGTAAGGAGTTACAGGGATTCTTTATTTGAGACATATTGTGATCGATTGATTAGGGTTGGACAGTTTAACCCTAAGCCATCTGGAGCATTAGGAGATTAAAGGAATAAGTTCAGTGGTATTCCATATTCGACAGGTTCTTGTTGCTCTGCAATCTTCAACCTATCTGGACGCCGGGTGTCATTGCTAGATGGCAACTTTGGCTGGCACTAAAAATGTTTCCGTGCAACCGGTTTAGTGTTTGAACCTATGGGGTCATACATCATGGGGTTTCTTCTTGATTTGTTGATTTGGGAATGATTAGGAATCATTCCGGACTCTTTTGACGAATGTTGTTAAACCAGTCAATTGAGTCAACCCGAGGCGAGTTGACCCGACTGACGGGATGCTGAAAAATTCGAGAATGCTTCATTCATTATTGTAAGTGTTATGGAATTGAATGATTGGCATTTTAGGGTTTTAATCCCACCAGTTGCTGAAGTCCAAAGGTCATGTAACCTACATGAATCCCAAGAGACTCTAAATCTCCCATTAATCTCTCTTTATCTCCTCATTATGGTTTCATTATAAGATTATTTTTAGGGTTGATAAAAAGAAGGAAGAAGGTGAATGGTTCACGTTTCACTCTCCAGATTTGAATCAAGGTTGAGACTCTACCAATTTCTTAGGATAGAGATCTTGCTTGATTCTTGAGAGATTGAAATATCTGATCTCTAGAGTGGGGTTTGAGTTTTGGGAGGGCTTGTTGTGTGCTACCTTATATTGAAGGTTTGGGATAGAGAGATCTGGGAAGGATTCTTGGGTCTTTGTTCCAGCACTATTTCAGCAACATGTTCTTCAAGGAGTTGAAGACAAAGTCTGCAGTTCTTCAAGGAGTTGAAGAAGGTGCCACACCGTCACACTATTTTTATAGAGGCTATCACCTCAAAGAAAAGAGGAGAAATCCCTTACCCTGGTGTGAACCACCTGTAGAGGCAGTACACATATGCTACTCGCAGAGCCGTTCTTCTTCCTTCTAGTTGCAGCACATCTTGGTGATTGTCACTGAGGTATGTTTTATATTATATGTGTGACATATTTTTCTACTGCATCATTGTGTGATTTCATGAATAGTTCTATGTTTCATACTATAGATGTATGATTTCATATTTACATTACTCTAGATGCATCAAGATCTACGTAGGCCTATTGTTAACCAGATTAACATGCTTAGATAAATTGTTTATCTACTTTCGCTGTGCCATGTAATATAGAAAAAGTTTTTAAATTACATGCAATGAGCCGTGCCACTTGGGTTTCGGTTTCCTTACAGGTGCACTACAAGGTTCGAAGCCTGGTGGAGCATGCATTGCACAGAACGTGTGGGTGGCGTGTTGCAGAGTTTAAATTTTCTGGCAGGGCGTGCACCACTTCTGGGAGGTTATAGGTAGCTGGGAGCTTCCATGTCACAATCTATACCTCTACTGATCCTCTCTCTTTCTACTACTGGAAGGAACTTCGATCTCGACAAGAGGAGGGGGAGAGCTCAATCTAGGGAGCTTGATCCCGGAAGCGGGAGCATGACCTCGATTGGGCGCTCGACCCTAGATGTTGGGTGCCGCCTTTAGAAAGCATGAGCGCTACCTCGACCAAGTGCTTGACCCCGGATGCGGGAGCCACCTCGATCAAAGGGCTCGCCCTTGGAAAGCATGAGCATGACCTCGATCGGGCACTCAACCCTGGATGCAAGGGCCATGATGCAGGACGAAAGCTCTTATACCAAAAATGATGTGGAACAAAAGAGATGATGCGGTGCGGAAGTAAATTAAAATTAATGTATTTTATTTTTTTATTTATTTTCAGAAGTCGGCTTTGACTCAAAGGAAAGATAAACTAATGTTGAAAGAAACTAAGAAATGACAGAAAGCACAATTAAAAGGAGTGGATTATCAGAGTAACTCAGAAGTAGGATCGCTGGAGATTGAGAAACCCCCAGACCTAGGGCTTACTCCTCTTTCAAGAAACAGACGAAGAGAGAAGAGAAGGTTTTATACCTGACTGTGATATCTCTCGTTGCTTCAATTGAAGGACACTCTCGAGCAGATTGTAGGATCCTTGGAGACGGGGTATCTTCGCAATGGATCCTCGGATTGTAGTCCTATGGCAAGGTTGGCCTTCTTCTCAAACTCAGGATCTGGAAGAAGAAGAACAAAAAAAAAGAACCAGAAACTCAAAGAAAGACACTGACCTGAGGACTTAATGAAGATTGTTGGATGTAGAAGTTCCGGAGATCTTGATACTGATCTGACTCTTCTTTGAACTTGCTCTGTAGTTGAAACAGTTGATCTGAACCTGGATGCTGGTGGCCGGCCTCTATGTGGAAGAGAGGGGCCATGGGATGTAGATGGAAAATTAAGGTTTGGTGGTGGTGGAGTAGAGATGGGTGGACTAAGCTAGAGTTTTGGGGTTGGAGATCTCACACCTCCTCAAGGTTCCTAGGGAACCCGGATTTACTCCCTCACGGAGCTCAACACTTGAATACAAGTGCGGAAGAGAGAAACACAAAGTCGCTCACAAAGAAATTGATTTCCTTCATCATTTTAAATTCAAGAGTTACATAGAGTTGAATATATAGACATAACAAAGAAATAAAATTTTATACATTTCCCATATGGGACTAATAGGACTAACCCACACTTTAGGCATCAAATTCTCTTCCCAAGACTCCTTCCATGAGTGGGCAGCCCAAAAACTCCAAGAAAACTTGAAAATCAGCTCCAAATGGCAGGTTATGGGGTGTCTCCTAGTATCTCTCCATGAATCAAGGATTTTCCCTTCATGGTTTGGCTCTTTTGGACACCTCCTAGTCTTGCTCCACAAGTTTAGGCTTCTTCCTTTCATGGCTTTGGCACTTTTGGAAACTTTTGGGTGCCTCCTTGATTTTCTCCCCAAGACATGCTCTCTTCCCTTTTATAACTTGGATTTTTATGGAACATTGTGGGGCACCTCCTTGATCCTCTCTTCAAGAAAAATTCTTGCCATCCTGGCTTGAGTTTATCTGGAAAGAAGTTGGCTCCTCCTTGGATTGAGGTATCTTGATGGATTTCTTCCCCAAGTGGTGCAAGAAAAAAAGAACCTGCTTACTTGAGGCATGGGGACCAAGGTACACTGGATGGAGATGTGGCAGGGAGTGTGGCACCCACTTGTAGCTGGAAAATGTGGTGCCCTATGGCAAAGGGAATGACACATACCTGGGCCTTGGACTTGGACTGAGTCAACATGACCCAACAAAAATTGAAATGACAAAATTACAGACTCAAAATTGAGTTGATCAGGTCAACCCTTATTACAAAACCAGAAAATCCTAATTCTTCGGACAAGGTCAATCAGAGATCCAGATGGAGCCCTGAAGTCTTCTTCTGAGTCTGGTGCCCGCACCAGGCCACCTTTGAAAAGCATGAGCATGACCTTGGCCGGGTGCTCGACCCCGGGTACGGGGGTTGCCTCGGCCAAAGGGCTCACCTTTGGAAAGCATGAGCACAACCTTGGCTGGGTGCTCGATCCCGGATATGGGGGCCACCTTGATCGAAGGGCTCACCTTTGAAAAGCATGAGCATGACCTCAATCGGGCGTTCAACCTTGGATTTGGGGGCCACTTTGATCGAACAGCTAGCCCTTGGAAAGCATGAGCACAATCTCGGCCAGGAGATCGACCCCGGATGCGGGGGCCACCTCGGTCGAAGGGCTCACCTTTGGAAAGCATGAGCACGTCCTTAACCAAGAGCTCAACCCCGATTGCGGGAGCTGCCTCGGTCGAAGGGCTCGCCTTTGAAAAGCCTGAGCACAACCTCGGCCGGGTGCTCGACCCAAGATGCAGGGGCCGCCTCGACCGAGGATGTCGGGGTTGTGCTCATGCTTTTCAAAGGAGAACCCTGGCCGAGCGCTCGACTTGGATGCGGGGGCCACCTTGATTGAAGGGCTCACCTTTGGAAAGCATGAGCACGATCCTGACCGAGCACTCGACCTTGAATGCGAGGGCCGCCTCAGCTAAAGGGCTTGCCTTTGGAAAGCATGAGCACAACCCCGACCGGGTGCTCGACCCTGGATGTGGGGGCCGCCTTGATCGAAGGGTTCTCCTTTGAAAAGCATGAGTAGGACCTTGGTCCAGTGCTCGACCCTGGATGCGGGGCTCGCCTTGGTCGAAGGGCTTGTCTTTGGAAAGCATAAGCATGACCTTGGCTAGGTGCTCGACCCTGAATATGGGGGCTATCTCAGTCGAAGGGCTCACCATTGGAAAGCATAAGCACGACCTTGATCGGGTGCTCGACCCCGGATGTAGGGGCTGCCTCGACCGAAGGGATCGCCCTTCAAAAGCATGAGCACGACCTCAGTCGGGCACTTGACCCTAGATGTGGGGGCCACCTCGGTCGAAGGGCTTGCCTTTGGAAAGCATGAGCACGACCTCAGCCAGGCACTGATGCAGAATAAAGAACAAAGAAGCATATGCGGAAGTAAATTTAGGATTAATTTCTTTTTTTTTTTTTATATTTCAGAAATTGGCGTTGACTCAAAGTAAAGCTAAACTAAGTTGAAGGAAACTAGGTAAGGATTGAAAGCACAATTTAGAAGAAACTAAATTATCAGAGTAGTTCAGAAGTAACGGATCGCTGGGGTTTGAGAAACTCCCAGACCTAGGGTTTCGCTCTGAACTTTCAACAGAACAGAAATATAGAGGAGAGATGGTTTACCAACCAGACAGTGATCTTCTCAGAATTTGGGTGGAAGAACTCTCTCGAGTAGATTGTTGGATCCTCGGATTCGGCTATCTTCATAATGGATCCTCCAATACTGGTCTTGTGGTTTGGTCGGCTTCTCCTGGACTCAAGATCTGGGAAGAAGAAAAACAAGTGATGGATTCAGAGACTCAAGGAAGGATTTACCAGTTCGAAGAACTTGAAGGCTGATGTCGCTGAGATCCGGATTCTCTTGAAGGCTGATTCGACTCCCTCTGGAAAGAGCTTTGGATCTGAAGTATCCTGACTGGAGCTGGATGCTGGTGGTCGGCCTGGACTTGGAGAGAGAGGACGTGGGAGGTGGAATATGCTAGGGCTTAGTGGAAAGAGAAGGGTGATGGGCGGCTAGGGTTTGGGAGTGGAGTGGCTAACCTAGGGTTTGGGTTTTGGAGATCTCACACCTCCTCAAGGTTCCTGGGGAACCTGGATTTACTCCCTCACAGAGCTCAACACCTGGATGCAAGTGCGGAAGAGAGAAAACACAAAGTTTGCTCACAAAAAAATTTGGTTTCATTCATCTCATTGATTTAAACTTACAAGAGGGGTTTAATTTATAGGGCTTTACAAGAGAGTAGGGTTTTACATCTTCCCATGTGGGACTAAAGGAGGGGATCTACAAATCAGGATAATCCATACACATATGGTCGGCCAAGGTACCAAAAAAATTTGATTTGGGTTATAAAAGGCAGGTAGATGGCGCCTCCTTGCTTGGGTCTTCAAGAGAGGATTTCTTTCCTTCCATGGATCAACTCTTTTGGACTCCTCATTTTCTTCCTCCCTAAGTCAAGGCCCTTCCCATCTTTGTTTCAGATATTTTTGGCAGGTAGTGGGCGCCTCCTTGAAGTTCTCTCCAAGAGAATTTCTTCCCTTTCATAATTTGGTTCTTTTGGGAAAGACTTGGGCCGCCCCCTTGATTTGTGGACTCCTGGTGGATTTCTCCTCAACTGGCGCATGAGAGAAGGAAGCTGCTATCTGTGGTGTGGGGACCAAAGGCTGCTGGATGTAGATATGGCACCCCCTCGACTCAGGCATATGGCTGGGAGTGTGGCTGGGAGTGTGGCGTCCACTTGCTAGGCCTTGGGAGAAAATGTAACACCCTAGGTTGAAGCCCTAGTCCACTACTGAGTCAACATGACTCAACAAAATAAAATGCAGGTAATATAGACTCAAGCTAAATTGAGTTGATCTAGTCAACTCTTATTACAAACCAAAAACCCTAATTCTTCGGGCAAGGTTAATCAGAGATCCAGATGGAGCTTTGAAGTCTTCTTCTGAGTCTGGTGCCCGCACCAATTCTCCCAGGGTGGGAGGAACTCGACCCTGTCGAGTATGGATCAAGTTGGCTCTGGTATCTCTCCAAGAGGTCTGGGTCCAGCTCTTGTAATTCTTCTCGGGAGATCAAGAGTCATCAGAATCTGGCCTTCCTAGCCAGCGGACCAGGTATCTTTGGTATCCTCGATTACGAGTAGAGATAACCTGATCATCCAGGATCTTTTCAATCTGCTCTTTCCTCACAGGCCAATTTGTTGGTGGACACACAGGGTCAGGTTCACTCTCAAGAGCAGGATTAGGTTCAAAAGCCTCACTGGGAATCACAGCTGGCTTCCTATACTCTACTAGGTCTATAATGTTGAAAGTGGAGCTAATGCCTAGTTCTGGAGGTAACTCGAGCACATAGGCATTGGATCCTACCCTCTTTACCACTCTAAATGGTCCAGCTCCCCTAGCATGTAACTTTCTAACGGTTCCAGGAGGAAACCGTTCAGGCCTTAACCTAATCATTACATAGTCTCCTTCGTCAAAAGTCTTGACTCGCCTTTGAGAATCAGCCAATTTCTTATAAGTTTCATTACTTAAATTTATTTTGGCTTGAATTTCTTTATGCAAGTCTTTTATATGCTGTGCAAAAACTTCGGCAGACTCGGAGACCCGTGTGTGGATTGGTAAAGGAGCTAGGTCAAGAGGTGTGTGGGGTTTGTAACCATGCATAATTTCAAATGGACTCTTACCTGTAGACCTATTGACCGAGTCATTATATGCAAATTCAGCTCTAGGTAAGTACAAATCCCAGTTCCTAATGTTTTCACCAACAAGACACCTTAGCAGATTGCCTAAACTACGGTTCACTACTTCGGTTTGGCCGTCAGTCTGGGGGTGATAGGCAGTTGAAAACTTAAGTTTCGTCCCTAACTTATGCCAAAGGGTTTTCCAGAAATAGCTGGTGAACCGAACATCCCTATCTGAAACAATGGTCTTGGGTTGGCCATGGAGTCGAACTATCTCATTAAAGAACAGGGTGGCTACCTTAGACGCATCAAATGTTTGGGAACAAGGCAAGAAATGGGCCATCGTGGAAAATCGGTCTACTACAACACAGATAGAGTCATGCCTCCTCTGGGTCTTAGGCAAACCTAACACAAAGTCCATGCTCACATCTTGCCAAGGACGATCTGGGACAGGGAGTGGGGTATAGAGGCCGGTGTTCTGTTTTCGCTGTTTGGCAACAGCGCAGGTTCGACACCTAGCCACAATGTGTGCTACATCTCTTTTTAAGCTAGGCCAGAAAAAATGGTCTTCAATAGCCAGGGTGGTCTTATCTTTTCCGAAATGGCCAGCTAAGCCTCCAGCATGAGTTTCCCAAATCAAGAATTCCCTAAGAGAGGTTCTAGGGATGCAAAGCCTATTCTTAAAGAATAGAAAGCCATCTAAAAGGGAATAATCCTTATGTTCACTAGATGGTCCTTGAGTTAGATCATGGTACACAGTCTTAAAATCCGGACACGACTCATATTCCTCTTTGATTTGCTCAAACCCTATGACTTCAGCCCTAACAGAATTCAATAACAAAGATCGACGACTAAGGGCATCAGCTACCTTATTTTTAGACCCAGCCTTATGCTTCAAAACAAAAGTATAGGACTGGATATACTCTACCCACTTAGCATGCCTAGGGTTAAGCTTCTTCTGAGAATTCAAGAATCTAAGAGCCTCATGGTCCGAAAACAGCACAAATTCTTGCGGTAGCAAATAATGTCTCCAGTAACGCAAAGCTTGCACTACCGCATAAAATTCCTTATCATAGGTAGAATACCTAAGCTTAGCATCATTAAGTTTTTCACTAAAGAATGCTACGGGATGGTTCTCTTGGCTTAGGACTCCACCTATACCTACTCCTGAAGCATCACAGGCAACCTCAAATACCTTTGAAAAGTCCGGTAGTCTTAAAATGGGTGCCTGGGTCATCCTATCCTTAAGATCTAGGAAGGCTTTATGGGCTGCTTTGGTCCACTGAAATCCTCCCTTCCTAATGCAGTCTGTGATGGGAGCAACTACGGTACTAAACCCCTTGATGAATCGCCTATAGAAGGTAGCCAAGCCATGGAAACTTCTGACTTCATGCACACTGGTCGGCTCTGGCCATTCTATTATGGACCTAATCTTTTCAGGATCGGCAGCCACGCCGTCAGGGGTTACGACAAATCCAAGGAAGATAATTCTACTGGTCATAAATTCACACTTTTTGAGATTACCGTAGAGACTATCATTCCTCAAAACTTGACAGACTTGTCTAAGGTGGCCTAGGTGATCTGCAAGGGTCTTACTATAGATCAGGATGTCATCAAAATAGACCACTACAAACTTCCCTATGAAAGCTCTAAGTACCTGGGTCATAATCCTCATGAAAGTACTAGGGGCATTGGACAACCCAAAAGGCATAACAACCCATTCAAAGAGACCATCCTTAGTTTTGAAGGCTGTTTTCCACTCATCCCCTGGTCTAATCCTAACCTGATGATAGCCGCTCTTGAGATCAATTTTAGAAAAAACCATGGCACCGGCCATCATATCAAGCATGTCATCTATCTAGGGATGGGGAACCTATACTTGATTGTGATTTTATTGATGGCACGACTGTCAACACACATCCTCCACGTGCCATCCTTCTTCGGGGTTAGAAGTGCAGGGACTGCACAAGGGCTAAGACTCTCTCTAATGAACCCCTTCCTCAACAATTCGCCAACCTGCCTTTGCAGTTCTTTATGCTCAGATGGATTCATCCTATAATGGGGCAAGTTGGGTAAGGTAGCTCCTGGGACTAAATCTATGGAATGCTGAATATCCCTAAGAGGTGGAAGGTGGTCTGGCAGATCCTAGGGAAAAACATCCTCAAATTCTTCTAATAAAGGTTTAACTTCCTGAGGAGGCTCTGAGGGTGTAGGAGTCCTAAGTTCCTTAGCAGTCAACATCCAAATGGGTGAACCATTATGAATTTCTTGTTCTAGATCCTTGGCACTAATTAGGTTCACTCCAGTCTTCTTTTCTCTAACCTTACTGGTTCCTTTAGCTACCTTGTCCTTAGGTGGGACTGAATGGATTGTGATTTTCTTCCCATTGAAACTAAAGACACAGGTGTTGGATTTTCCTAAGAGGGTGGCATCATGATCATACAACCAAGGTCTTCCAAGAATTATACTGCTCACCCCCATGGGCAAGACATCACACCAAATCTTCTCTTGATAGGATTGCATTTGGATTTGGACCTGACATCTAGACTGGATGGGTATAGAGGTAGAGTCTACCCAAGAAACCTTATAGGGGTTGGGGTGGGGGACTGGGGTTAAGCCTAACATTTTGACAGTGCTAGTAGAAATGGCATTCACATAGCTCCCACTATCTATGATGATTTTACAAACCTTATCCCCTAGTTTAAGGAAAGTCTGTAGGATGTTAGTCCTATGCCAATCTTCCTGAACTTTAGTCTGGGACAGGATGTATCTTACAACCCCTAAGTGGTCAGACTCAGTGGATTCTTCCTCTCCTTCATACTCATCAACCAAATTCATTCCGGCCTCATAAACTTCTTCTTCAAACTCCTCATTAGGCTCGGAATTCTCTTCTCCTCCCTCTTCTATATATAGGGATCTACGAGGGCACTGGCTAGAAACATGACCTACCTTATGATACTTAAAACAAGCTATGGCTGTGCACTGATTGGAGATATGACCGGGCTTCTGGCACTTAAAACAGACGATATTAGGGGTTCTCTGGGTGTCAGGTGCCTTACCTTTGTCCATGGGCCTAGGGGTGGGAATACCCTGATTAGGCTTGCTAGGGGTAACCTAGCTAGGTCCATTTCTTGGGATTAGGGCACTAACCCTAGATGGCATGGGTCCTCTCTGAAACTTCTTAGTGTTTAGTGCAATCTGATAGGCTTGGTCTAGGTCAGTAACCTCTCTCAGAAACAACTCTCTCTTAATATCTTCCCTAAGTCCAGCCCTAAATCTAGACAAAGTGACCTCATGGGCTTCACTCACATCACATCTCATTAGGTATTTATCAAAGGTGGTTATGTAGTCTGAAACAGATCGGTTTCCTTGTTTCAAAGTCTGCCATTGGTCTAACAGATTTTGCTGGTATGAAATGGGTAGGTACATGTCTCTAAGCTTCTCTTTTATACCTTGCCAAGTGGTTATGGGCTCTACATTTCATCTTCTAGTGGTCAGCTCAATGTTCCCCCAGTATAACCTAGCTTGACGTATTAATTTCATCTTGGCAAACTTGAATTTCCTCTCCTCAGACATGGCATACCACTCAAAGTACTGGTCCATCTCACCCTCCCAATCAGAATACACCTTAGGATTTAAGCTACCATCAAAAGTGGGTGCATCTAACTTGATGTTCCGAATGAACCTATCATCTCTATCCTCAGGTTCTGGGTCAGGCCTCCTATGATTAGGTTCAGGATCTCGGTATAAAGGTCTTCTAGGATCTTGGTGTGGGTGAGGTTGAGGCACATTAAAATCTGGGTCAGGAGTCCAATTCCGATGCCTAGGTTCCTCAAGTACTTGGACTCGATCCCTAAGCTGGGCAAAATTCTCATTCATATCCTGACTTAATTTGTTCATACTCTCAGTAAGAGCTCTAACCATGGCCTCTAAATCAGGTTGGGTTTGACCAGGTTGGTAGGGTACTCCATTCCGGGTAGACATGATGCAATCAAGCACACAAAATGAGACTCAACTAAATGACTACGGGCTAACTAGACCTAGAGCCCAAACTAGATGCCCAATCAGAGTGGCAAGCTAGCCTGTAGTAACTCAGGACTCAGCCAGGCAGGTGTAAGGGGAGTGTTAGGTCCCTGAATGCCAATCCTAGACACCAATCAGAGATTGGCCAGGTAGGCGGACCAGCACACAAGCCCTTCGGGATGGAATCCCTGAACCACCATTCTAGACACTGAGTACAAAGCACACACAGAGTAACCAGACAAACTGACTCAACACTAGCCTTGACCCGACTTGTTGATGTCCCTAGCCCACTAGGGCAAATTAGGTCTAATTAATTTTAAGATTAAAGGCTTAGGTTCGAATGACTGGGTGGTGGTTTTAGGCTAAGGAGAGGTTATCAACTCCTCCCCTTATCTTAGGTGCTCAAATGCCCTTAAGATTAATTAAGAGATGATCACTCAAAAATAATTGAATTGCAGAAACACAAAAATAGAGTTGCAGTAATTTAATCCTCAGAAATCCCAGGGAAACCAATAAATCATAGGAAAATTATGCAAAATAGTTTCAATTATGCTGGTTTCAAAAAAATAAAAATCACTAAATTTGGAGTTACATGCAGTGAGAAATAATTCCTGCAATAAGGCAATTATGGACTGAAAATAGAGTACTTCCCCGTTTACAATTCCTGCTACGAAGTCATAACCCAACAGATCCCCTACACGCCCTAGGAACACCCCATGGAATGGGAAGAGGAGGTTTGCACCTCGCTTCATTCCTAGGACCGGACGTCCTGGGGAGTCTACTTCGAGCAGACAAAGTAAAAAGAGAGAAACTCAAACAAGCAATCAAAACAGAAACTCTAGACAGGGCTCTGATTCCAAAAATGATGCAGAACAAAGAACAAAGAAGCGTATGCGGAAGTAAATTTAGGATTAATTTCTTTTTTTTTTTTTTTATATTTCAGAAATTGGCGTTGACTCAAAGTAAAGCTAAACTAAGTTGAAGGAAACTAGGTAAGGATTGAAAGCACAATTTAGAAGAAACTAAATTATCAGAGTAGTTCAGAAGTAACGGATCGCTGGGGTTTGAGAAACTCCCAGACCTAGGGTTTCGCTCTGAACTTTCAACAGAACAGAAATAGAGAGGAGAGATGGTTTACCAACCAGACAGTGATCTTCTCAGAATTTGGGTGGAAGAACTCTCTCGAGCAGATTGTTGGATCCTCGGATTCGGCTATCTTTGCAATGGATCCTCCAATACTGGTCTTGTGGTTTGGTCGGCTTCTCCTGGACTCAAGATCTGGGAAGAAGAAAAACAAGTGATGGATTCAGAGACTCAAGGAAGGATTTACCAGTTCGAAGAACTTGAAGGCTGATGTCGCTGAGATCCGGATTCTCTTGAAGGCTGATTCGACTCCCTCTGGAAAGAGCTTTGGATCTGAAGTATCCTGACTGGAGTTGGATGCTGGTGGTCGGCCTGGACTTGGAGAGAGAGGCCGTGGGAGGTGGAATATGCTAGGGCTTAGTGGAAAGAGAAGGGTGATGGGTGGCTAGGGTTTGGGAGTGGAGTGGCTAACCTAGGGTTTGGGTTTTGGAGATCTCACACCTCCTCAAGGTTCCTGGGGAACCCGGATTTACTCCCTCACGGAGCTCAACACCTGGATGCAAGTGCGGAAGGGAGAAAACACAAAGTTTGCTCACAAAAAAATTTGGTTTCATTCATCTCATTGATTTAAACTTACAAGAGGGGTTTAATTTTTAGGGCTTTACAAGAGAGTAGGGTTTTACATCTTCCCATGTGGGACTAAAGGAGGGGATCTACAAATCAGGATAATCCATACACATATGGTCGGCCAAGGTACCAAAAAAACTTGATTTGGGTTATAAAAGGCAGGTAGATGGTGCCTCCTTGCTTGGGTCTTCAAGAGAGGATTTCTTTCCTTCCATGGATCAACTCTTTTGGACTCCTCCTTTTCTTCCTCCCTAAGTCAAGGCCCTTTCCATCGTTGTTTCGGATATTTTTGGCAAGTAGTGGGCGCCTCCTTGAAGTTCTCTCCAAGAGAATTTCTTCCCTTTCATAGTTTGGTTCTTTTGGGAAAGACTTGGGCCGCCCCCTTGATTTGTGGACTCCTGGTGGATTTCTCCTCAACTGGCGCATGAGAGAAGGAAGCTGCTATCTGTGGTGTGGGGACCAAAGGCTGCTGGATATAGATATGGCGCCCCCTGGACTCAGGCGTATGGCTGGGAGTGTGGCTGGGAGTGTGGCGTCCACTTGCTAGGCCTTGGGAGAAAATGTAACACCCTAGGTTGAAGCCCTAGTCAACTACTGAGTCAACATGACTCAACAAAATAAAATGCAGGTAATATAGACTCAAGCTAAATTGAGTTGATCTAGTCAACTCTTATTACAAACCAAAAACCCTAATTCTTCGGGCAAGGTTAATCAGAGATCCAGATGGAGCTCTGAAGTCTTCTTCTGAGTCTGGTGCTCGCACCAGGCACTCAACCCTAGATATGGGGGCCGCCTCAATCGAAGGGCTCACCTTTGGAACTTCATTCGGGCACCGCATCCAAGTGGCACTTCCCACCAGTGCGGCCACCAGCTGTTGACATCATGGGCTCCATGTTAATGGTTGTGCCACATCAGATGCCCCCCACTCTCGAGCTCGAAGAACGAAGTGGTGCTTTGGGCAATGAGAGTAATGATCATGCTAACATGGAGGGGTGCACTTCCTGTGCCATTAATGCCTCGAGCACCAATGCTCCAGAGATCATGCATCCATCCTAATGAAGTAGCACCATGTCAGCCCTCCTTTAAGGAAACCATAATTACTGCACCGGGCCTAATGCAGGTACCTCCGAATCGAAGATCGCCCTTAGCGGATCTTGACATGTGGCAAGCTTTGGTTGGCCAGGAAGAAGAAGAGGCACACGTCTTTGACTCATACGAGATGATAGGACCTTGTAGGTGCTTGAAAGGGACTTGTCCTCTTGCCCCTTAAGGGTTTTTCTAGCATAGAAGGCCGAGTTTCCACAAGTCCACCTTCTTCCTCGGTCTTCCCCTTTGCTCCAAGATTCGAAGTCTCTAGCAAGTCAGACCTCTCCCTCCTACTTCCTCTTTTTTTTACCTCTTCTGTTCTTCTCCTTTGGCCTGTGCTAAAGGAGAGCTCTTGTTAGGTCTCTAGGCTTTTGTCTCTTCTTTGCCTTCTTTCTCCTTATTTGCCATGAGTTTTTTCGGTGGAGGGCACCATTGCCCGGATTTTTCTGATGAGGCAGGGCCATCTCAATCGAGGCCTCCTTTCTCGAATAGTGAAGAGGAGGATATTCCTTTCATGGTCTGCACAGGTCCCCACCAGCCGGGGATTGTCATTGGATGCCGTGTGGCTCCTCTGCCTCCTTCTATTCCCGTCAAGGAGTTGGGCGGTCCCACCGGCATTGCTTCGACAATGATTGATGAGGATCTCCTCCATATCTGAAACATGTTTAGGGTCCCTGACTCCATTCGGCTCTCTATTCCAAGATCAGAGGAACATATCACTTCCAGTGGCCCAAGCCGAATCGTCTTGTACGAAAATTTTTTCTTCGAGAGCCTTCATCTTTCTTTCCATCATTTCTTTCTTTCCTTTCTCAGCAATTATCATCTGGTCTTGGCCTAGCTTGCTTCCAATGCCGTTGGACCATCTTTTGCTTTATTATCCTCTACCACTTCCATGGGATTGTTGCCCATTTCTCTCTCTTTAGGGCCTTATACACCTTGAAGCGCCACCCATCTATTAAGGGGTGGTGGTTCATGGCCCCCCACTCGGAAACCCTTAAGCTTGACCTGCCCTCCTCCATCAAGGGATGGAAGGGCAGGTTTCTATTTGCCTCGATTAAGGGGGTGGACTGGGTTTGGAGTGACCCAACCGCTCCCCCAACTAAAAATCTACAGTCGAGCTGATCGATAAAGAGATATTCGACTAGCTTGTTACTTATAAAGTTCTGGCCCTTCGGGATCTACTGACCGAGTGGAACCTCGTCGATGCTGGGGTCAGCCAGGCCCCACCTCAGGGTAAGGCTTGATACCCGGCTTCTTTTTCTTCTGAGTTTGGTATATGGCTTTGACAGGTAACTGACCAATCCTTTTATGTTTCACAAGGATGAAGTTCTTGATGGATGAGCTCCTTAGGATGTCTAGAAAGAGGGCTACCTCTGCAGGGCCCGAAGGGAAGTCTGTGAAGAAATCATTGGAGGAGCTGAATGGAGGCCAATTAGAGAGCCTGGTAGAAGGGGGCCTACTGCTGCACCAACCGCACATGGGCTGGCAGTCTGTCCTCCAGCCTGTGGGCCTCGGAGGGAGGCTCGACAAGCAGAGGGGGCCATGCTAGCACCTTCGGTGGCCCCTACACAAACTGAAGCTGCACTGCAATCAGAGGTGGAGGAGGTGGTGAGACCACAATGAGCTCGACCCCACCGTTTGGGGGCAGGTCTGCTAGCGACCAGCCTATCGCCGCCGCACCCCTGCCAGCCACTATCCCAGAACCCTCGGAACCATCCAGGACATCAAGGTCAGGGTCGAATAAGATCTCTCTCATCTTGCCCTAGGATGCCAGGCTAACGAGGGATGAGAAGCTGGCCGAGGAGGTTTTGAATGACCTTGCCCAGCCACTGGATCGCCAAGAGTGGGCTGGCTAGCAACTGGTGGACATCTTCTCTAGGGTGTTCCCCTAACTCTTCTTGGTAAGTCACCTTCCTGGTTGCTTCATTCTCTTTCTACTGTCTGTAGAGGTACTAATTGACGTTCTTCATGCAGGTGGCTCTTGACGTTTAGCTCCTCGGGTACTCCTGCCAAGGGCTGATGATGCACGAGTTCCATCTCTACAAGGAGAGGGATGAGGCCCAGGCTTAGGCCGCCCAAGCTCAAGAACTGGAAAGCCAGGTGAAGGCCCTCCAGGACCAGTTGGCCAGCTCTAAGGTGAGGGCGACTGGCCTGGAAAAGAAATCTATCAAGCTCAAGATAGCCTTGAAGGAAGAGAAGGGGGAGAGCCTCCGTAGGGCTGAGAAGGTGGCTGCCTTCATGGCGGAGGTGGCCCGCCTGGAGGGGAGGGCGCAGACCCTCCAGGTGAAACTTGGAGAGGAAGCGACCAAGATTGTGGCAGCCTTGGAGAAGGCCATAGTGGCCATTGCACTGATGGAGGTAGCTAAGAAGGAAGCCATCAAGGCCGTGCCCAGGTTTAAGGCATCTGAAACCTTTAAGAATGAGATCTTCGAGGCGATGTTGGACTCCTACCACCAGGGGTTCAACGACTTCCAAGGTAAGGCCATTCATCTCCTCGGATCGAAGGGGTTGGAGAACATCCTCCCTGAGCTGCCCTTCCCCGTGCGACCAAGGATGCTTGCCATGGAGACACAGCTGGAGCCAGAGCCGGAGGCGACCGAAGTTGAAGCCCGAGCTGCTGCTACCCAGGACGTGCCTCCATTAGAAGGAGTTGCTCACTGGCCAGGAAAAGAGCCGGTGAGCGAGGCTTAAATTTTTTTTTCTTTTTTGTAACTTAGATTCTCGAAAGGCTTCTTGGCCTATCAGGAGTCTTCATAGGATGTAAACAATATTTATCAATGAAAACATACTTTCTTTCCAACTGGTGTGCCTCATTCATTTTTTTTTTGCTTTGAGACACCTTCAAAGAATCCTTTAGAGTCTATGGAGTGAGGGTACCAGGATCAGACAAAGATTGCAAGGCTTCATTTAGATCTCTGATTAATGTATTGGAAGTTTGTCACCTTTTTTTTCTTCATTTGTATTATCTCAGTCCTATCAATTTGAGTCATGCACTGAAGTTAAGTCAGAGTCAGTAATTCAATTAAGTTAAGTTAGAGTCTATCATTCAATTAAGATAAGTCAGAGTCTGTAATCAAGAAGTTGAAGACCTAGACAAGAGATTGTAGCATCACCTTCCTTGCGCCACCTCCACTGGTCCTCACTCAAGCGCATGTGGAAGATTTCATGCACCACCCATAAGGGTCCCCACTCAAGCAAGATGGCACCTCCCATCCTCCCCAGATGGAAAGTTGTAGCTATCCAGCCCTAGAAGGAAAGTAGATGGCCCCCTCCATATTTTATGCAACCACTCCAGGCAAAATTGGAAGATAGGTGGCACCCAAGCAACCCCCTCCTTGTTTCATGCAAACTGCTCCAACCAAAAGAAGAAAGCATGTAGGCACCCCTGATTTTCTTCTCTCCTTATTTCCATGTTTAACCAACAAAGAAGGAAATTTTGTGATGCCCCCTCTTTTCTCTCTTATTCCATGTATACAGTTTAACTTTGAAATGGAGTCTAAGAGGTCTAGGTGAATTATAAATACCCCTCCTCCCTCTTGTAAAATCATGAAGTTTGATGAATGAATATTTTGAAGGTCTTCTTCAATTCCTGTGCTTTGTGCATTGACAATCCGTGAGGAAGAGGGTGAGAGGCCCAACCAACCAACAATCTTCCATCTTCCAAGCCCTAGCCATCCCATCCATCCTCCAACTTAGTCGCCAACACCTCTTCCTCCAAAACCCTAGGTCGCTAGGTCCTCCTCCAAGATCTTGCTGCCAGGGGTCCTTCTCAAGTCCAAGACAATATGAGCATCTTCCTCCAACTAGGAATCTAGGCATCCTCGGGCACTCTAGGATCTACATCGAGCCATGGCTTAATCTTCATGCCTTCTCCATCTTCCCTCCTATCTTCGATTGATTTTATTATGCACCATTGCTTTTTTTAATCAAGGGGTCCTTCTTCCCTTGGTGCTTGCAGGATCCCTCAGGTACCATGCCCTGTAGAGGAGCTCTTTTTTGACAACTGAACTGCCATCCAGGAGCCAAGAGTTTAGGAAAACCTAGCCTTTTCATCCAGGCACATCCTTCAAGAGATTATGTGATCCCTTTGCTTTAAGAGAGAGGCTAATCATTGCTAGATATTCCAAACCGTTCCCTTCTGCTAGATCTATTTTGTTGAAGAGTGAATCGAGCATGTTCTAGTTAGGGTTTCTTAATCATTGCAATCCTACTTTCTTTTCTTCTTTGAGGGTTAAACTCTGAGGGGGATTGAGACTTTGATCATCGTAGGTTAGCCTTGCATGTTCCTTGACTCATTTTCAGGAATAAAAGCATCATAAACCCTGAAATCTTACTCATATTAATCTGAAATTGCTTTCTTCTTTATGATGATCACTTGCATGCCCTATGTTCCCAATCACTAGAAGGGACTTATTCCTGTAATGAAGAAATAGTCCAACTCGATCGATGAACTTAGTCTGGTTCTTGTTTTTCCTTCAGCTCCTTTACCCTTTCACATGGAAAGAAGATAGGCTTCATGGTCGCTGTATATGCACACCTCTCTCAGGCCTTAGTCACTCCAGGTTGACTCTGAGACCTTAGGATCGGTATGAAGGACTTTGCAAGCACTTCATTCCTGTTCTACTGGCCTTGAAGTCATGCGGGCTCGACTGAAGAACTTTTGGGCTTCTTGATTTGCCAAGTTATGAGTCAGGCAGTAGATAGTAGGATTTCAAAGATTTTCTAGCTGACATCTCCGAACTATGAGCAAGATAGTTAAGTGCGGGGCTTCTTGAGTCTCCCAGCTTGATTTACCAAACTATGAGTCAAGCGATAGATGGTGGAATTTTAGGGGTTTCCTAGCTGACATCTCTGGATTGTGAGCAAGGCAGTTGAGTGCGGGGCTTCTGGAGTCTCTTGGCTTGATTTGCCAAACTGCAAGTCAAGCAGTAGATGGTGAGATTTCAGGGGTTTTCCAGCTGACATCTCTAGACTATGAGCAAGGCAGTTGACTGCGGGGCTTCTGGAGTCTCCTGGCTTGATTTGCCAAAATATGAGTCAAGCGATAGATGGTGGGATTTTAGGAGTTTCCCAGCTGACATCTCCAGACTGTGAGCATGGCAATTGAGTGCGGGGCTTCGTAAGTTTCCCGGCTTTGAGCGTGGAGCTTTGTAAGTTTTTCAGCTTTGAGTGCGAGGCTTCGTAGGTTTCCTGGATTTGAGTGCAGGGCTTCATAAGTTTCCTGGCTTTGAGTATGGGGCTTCATAAGTTTTCTAGCTTTAAGTGTGGGGCTTCATAAGTTTCTCGGCTTTGAGTCCAGGGATTCTATGTTTCCTGGCTTTGAGTGCAGGGCTTCGTAAGTTTCTCAAATTTGAGTGCAAGGCTTCGTAAGTTTCCTAGCTTTGAGTGCGGGGCTTCGTAAGTTTTTTGGCTTTATCTGCCAGACTTGGAGTCAGATGGATATGTTCCTGCATAGGTGAAAGATAGGGTTGCACCAAAAAGAAACTTTAATAATTAAGAGAAAGTCTTACATTATTGGTAGTACATCCTTAGGTTGCTTACATTCCATGTCCACATAAATCAAGCACCATCGAGCCTGGTGAGATAGTAGGCTCTGCCTAGCAAAGCCTCGACCACCTTATAAGGGCCCTCCTAGTTTGGGGAGAGTTTGCCACATTCTCCCGACCGGGACACCTCTGCTTTCCTGAGGACTAAGTTGCTTGGGTGAAATGCCTTAGGCCTCACATGAGAGTTGTAGTAGCATGCTACTCACTGCTGGTAGGCTGTCATCCGAAGTCGGGCTTTGTCCCTTGTTTCATCCAAAAGATTTAGATTGAGGAGGAGACGGGCTAGATTCTCAGCCTCATCGTATTGCTCTACCCATAGTGTGGTCAGACCAAGCTTTACCAGAATCATGACTTCGGTGCCAAAGATGAGGTTGAAGGGGGTCTCGTCGGTTGCCTTGTGAGGCTTAATGTGGTAACCCCATAGCATATTGGAGAGTTCCTTGACCCAACGACCCTTGGCTTCATCTAGTTTGGTACAGAGCCCTTGTAATATGGTTCAGTTGGTCACCTCGACCTCTCCGTTGGTCTGAGGATGAGCCACTGAGGTGAA
Organism: Areca catechu; assembly: GCA_021397845.1. Lineage (NCBI taxonomy): Eukaryota > Viridiplantae > Streptophyta > Magnoliopsida > Arecales > Arecaceae > Areca > Areca catechu. Next base: position 172,115,206 of record CM038051.1, on the reverse strand, counting down.
GTGATGGCAGATGTTGAGCTCGGCGTAGAACTCCTCGAAAGCCTGATTATCGAACTGCCATCCATTGTAAGCGATGACTGAGTATGGGAGTCCAAATCGATAGATGACTGACTTTCAGAAGAACGATCTAACTTGGCCTCAGTGATCCATGCCAGAGGTTCAGCCTCGACCCACTTGGTGAAGTAGTCGATGGCCACAATTAAAAACTTCCATTCACTGAATGCGGGAGGAAAAAGGCCTAGGAGTCCATTCCCTATGGGTGAATGGCCACATGGCTAATAGCTAGGAGAGCAAGGCCACCAACTGTTGTTGGGTGTGGGCATGGCGCTTATAGCGGTCATACTTCTTCATGAAATTGGTGGTGTCCTCGTGCATGGTCTTCTAGAAGTACCCTTGCTAAAGAGCCTTGTAAGCCATCATCTTGCCCCCCACATGATTCCCGTAGATGCCTTCATGTATCTCTCGAAGCACATAAGCGACTTCTGAGGGCTTCAAGCACTTCAGTAGGGGATGAGAGTAAGACATCCAGTAAAGCTATCCATCCATCAGCATGAACTGTGTAGCCTTCTTCTTGAGGAGGCCAGCTTCCTTGTGGTCCTCGGGGAGGGCACCGGTGGTTATGTATTTGAAATAGGGATCCATCCAGCTTGTCTCAGAGGTGACTTGTCGAACCTCTACCGCAGGCTCGTAGCTGGGGGCTTCTAAGTACGCGATGAAGGTATGCCCCAGCAATGACTCCGGTAGGGTTGCCAGCCTAGAGAGGACATCGGCTCGGGCATTCTCCGTGTGTGGGAATGCTAAAGTACTGGAGATTCACTATATACAAGCGTACCTTATCCAGATACTTTGCCATCATGGGATCCTTTGCTTCATACTCGTCGGAGACTTGGCCCACCATGAGCTGCAAATCTGTGAAGACCTTCAAGCACTTTATGCCTAGCTTGTGAGACACCTTCAACCCTGCGAGGAGCACCTCATACTCGACCTGATTATTGGTCACCTTGAAGAGGAAGCGCAGTGCATACTCTGCAATGACTCCATCGGAGTTGGCAAGGATGAGGCCGGCTCCACTTCCTCCGATGTTGGATGCACTATCGATATGGAGGATCCACGTCATCACTCCCGAGGTCAGGTCTGGCCCGGGTTCATTTTGCTGGTCCACCTCCTCCAGGTCTTCGACTGCCCATGTGCATTCCACCAGGAAATTGGTAAGGACTTGGGCCTTCTACATTAGTCATGGGCTGTATATAATGTTGAACTCATTAAGCTTCATCGCCCACTTGGCCAGGCACCCCAAAGTATCGGGGCAGCTTAGGATAGCCCTCAGAGGCTAATTAGTGAGGATAGCGATCGGGTGTGCTTGGAAGTAGAGCCTGAGACATTGCGCAGATACTATTAATGCAAAAATAATCTTTTCAGATCAGGTGTACTAGGTTTCTACATCATTGAGTAGCTTGTTGGTATAGTAGACTGGCCACTGGGAGCTATCCTTATCAGTGCAGACCAGCACTTAGTTGATCACTTCAGGTGAGACTATTAGGTACAGGAGGAGCTCTTCCCCTAACTCCAACCTAGACAGCGATGGTGGGGAGGTGAGGAGCTTCTTCAACCCCTCGAACGCCTCCCGACACTCCTCCATCCAGGTAAAGCCATGCATCTTATGCAACACCTTGAAGAATGGCTGGAAGTGCTCGGTGGAACAAGAGATGAAACGACTCAATGCTGTGATGCATCCAGTTAAATGCTGAACCTTCTTCTTGGAGACAAGATGTCTCATGTCAATGATTGCCTGGATCTTCTTAGGATTGGCCTCTATCCCCCTCTGGGTGATCATGAATCCTAGGAACTTTTCCATCGCGATGCCAAATACATATTTGGTAGGGTTCAGCTTCATCTGGTAGAGACGAAGGTTGTTAAAGGCCTCATCAGGTCGGCAAGATGGTCTGACTTCGGGCCACTCATGACAAGCATGTCATCCACATAAACCTGCATGTTGCGATCGATCTGGTCTTTGAAGATCTTGCTGACCAGGCACTGGTATATGGCCCTTGCATTCTTGAAACCAAATGGCATCATCTTGTAGCAGTACATTCCTCTATCGATCACAAATGCTATGTGCTCCTCATCCTCCGGATGTGTGCAGATTTGATTATCTCTGGAGAACGCATCCATGAGGCTAGGGAATTTGTGGCCCGAGGTTGCATCCACCAGTTGGTCAATTTTGGAAAGCGGGAAGCTATCCTTCGGGCAGGCCTGGTTGAGATCGGTGTAGTCTACACAGATCCTCCACTTCCTGGAAGCTTTCTTGACCATCATTATTTTAGCAAGCCAGTCAAGATACTATACCTCACGGATGAAACCTACTAGAAGAGCTTCTTGACTTTTTCATTGATCACCTTCTACCACTCTGGGGCAAAGCTCCTCTTCTTCTGCCTGACAGGGTGGCAATTGGGGTCAACGTTCAGCCTATGGGTGATCACTTATGATGGGATCCCAGGCATGTCTGCGGTGGTCCAGGCGAAGACGTCCATATTGGCTCGTAGGAAACTGAGTAGTGGGATCTCTCCTCTTCAGGTAGCAAGGCTCCCACCTGTACAATCTTCAAGGGGTCCTCTCCCAAGGAGAAGGACTGCAAGAGCTCAACTGGTCCATCCTTTGGCTCCAGTTCCACTGGATTCAGTTGGTCAATGGCTAGGCTCAGGTTGGCCCCTTGCGGTCCCAGGATGGTTTGTAGGCAGTGCTGAATTGGCTGGTGGGACCCTCTCATTTCTCCAGTCATCCAAGGGGTGGGGAATCGGATGAGAAGATGCCTAGTGGAGATGGTGGCATTGAGCAAATTGAGTCCGGGATACTCCAGGATCACGTAATAAGGCGAAAGAAGCCTCACAATGGTAAATGTTGCTAGCATAGTGCTTTGTTGAGGTGGAATCCTGGTGGTTATTGGGAGTGTGATTTCTCCCTCAACTCTGACTAAATCCGTGGTGAAGCCCACTAAGGACATGAACACCGGCTTTATTTGGTCAGTGAACAAGTTCATCCTGGCAAAAGCATCATAAAAAAGGATATCAGCAGAGCTTCCACTGTCAACCATAATTCTTTTTATAGGGTATTTTGCTATCATCATTTCAATGATGATAGCATCATTATTTGGGTTATCTACCATGGTCAGCCTTTCTCCCTTGCAAGGGAGCACATCATCATTCTCCTCTATCCCCCTAGCCCTCTTCGAGGTTCTCCCTACCCCCTAGGAGATCATCTCGATCGGCTTCTCAATAGGTCGATTATCGATGGTGAGCGATCTAGGCTCTTCATTCTGGGCTGCTGGAGGTGGTCCTCCCTCCACGTACTTGCTGAGGTAGCCATGCTTGATCAGATCTTCTATCTCCCTCTTCAGATGGCAGCATTCCTCAATATCATGTCATGGTCTTGGTGGAAGCGGTAGTAGCAAGACCTGTCATGTCCAGCAGATGGTCTTAGTGGAGGAGGTCGATGCAAGAAGTGCTCGCCCTCAATCTCTATCAGGATCTTTGCTCTCGAGGCAAGGAGAGGAGTGAACTTCTCTTCTTTGCTAGGGTCGACCTTGGGCCTTTGGCCCGACCAATGGGCCACGCCATCTTTAGGGTGCAGGGGGCCAGACATCTACCCCATGGCTTGTCTCTTCAGGGGCCTCCCGTCCAGCTCCCGCCTGGTGTGGTCGGCCTCCTTCACACGGATGTACTTGTGGACCCGGAGGGGGAGCTCCGAGTAGGTCTTCAGAGGCTTCTTATCGAGGGAGTAGGTAAAGTGGGAGGTCCGCAGCCCCCTCTTCAGGGCCAGCATGGTGACTGGCTCATCGAGATGGTAGATCTCCAGGGTGGTGGCTTTAAACTAGGATACATAGTATCGAGGGGCTCTTGATCCTATTGACGGATCGAGAAGAGGCTATCGGCTTCACGTAGCACCTTTCTGCTTGTATCAAAGTGCGCCATGAACTTTTCTCCAACTGGAAGAAGGAGTCAATGCTTTCATACTCGAGTTTGAAGAACTAGGCTTGAGCAGCCTTCCAGAGGGTAGCCAGGAAGGTGATGTAGAGGAGAGAGTTGGTGGCCCCCTAGACCCTCATAAGGGTCTTGTAGTTTTTCAGGTGGTCTAGGTGGTCGGTTGTCCCATCGTAAGAGTCAACCTGAGGCATGCAGAATCAGCCGGGGATCGGTTCCTCTTGGATTATGTAGGAGAAGGGTAGAAGGGTGTTGTAACCCATGGGCTCACTAGGGAGTCATGGATCTCAGCAAACTGGTGAGAGAGGTTAGCCAGTTTATGATCCTGCTCTTCGAGGTGCCTCTCCGCTTGGGGGTGGATGGCCTCGTCGTGGATCCTTCGGTAGAGGTTGTCAGGGGTGAAGGAGATGAGAAGTGGGGGAACTCTCTCCTGAGTTGTCGATCATGTCGATGCCATCGATGCAAGTGTGCACCATGGTTCGAGACCGGGGAGTGACTCTCTTGGCCAGCCGAGCCATCATGCTACTTCTTTCTGGTTGCCTGGTGGTCTCCTTGTGGGTTGGAGGCCACATGTGATGGCCCCTCTTGGAAGGATCGTAGGTTGGTACGGGGATGGCAGCATGGGCAGCTGACATCCTTGGCTGCTGATGTGTTGCCAGGGATCGATGTCTTTGGTGGAGCTGGTGCATCGTCGTAGCTTGGGCAAGGACATGATGGGCCAGTATGGTGATCTGGGGATCCATTGGAGGTGGCGATGGTGGAGAGGGGAGCTCCCCCTCAGGTCTCTGCATGTCGCCATGATGAGGGGGGCACCCTACTCGGCTGGCAGAAGCCTCATGAGCACGTGTTGTTACCATGAAGCTGTGGACTTCTACAGATGCTTTGCTGGTGGTGGGGGACTCACTGTTGGACTTTTCATAATTACTGGTGTTCTCCCCCTACTTGGCATGCCAATCTGTTGCTGCTAAGATTATCGTGGCCTGTATCTGTGACATGGCACAGACTCGTCGGGCTCCCGTTGGGTACTCGATCTTCTTCCGGTGTGGCCTGTAAAAAAGAGGAGACTCGGGCTAGGGATTCCAGCAGGGACACTCCAATAATCAAGTCAATTAGGATGATCAAGGAAAACAGAACCTCTGTGCCAAAGAGCTTAGGATCTCTCCAGGTAGAGGGTGAAAGATGAGATGTAAGTAATGGAAAGACAAGGTCGAGTGGAGATCAGGGAGCTGGGAGGTTTTCTTGGTTGGTCCTTGCCTATGTTCCCTCTGAGTCTTACTAGTTTTTTCTCTTTGCCCTCTCGGGGGTCCTTTTTTCTATTTTTATATGAGTATGAATGGCCTAGACCAAGCCTAGGGCTTTATTGAGATGTCCCTTTCCCGGTATCCCTTTTTGAAGGGGTTTTCCTTTGTCTGCAACCTCCCCCTTGTCGGACTGGTCCTCTGAAGGAGATCCTTTTATTAGGGGGTGATCGCTAGCGTAGTACAGATCTTGTCCCTCTGGTGGTGCAATTTTCCATGGGAGAGGCGGGCACCGTGCCGCTGAGCCCCAAGCCATGGTGGAGTGTTTCTATTCCAGGAGGGACTGTCGGAGTGTCGCAGGACCTGTGGCCTTAATAGAATACTCCTCTTGTAGGAGGTTCATGTTTTGTATCACGGGAATCAGAGCCCTCAATTGCATGGTTGTTGACATGGTGGTGCACTATAGGGTGTGAAGCCTGGTGGAGCATACATTGTGCAGAACGTGTGGGTGGCACGTTGCAAAGTTTGAATTTTTTGGCAGGGTGTGCGCCACTTTTGAGAGGTTGCAGGTAGCTGGGAGTTTCCATGTCATAGTTTGTAGTTTTACTATCCTCTCTATTTCCGCTGCTGGCAAGAACTCCGATCTCGGCAGGAGGAGGGGGAAAGCTCAATCTAGTGAGCTTGACCATGGAAGCAGGAGCTCGACCTCAGTTGGGCACTCGACCTCGGATGCGGAGGGCCACCTTCGGAAAGCATGAGCATGACCTTGGCTGAGTGCTCGATTCTGGATGCAGGGGCCACCTTTGGAAAGCATGAGCACAACCTCGGTTGAGCACTCGACCCCGGGTGCAGGGGCAGCATTGATCGAAGGGCTCACCTTTGGAAAGCATGAGCATGACCTTAGCCAAGTGCTCGACCCCGGATGTGGGGGCCACCTCGACTGAAGGGCTCGCCTTTGAAAAGCATGAGCACGACCTCAGCTCGGTGCTCGACCTTAGATGCAGGGGCCACCTCAGTCGAAGGGCTCACCCTTGGAAAGCATGAGCATGACCTCGACCAAGTGCTTCACCCCATATGCGGGGGCTACCTCGGTCGAAGGGCTTGCCTTTGGAAAGCATGAGCATGACCTCGGTCGGGCACTCGACCTCGGATGCGGGGGCTACCTCGATCGAAGGGCTCGCCCTTGGAAAGCATGAGCATGACCTCAGTCGGGCTCTCGACCTTAGATACAAGGGCCCCCTCGATCGAAGGGCTCACCTTTGGAAATCATAAGCACGACCTCGATCGGGCGCTTGACCCTGGATGCAGGGGCTGCCTCGATCGAAGTGCTTGCCTTTAAAAAGCATAAGCATGACCTCAATCGGGCACTCGACCCTGGATGCAGGAGCCATCTCAGTCGAAGGGCTTGTCCTTGTAAAGCATGAGCACGACCTCGACCGAGCACTCGACCCCGGATATGGGGGCCACCTCAATCGAAGGACTCATCTTTAGAAAACATAAGCACAACCCTGGCTGGGCATTCGACCCCGGATGTGGGGGCTGTCTCGGTCGAAGGGCTCGCCTTTGAAAAGCATGAGCATGACCTCGGTCGGGCTCTCAACCCCAGATACTGGGGAGGCCTCGGTCGAAGAGCTCGCCCTTGGAAAGCATGAGCACGACCTCGGCCGGATGCTTGACTCCGGTTGTAGGGGCCACCTCGGCTGAAGGGCTCGCACTTGGAAAGCATGAGAACGACCTCGATCGGGTGCTCGACCCCGGATGAGGGGGCTATCTCGGTCGAAGGGCTCACCCTTGGAAAGCATGAGCATGACCTCGACCGGGTGCTCAACCCCGAATGCGGTGGCCACCTTGGTCGAAGGGCTTGTCCTTGGAAAGCATGAGCATGACCTCGACCGGATGCTCGACCTCGAATGGGGGGCCGCCTTGATCGAAGGGCTCACCTTTGAAACTTCATCGGGCACCGCATCCAAGTGGCACTTCCACCAGCACGGCCGCTAGCTGTTGCCATCATGGGCTCCACGTCAACGGTTATGCCATATCAGTTTCCACTATTGTTGTCACACATCCCATCCATCCCTCTTCTCAGGGGAGAACTTCTCATTGATGCATTTCTTGCCATTCACGATCCTGATTGCTACACCAAGCAAGTCATCAGTTCCCCCATAGGAGGTCTCCCCATTGATCAGTTCTGTAGTGATCATAGTTCTCATCTTCATGACGAGTAAGGCCCCAGCATGAGGAGTAATGATTAGGGAGAGAGCAAAGATGAGACAAACACCCTCTCTCCACATCTAAATTCTCTCAGAAGGGGTCCTCTAATAAGGTTATTTGGTGTTTAGCCAAACAACATCTTGATAAATATGAGTGCAAGCTTAGCAATGTTAGTCTCTGACTTACGGATCAATAGAGAGGGAGTTGGGATCCCACCAACTTTAACACTATCCCCATCTTTTCCAAAAAATCATGGAGGAACTGATTTTGAGTCGATTCAAGATATACTAAATGGATCCCTATGATGGCACAACGGATCCACTAAACCACCTACAGAGCTATAAAACTCTAATGATGATTCAAGGTGCCACCTATGCTTTATTCTACCTTGCCTTCCTAGTTACCCTTCGTAAGGTGGCTCGAGTATGGTACTTTGGACTCGAGCTAAAGAGTATACACTCATTTGGATAGTTGGAGAGGTAGTTCATGGCATACTTCAATGCTAGTCAAAGGATGCCATGGGAACCTGAGAGCCTTTTCTCCGTCCGACAGCAAGATGGAGAATCTTTGAAGGACCACGTGGCACGATTTAAGGTGGTTACACTGGAAATTTATAACTTGGATGAGTCCATGACCATGTTGGCCATAAAAAGGAGACTTCATTCCTTCTAGTTCACCTACTTGCTGGATAAGATTTATCCCAAGTCTTATTTTGAAATGCTAGTACATGCTCAAAAGTACATTCATTCAAAGGAAGGTGCTACTACTCAGAAGAGGGTGATAGAAAGCCAAAGAAGAAGAAAGCCTGAGGAGAGCCGAGTGGTGCCTAAAATGAGAAAGTCTAACTCATCTCACCGACAAAGCCCAAAGCTAAAGAACTTAGTTGGCAAATATGGTAATTACACTCCTCTCCTTGCCCCTTGGACTAACATTTTTATAGAAATTAAAGAGGAAGGATATCTTTGGAGGTCTCCTCCAATGAGAGCTCCACTGAACACCCATAATAAGAATAAGTACTACCACTTTCACCATGACTACATCCACAACACCGAGAATTGCATTGCTTTGAAGAACGAAATTGAAGATCTTATTCATTGTGGCTATCTTAGCAAATATATTTGATGCGGAACCTATATATGCATGCAAGTATTTTTTTTATATTTTTAAATATTGAATTATATTTTTAATCCCAAACATCAGACTAAGAAACGATGTAAAGAGCTCTATATAAAAATAAGAGGCTAAAGCATGCATAACAGGACCTAAAAAGCAAAGGAAAGAGGATCGCCGAGGCTGAGAAGTCTCGGTTGGGCTAGTTCATCTTCAATAAATGGACTGGCAGGCAGAGGGGGTGTACTTGGCAACGGTCGAAGTGCATGGTGCAGATCGTACATGAAGAGATTGCTCTCACTCTGGATGCGGCCAGGGAAACCAAGCTAGAGACCCATGGATACCCGGCTTTCTGCTCGGTGGTTCGATTGCGGCCTGGCTGGAGTCGTCGGAGTCGAGGGACCTGCAAATGACCTGTCAGGGGTTAGAAAACATAGAGGAGATGAAGAAATAAGAAGAAAATAGCAATGGAAAGAGGTTGTTTGGAGTGGGCAGCCAGGGCTTTGGAGAGCAGGCTGGCGGCAGGAAGCAATTGCAGGACACCGAGAAGAGGAAGGGCTAACATAGAACCCCTTAAGCACACAACAGGGTAGCACATAGCAATTGGAGAATCAAAGATTATTTCATATATCAAAAGTGATAAATTCTCATACAAGGGGTCCCTTATATAGAGTCATGAGACTTAGGGCCCAAGCAAAAGAAAATAAGGAAAATAATGAGTGACCACTTTCTTCCTAAAGTGTGGGGTTAAATACATGGAAGAAAATACTCTCCCACTTTCTTCCTAAAGTGTGGGGTTGAATACATGGAAGAAAACACTTTCATGCCATACAAAATCCCTTCAAACAAGGTAGGTAGTGGACATCCAAAGGGGGGGACCACTTCTTTCCTAAGCAAGCTAGCATGAATCAAGGGATTCATGTTTATCTGTTTTGACTTTCCTTCTTGTCAGTTGGCGTGTGGAGCTGGTGTGCTTGGGGTGTGGAAGGGGTGTGTTGGCATGTGGTCATCAACTCCTCATGCATGGGCTAACTTCATGATCCTCCAAGTAATCCTAGGTGATGAAATCCACGGTATGACTGGGACTCCATGCGGCTGCTGAGGTGGCATGCTGGGTGGTGTCCTTCATATGCTTGAGTCTTCTTTGACTGGGCTTGACTCAAACAGACTCAATACAACTTGACATGATTATGAGACTCAGAATATGATTAGCTCAACATGAGCTGACTTGACTGACTGATCCAAAACTCTAATAGTGTGGATCAAATGCTATATACAGGACTCGGAAAGAAAACTAGCTCAACATGAGCTGACTAGTACAGGACTCAAATAATAAAAGACAACTCAAATAGGCTAAGCCCTTATTATAAATGGACTCAATCATCACTAGGTAATCCATAGAGGGATTAGAAAACTTTGTCTTATTCTGGTGCCTCTGGTGTCCCCACCAATTCTCTCAGGATGGGAGGAACTCGATCCTGTAGAGTGAAGATCAGGCTGGTTCACATATCTCTCGAGGAGGCTTGGGCTGAGGCACTGCAAGTCCTCTCGAGAAATCCATGAATCGTCCGACTTTGGCCGGCCTTGCTATCGGACCAGGTAGCGTGGATAGCCACGACCCCGGGTCATGATGGCTTGATCGTCGAGGATACGCTCGATCCGTTCTCCTCTCTCAGGCCAATTTATTAGTGGACACTCTAGGCTAGGGTCACTCTCAATGGAAGGAATAGGTTCAAAGACCTTACTAGGTATCACTACCGGTTCCTTGTACTCAACCAGGTCTGCGATATTGAAGGTAGAACTAATGCCCAAATCTGAAGGCAAATCTAACACATAGGCATTTGGTCCAACCCTCTCTATCACTTTAAAAGGTCCAGCTCTGCAAGCATGAAGCTTTTTTTTAGGCCTAAGCCTAACCAAGATAGAATCCACTACATCAAATTTCTTGGCCCTTCTTCGGGAAATTAGCCAGTTTGTTTCAAAATTAGTGCAGGTGGTGAACATGCTGGGCACATGCAGACTCCTAATAGGTGATGCAAAGGACTCATACTAACACCTAACAGACTCAACTCTGCATTCCTATGGAAGGAAATTTTATTGAACTCTTTAGACCCAAACCTAAGAGATTATAGGTTCTCTAGGTTTGATCCTAGCTTGACATGCACATGAAAACTTATAATGGGCTCCTCGCAAATTTCAAAGGGTATGCCAGAAGTATATTGCAAACCTAACATGCGTAATGAATGCATGCAGTATGCTAATCTCAACTAAATGCAATCTAATGATCCTAGAAATGCTGGAGGTGTCTAGAAAGGATAAAAAATAGGAAGTGGGTTCAGAATTAGTCGAGTAGGGTAGGAAAAAAGGTTCAGGGTTAGTTGGATAAAGTAGGATAAAAGGAGGCATGTCGGGGACTAATCCTAGACTAATGAGGTTAACCTTATAAGGTTGAGGTCTATCATAGGGTTTGCATAATGGAAGGATGGGTTACTAATGTCACGGAAGAGGTCCTTAATGGAAACTATAGGAGGGGGCTCGTCTTAAGGGTACTGATTCAAAGAGATCAGGTCCTTAATAAATTTTTCTGGTTCTTATATTTTAGGACTAGACTCTGTAATTTGGTTCTCCTATATGGTTTCCTCAGGCAAGGTTCTAGCAGCAGTATCTAGGTTCTCTTCCTTTAATTATTCTTCCACTACAACTTTAGGCTAGGTATAGTTAGGGTCAACTACCTCTGGGTTAGCTTCTACCTGGTATCTATTGGGTCAGCTAATTCTAGGTCATCTATAGGTATCTCCTCTTCTCCCTCATACTCATCCACTAAGCTCATGTCAGCTTCAGTCACTTCCACTTTAATCTCAGCCTTGTGAATCAAAGGGATGGTAGGGGAAGGTCGGCTAAGGAAAATTTGGCTTGGCCCTGGTTTCTGATTATGGGCACTACTTCTAGTAGGTTCAGGTTGCCTAAGCGGTAGTGGCCTACTACTGGGCTCATATTTAAGGGTACTAATCCTATGGGGTTCAAGTTGACTAGGGAAAACCTGACTAGTACTAGGCTGATACCTAGGGGTTATGGGCTTCCTGGGCTTATAAGACAAGGGCGCAGATCTATGGGTCATGGGATTATAGGATCTGGGGTCATAGGATTTGGGTTCAACTCTATGGATCTTGGGTCTACTGGGCTCATGGGATATAGGCTCATATATTCTAGAGTCATAGGATTTGGAGTCATAAGATCTATAGGTTGTGGGTATACTAGGCTTATAGGGAGTGGGTGCATAGGATCTAGAATCATAGGATCTAGGTTCATAGATTTTCGGTACATAGGTTCTACGTTCATATAACTTGGGTAGTATGGGTAAAGGTGGCTCAGGTTTGGATCTAGTTTGGATCCTACGGGTTTTCTCTAGGGTTCCTAGTCGGTTGTCTATATGTTTAAACCTATGGGCTAAGTGATCAAGTCTATTATGGGTTTGGGTATCGGACTGAGTCAACTGAGTCATCTGGGTAGTCATCTGGGCCATTTGGTTAGCAAGGGCTTTAATCTGGGCTTCAAGATTGTCCATGGATTCAGACAAAAGTAGAGATGGTGGATGATATGATGCTCTTGATCTAGTGCTCATGCAAGACTCAATACTGACTCGACTACATCTGCCTAGACCTAGAGCCTAATCAAAATGGGTTGACTCAACTTACACTTAACTCAAATCCTAATCCTTCAATCTGGCCAGGTAAGAGGTGGGATGGTGGGAGGCCCCCCTGCTCTTGCAAGGACCCAATTAAGGAACCACTGATCCGCTTAGGTTGTTTGACACTATACCTCTTGCCTAGACACCAGTATCCAGTAATAGAAAATGAATTGGGTGCACTAGTCGCCCCACAAAGACTGAACCCGACCGATGGGTGTCCCTAGCCCACTAGGGCAAATTAAGCCTAGTTAATTTTTGATTAGGCTTAGGACCGAATGCAAGGGGTGTGGTTTTGGCCTAAGGAGAGGTTATCAACTCCTCCCCTTATCTGGCATAAAGAAAGTGCCCTTAAAGTAAATTATGCAATGATGGTAGGCAGATCAGGATGCAAATTAGGGTTTAGATGTTTTGGTATTTTTTTGAATATATGTAAATTTTTTTTTGTTTTGGAATTTTCTTAAATAAAAGATAATTGAATATTATGCTCTAATATGCATGAAATATGCTAAAAATAAAGATATGCAAAGATTATACTATAAAAAACCCTGAACTTTCAGAAATCTGTTTTGCTGCCAAAATAGAGTAGAACTATTCTCAGGCAGTGTTTCGGTTGGTGGAAAATCCACAGATCAAAATGATTACTAGGAAAATTTTGAAGAATAATTTGAATTACTAGGAATCTATCAAAATAGATTTCAGAATTTTTTGAATTCTATGCAGGCCTAAACAATTAAAATAACAGAGTATATTTCAAAAGGCTGAAAATTAAAAAAAAACTAAGAACTCCTTGTGTTCTTCTTCATGAGCCAATTCACAGTGGCACCCCTACTGCCATAGGAGATCCCATCGATTGGAAAAGAGGGTTTCGAAGCCCTAATAATCTCCTATAACCGGACGGCCATGGTGAAGCGCCCGATCCGAGTATCCAAAGAGAACCGAGCCCAAAATAGGCTCTGATACCAAATTGATGCAGAACCAATATATGCATGCAAGTATTTTTTTTATATTTTTAAATATTGAATTATGTGTTTACTCCCGAAGATCAAACTAAGGAACGATGTAAGGAGTTCTATATAAAAATAAGAGGCTAAAGCATGCATAACAGGACCTAAAAAGCAAAGGAAAGAGGATCGCCGAGGCTGAGAAGTCTCGGTTGGGCTCGTTCATCTTCAATAAGCGGACTGGCAGGCAGAGAGGGTATACCTAGAAATGGCTGAAGCGCTTGGTATAGATCGTACATGAAGAGATCACTCTCACTCCGGATGTGACCTGGAAAACCAAGCCAGAGACCCGTGGATACCTGGCTTTCTACTCAATGGTATGATTGCGGTCTGGCTGGAGTCATCGAATTTATCGGAGTCGAGGGACTTGCAAACGACCTGTCAGGGGTTAGAAAACATAGAGGAGATGAAGAAATAAGAGAAAAATAGCAAAGGGAAGAGGTTTTTTGGAGTGGGCGGCCAGGGCTTTGGAGAGCAGGCTGGCGGCAGGAAGCAATCGCAGGACACCGGGAAGAGGAAGGGCTCACACAGAACCCCTTAAGCACACAGCAGGGTAGCACATAGCAATTGGAGAATCAAAGATTATTTCATATATCAAAAGTGATAAATTTTCATACAAGGGGTCCCTTTTATAGAATCATGAGACTTAGGGCCCAAGTAAAAGAAAATAAGGAAAATAATGGGTGACCACTTTCTTCCTAAAGTGTGGGGCTAAATACATGAAAGAAAATACTCTCCCACTTTCTTTCTAAAGTGTGGGGCTGAATACATGGAAGAAAACACTTTCATGCCATACAAAATCCCTCCAAACAAGGTAGGTAGTGGACATCCAAAGGGGGGGGACCACTTCCTTCCTAAGCAAGCTAGCATGAATCAGGGAATTCATGTTTATCTATTTTGACTTTCCTTCTTGTCATGCTAGCGTGTGGAGCTGGTGTGCTTGGGGTGTGGAAGGGTTATGCTAGCATGTGGTCATCAACTCCTCATGCATGGGCCGACTTCATGATCCTCCAAGTAATCCTAGGTGGTGAAATCCATGGTGTGACTGGGACTCCATGCGGCTGCTGAGGTGGCATGCTGGGTGGTGTCCTTCACATGCTTGAGTCTTCTTTGACTGGGCTTGACACAAACAAACTCAATACAACTTGACATGATTACGAGACTCAGAATATGATTAGCTCAACATGAGCTGACTTGACCGACTGGTCCAAAACTATAATAGTGTGGATCAAATGCTACATACAGGACTCAGAAAGAAAACTAGCTCAACATGAGCTGACTAGTACAGGACTCAAATAATAAAAGACAACTCAAATAGGCTAAGCCCTTATTACAAAAGGACTCAATCACCACTAGGTAATCCATAGAGGGTTTAGAAACCTCTATCTTATTCTGGTTCCTCTGGTGTCCCCACCAATTTTCCTGGGTGGGAGGAACTCGATCCTGTCGATTGAAGATCAGGCTGGCTCACATATCTCTCGAGGAGGTCTGGGTTGAGGTACTGCAAGTCCTCTCGAGAAATCCATGAATCGTCCGACTCTGGCCGACCTTGCTATCGGACCAGGTAGCGTTGATAGCCACGGCCCCGGGTCGTGATGGCTTGATCGTCCACGATACGCTCGATCCGTTCTCCTCTCTTAGGCCAATTTATTAGTGGACACTCTAGGCTAGGGTCACTCTCAATGGAAGGAATAGGTCCAAAGGCCTCACTAGGTATCACTACCGGTTTCCTGTACTCAACCAGGTCTGCGATATTGAAGGTAGAACTGATGCCCAAATTCGAAGGCAAATCTAATACATAAGCATTTGGTCCAACCCTCTCTATCAGTTTAAAAGGATCGGATCTACGAGCATGAAGCTTCTTTTTAGGCCTAAGCCTAACCAAGACAGAATCCACTTCATCAAATTCCTTGGCCCTTCTTCTGGAAATTAGCCAGTTTGTTTCAAAATTGGTGTAGGTGGTGAACATGCTGGAAACATGCAGACTTCTAACAGGTGATGCAAAGGACTCATACTAACACCTAACAGACTCGACTCTGCATTCCTATGAAAGAAATTTTATTGAACTCTTTAGACCTAAATCTAAGAGATTATAGGTTCTCTAGGTTAGATCCTAGCTTGACATGCTCATGAAAACTTACAATGGGATCCTAGAAAATTTCAAAGGGTATGCCAGAAGTATAATGCAAACCTAACATGCGTAATGAATGCATGCAGTATGCTAATCTCAACTAAATGCAATCTAATGATCCTAGAAATGCTGGAGGTGTCTGGAAAGGACAGAAAATAGGAAGTGGGTTCATAATTAGTCTGGTAGGGTAGGGAAAAAGGTTCAGGTTTAGTTGGATAAAGTAGGATAAAAGGAGGCATGTCGAGGACTAATCCTAGACTAATGAGGTAAACCTTATGAGGTTGAGGTCTATCTATAGGGTTTGCATAATGGAAGGATGGGTTACTAATCTCAGGGAAGAGGTCCTTAATGGAAACTATAGGAGGGGCCTCGTCTTGAGGGTACTGATTCAAAGAGATCAGGTCCTTAATAAATTCTTCTGGTTCTTATATTTTAGGACTAGACTCTGTAATTTGGTTCTCCTCTTTGGTTTCCTCAGGCAAGGTTCTAGCAGCAGTATCTAGGTTCTCTTCCTTTAATTGTTCTTCCACTACAACTTTAGGCTAGGTATAGTCAGGGTCAACTACCTCTGGGTTAGCTTCTACTTGGTATCTATTGGGTCAGCTAATTCTAGGTCATCTATAGGTATCTCCTCTTCTCCCTCATACTCATCCACTAAGCTCATGTCAGCTGCATACACTTCCACTTTAATCTCAGCCTTGTGAATCAAAGGGATGGTAGGGAAAGGTAGGCTAAGGAAAAATTGGCTTGGTCCTGGTTTTTGATTATGGGCACTACTCCTAGTAGGTTCAGGTTGCCTAAGGGGTAGTGGCTTACTATTGGGCTCATATTTAAGGGTACTAATCCTATGGGGTTCAAGTTGACTAGGGGAAACTTGACTAGTACTAGCTGATACCTAGGGGTTATGGGCTCCCTGGGCTTATTGGACAAGGGCACAGATCTATGGGTCATAGGATTATAGGATCTGGGGTCATAGGATTTGGGTTCAACTCTATGGGTCTAGGGTCTACTGGGCTCATAGGATATGGGCTCATATATTCTAGAGTCATAGGATTTGGAGTCATAAGATCTATAGGTTGTGGGTATACTAGGCTTATAGGGAGTGGGTGCATAGGATCTAGAATCATAGGATCTAGGTTCATAGGTTTTGGGTAGATAGGTTCTAGGTTCATATAACTTGGGTAATATGGGTAAAGGTGGCTCATATTTGGATCTAGTTTGGGTCCTACGGGTTTTCTCTAGGGTTTCTAGTCGGTTGTCTATTTGTTCAAACTTATGGGCTAAGTGATCATGTCTATTGTGGGTTTGGGTATCAGACTGAGTCAACTGAGTCATCTGGGTAGTCATCTGGGCCATTTGGTCAACAATGGCTTTAATATGGGCTTCAAGATTGTCCTTGGATTCAGACAAAAGTGAAGATGGTGGATGATATGATGCTCCTGATCTAGTGCTCATGCAAGACTCAATACTAACTCGACTACAGCTGCCTAGACCTAGAGCCCAATCAGAATGGGTTGACTCAACTTACACTCTACTCAAATCTTAATCCTTCAATCTGGCTAGGTAAGAGTTGGAATGGTGGGAGGCCCCCCTGCTCTCGCATGGACCCAATTAAGGATCTACCGATCCTCTTAGGTTGTTTGACACTGTACCTCTTGCCTAGACACCAGTATCCAGTAATAGGAAATGAATTGGGTGCGCTAGTCGCCCCACAAAGACTGAATCCGATCGATGGGTGTCCCTAGCCCACTAAGGCAAATTAAGTCTAGTTAATTTTAGATTAGGCTTAGGACCGAATGCAAGGGGTGTGGTTTTGGACTAAGGAGAGGTTATCAACTTCTCCCCTTATCTAGCATAAAGAAAGTGCCCTTAAAGTAAATTATGCAATGATGGCAGGCCGATGAGGATGCAAATTAGGGTTTAGATGTTTTGGTATTTTTTTGAATATATGTAATTTTTTTTTTGTTTTGGAATTTTCTTAAATAGAAGATAATTAAAGATTATGCTCTAATATGCATGAAATATGCTAAAAATAAAGATATGCAAAGATTATGCTAAAAAACCCTGAACTTTCTGAAATCGATTTTGCTGCCAAAACAGAGTAGAATTGTTCTTAGGCAGTGTTTCGACTGGGGGAAAATACACAGATAGAAATAATTTCTAAGATAATTCTGATAAATACTTTGAATTATGAGGAATCCATCAAAATATATTTCAGAATTTTCTGAGTTCTATGCAGGACTAAACAATTAAAATAATAAAGTATATTTTAGAAAGCCAAAAATTTAAAAAACCTAAGAACTCCTTGTGTTCTTCTTGTGGGGACACCAGAGGCACCAGAATAATATAGAGGCTTTTCAACCCTCTGTGGATTACTTATTCATATTCAAGTCCATTTGTAATAAATCTTAGTTCATCTAAGTTATTTTTTTATCACTTAAGTCCTGTACTAGTCAGCTCATGTTGAGCTAGTCATTTTCCAAAGTTCTGTACATATCCAATAATGACTCATACAAGTGAGGACCAAGCCATCCAAGTGAAGACCAACCCAACTAAAGCTATGAGGATCATGGAAAGCCTAAAAGAAGAAATCAGAAGCCCGGGAGACAAGCCCGAAGCCTTGAAGCCCTGAAACACAGTCTTGAAGCCTTGAAACGTAGCCTGAAGCAAACTGGGCCAACCCAGGCCCAAGAAGGAAGATAAGTGGTGCCAAGACCTTATCTATTACCACCCTTGGTGATCCACTAGGGTCACCTCCCTTGGCAAACCAAGGAAAGAAGAGGGAGAGAAATTTTAGTGATTTTTTCTACATATTTTTTCTTTATTTTCTAGCTAGAGTTGGATGGGGATTCAAACTCCTATGTAATGTCTCTTTTAGCCTTACTTGGGGGCCAAGTCTAGGAGTCTGTTTAAAGGGCCCTAGTCTCTTGTATGAAGAACTAATTTTTGATATATGAAATACTCTTGATTCTTCAACTGTTGTGTACCTCCCTGCTGTGTGCATTAAGGGATCTTCTGAGAGCTTTTCTTCTTCCCGGTGTTTGCACTGCCTTCCTGCTACTAGCCTGCCCTCCAAAAGCCTGGCCGCCCACTCCAAAACACCTCATCCCTTTTATGTTTTTCTCTTATTTCTTCATCTCCTCTGAGTTTTGTAACCCTTGACAGGTCGATTGCAGATCCCTTGACTCCAACAAATCCGACGACTCCAGCCAAGCCACAATCGGACTACCGCACAGAAAGCCGGGAATCTGCAGGTCTCTGGTTTGATTTTCCAGGCCGCATCCATCGAGGATGAGTGATCTCTTCACTGCGATCTTCATCGGGCGCATCAGACATTGCCAGGTACACCCCCTCTGCCATCAGTAATTTTATTGTATGAGAACTAGCCCTAACTGAGGCTTTTCAGTCTTGGCGATCCCTCTTTACTGCTTTCCTAGGTCCTGATTTGCATGCGTAGCTTTTAAAACTCATATAGAATTATCTACATCATATTTTGATATGATATTCGGGATTTAACCACCTCATCCAACCCCTAAAACACAAAAAAATAATCGCATGCATATTAGTTCCGCATGCCTCCTTGCTGTGTGCATTAAGGGATCTTCTGAGTGCCTCCAAAAATTCATCCCTGCTATGTGCTTCCTTACTGTGGTCATCCACTAGGGTCACCTCCCTTGGCCAACCAAGGAAAGAGGAGGGAGAGAAGTTTTAGGGATTTTTTCTACATATTTTTTCCTTATTTTCTAGCTAGAGTTGGATGGGGATTCAAACTCCTATGTAATGTCTCTTTTAGCCTTACTTGGGGGCCAAGTCTAGGAGTCTATTTAAAGGGCCCTAGTCTCTTGTATGAAGAACTAATTTTTGATATATGAAATACTCTTGATTCTTCAATTGCTATGTGCCTCCCTGCTATTTGGGCTTGGTTCTCTTTGGATACTCGGATCAGGTGCTTCACCATGGCCATCCGGTCATAGGAGATTATTAGGGCTTTGAAACCCTCTTTTCCAATTGATGGGATCTCCTATGGCGGTAGGGGTGCTATTGTGAATTGACCGGTGAAGAAGAACACAAGGAGTTCTTAGGATTTTTCATTTTCAGCCCTTTTAAAATACACTATGTTCTTTTAATTGTTTCTCCCTACTCAGAACTCCAAAAATTCTAAAATTTATTTTTCTGGATTCATAATAATTCAAAGTATTTTATAGAACTTGTGCAGGTTTTATTTCAATTTGTGCAGTTTTTCCAAGCCAAAATATAGCCTATAAATTTTTGGCTCTGTTTTTTTTAGCATGACAATTTTGGAAGATTTAAGGTTTTGTTTAGTATTCTTTTGCATATCTTTTATTTTTAGTATGTTTCCTGTATATTAGAGCATAGTCTGCAAATATCTTCCTGTTTAAGAATATTCTAAAACAAAAAAAAATAATACATATAATCAAAAATACTAAAAACATCTAAATCCTAATTTGTATCCTCATCTGCCTGCCATCATTGCATAATTTACTGTAAGGGCAGTCTCTTTATGCCAGATAAGGGAAGGAGGTCATTACCTTTCCTTAGCCCAAAACCACCATCTTTGCATTCCATCCCAAGCCTAACTTAAAATTAACTAGACTTAATTTTGCCTTAGTGGGCTAGGGACACCAAGTGGTTGGGTCCAGGCTAAGTGTCAGATCACTGTGTCAAGCTAACATGTGTGTGCCTTGTGCTTAGTGTCTAGAATGGTGGTTCAGGGATTAAGTCCCTAAGGGCTTGTGTGCTGGTCCGCCTACCTGGCCAATCTCTAATTGATGTCTAGGATTGGCAATCAGGGACCTAACACTCCCCTTACACCTGCTTGGCTGAGTACAGGGTTACTATATGCAAGTTTGCCACCCTGATTGAGCATCTAGTTTTAGACTCTAGGTCTAGGCAGCTGTAGTTGGTTTGATTGAGTCTTGCATGAGCACTAGATCAGGAGCATCATATCATATACCACCTCCACCTTTGGCTGAACCCATGGATAAGCTGGAAGCCCAAATTCAAGCCCTTGTAGACCAAATAGCCTAGATGAACCATAAGTTTGACCAGACGGAGAATAGGATAGGAACCCTAGAGAAAACCTGTAGGACCCATACTAGATCCCAACTTGAGCCACCTTTATCTACACCACCCGAATTATATGAACCTAGAACCTATGTATCCAAAGCCTATGAACCTAGATCCCATGACTCTAGATCCTATTTACCCACATCCTATAAGCCTAGTATACCCACAACCTATAGATCTTATGACTCCAAATCCTATAGCTCTAGAACCTATGAGCCCATATCCCATGAGCCCAGTAGACCAAAGACCCATAGAGGTGAACCTAAAACCTATGACCCCAGATCCTATAATCCCATGACCCATAGATCTGCGCCCTTGTCCTATAAGTCTAGGGAGCTCATAATCCCCAGGTATCAGCTTAGTACTAGTCAGGTTTCCCCTAGTCAACTTGAATCCCATAGGATTAGTACGCCTAAATATGAGCCCGGTAGTAAGCCAGTACCCCTTAGTCAACCTGAACCTACTAGAAGTAGTCCCCATATTCAGGAACCAGGACCTAGCCAATTCTCCCTTAGCCGCCCTTCCCCTACCATCCCTTTGATTGACAAGGCTTACATTAACGCGGAAGTGTATGAAGCTGATGTGACTTAGTGGATGAGTATGAGGGAGAAGCAGAGACACCCCTAGAAGACCTAGAACTAGTAGACTCCGCAGGTACCCAGCTAGAAGCCAATCTAAAGTTAGCTAACCCTGACCATGCCTAGATTGAACCAGCAGTAGCGGACCAATTAGAGGAAGAGAACTCTGATACTAAAATTTTACTTGAGGAAATACTAGAAAAGGGTCTAATTATAGAGCCTATTCCTAAATTCCATGAACTAGAAGACTTTATTGAGGATTTGGCTTACTTAACCCATTGCCCTCAAGATGAATCCCTTCCTGCCATTCCTATTAAAGATCTCTTCCAAGAAATTGTTGACCCATCCTTCCATAGCATGGACATTTTCTTGCCCATAGATATACCGCAACCCCGTAAGGTTAGCCTCATTAGTCTAGGATTAGTCCCAGACATGCCTTCTTATATCGTACTTTATCCAACTAACCTGGAACCTTTTTCTCCACCCTACTAGACTAATTCTGAACCCAGTTCTTATTTTCTGCACTTTTCTAACACCTCCAACATTTTTAGGATCATTAGATTGCATTTAGTTGAGATTAGCATACTGCATGCATTCATTATGCATGTTAGGTTTGCATTATACTTCTAGCATACCCTATAAAATTTGCTAGGAGCCCATTGTAAGTTTTCATGTGCATGTCAAGCTAGGATCAAACCTAGAGAACCTATAATCTCTTAGGTTTAGGTTCAAAAGAGGTCAATAAAATTTCCTTCAATAGGAATGCATAGTCGAGTCTATTAGGTATTGGTATGAGTCATTTGCATCACTTGTTAGGAGTCTGCATGTGCCCCGCATGTTCACCACCTGCACTAATCTTGAATCAAACTGGCTAATTCTCGAAGAAGAGCCAAGGAATTTGATGTAGTGGATTCTATCATGGTTAGGCTTAGGCCTAAAAGAAGCTTCATGCTCGCAGAGCCGGAATTTTTAAAGTGATAAGGAAGGTTGGACCAAATGCCTATGTGTTAGATTTGCCTTCGGATTTTGGCATTAGTTCTACCTTCAATATCGCAAACTTGGTTGAGTATAGGGAACCGACGGTGATACCCAATAAGGCCTTTGGACCTACTCTTTCCATTGTGAGTGACCCTAACCCAAAGTGTCCACTAATAATTGGCCTGAGAGAGGAGAACGGATCGAGCGTATCTTGGATGATCAAGCCTTAACGACCCGGGGCCACGGTTATCAATGCTGCCTGGTCCGATGGCAAGGATGGCCAAAGTCGGGCGATTCATGGAATTCTTGAGAGGACTTGCAACACCTTAGCCCAGACCTCCTCGAGAGATATGTGAGCCAGCCTGATTTTCACTCGACAGGATCGAGTTCCTCCTAACCCCAGGAGAATTGGTGGGGACACCAGAGGCACCAGAATAAGACAGAGGCTTCTCAACCCTCTGTGGATTACTTAGTCATATTCAGGTCTATTTGTAATAAAGCTTAGTTCATCTAAGTTATTTTTTTTATCACTTAAGTCCTATACTAGTCAGCTCATGTTGAGTTAGTCATTTTCCGGAGTTCAGTACATATCCAATAATGACTCATACAAGTGAGGACCAAGCCATCCAAGTGAAGACCAACCCAACTAAAGCTATGAGGATCATGGAAAGCCTAAAAGAAGAAATCAGAAGCCCGGGAGACAAGCCCGAAGCCCTAAAGCCCTGAAACGTAGCCTGAAGCAAACTGGGCCAGCCCAGGCCCAAGAAGGGAGATAAGTGGTGCCAAGACCTTATTCTTACCACCCTTGGTCATCCACTAGGATCACCTCCCTTGGCCAACCAAGGAAAGATGAGGGAGAGAAACTTTAGGGATTTTTTCTACATATTTTTTCCTTATTTTCTAGCTAGAGTTGGATGGGGATTCAAACTCCTATGTAATGTCTCTTTTAGCCTTACTTGAGGGCCAAGTCTAGGAGTCTGTTTAAAGGGCCCTATTCTCTTGTATGAAGAACTAATTTTTGATATATGAAATACTCTTGATTCTTCAATTGCTGTGTACCTCCCTGCTGTGTGAATTAAGGGATCTTCTGAGAGCTTTTCTTCTTCCTGGTGTTTGCACTGCCTTCCTGCCACCAGCCTGCCCTCCAAAAGCTAGCAGCCCACTCCAAAATGCCTCATCCCTTTGCTATTTCTCTCTTATTTCTTCATCTCCTCTGAGTTTTCTAACCCCTGATAGGTTGATTGCAGATCCCTCGACTCCAACGAATCCGATGACTCCATCCAGGCCACAATCGGACCATCGAGCAGAAAGCCGGAAATCCACGGGTCTCTAGCTTGATTTTTCAGGCCACATCCATCGAGGATGAGTGATCTCTTCACTGCGATCTTCATCAGGCACTTCAGACATTGCCAGGTACACCCCTCTGCCACCAATAGCTTTATTGTAGAAGAACTGGCCCAACCGAGACTTCTCAGCCTCGGTGGTCCTCTTTTCTTTGCTTTTTAGGTCCTGTTATGCATGCTGTAGCCTCTTATTTTTATATAGAACTCTTTACATCATTCCTTAGTCTGTTCTTCGGGATTAATCATATAACTTAACATTAAAAAATATAAAACATACTTGCATGCATATTCAGTTCTGCATCATCTTCTTCACGAGCTAATCACAGTGGCACCCCTACTGCCATAGGAGATCCCGTCGATTGGAAAAGAGGGTTTCGAAGCCCTAATAATCTCCTATGACTGGACGGCCATGGTGAAGCTCCCGATCTGAGTATCCAAAGAGAACCGAGCCCAAAATAGGCTCTGATACTAAATTGATGCGAAACCTATATATGCATACAAGTATTTTTTTTATATTTTTAAATATTAAATTATGTGTTTAATCCTGAAGATCAGACTAAGGAACGATGTAAGGAGTTCTATATAAAAATAAGAGGTTAAAGCATGCATAACAGGACCTAAAAAGCAAAGAAAAGAGGACCACCGAGGCTGAGAAGTCTCGGTTGGGCTCGTTCATCTTCAATAAACGGACAGGCAGGCAGAGGGGGTGTACCTGGCAATGGTCGAAGCGCCTAGTGCAGATCGTACATGAAGAGATCACTCTCACTCCGGATGCGACCTGGAAAACCAAGCCAGAGACCCGCGGATACCCGACTTTCTACTCGGTGGTCCGATTGCGGTCTAGCTGGAGTCATCGGATTTATCAGAGTCAAGGGACCTGCAAACGACCTATCAGGGGTTAGAAAACATAGAGGAGATGAAGAAATAAGGGAAAAATAGCAAAGGGAAGAGGTTGTTTGGAGTGGGCGGCCAGGGCTTTGGAGAGCAGGCTGGCGGCAGGAAGCAATCGCAGGACACCGGGAAGAGGAAGGGCTCACACATAACCCCTTAAGCACACAGCAGGGTAGCACATAGCAATTGGAGAATCAAAGATTATTTCATATATCAAAAGTGATAAATTTTCATACAAGGGGTCCCTTTTATAGTGTCATGAGATTTAGGGCCCAAGCAAAAGAAAATAAGGAAAATAATGGGTGACCACTTTCTTCCTAAAGTGTGGGGCTAAATACATGGAAGAAAATACTCTCCCACTTTCTTCCTAAAGTGTGGGGCTGAATATATGGAAGAAAACACTTTCATGCCATACAAAATCCCTCCAAACAAGGTAGGTAGTGGACATCCAAAGGGGGGGGACCACTTCTTTCCTAAGCAAGCTAGCATGAATCACGAGATTCATGTTTATCTATTTTGACTTTCCTTCTTGTCATGCTGGCATGTGGAGCTGGTGTGCTTGGGGTGTGGAAGGGGTGTGCTGGCATGTGGTCATCAACTCCTCGTGCATGGGCCGATTTCATGATCCTCCAAGTAATCCTAGGTGGTGAAATCCATGGTGTGATTGGGACTCCATGTGGCTACTGAGGTGGCATGCTGGGTGGTGTCCTTCACATGTTTGAGTCTTCTTTGACTGGGCTTGACTCAAACAGACTCAATACAACTTGACATGATTACGAGACTCAGAATATCATTAGCTCAACATGAGCTGACTTGACCGACTGACCCAAAACTCTAATAGTGTGGATCAAATGCTACATACAGGACTCAGAAAGAAAACTAGCTCAACATGAGCTGGCTAGT
Organism: Areca catechu; assembly: GCA_021397845.1. Taxonomy (NCBI): domain Eukaryota; kingdom Viridiplantae; phylum Streptophyta; class Magnoliopsida; order Arecales; family Arecaceae; genus Areca; species Areca catechu. The sequence continues at coordinate 172,090,069 of CM038051.1, read as the reverse complement.
ACAAGACTCAAATAATAAAAGACAACTCAAATAGGCTAAGCCCTTATTACAAATGGACTCAATCACCACTAAGTAATCCACAGAGGGTTTAAAAACCTCTGTCTTTTTCTGGTGCCTCTGGTGTCCCCACCAATATTTGTAAGGGAAAAACTTGACTTGGTGAATAGGATCCTACCTAATAGCAAACAAGTTGAGATTGATAATTGGCTAATGGAGAGGCCAATTAACATGATTTCTTGGGGGGAAAAGCGCTCTTCAAAGTAGTAGAGGAGGGAGGTAGAAGAATCAGATGTAATTTCTTTTTCTGATAAAAATCTAGTCAAGATCCAGAATCCTCATGATGATGCTATCATCATGACAATAACGATAGCAAAACATGATATTAAAATTTTATTTATTGATAGTAGAAGCTCAACTGATGATTTATTTTATGATACATTTATTTGGATGAAATTGCCTGAAAATCAGTTAAGATGGGTTTCTACACTCTTAAATGACTTTTCTAGTGACTTTGTTAGGGTAGAAGGTGAAATCACTCTTCCTTTCACTGTTAGAACTCTTCCCTGATAAAGCATTAATTTTCTCACATTTACGGTTGTCCAAATACCCTCAGTATACGATGTCTTTCTTGGACACCCAGGGCTAAATAAGCTGGATGCTGTTATCACAACCAAATGCCTTCTCATTTAATTTTCAACAAGAAATGGAGTCATTAAGATGCATGGAGATCAACAACTAGCTCAACACTATTTCATGATGTTAACTAAGGTATAGAAGTCTAGTGAATGCCAATTAACTAGCAGTTAAACTAGAAGGAGCCAAAAAAGAGAGGAGAAACTGCCTAATAGTTACTTTCCTTTCCATTGAAGGATGACTCCTCCAAATATATATAGATTGGAGCTCTTCTACCTGAGAAGGAGAGGAGCCGACTATTGGAGTTCCTCCATCAAAATGCATACATCTTTGCCTGGTCAGGTTTCGATATGCCTGAAATTCCTTCTGAGGTCATTACTCATAAGCTAAATATTGATCCTAAGTTCAAGCTAATTCAATAAAAGAAAAGAAATTTTACTCTGAAGAGGCAAAAGGCCATTGACAAAGAAGACAATAAGCTTCTAACTATTGGATTCGTTCGAGAGGTCCACTATCCTGATAGTTGGCCAACGTGGTCATGATCAAAAAGGCTAATAAAATGTAGCGAATCTACATCAACTACACCAATCTCAATAAAGCATATTCGAAGGATAGCTTCCCACTATCAAAGGTTGATCAGTTAGTCGACACCACTTTCGAACATAAACTACTCAACTTTATGGATGCCTTTTTAGGCTACAATTAAAAAGGATGGCTCTCGAAAATGAGGAGAACACTGCTTTCGTTACTGAAAATGTATTTATTATTATAAAGTAATGCCTTTTGGATTTTAAAATGCAAGTACCACCCATCAAAAACTGGTCAATAAAGTTTTCAAAAACCAAATTGATTGGAACATGGAGGTTTATGTTGAAGACATGCTTGTTAAAAGATCCAAAAAAATCGACCATATTAAGGATTTGGAAGAAGCCTTCGATGCCCTTTATCAGCACCAAATGAAGCTGAACTAAGTAAGTGCACCTTCGGTGTTATCACCGAAAAGTTTCTCAAATTCTTAGTCACAAAGCGGGTCATCAAAACTAAATCAGCCATAGTATATTGCTTGAAACTTTCTAGCAAATTGCACCTCCGTTCAGGATAAAAATATATCATGGCACACTCTTGTAATTATCTCTACCTGACTGAAAACTATAGTTAATAATATAACCCACTAGTTTCAAGTCAGAATCTCCACAAATGAGCCATTGATCCTTAATATTTCTCAAATACTTAAGGACAGTATTTATGACCCTCCAATGGTTCTCACCCGGTTCAGATTGGTATCTACTGACTACCTCTAGTGAGTATGCCATATCTGGTCTCATACATATCATGATGTACCTAATAGATCCCAATGCCAAGGTATATAGAATCCTACTCATATACTCTCTCTCTTGAGGAGTTGTTGGACAAACTTTCTTAGAGAGTAATTCCATGGCCTATCGAAAGATAACCTTTCTTGAAATTTATCATGTCGAACCGCTTCAACATGGTTTCAATTTATGTGGACTGGGTTAACCCTAGCAACCTTTTAGATCTATTCCTATTTATCTTCATTCCAAGGATGTTGGATACTTTTTCAAAGTCCTTCTTGGAGAATTAAGATGACAGCCATAGTTTTATCCGTTGCAATACAAGAATGTCATTTCTGAATAAGAGAATGTCATCTACGTACAAAACAAGAAATACAACCACTAAACCGTTAGCCCATTTGTGTATGTAGGGTTCTTATCCATTCTTAACGAAGTCATATATTCTGATCACTTTATCAAAATGCATGTTTTAACTCCAAGATACCTACTCAATCCATAAATGGATCTCTAAAGATTGTATACCTTTAATTCATCTGTGGATATAAACCTTTCAGGTTATATCATATATACCTCTTCTTCCAATGCTCCATTTAGGAAAGTAGTTTTAATATCCATTTGCCAGATTACGAAATCGAGATATGCCACTATTACAAGCATAATTCAAATAGACTTAAGCATTATCACAGGTGAAAATGTCTCATCATAGTTAATACCATGATGTTTACAATATCTTTTGGCAACCAAATGAGCTTTATAGGTTTTTACCTTCTCATATGCATCCCTATTTATTTTGAAAATCTACTAACATCCTATAGGTTTTACCCCTTTAATTAGATCAATAAGTGTCTATACATGATTGACCTTCATGGACTTCATTTCAAACTTCATGGCTTCAAGTCATTTATCAAAGTTGAAACTCTGCATGGCATCAATGTAGGTAATCAGATTCTCATTATTTTCATCAAGTTCAATAGGCTCTGGGTTTTAAACTCTACCGGATCTCCTTAAGGGTGCCTCTATAATAGGCTCCAGGTTTAATCTAATCAAATAGAGTTTTAAGGATTCAATTAATTGTGTTGGTTCTTCCACCTATCAAACTTCTTCAAGTTCAACCTTAGAGGCATTGGTTCCTTTTCCAAGGAACTATTTTTTCTAAAAAGATTGCCCTATTACTGATGAACACCTTTTGTTCAACAATGTGATAAAAGAAATAATCCATAGTTTGTTTCGAGTACCCTATAAAAACACATTCATCAGACCTAGATCTGAGCTTGTTTGTTTTCAAATGTTTGACGTAAGCCAGACATCTCCAAACCATAAGATGTGAGAGTTCTGGCTTATATCCTATCCATATGTTATATGGTATTTTGTCGATAAACTTACTAGGAACTCTATTGAGAATATAACAAGCCGACTCAAGTATATATCCCCAAAAAGAGATCGGCAGACTTGCAAACCCCATCATGGATCAAACCATGTCTAACAATGTTTAATTCCTCCTTTTTGACACTCCATTATGCTGAGGTGACCCAAGAGATATCCATTGAGAGAGAATCCTATTCTTTCTTAAATATATCAAAAACTTACTAGTAAGGTATTCACTTCCTGGATCAGATACTCTTATCAATTTTGTTCTACTTCATATTGGAATCATTTAAACATTTCAAATGATTCAAACTTATATTTCATTAAATAGATTTACTCATATCTCGGTAGGTCATCAGTGAATATAATGAAGTAGTAATATCCACCTAAGACAAAAGTGTTCATAGGTCCACATATATCATTATATACTAGACTTAGAACTTTAGTGGCTCTTTCACCTTTTTCACTAAAAGATAATTTAGTCATCTTTCTAAGAAGGCAGGATTCATATGTCGACAATGATTAGAATCTTTAAGCTCGAGGATACCTTCTTTAATTAACCTGTTTATTCTATTCTTATTAATATAACTTAGTCTATAGTTCTAGAGATAGATATCAAATATATTATCTAATCTAGAATGTTTGTTAGATGTGTAAACTATATTAATATGCCACGATATAATATAAATATCATTTTTCAATTACCCATGCATTATAGTAACATCATTCATAATGATATCACAATAATCATCTTTTATTAATAAATGAAAATTGTTCTTAACCAAAAGGTCTACAAAAATTATATTCATCGTAAAACTATGATAATAACGATAATCACTCAAAATAATGACATTATCATTAAAAACCAGCTTGATAACTCCTAAAGCTAGAACTGGAGCTGCTCTTCCATCTACAATATTCTGAAATCTCTTGCCATCTTCAAATCTCCTACTAACCTAAGTCCCTACAATGAATTATAAATATTAGTTGGACTTCCAGTATCTAATATCAAGGTAGTAGTATCATAAATTGAGAAGTTACAAGGTATTATCATATAAGTACCTTACCCAGCAATCGCTTGCTGATTTTTCTTTTTTCTTGGTCTATTTGGATCAAGAGAGGCAATGTAAAGAGCATAGTTCTTTTTCTTGTGACCCTACTTCTTATGGTAGAAGCACTCTACCTGACTTTGGTTGGACTTGAACTTCTTGATCTAATTTGGCTGAGTCATCGCAACATGTTGCTCCTTTTTTTACCTTTTTTAAAGGCATGACACCTTGTTAAACTAGAACCTCCCACTACATGCACCAACCCCTTATGGAGTGATTATGCTTCTCATAAGTCTATGGCAATACCAATAGACCATGGTAGTTGACTGCAGCCTTAATCATTTTATAATGACCAAGGAAGTCAAGGTAGGACTTCGATAGAAAATTTAGAATCACATCCTTCTCTAGTTTTTCATGCAAGAAAATCCAAGTTTACTCAGGCACTTGATCTATTTGATCATATACAATACATGATCAGTGAATGACATTCCTTCCCTCATCCTGGTGTTGAAAATAGTACACGATATTTTTTATACCTTTTGATGTCATCGGGAGTGCCGAAGGATTCTTTCAACACTTAAAGCATATCTTCCAACCAAGCATCTCGAATTTATGATTGAACTTGTCATTCATGGATGCTTGCATAATGCTACGAACCATGTCACTAAGCCACTTCTAATAAGTATCTTGGACTGGATGATGGACATTCTAAGCGGGCTCCTCAAGTGTTGGATCGACAGCACATACAAGATCCCCTCGTGCTTCAGGACAATCTTTAGCTTTTGATACCAACTATCAAAATTGAGTCCCACAAGTTTTTCATTGTCCAACAATGATCAAAGCGATAAAGAAGTAGTGATTTTAGCCGAAAAGAAAAGAGAACAAGATCTATTAGTTTATGAATTATTTAATCCCGAAGACTTGGATTTTAGTCTAAAGGTTCTTCTACTATTTTATACAAATTGGTAGCCTCTACCTTCAATTTGAAGAATTATATTAATTTCTTAGTGGGTACTAAAATCCAATAGATTGCATATGAGCCCTACTTTGGCCAGCCCATCTATGTGCATTTAAAGGTAGGTTCTTAACCAATTATACCTCTTAACAATATTTAGTATTAATTTTGTTTCATGTACCTCTTTAGCAAGCCTTTGGGCCTCTACTGAAAGTCTTGGTTAGGTTTAACCATTAACATGAGAAGATTCAATGCTTCTAACCAACGAATGACCAAGTCCAACTTTGGCCGACCCACCTAACCACCATTAAGAAAGTCACAATTGAACCATCATATTATGAATAATAATTCTAATTGCTAGATGGGCACCTTGCCTTTGGACCTATAATGATCATCCAAACTATTGGACCTATTATCATCCAATTTAATGGGAGGCTATGACTTGGTTATTTCCATAATTTTATTATTTTAGGAATCTAATAATTTAGAAAATTTTATTAGATGGTTAAGAAAAGAGAAAAAGAAATGAACCAATTAGTCAACAATCCTTCCACCGACTACACCAAGTCTATGATAAGGGTTGAAGATAAATTGGTCCATGGACACCTAGATTAGTCATGCTAATCGACCTTACTGGCATGGGTTAACTTAAATCAATAAGCTATCTGATCAAATATAATTGACCACATTGGCCAAGTAAGTGATATCGATGGGTGGGTTGTGCTATTAACCTCTTTTCTCACCAATAATTAGCCAGGTAAGAGATAGTCCTAATTAATAATCATGATCAAATGCCAAACTTACCTTAAATACTAATTGATTTATCATATTTGATTAGACTAGCCAAATGACTCGGGTCTAACCACCAAGCCAAAATCAAGTCCATTTGATATAATATAGACTTGATCAAGCTATTACTATAGAATTGATCTAAAGAATCCTTGACCTAATCCTAATTAATATTTGGTTAGGTTAAATCAATTTCTCTATTAGGTCTATATTATTCAAAATTCTAATCCTAGGTCTAACATAGTTAATTGACCTAATTCAAACTAACCCATAGCCCAAGGTTTATGAATTGATATTAGATCTTTAATTCATAATTTTAGACCTAATCATTCAATTCTTAATTCCAGTATTTAATCAAGATTAATTATGCTAAATTTAGATCTAAACAATTTGAAGGTATTTCATATAAATTAAACACTTTTGGATCTATACTATACGATAAAGTTGTAAAGCTAAAATTTATATTCTAAACATAAAAACAAATCATAAAAGCTTAATTTCATATCATAAACAATAAATTATCAAAATTAAATTACTGAAAATCAAATCTAAAAATTAAAATAATTTTAATAAAAGTCTTTTTACCTTACTTGTTCATGGGACAAGATCACAGCGGCATCCCTATATGTCATAGAAGATCCCATAGAATAGGAAGAGAGGGCCTTTAAACCTTACTTTTCTCCTATAACTGGATGGCCAACATGATTAACCTAATCTAAAATAGTTACTCAGACTTAAAATATATTAAATATGCAATAAACTACATAGCAAACATGTCTTGTAACCTATTGCTCTAACCACTATTGAAAATTGAGGTAGAATTTTATGCACGTATAATTTTTTTTAATTCCAATAGAAGCAAATTAGATTAAAACTTTTATAATTAGAAAATAAGTATTTAGATCATATCTAAAAAATCCTACTTAGGATTTAGAACATGATATGCAAAGTAGTAAATTACTAAAATTAAAATCATCATGCATTGATCTTATCGATGCACGCTATAAATCATATCTACTAAATATATGAGATCAGATATTATACTTGAGCATGGGTCGCTGATCTCTACTATTGATAAATATGGTGAAGAATTATTCGAGTCACCTCATAGCTACATAGCATGCCCAATTTCTACTGATCATCCATATGAAACCTTGAAGTGATCAGTCTCCCCGGAGTGCTAGCTCTACGTGAAGGCCTCCGGCTGGCTAATTCATCTCCTTCCTCAGAACCACTCTTACGCTTTGACATGAAGAAGAAGTAGAGAACTAGAGGATCAAGAGGTGGAAGAAATAAAAATATGGAGACCCTTCTCTTTATTTTTTTTCTTCCTTAAAACCCTAGCACTTAGAATTATCCCACACCCCTTTTTTTTCACACCGACTCTCCCTTCCCTTTATTTTTTTTTTTCATGATTTTTTTCTTAGATATCATGGTAATTCCTCCTCAAGAAGTGTACACACCATTAGAAAAAATCCAATAAAAATATGGTGATCAAAAGATTTTTGAACAGGATGGAAAGAAGGAATAGATAAGGATAAGGCAAGGAGTTTCAATCCTATTGAAACTCCTCCAAATTGAATTCAAACTAATTCAAATTTAAATTAGACTTAATCCAACCTATCATAATCCAAAGAGGAATAAGGGAGGTTGACAAAACTATTTGGCATGGAAATTGTTCATGCAAAATATTGATTAGCATGGATAAATTCTAGGAGGCGCTAAGAAGGGATTTCAATCTTGACTTGGTCAAAATAGGTCCTTATCCAAATCAAATTTAGTTTAGACTATTTAAATAACTTGAACCTAATCTAAATAAATTTCAATTAGCTTAATTAATTTTTAATTAAATCAGAAATTAATCAATCCTAAGTTTGAATCAAATCAAGATTAAGATTTTTTAGCGATTAGGTCATCGTATAACCTAATCGGGTAAGACTTAATTGAACCTAATTCAATTAGACTTGATCAAAATCTTTTTGCTCAATCAAATTAAGCTAATTAGCAATCTAATTTCTAATTAATCCTTCTATAATTAATTAATACTTAATTAATTATTTTTTTATAATTCTTGTATAAAGTTAATTATCAATCAAATTAATAATTATATCCTCGAATGATTCTTAATCATTAATCAGCCATCCTGATTGGTCAGAAACTTCTATTGCATGTGATCCCATAGATTTGAATACTAAGCTGAAAGTATAAAAATAAATTTTTAAACTAATTGATGTGACCATCTAGTAATGATACCCGATGTCCGAATATGTCAAATGATTACAAAGCAACATTCAAGAACATATGTATATGGTTAACATATAATTTATCTCTTTGATCCAATACTCAGGATGACTTTAGAATTAACTGCCAACTCTTAATTAGTACATCCAGAGGTGTCTCAACCTAATAAATCCTATGACTTCTCATAAGAATTATCCTGACAAAGTTTTGCTAAATTAAAATACAGTATAGTATTATCTCCAATACCTTAGAGTGGTCAATCCCTTCTTGATTTACACACTGACCTAACAAGTACTTAATCGTACCTAAAAATATTTTTTACTATATAAGAAATATAGGTAGTCCAGTACCAAAGTACAATGAGTTGCTTTCAAGTCACTATAGTGATCTCAGGTCAAAGAGATACTTATACCCATATCCTTCTATAAGATACTCTTGATAGTAAAATACTCTATAAAGTTGGTAAAGTTTAGTAAAATGTACACCTATACTCACCTACATTCCATACCAATATCTCTACACTTGGTTATGAGGACAACCAACCTATATGGTACACAATGATCTATACTCGATAAACATCATCGTTCTAGATAATAACGTATCATTTGATCATAAATAGGTTTAAGAAGTACATAATAAATCTTCTTTTATTGAATAGAAATAGTTTTAAGAACTTCATCATAAAAAAGTTCACAAGGAAAATATACAAAAAGCTTAACCTTGCCACTTGAAATGGATAAAAGAACTACATAACATCGTCTGAGTCTACCATACTACTCACTTGCTTTTAACAAGCGAGATGTAGTTCAACATTACCTTCAGAATAGAAACTGTTATCCCTATGGAAGTAGGCCTGCTATCACCTCGAGTCGAAGCTTACGACAAGCAGCATAACTTAAAAAATTAAAGGGAGAATCTTGATCTTCTAGAGGAGGTTTGAGATAGAGCCTAAGTCCGAATGGCTGCATACCAGAGATGCACCGCCCACTACTTCAATGCTTGCATGAAGGTGAAGCAATTCTAGCCATGAGATCTTATCCTTTGGAAGGCAGCTATCAGCCAATCCATTGAGCATGAAAAATTCTCTTTAAACTGGGAAGGACCTTACCATGTTATTAAAGTGGTTCAACCCGGGACCTATCATTTAAAGTAGATGGATGGTACCCCCATTATCGACACCTAAAACTTAAATAATCTCTAGTTGCATTACCAAAAGATGTACCTATAGCCATTGTACTAAGTTTCTTCAATGAAAAGATCCCTTTCTTGCTTTTGAGGAGAGTACAATAAAAGGTAAATGCTAAGGTCATCTCTTGAAAGTCCTGGGTGAGACTGTCCTAGGCGGGGTTTCCACACCCCTTATTCTAAAAATCCTAGACAAGCTATTCTAGGTAAGGTTCTCGCACCCCTTATTCTAAAAGTCCTGAATGAAGCTGTCCCAGGCGAGGTTCCCACATCGCTTATTTTAAAAGTCCTGGATCAGGTTATTCAAGGCGAGGTTACCACATCCCTTATTCCAGAAAAATCTTGGACAAGGTTGTCCCAAGCATCCTAGTCAAGCAGTCAAACTCTCAAGCTGGGTTATGATATCTTTAAGTCCCGGTTAAGCTATAAGTCTCCCAAGTTATAAAGTCTTGAGCGAGGTTATCCCAAGAACCATAGCTGAGTAGTCAGACTCTTGGACTGGGTCACAATATCCCTAAGTCCTGGTTAAGCAATAAGTCTCTCAGGTTCCAAAGTCTTGGATGAGGTTATCCCAAGCATCCTAGTCATGCAGTTAGACTCTTGAGCTAGGTTGCAATATCCCTAAGCCCTGATTAAGTGATAAGTCTCCTAGATTTCAAAGTCTTGGGTGAAGTTATCCCAAGCATCCTAGCTAAGTAATCAAACTCTCGGGCTGAGTCACGATATCCCTAAATCCTAGTTAAGAAATAAGTTTTCCAAGTTCAAAGTCTTGGAGAGGTTATCCCAAGCACCTTAGCTTAGTAGTCAGACTTCCAGGCTGGGTCATGATACCTATAAATCTCAGTTAAGTAGTTTGTCTCCTAGGTTTGAAAGCCCTGGATGAGATCATCCTAAGCAAGGTTGGTGAGCTCTTCATGCAATACACAGAACAAGCATGCAGACACAAACAAGTATCAAAAGAATCAAGGTTCCATTTCATTGATGAATGTCAAGTATATATGCTTGTGACTCTATAGCCAGACTACATCACACAAAAATTATCTTGAGAGGTAGACAGAGGATAGGGACAAGTTACATGGATGTGATGTGACTCCCTAAAGCTCTGAAGCACCTTTGATTTTTCACCTATAAGAAGAGGATCAGGACAAAGTCAAAGCTCTTTGGGGGTTCCAATACTCTCATAATTAGATGAGGTTCCTCCTGAGAAGCCTCTCCTCCAAGTTTTGAAGGACTCCAAGATCCCTTGGAGAGACTCGAAGGTGATACCTGTTAGAAAACTAGGGTAGGTTTTCATGCATGATTTTTTTAAAAAAAAATAGTGGAAGCAAAATAGATTAAAACAATTTTATCACTAACTCATGCATTAGAGTAACTTTAAAAACCTACCCTACAGGATCATGACAAGATATGAAAAAAGTGTCGATGCTGAAAATAAAATCAGCATGCATCGATCTAACCGATGCATGCTATAGATCTAATCTACAAACATAAATAGGATCGAATCCCATACCTCACCATGGGTTGAAGAACACCACTGCTGATGGAGCATGGTAGAAGGTCTGGACATTATCTCATAACTGCAAAGAGTGTCTGACCTCAATGAAAAGTCCACACGAAGCCATGAAAGATCACCTTCCCTAGAATACTAGCTCCGTGTGAAGGCCATGGATGGTTGATCTACAAACCTTCTTTCAATTTTTTTTCAAGTACTTCAAGAACATGAGAAGATGGAGGATGAGGATAATAAGGTTGAGGAAGAAAAATAAATCCAAAACTAATTTTTTATATTTTGTTTTCCTTCCTTTCTTTTTCTCTTCTCCCTAGTGCCAAGAATGAACTCCCATGCTCTTCTAGTTTTCACGTCCCACTCCCAATTTTTTTTTATGGTGTTTCTCATCTAAAACCTACAAAAATCCTTCTATTATTCTCGTGAAAACTAAGAAAAGTCCAATAAAAATAGTGGCATGGATATTAGGATAAGATATTAGGATAGGTTTAGAAGTTCTATTTGGACTAGGAGTTTGACTCATTCAAAACCCATTCAATTTAAATTCAAATCAATTCAAATAAGTTCTAAAATTTATCTAAACATATACTAACCAAAAATGATTGAGAGAATGCATAAAAACAAATTTTTCATGGAGAGAAATGCACGAGAAAAATCATAAAATTCATGGAGAACAAGGGTGTAATTATCTAGTTTTGACTCAATCAAGCCAAATACAAAATAATATTAAAACTCCTTTTAAAAGTTATTTTGACTTAAACCTAGTTATAATGGATAATAGAGAAGGTGATAATCATATTTTGGCATTGATATTTCTCATGCAAAAATTTATTTTTTCATGGAGAACATAGTACAAGGGAAAAAACTAGGTTCCTAGGTTTGACCTGGTCAAACTTAATTTTAATTTTAATTTAATTTGGTTTAATCAATTGAAATAGTTTTGACCCAATCTAATTAGGATTCAATTAAATTTAATTAATTAAGGAATTAATTAAGTCTAAATCTAAATTAAATTAAGATTAAAATTTCTTAGCGATTAGGTCATTGAATGACTTAATCGAGTGAAATCTAATTAAACTAAATTCAATTAAATTTGACCAAATATTTTCACTCAATTAATTATCAAAATTAGTAATCTAATTACTAATTAATCATCTTAATATTAATCAATATTTATATATTTATTTATAACTTTTATATAGGACAAAATGTTGATCATATTTATAATTTTATCACTGGATGATTCTTAATCATCGATCAGCCATCATGATAAATTAGAAACTTCTATTATATATGACCTCATAGGTTCAAATCCTAAGTCGGTAGCTCCGGAATAATTTTCTAAACTAATCAATGTGACCATCTAGTAATGGTACTCCATGTCTGGATAGGTCAAATAATGGAAAAATAATATTCAAGAACATGGACTATGGTTACCATATAATTTATCCCTTTGACCTAATGCTTATGATGAATTTAGAGTCAACTGCCAACTTTGACTAAGTGCATTCAAATGTATCTCAACTTGCTAAATCCTGTAACTCCTCACAAGGATTATCTAGGCCTAGGTTTTGCTAAATTGAAACACTACCGAGCATTTACTCCAATAACTTGAAGTGGTTAATCCCTTCTTCACTCAACACCGACTTAATAAGTACTTGACTACACTTAGAAACTTTCTATCACTGGATTAGAAATTCAAGTAATGTGGCACCAAAGTATAGTAAGTTACTTGCCAAGTCACCATGATAGTCTCAAGTTGGATGGATACTTATATCCATATCCTTTCTATGAAATACTCTTGACAGTAGAGTACTCCATAGAGTTGGTCACTGTTCAGTGAGATGTACTCCTACACTCACCTGCATGCTATACTAGTATCTCCACACTTCTTGGCAAAATGAACAACCAACGTATCATTTTATAACAATGTATCATTTCATCATGCCATATTAGTGTCACCTACATGCCATACTAGTGGCACACAATGACCTATTCTCGATAAATATGTTATTCTAGGTAACAACATATCATTTCATCATGAACCATTTTAAGAATCATTATATAAATCCTCCTTTATTGAGTTAATGTAGTTCTAAGGACTTCAACATATTAGAGTTCACAGGAAGATGACAAATAGTATCGAGCTACCAAAAATAATATTTATCTTATTAATAATTTATATATATTTACAAGATGGCTCAACTATCTACAATCCATATGATTAGCTTTAGGATACTTTTTCCAACAACACTGGCCAGTAAAGAGAAGATGTGCATCACTGACAGAAGACCTAGCTGGTATGGAGGCAAGCCATAGGTGTTGTCGAGCCTCGTCCACCGAAGATGGAGAGGAAATCCTGCGAATATGTCAAAGATTTCAAAGGAATATCCTCTACCATAACCTTTGTGTAAGGCCACCGACCATCGGATAGGTGACCTTCTTGAGACTGCATATACTCCTGACCTGGTTGACTCCCAATAGAGAGCCATACCCTGCTCAACGAGGCCCAAAACCTTGTCACAGGTGATGAAGGGCCACCATTGCACCTCCCTTGTATGGGTTCACTAGATATTGAGTAAGGCAGGTTCCCAGAGTTGCATGCATTGCAGACCCATCCACCATCGAACATGAAGATAGGTCATGGTGGAGGAATTGGGTGATGAAGTAGGTGGTTGTCACCCCTCCTCTAGCTTTGTCATTTGACTGGCGACTACTATGATCCAATGACTGAAATGCCAGCCATTTCAAATACCTTCCACACTAAGGAGAGCATCCATTAACACGCCCTTGACACAAAGGTACTAGCCCATGAGAGAACTCTTCCATCAAGAAGGGGAACCTGACTGTAATGCTGCTGTAGAAGGATGACCATCATTCCAGCATTCTCTCAATAGATGGAGTCCTGGAGGAGCTTGGTGAAGAACAACCCTACCAGTCCTCAATTTATAGGAAGGCTAGGGGAAGGACCGATGAGCCCTTGTCCAACCAGCACACAATAGGTGGCTGTGTCCCATTGGCTAGATAACTGTTCCTCCCAAAATTGGAAAATGAAGTGCTAGGTGACTCTCCCAAGGTTGACATTCCCTCGAGAGGTCACACGTTCATGGCGTCAGCACTCTGGCCAAGGCGACACTGCAAATATGTTGGAGTCATGCCCAATTAGAAGTTTTACTAGATTGGGTCAGCATCAAATGGCATGCCAGGCCACATTGCACCCTATCATTGGGAGGCAAGTCGGATCTTCCCACTACTCCCTAGAGCAAGGTCAAACTCCGAGATCTTGACAATGCCCTAAGGTTCATGTAAGATGTTCTCCGGGTAACAATGCACCCAACCCTGGGTGAGGTTGCCCCAAGTGCTGTAGAGACACACAAGGCATCGCAGAAAAGCAAGCCAAAAGGACAGGACACCAGACACCAAGAGATGAAGCTAAAAAAAAAAAATTATTTATTTCTTATGTCATGAAGGGGGAAGTAGAATGTTAGCAAGCCCTAAGGCCTTTCTCAATCTCTCCTATCTTTGCCTTATAGAGTTCACAATTTCTTTAGGTGTGGCATTATAAGGAATGAGTATCCTGGTCACTTCACCACTACGGGGTAGTGCCCTGCAGGATAAACTTGCATATGTCGAAGTCAAAGTTGTAACCCTGCAGGCACACCTAGTCAACTACCCCAAAGGAACCCTGAACGCTCCTAGTTGTCGAAGGTTCAGATTTGTACCTAGGGGGCCTCCTCTTTATGGTGCCTACTCTATGCTATCCTTCTAGATCATCGACAAGTTCTACCTCTAAAAGGTCAGCCCTCATCTCTGCCTCATCCACTCAAGCCCACATCATCACCAGGTGTCTAGCCTCTTCCACCCTAGTAGCTCACTTAGACACGGCTACTCCTCCATGTCAATTAACCTCCCCTCCAAGAGTGTGATCTTTTATTGCAAGCCTCCAGATGGCTCAGTAGACCACTATGTCTTTTGTGAGCCTTCCTCACTTCCTATAGCTTTACCTGTCGAGGAAGGGAATACATTGCCCTCCTCTGTAGGCACCTCGCCAATAGTGCCAAATAATGCACCCTGCTTGCAAGGTACCTCCTTTGCTATAGCCTCCTCAGTGATGCTGGATAATGTGTCTCGTCCGTGAGGCATGCCTTCCTCTAGCAAAATAGGGCTCCCCTACTATCGATCTATGCCCTCTTCACCAGTGCCCTCTTCTTGGGTCACCACATCATCGCTTGCCGAAGCCTTAACTTGAAACTGTTCCCTTGGGGGTCCTATGGACTGAGCATCCACAACCCTAGGATCCTTCATCCATGCACCCAGCAAGGCCTTAGCCACTACCATGGGAGCCTCGCCTGCGGCTAGCCTCATTCTAGCACCATTGTCAACCATGAGCCTAGCAATCCTCCAGTGATCTGCCTTCAGCTCTAAGGTTAGCTCCTCATTTATGTCCATGTACAAGTCAAGTGGGAATTGGATTATTTGCCGAGCATGCTATACCATAATCTGGTCATGCTCTCCAAAAGTGCACCCAACATCGGCAACCTTCAACTTGTGCCTGGTATCAACGAGCTCCCTTTTTGCACTTCGACCTCCTCCTAGAGCTGCACAGTGCTGGTCTCCACCACCTATCGAGAAGAGAAGTAGTTAGCAAGATTAAAGGGAGAAACTCATGACAATGACAAGTGTGACCCTACTTGCAAGTGCTAGATGAGGTAGTCAATTGGCCTCCCAAGTAGTAGGTTGGGCATCTGGCTAGTGCAAGGTGGAGTGCCGTGAAGTCGACTACTGCTACCCATGGTCATTGTGGGGAGTAGCCCTGCCATGTGACCCACCTCGGGTGACACCGCTATAGGAGTCACAGTCACTTCATGGGCACCTATGACAGCCTTGCCTGCCTCCCCATGGTCACTTCACGGGCACCAATGATAGCCTTGCCTATCGTATCTCCCATGGCCTTGCCTACAGCTTCTCTTGCCACCTTGCCCACCATCGCTACTATAGCTTCTCCCATTGCCTCATCCATCAGTAACTTTGCATTTTGGAGAACTTTAGCCATAGCCTCAACTATCGCTGGACTCGTTGTGATAGGCTCCTCCTTTTTGGCCATCTTGACAATGGTTGGCTCCATCGATGGTGCAAGCACCGGGAGTTTGACCACCTACACCTCTTCACCCACTACTACGAGGGGGAGTGTAGGTAGGGCAACTACCAAAGCTGTCTCCACCACTTTGATCTCCATAGGGTAGGTGGAGCCATTCTGCCTTGTTAGCCAAGACAGCCTTCATCACCTCAGCACCTACTAGGGTAGGTAGAGTGGCTTCCACTCCTTCACCTTGGATGCCTGCCTTGGGATCAATTGCTAGTGTCTCCAGGACTTCCTCAGTGATACCTTCAAAGGAGGTAGGTGCCTCACCAACTGCTATAGTGGCCTCCTTTTGATGAGGACATCAGCTTACCTACAAAACCAATTCAAACTCAAGCATAGGCATGATGACAATCTAGAGTATTGCCAGCACCAGCCGCATCATTTTGGCTATAGAGGCCCGATTGGCCCTTACTTTAGTTGCTTTAATATTTCTTTTATCTAATTTATTGTACACTCAATTGGATTATCAATTGGGTTAGTTATTTTGTTTATATGGATTTAGGTTTGGATTATTTAGTATTTAGAGCTTCATTGGTAGAAGGACCTCCATTCAAATATGCCACCATATATTCAATGTCACATTTTTTTGTCATATAATTTTTGGCCAAACATTGAATAGCATGCAAGCTTGGATCTACATGGTTTATCATCCCACATAAATAAGAATAAAGCTAAGGATCAAGTTTTAGTTTAATTTTAAATGAAAGTTATCATGTTATCCCATGAAGAGTCCATGTACATCTTTATTTTATACTTTTTCCTATGTAAAGGTCTAAGAGTCATGAATAAAATTAAACTTATTTTGATTATTTCTACCTTGATATTGAGATTGTGAGATTGGGTGTGAAGCCTGAGGGTGTGAAGCCCTATCCTATGTCAACTATCCCTCCTCTTGTTACTTGCGCTACACCTCCCTCTTCCATCTCCGATGCCCAGTTCTTCTTCTCATGTCATGCCATCTCTTAAATTTCTATCAGATCTAATATTTTTTCTCTTTATTAATAGGTCCCCTCAATGAATCATGAAAGAGTTTCAAGGATACATTAAAGCTCGTGGCTCTAACAATTCTTTCAAAACAAGAACCTGAGATCCGCTCCAAGAAATGCTACTCAACCTAGATCTTGAGATCCTTAATACCTTGGTGAGATCTAATCTAGGATTTAATTTTATATTTCCTATTGGCTATATAGTAATATTCGCTTCTTAGACTGGATTTGATATAAATAAAGTAGAATAATTTTAATCTAGATAGTTTCTTTACTAGCATGCAATTCTTTTCTTGAATAGTCTTAAATTTATTGCAAACGGGTAGCAATATCTAATTATCTTGCATTTTCACTTGTATCTTTGCTTGAATTTGCTTAGTTGCTATGTTTATAAAATTATAACTTGCATTAGCTGACATCATATTTGGTATCAGAGCTAGGTTAGATTGGAATTAAGAGTTTTACATCTTGACTTGATATTAGTTCACATATATCGAATCACGCCTTATGAGCGAGTGAGTACACGATTTATTGTATACTTATGACTCATGAGAGTAGTGAGCCATGATCGGATGTGATTTGAATAGCATGCAAACAAATTCTTGCCTTTTTCATCATTAAGGTTAATTTTTATTACATCTATTTATTTATCTTGGATCTCTATAGTAGATTTTAGGATACCCTTGAGATCTACTACCAGAAATGTTATTTTAGAAAATTTAAAAAGAAATTAGTAGTAATACCTAACTCACTTGGCATTCTGCGATTAAAACATTATAAGCATCTGACTATATTGTACATGGTCTAGTATTTCAAAGAGTTCTACCAATCTAAAAACCCTAAATTCATGAAACTTGATACATTAGAAGATTTGAGATTCAAAGAAATTTTATATAAAATTTATTTTTTCAAAAAATAGTTAGAATAGAGTTTCAAGAATTTAGATTACTTCTCATGAAAAAAAAGAGTCCTAGATTTTTACCTGTAGTCTATGATGTGTCATATTCAAAATTAAATTATTATCTACACAAAAATCAAAAAAGTCAAAAATTTTTTTGAAAACTAGACTTGATAAGCTTTTGAACCCCATAGTTTGATCCCAAAATCCATTTGATTT
Source organism: Areca catechu (assembly GCA_021397845.1). NCBI lineage: Eukaryota > Viridiplantae > Streptophyta > Magnoliopsida > Arecales > Arecaceae > Areca > Areca catechu. Next base: position 172,071,786 of record CM038051.1, on the reverse strand, counting down.
CATTTTCAAATTTTATTTGCAAGTTAGTTTTATGATTTATTCTACTGCATTTGGTTGCATCCTTTAATTGATCTAGGGGCACCAAGCATTAATCAGATAAGGTGGGGATTTCATCATCCTTTTTTGGCCCACAAACAATCCTCGGCATTAATTAAACCTAATCCTTAACTAAAATTAAGTAGAAACCAATTTAGGGTTCCCAAATGAGTTCATTCAATGGTTTGACTAAAATTGAATCTAAAATCTATTCTAGAAACTGATGTCTAAGGCAAGCGGTAAAAAGGCAAACACTGAAGCTAGCTCATGGTTCTTTAATTACATCCTTGCGAAAGCAAGGGGAGCCTCCCATGACTATATCCCTTACTTGGTTGGTTAACAGTTTTGGACAATAGGATTAGTTGTACTCGGTCGATTCGAATTGTATTGAACTTTAAGTCTATAAAACCCCTAGACTTGATTTTGCATGCATACCCAAGCTAGAATGGAACCCAATCCTATTGAACCTAATCTAATGGAATATAATCAAACTACTATGTGGAACATCATTTTAGATCACCTAAATGACCTGATTGAGTGAACGACCTTGTCAGAGGAAGATTGAGTGAATCGACCTCGTGAACCCATCATGGATATTCCACCCCCAAGCTTAGGCATAGGTCCAAGATTAGAGGGTCATCCCATGAGAACACCAATAGACCAAGATGATCAGATCCTCCAGAACATTAAGATTGAGGCACCCACTTTTGATGGCAATTTAAATCCAAAATTATTCCTCGATTGGGAGTCAAGCATGGACCATTATTTTGATTGGTACGAAATGTCTGAGGCTAGGAAGGTTAGGTTTACCAAATTGAAATTGATCTTGCAAGCTCGATTATACCAAGAAAATGTGGAATGTCCACTCTTTTAAAGAGAACATGACCCAATAGGAACATGAGACGAATTGAGAGCCAAATTAAGAGAAAAGTGCATACCCATGTCCTATAATCAGCATCTATTAGATTAATGGTAGTAATTAGCCCAAGAAAATAGACTTGTTTTTTAGTACATCACATGATTCAATGGGTTCATTATGCATTGCGGTGTCACTAAGATTATGATGTGACCTTGCATAGATTCTGAGCTAGACATCATGAGGATATTTAATGTGAGTTATACATGCATCAAGTCATCACCTTAGAACAAGCCTACCAGGTTATGTTAGATTATGAATACTTTTCTAAGTATTCAGTCCCTCATCAACCTGATCAGCATGAGTCCACTAGTCAACCAATTCTATCTGAAGTTAGATCTAGTACCTTCAGAGGACCTACTAATCCATCTATAGCATAGAGACCAACATCTAGTAGGGAAGATAAAGGAAAGAAGATTGTTCGAAATAACACTGGTCAAGTTTGGTGTTATAAATATCAAGGAATTGGTCACTTTATAACCCAATGTCCCACTAGAGCCATACATATAGGTGATTAGGATGAAGAGAAAGTTTTGAATAGTGAGGAAGAAAAGTGTATGAGGCTGACCCTACGCTTGCTCAAGAATTTGAAGGATATGATAATAAAAATCAAGAATCACCCATACCTGATCATAATGATGCACCCTTAGGCATAGTTAGGTGTGTTATAGTCCAGCCCAAATGAAGTGAAGATTGGCATAGGACCATGATATTCCACACTTTTATAAAATAGGGAAACAAATCATGCAAGGTTATTATTGATAGTGGTAGTTGTATAAATGCCATATCAACTAATGCCATCAAGAAATTAGGATTGTCATTAGTTGAATACCCTAGTCCTTACAAAGTTTCTTGGATCAACACAATATCCATTCTGATTAAGTATAGGTGTTATGTACCCATTCTATTTAGTTCATATAAGGACAAGATTTGATATGATGTCCTACCCATGGAGGTAGGTAGTATAATTATGAAAAGACCATAGCTATTTGATTTAGATGTCATACTTTTTGATCAGTCCAATTCATGCTCCTTCACTTATAATGTAAAAAAGGTTAAGATTAATCCATCTCAACCCACATCCAGTAAGAACTTCAAGTCAACCAAAATTAAAGAATCTAGAAAGAACAAAAATCTAAATTTAATTAGTTCAAAGAAGATTGAGAAGAAAGTGAGTGAATGCTCTACTTGTGGATGTTAGTAGTTCAAGAAATTAGCGAGCCCACTCAAATAGAATAACCTTAGAAGTCAAGAGATTTCTCAGTGAGTTTAATGATATTTTTACCAATGATCTATTAGATATATTACCATCTGTCAGAGATATACAACATGCAATTGATCTAGTTTCTGGTTCCACCCTACCCAACTTTTTCCATTACTAATTAAATCCAATTGAACATGATGAATTGAAGAGGTAAATTGATGAATTAATTAAAAAGGGATTCATTAAAGAGAGTTTGAGTCCTTATACTATACCTGCATTATTGATCTATATGAAAGATGGCTCTTGGAGGATGTGCATTGATAGTCAAGCCATTAATAAGATCACGATCAAATATCATTTTTTCATATCTCGCCTGATAATATGATGTATATGATAGCTAGAGCCACTATTTTTTAAAAAATAAATCTTAAAAGTGGTTTTCATCAATTCAAATTAGACCAGGGGATGAGTGGAAAACAATCTTTAAAACTAAGGATAGTCTATATGAATGGTTAGTTATGCCTTTCGAATTGTTAAATGTACTTAACACATTCATGAGACTCATGACTCAGGTACTAAGACCATTTATGAGAGTCTGTGTTGTTGTTTATTTTGACAACATTCTTATCTATAGTAAATCCAAGAAGGAACATTTAGATCACCTTAGGCAAATTTGTCAAACCTTGAGAGCTAAAAACCTATATATAAATCTTAAAAAATATGCCTTTATGACTAATCGAGTGGTCTTCTTAGGTTTTATCATCACACCTGAAGGTATGTCTATTGACCTTGAAAGGTTAAGGTGATAGTAGTTTGGCCAGTACCTCAAAACATCCATGATGTTCAAAGTTTTCATGGTCTAGCCACTTTCTATTAATAATTTATAAAAAGGTTTAGCACCATTATGGTCTTAGTTACTGATTGCATTAGGAAAGGGCAATTTAAGTGGATCAATAATGCTGAAAGTGCTTTTCAAGAGATCAAGGAGTGAATGAGTAAAGACCCATACTTAGATTATTAGATTTTTCCAAAGTATTCAAGGTTGTTTGCGATACTTCAAAAATTAGAATGGGTGGCATCTTAAGTCAAGAAGGGCATCTTATAGCCTTCTTTAGTAAGAAACTTAATGAAGCTAAACAAAGGTACTCCACCTTTAATAAAGAACTTTATGTTGTAGTACAAGTACTTCGATATTGGAGATATCACTTGTTATCATATGAATTTGTCCTATACTCTAATCATGAAGCACTTAAATTCTTGAATTTATAAAAGAAATTAAATCCTAGGCATGATAAGTGGGTAGAATTTTTTTAGGCTTATTTTTTTTTGTAGTGAAACATAAGTCAGGAGTAGAGAACAAAGCAGCTCATGTGCTTAGTCGATGAGTCACCCTTTTATCTATCTTGAGTATTGAAGTTACGAGATTTGAGAAGCTTAAGGTTGAGTATGAGGAATGCTTGGACTTTGGTAAGATTCTTGAAATCCTACGTAATAGGCCATCAATCAAGTATAACGAGTTTATTCTACAAGATGATTTTCTTTTTAAAGGAAATAAGTTGTACATTCCTCAGACATTGGTTAGAGACTTTCTAATTTGAAAAGTACACATCAAAGATTTAGCATGACACTTTGATAGGAATAAAATAATAGAAACCATAGGATTCCAATTCTATTGGCCTAGTCTTCAACAAGATGTTGCCCATATAGTAGCCTAGTGTAAGACATGTGCTGTGGCAAAGCAAACTAAGAAGAACACTGACTTATACTCTCCATTGCTAGTTCCTACTTGTCTATGAGAAGATATGAGTATGTACTTTGTATTAGGATTGCCACAAACTCCGAGAAAACATAACTATTTATGACATAGTTGATCGATTCTCTAAAATAGCTCACTTTTTATCCTGTTCAAAAACATCAAATGCTTCTAGGATGGCCCGTCTTTTTCTTGATGAGATTATTAGGTTATATTTAATTCATAGTATCTGATAGAGATATCAAATTTATGAGCTACTTTTGAATGACCTTGTGGCACATGTTAGGAACAAAATTAAAATTTTCTTCTACCTATCACTCTCAAATAGATGGCCAAACTAAAGTAGTGAATAAAAGATTAGAAAATCTACTAAAATATTTGGTTAGTAAACACATGTCAAATTGGGGTTTGATTTTACTATGTATTGAGTTTGCTTATAATAATTCGATCAATAGTTCAATTAGTATGAGTCCTTTTGAGATTATTCATGGTTATAAAGCTAGAAAACTAGTAGACTTGGTTTTTTTACTTATGCATGCTATAATGTCTCATTCAGCTTAGGTTTTGCACAACATATTAGGAATTTGGGTATAAAAATTTGCAAACAAAATAACATCAGTAATCAAATTTATAAATGATTAGCAGATTCACATAAGCATGCTTAATTATTTAATGAATGTGATTATGTAATGATAAGGATTAGACCCAAATGGTTCTCATCTGGAACTGTTAGGAAATTGTATGTCCGTGGAGCAGTACCATTTATGATTTTGAAATGATTAGGATCAAATGCTTATATTGCAGATCTACCATCAAATTATGAAATTAGTTTTACATTTAATGTATCGGATCTGGTGGCCTATAAGGAACCAACAATAATATCCAGTGATTCGTTTGAGCTTTTCTATCCTTTGAGAGTGAACCCTTACCTGAGTGTCTACATCCAAAAGCACAAATTTATAAGAGGCATAAATATATTGAGAGAATCCTTGATGAGCAGGTAGTAACCACACAGAGTCAAGGATATCAATGCATCCTAGTTTGTTAGAAAGATTATCCCGAATAATGTAGGAATATCAGAAGCAGATTAGGATTTCAAGGTTCCAATCTCTGAATCATGTGTTGGTTAATTTTGTTTAGTCCTGTAATGAAGTCTAATTTTTGAGTCATGTAATAAAGTGAGTCAATTGGATTCACTAAGTCCATTGAGTCATGTTTAGTCTGTTAATTAAGTCCATTTATTTTATTCAGCCTACTTTGAGTCTTGTTAGTTAGGCCCATCGAGTCCTGTATTTGCTTTCAAGTCATGTTCAAGAGGAGAGCCAGTGGACCACCACTCAAGTCACCCAGCCAAGCATCTGGACTCCATTCATGCTACCCAGACCCAGAAGCCCTTGGCACTCCAGCTCATGAGGAAGTGGCGCCCCAGGCCCAAGCCTATTCATATTGGCACCCATGCTTTGACATAGTCCAAGGCACCCCATGTTTTGACCCAGTCCAAGATGCCCAAGGCTTGACCCAGTCTAAGTGGTTATCATCCCAGCCCAGCAAGGAGTCAACAAGTCCAAGCCTAGTCCAAGCCCACAAGAATTTCATACCAGTTCAAGCCCATGAAGAAAAGTCAAAGCTTTCAAGTCCAAGAAGGAGTTGATGTCCAAGTTCTACAAGGATTTCAATCTACCAATTCTATTCAAACTATGTACTCCTTATTCTACTCAACTTTATTCCCTTAATCCTATTCATACTGTGTACTCCAAGTTTGACAGGGAAAGGGCTGGATGAGCCTATAAATACCCACCCCCTCCCCTCTTGTATGAATAATCTCTTTTTCATGAATACAACTTGAAGTTATTTTGTCAAATTGTTTCCTCCATATTGGAGTGGATGTGAGACCCATTTTTTTTATTTTCTTGAGTGCAAACCCTAGCCATCATCCATCCCAGCTGAAGCCCTAGGATGCCCCAACTTCCTACAAGCCAGGGGTCCACCTTCTTTAACTGGCTGCCAGCCATCTCTAAGACTCCATCCATTCCTCCACTCTTCTTTCTTCCAGTTTGTTATTTTTCTCATTATCTATGAGCCTAACCTTTGATGTTTACAGGATCCCTTCAGTGCCACGCCCTCCGGATGAGATCTTTTTTTCCTCCAAATAGATCTGATAAAAAGTCGATGAATCCACGGGAAAGCGACTCGATCATCCAGGCACCGATCTGAGCGAAGCGATCTCTTCCCTGGCATCAAGAAAGTCATTGCTAGGTATGTAGAACATTTCCCTTCTCCCTTTTTCTATTTTATTGAAGTTTAGAGCATGTCTTATAGGTGTTTCTTAACCCTAGGATCCTTAGTTTTTTATCTCTTTGATAATCCTAGCATGTGGATAGGATTCTAACCATCTCACGAAACCCTAACCTAGTATAGTCTCGTTTTCGGGAATAACTAAATCAAAAAAATATGAAAATCCTTGTTTATTTTAATATGATTTTTTTTATCCTTTTCATGTAATTCATCTTCATGCATCATGTTAGAATCCCGTCCCTCATCATTTTTGATATCAGAGCAGGATTAGGGCAAGTTCTTGCATCGTAGTTAGAATTTCTGCATGTTTTTTTCTATGTAACTAGTCAAAACATAGGACTGTTTCTCGCATTAAATGTTTTTGTTTTTTTCTGATTTTCATGGTAATTAATATCTGTTTAATCCTATGTTTTCTACAATTTTCATGGAATTTTTCTGATCTGAAAATGGAATGAAACCTGCATGAGAAAATAGCCCTAACAAAAATTTCTACATGCTAAACCTGCACTAGTAGTCTGAATTTTGGTCTAGCTTTCCATCAATTTCATATTGTTTTCTCTGAAATTTGCATCACATCATCTCTGTCAAGTCTATTTTTTCAGCATTTTAGCTAATTTTTACAGATTATAAAAAAATAAAAAAAATCAGTAAAAAAAACCCTAACTAGAAATTCTGTCTTTCTAAGATTCCTGCATCCAGTTATAAACCCTAGGTTTTGCATCATCATACTATTTTTGCTTTGTATGAAATTTGGTAGGAACCATCCTCAGACGTACTGTTTTGCAAATTTTTTAGAATTTTTTTCTCTGAAATCCATGCTAATCCCTGCATCAAAACATAACCCAAAACTTCAATTTTTGCTAATTCTGCATACTTGACTTGACTAAACCTAATCAACTACCAAACCCCACCCAACATAAGACAATTTTGATTGATCACTTAACCAACTTTGAATTAAGTTTCCATCTCATAAATAGAAAAAAAATATTTTATTCTTTGTTTTCTGATTTTTAGATTACATTAGGGTTTATGTGTGTGCATCATACCTAAACTAATCTTAAGGGCAATTTTACTCTATCAGATCGAGCAGGATTTCATCACCTATCCTGAGCCCAAAATAACCACCCTGCATCCGAACCCAAGCCTTAATTAAAACTGAGTAGAAACCTAATTAGGGACACCAACAGGTCGGGTCCAAGTCTAGTGGGAAAACTAGTGCATTCAACCCTCCACTTATTATTGGAAACTGGTGTCTAAAGGCTAGAGATCCAGAGGCAAATGTCCTAAGTAGACTGGTGGTTTTTAATTAGGACCCTGTGACAAGTAGGGGGAGCCTCCCACCACCCCACCTCTTACCTAGCTAGTGGAAGGATTAAGTGCTGAGTTGGCTGTAAGTTGAGTTGACCCACTCTACTTTGACTCTAGGTCTAGCAAACCTTAAAACATCTAACTCTTGTATGCTTGACCACTAAATTAGGAGTCTAACCCTAGAGTTGATGTGTGTGTTTGCATTGTTAGATGTATGCCCTGAAAGCCATGTTGGCTTGACACATTTTTAATTTTCGGGCATGAACTTTATACTTAATTTTTCTTATTAATTAAAAGGGCATTAGTATCATTCATATTGTTGTGTCTATGAATCGTCCATGGAGTTAATGGACAATGACACATATTCTCAAGAGTTGAGAATCTGAGACATGTGTCTTTATAGATTAACTCCTAAAGGCTCTCGATTGTTGGAATATCATGAGGATGGTGATTGATCCGTTAAAATCGATGCACAGATCACTTTCTTTTCTAGGTAGATGAGTCTCTGATGTACAATGTGGTGACACTGGAGTGAGAGTGTAGGTAGTTGATAGAGATCAACGGTACTAAGTGTGACCAAGTACAAGAAGTTATACGGATGACTACTCACTCGTCGATAACTTTTTGATGCTATAGTTTGTGAATAATTCCTTGACCTAGAGTGTCTCGGCTACTCACAATAAGGTTGCTGTAGTTTGACAGCACAATCACAAAGTTTCTATCCATATGGGACCTTGCGGTGTTCGTTGGCTGTAGTAAGTTTATTGTAGGAGTAGGGTGTTCACTTGTAGGGATCTATCAGTCTTAGTAGTAAGGTATAATCCTATGCAAGCTTAATGAGACTAAGTCCAGAAATCTATGGCCATAGTAGGGTGATAATGAAAAGGTGTTTTCATTAGTATCACAATTGGACTTGAGTCAATTAGGTTAAGCATATGACTGATGGGTTTGACGAGTATCCGTAACCAATATCATGTCAGGATTTTGATAGAGGAACCGAATCACATGGTAACTACACCTAGGAGTTCCCATCTTATTTTGCTAGGTTGCCACTACATATTGCTAGGTGTCACTGATAGATTATGAGAGCCCATTAGGATCATTCTCAGATCGATGATCCTAATTAGGGTTGAGCTAAAATTATTTCAGTCCATCGAAAGGAGTTTCAATGATGTATAATGGAGATTATAGCATGTCTCATTACCATACAGGATAGGACCTTAGGGGTCACACACATTAGGAGCTTTAGTAACCAATCAGCAAATCAATTTGACCTAATTATAAGTGTTACAATTAATATTTGACCTAATTATAAATGTTACAATTAATTGATTATGGATTAAATGTTAATTAAATTAAATTAGATTTAATTTAATTGAGTTAGACTCAATTAATTAATCCTAATTGATTCCGGTCAATGTCCGCTTCGAAATGGTTCGATCGGATTTAAAATCGGTTTTAGTTTGACTGTAAAACCATTACATTTGGACCAATACCTAGAGTCTAGTTAGACTGGGACTCTCTCTCCTTGTCTCCACCATACCTCTATATGCCTTGTGGGCCCACATTTATTTTGGGTGACAAAAGAGTAAAGGCGTGAATTAAGTGGGCGGTAATAGTGTTTAGGCGTGAGAGAATAAGAAAGGAGGAAGAGTCCTCTTCTACTCCTCTAAAACCTAAACCAGATAAATCAACTTCCTTTTATTTAGGCATGGAGAAATTAAAAAAATGATTTTGGCATGAAAACCAAGGCGCTAAAAGAGTTTAGGCCTGGAGAAATTAAGAGAGGGAAGAGTCCTTCTCTTCCACTCCTCTTAATTTTCAAACCGGTTGAAATTCAAACACCCGTGTTTTGGTTTAAAGGGATGGGAGAACTTGATTTTAAATAGGAAGAAAAGGTGGCCGACCAAGTGAGATTTGATTTTGGTGTGAAAAGCTTCTCCTTTTTACCGTGAAGAATTATTTGGGCATCCTCTCTTCTCTTGGGCGCTAATACCCAGGAGTCTCTCTCCTGGCACCATCCTTTATTTTCTTTCCACTATATTTCTTCCTTGTGATCTTCAAGAACATTGAGAGGTCTTCTACAAAAGAGAAAGGAAAGAAAAAGGGTCCAAGGTCTTGCACTCTGATTTGCAAGACAAAAGCTAAAAGCCGGTCCGAATTCGGATCGGCACAATTTTTAAAGCAGGCAATTTGCTGAAAGAAGAGAGGGCTACAAGGATCTAGCAGTTCGGTGCCCTCTACGACTCGGTTGTGAGAGCTTCGTGTAGATACCAGCAGATGCCGGGCAATTGCACGGCTCCGACTGAAACCCAGTTTTTAGTAGCAAATTTGCATGCATTTCAGAGCAATCCCGGATAGCGATCCAGGTAAGTATTTTATGCTTAAAATAATTTTTATTTCAGATCTAATATTTTTTTCATATTATGCAGCATGTTAACAATTTATGATAAATAAATTAGATTTATTTATGATTTGCATGATTAGATATAAAATTATTTTTATATTTGCTTCCACTGTGACAGGCTGCTGATGCCTGTTTAATTGTAATTTTCTGTTCCTAGGAGAAAACCAACATGCATGACCATTAGATTAGGAGCCCAATACCATCATTCCCAACCTCAATCCAGCTCAGCCATAGAATCTACCCTTGAGGCTTTCATGAAGACTATGAATGACCAGTTTGTCCAATTGACCACCCAGATGAACCAGATGAACGAACACATGACCCATAGGTTGGACCGAGTAGATGATCGGTTAGGAACCCATGAGAAAACCCGTAGGACCCATGTTGAACCCAACCCTAGGAGAGCCCAACACCATGGCCCATACTTGGAGCCCAATCCTAGGAGGACCCCATACCCTGACCCATACTTGGAGCCCAATCATAGAAGACCCAATTATGAGTTCATAGACCAAGATGAGAAAGCCACTAGGAACTTCAGGCCAGAAGCACCCACATTCGATGGCACCCTAGATCCTAAGACCTACATAGATTAGGAAGGAGACATGGAACAAAATTTTGAATGGTATGAGATGATTGAGGACTTGAAGTGTAAATTTGTCAAACTAAGGTTAACCAGCCATGCTAGGTTATACTAGGGAGATGTAGAGTGCCTAATCTGATAATGAAACAAAGCTCCCATAGAATCCTGGATGGCCATGAAGCTGAAACTTAGGAAGAAATATGTTCCCCCATCCTACTGACAGAGACTCCTAGACCAATGCAGAGATTAAGTCAAGGAAGTAGGTCCGTGTTATAATACATAACCAAGTTTGATGAGTGTGCCAGAAAGTGTTGCCTAGACGAACTTAAATCAGTGACCCTATCTAGGTTTAGGGCTAGCCTTTGTGAAGACATCCAGTGAAAACTATTTCAATGGCAAATTCAGGACCTAGAGGGAGCCTATCACATAGCTAGGGAATTCAAGTCATATCAAAGAAAACTCATGATCAGTCAATTTAAGTCCAACAAGAGTAAACCCCTTGAACCTAAGTCCAGACCTAGCTGACTTCCTTAAAACCAGCCCATTCCCATTGCCCTTAGCTAGACCCTAGGACCTAGTAAGGTATGTCTGAGCCAATCCAACCCGAGCCGACCCAACCCAAGCCGACCCATCCCTGCTACTCCAAACACTAGCTAGTTTTTCCTTAGCCAAACCCCTCCTACCACCCCACTAGTTCACAAGAATGACATTGAAGAGGAAATGTATGAAGCTGATGTGAGCCTAGTGGATGAGTAAAAGGAAGAAGAAGAAGAGATACCTATAGAAGACCTAGAATTAGTTGACCCAGTAGATACCCAGATTAAAGCCAACCTAGAATTAGTTGACCCAGACCATACCCAGATAGAAGCCAACCCAAAGTTAGTTGACCTTGACCACACTTAGACTAAACCTATAGTGGAAGTATAGTTGAAGGAAGAGGATCATGAGGAACCCAACCCTACTGTTAGAATTATACCTGAGGAGACTTTAAAAGAGAGCCCAATTATAAACCCAGTCTTAAAACTCAAGAACTCGAAGAATTTATTAAGGACCTGATCTCTTTAAATCAGTACCCTCAGGAAGAATCCCATCCTATAGTTCCTATTGAAGATCTCTTCCTTGAGATTAGTGACCCATTCTTCCATTATGCAAACCTTATAGATATACCTCAACCTCGTAAGGTCAATCTCATTAGTCTAGGACTCATCCTTGAAATCCCTTCTTGTATCCTACTCTTTCTGATTAACCCTGAACCCTCTTCTTATTTCTTACCCTACCAGACTAAGCCTGAATCCACTTCTTATTTTCTACCCTTTCTAGAAACTTCAAGCATTTCTAGGACCAATAGATTGTATTTTGTAAAAGTAAGCATACTATATACATTTATTGTGCATGTTAGGTTTGCATCTTATTTCTGGTATACTCTATGGCATTTAGTAGGAGTACATGAACCATTCTCATCTACATGTCACCCACCTGATAAAGGGTTAAACCCATAGTTGTAGTTTAGGATTTAATCGAGTTTGCATATCAATAAGTGTTGGCATAAGTCATTTGCCTGCATAAGGTGTTATGAGTTTTTACACTGCATGATTAAAGATTTGCATAAGGAATTAATCATAAGATTAATGTAAGCAATGTTTTTATTAAAACATGGTTAATTCCTGAAAAGAGTCCAAGAGTTTGCTAGAAAAATCTTGTGATGAGTAGGCTACATCCCGTGAGCTGGATCCATTAAAGTGATAAAAAAAGTTGGACCTAGTGCCTAAGTTACAACCTAATTAGGCATTAAGCTTAACCTTCAGTATCTTAGACTTAGTTGAGTATAGGGAGCCAGCAATGATATCCAGTGAGTTTTGAGCCTGGCCCTTTCTTTGAGAGCGAACCCAACCCTGAGTGTCCACCATCAATTTAGCCTGTGAGAGGAAAGATTGAGCATATCCTGGACGACCAAGCCACTAGTACCTAGATCAAAGGCTTCCATGTCACTTGGTTCGTTGGCAAGGTCGATCGAGATTTTAGGATTCGTGGATCACTCGAAAGGATCTGCAACTCCTCAACCAAAACCTGTTAGAGCAATACCAGAGCCAGATCGACCTTTACTCGACAGGGTCGAGTTACTCCCACCCCGAGAGAATTGATGTAGAAATATCAGGAGCAGACCAGGATTTCAAGGTTCCAATCTCTGAATCATGTATTGGTTAATTTTGTTGAGTCCTATAATGAAGTCTAGTTTTTGAGTCATGTAATAAAGTGAGACAATTGGATTCACTAAGTCCATTGAGTCCTGTTTAGTCTGTCAATTGAGTCCATTTATTTTATTCGGCCTACTTTGAGTCTTGTCAGTAGGCCCTTTGAGTCCTGTATTTGCTTTCAAGTCATATTCAAGAGGAGAGCCAGTGGACCACCACTCAAGTCACCCAGCCAAGCATTTAGACTCTATTCATGCTGCCCAGACCCAGAAGCCCTTGGTGCCCCAGCTCATGAGGAAGTGGCACCCCAGGCCCAAGCCCATTCATATTAGCGCCCATGCTTAGACCCAGTCCAAGGCACCTCATGTTTTAACCTAGTCCAAGATGCCCAAGGCTTGACCCAATCCAAGTGGTTGTCATCCCAGCCCAGCAAGGAGTCAATAAGTCCAAGCCCAGTCCAAGCCCAGCAAGAATTTCATACCAGTCCAAGCCCATGGAGAAAAGTCAAAGCTTCCAAGTCCAAGAAGGAGTTGATGTCCAAGTTCTATAAGGATTTCAGTCTACCAATTCTATTCAAACTATATACTTCTTATTCTACTCAACTTTCTTCCCCTAATCCTATTCATACTGTGTACTCCTAGTTTGACAGGGAAAGGGCTGGATGAGTCTATAAATACCCACCCCCTCCCCTCTTATATGAATAATCTCTTTTTCATGAATACAACTTGAAGTTATTTTGTCAAATTGTTTCCTCCAGATTGGAGTGGGTGTGAGACCCATTTTTTATTATTTTCTTGAGTGCAAGCCCTAGACATCATCCATCCCAGCTAAAGCCCTAGGACGCCCCAACTTCTTACAAGCCAGGCATCCTCCTTCTTCAACTAGCCACCAGCCATCTCTAAGACCCTATCCATCCCTCCACTCTTCTTTCTTCTAGTTTGTTATTTTTCCCATCATCTGTAAGCCTAACCTTTGACGTTTGCAGGATCCCTCCAGTGCTATGCCCTCCAGATGAGGTCTTCTTTGCCTCCAAATTGATATGATAAAAAGTCAACGGATCCACGAAAAAGTGATCGATCATCCAGGCATTGATCTAAGTGAAGCGATCTCTTCCCCAGCATCAAGAAAGTCATTGCTAGGTATGTAGAACCTTTCCCTTCTCCCTTTTTCTATTTTATTGAAGTTTAGAGCATGTCCTATAGGTATTTCTTAATCCTAGGATCCTTAGTTTTTTATCTCTTTGATAGTCCTAGCATGTGGGTAGGATTCTAACCATCTCACGAAATCCTAACCTAGTCTAGTCTCCTTTTCAGGAATAACTAAATCAAAAAAATATGAAAATCCTTGTTTATTTTAATCTAATTTTTTTTTATCCTTTTCATGTCATTTATCCACTTGCATCATGTTAGAATCCCGTCCCTCATCATCGAGTCAGATGATTCTTGGATTACTCGCGAGGAGTTGTAAAGGATCATCCAGGATCTTTTCTGAGCAATACCTGAGCAAAGTTGGCACATAGTAGACGGGGTCAAGTTCTCCCAACCCTAGGAGAATTGATGAGGATATCAGCTTACCTATAAAACTAATTTAGACTCAAGCACAGGCACAACAACAATTCAGAGTATTACCAGCACCAGTAGCATCGTTATAGTTATAGAGGCCCAATTGGCCCTTATCTTAGTTGCTTTACTATTTTTTTTAACTATTTTATTGTATACTCAATTGGGTTTGTCGATTGGATTAGTTTTTTGTTTATATGGATTCAGGTTTAGGTTGTTTAGCATTTAGAGATTCATTAGCAAATGGACTCTCCAATCAAATATGCCACCATATATTCAATGCCATATTTTTTCATTATAGAATTTTTGGCTGAGCATTGGATAGCATGCAAGCTTGGAAACACAAGGTTTATCTTCCCATATAGATAAGATCAAGGCTAAGGATCTAGTTTTAATTTAATTTTAAATGAAAGTTGTATTTAAATAAAAGTTGTCATGTTATCTCATGAAAAGTCCATATATATCTTTATTTTGTACTTTTGCTTATTTAAAAGCTTTGGAGTCATGAATAAAATTAAACTTATTCTAATTATTTCTACTTTGATATGGAGATTGTAAAATTGGGTGTGATGCTCGAGGGTATGAAAATCCATTCCTACATCAACTATCCCTTCTCTTCTTGCTTGCATTGTTCCTCCCTCTTCCATCTCCCATGCCCAGTTATTCTTCTTATTCTATGCTCTCTTAAATTTTTGTCAGATCTAGTTTCTTTTTTTCTTTGTTAACAAATCCTCTTGATGAATTGCAAATGAATTTCAAGGATATATCAAAGCTCATAGCTTTGATAATTCCTTTAGAACAAGAAGCTTGAGATCCGCTCCGAGAAATGATGCTCAACCTGGATCTTAAGATCCTTAGTACCTTTGTGATATCAAGTCTAGGATTTAATTTTTTATTTGCTATCCCTTCTTAGACTGGATCTAATATAAGTAAAGTAGAATAATTCTAATATAGATTATTTCTTAATTATCCTGCAATCCTTTTCTGAATACTCTTCAATGTATTACAAATAGGTAGCAGTATCTAATTATCTTGCATTTTTACTTGCATCTTTACTTGAATTTGCTTAGTTGCTACATTTATAAAATTAGAACTTGTATTGCCCTGCAAAACCTTCCCCGCCTTAGCCTCACTATCATCCCTCTTCCACTTCTGAAACCTTTTCTTGGTGGGACTCCCGTTCAGTTCCACCAATGTGAACTTCATTGCCTAAATAATAGTAGGCCCGGTTAGTATGCCAATAAGAAGGAAAAGAATAGCATAATGATGAAATCAAAATTTAACAAAAAAAGTTTCATTTCATTGATTCTCTAAATGTCTATACAAGCCTTAACGATTACTATAAAAGAAAGACAAAAGAAAAGAGAAGAGAAAAAAGAAAAAGGGATGTGTGCTGATAATGGGAGGCTAGCTGGATCCCTGTACTCTTTTGAGCCATCCCAGTCATAGTCCGCAGAACCTTCATCGCTACCTAAAGGTGACCCTACCATCAGTTTCTCAATACCTATACTCGAAAAAGCTTGCTAGCCTGCCTCTTAAAAAGCTTGAAGCTCGACCGAAAAGCATCCTTGAAGGAGTCCAGTATCTCTTGTGTTACTCCGCTCCTGACCTAAAGGCCTCAACCGGTCCAATTGCTACCTGGGAGGCCTGCACTTCTATTACCCATACCTCCTCCTTTGATGTCGAGGCCTAACCCTTGGCCTTGTAGAGTGCCTTTTCCACTGACTTGGCCCTTGCCTCAATCTCGGTGACCCTCATTTCTGCCTCACTAAGTGCCTCCACCTTGGCAACCCTCACGTTAGCCTCGCCGCCAAGAGCCACCTGCACCTTAACAAGGTCCTTCTCTCTCTGGCTTCGTGCTTTTGCCAATAAGCGATAGAGCTCTACACCCTTAGTCATGCTCTTGTCAAGGTAGACTTGGCAGCCAGAGAGGCCTCTGTCATCTCCGCCCTCACCTTCTCAATCGATAGTAGCTCGTTGGTCAAACTGAGTTCCCGGACTACCTGATTGTCTCCCCCTTTGTCGTCTCAATGAGCTATCACAACTGCTTTGTATTGCTAAGGGGTCGATCCACATAGTATAGCAGCCCCCAAGTCTCCTGGATCATAAGCCAAATTTAGCAAGGTTTTCATCCTTGAAGGGAAGTCTATAGTGAGAAGAACCCTCAGGAGAAGAATTTATCAATAAGGCAACCTGGATGAACCGCTGCAAGCTCTCACTCATGGGCCTCCCCTATGCCTCTTCTTTGATCTTTGAAGGAACTGAGTCCTCTAGGAGCTTGAGGCACCTCTCCATCCCTAGCAGGCAAACCTCACTAGGGGAGGGGACATCCTCTTGAGTAGTGAAGGGCCTTACTTCTCCACCTTACCAGTATCTGCCACAGGTATTGCTATCCGCTTCACCTTGGCAACTACCACCTTGGCCTTCACGGCCGCCCTGGTCACCCATCTCAAAAACTCTACCACTAGCACCTAGGCCCCACTAGCCTTAGCCTAGGCCATTGTAGAAACTGCTAGCCCTCTCCTCCATCTTTGAAGCCTTGTTGGTGCCTAGTGGGGCAATCTCTACCAAGTCTTCAAAGGACCCATCTTCTACCTCCACCCCCATAGCGGATGCCTCATCGAGGCTTTGAATAAAGTCTAAAGGATAAGACAACCCCTTATTTTTCTTTGCCTTTTTCATTGGAGATAGAGAGCCCTCTTTTCCTTTAAATTAGTAGGAGAAGTGGAGATGACTTCCTGATAGCTGCCACCTATGGTCTACCTTGAATCATAAAGCCTACACCAAGAAGCAAAGTTACTTCACCTATTCAGGAAAACTGAAGACTATTCATCAAATAGTTGGTGGGGGACCTATCTTGGGAAAAAAAACTCCTGTCTAGAACTAACTCTCCATGAGAAGGACATCATATGGTGGGACTTGAACCAGAGTTAGTTCATCCACAATGATCTGCTCCTGCTCTTGCAGTACCAGGAGATCTAGCAGTCATGTGTTCTTGACCTCACCTCATCATCCTAAGAATGGCCACGATGTTTGGGAAACCATGAAAAAGAAATGTGATTTCCAGCGATGTAGCTTCGTTGGGTTGGATGGGAACCTGAACCCCTCCCAAGGAGAGGATACCACCACCCTGGGCTCCTCGGATTGGTCTTCATCTAGAAGAAGGCATAGAACACTCGCGCCCTAGGCTCCATGCAATGATGGACCATCAGACTGAAGAAGCCAATGATGGCCCTCCAAGCATTAGGAACCAACTGTGCCAGACATAGTCGGTACCACCGTAGCAAATTCGCCATTTCTAAGAGCATGGGGATCCTAAGCCCCGCATTTAGGGACTCCTCATGGATGGCAATCCTCATCGCTATCCCATCGGTGACTCACTCATCCTCACCAGGAACCTTCAATCGGATATCCACCGTAAAGCTGAACTCCCCAACTAACAGACCTCCTCTATCAAGGTGGAGGTTGCAGTCTCAGGCATGAGATCCGGCTCCTCTACCCCCATGATTGCTATGCATCGGATGCAGAGAAAGAGGGAAGGAAAGAAGAGAAATGATCAAGAAACCCACCGTAAGACACCGCTGGTGCTCCTTTCCAATCACCTAAAGACATTCTCATTGCCACCCTATCACTCTTAGTCGTCTAGATGCTGCAAAGGTAGAGGAGGCCCAACCGGCTTCCACTCATATACTCATCGAATGGCCCTATTCCTTCCTCGATGAAGGGGCACTAGCTTTTGCATCATCGCTCGACACGTCTTAGGTTGACTCATCATTACAGGCACTATTCCAGGAGGCATGTTGTAATGTCTCAAAAGTTCAATTTGCCATAGTAATTTTTAAATCTATTACCTTTTTGGATGACATCACCTTTTGAAGAGCCATGCCCATTCTCCACTATCATGTGCAAATCCTGTCATGCATCTTAGAGACCATGAGCTACCTCATTTAGCATAGTCTTGCCTACCTTGCCATGACTTGTCTTGCCCAATGCAGCCTTGTTTGCCGTACCACAAGCTATCTCATCCAGCATAGCCTAACTAGCCTTGCGGCAAGCTACCTCATCCAACATAGCCTCTCCTTGCCCAATACAACCTTGCCAGCCTTATTGTGAGCTGCCTTACTAGCATAACCTTGCCTACCTTGCCATGAGCTGCCTCGTCCAGTGCAGCATCGCCTACCTTGTCGCGAGTTGTCTCGTCCAACATAGCCTTGCCTGCCTTGCCACGAATTATCTCATCTAGCATAACCTCATTTACCTTGCCCCGGTATAATAGGCTCCTGGGCCCCACTGGACCAGTTATGTCTCTACTTTTTTCATCAAGACTCAGGAAAAATATAGGGCCATTTAGGACTTGGAAGTGGGGGCATCTTATACAACTAGATTTGGTTAGTTCAACATGGCACCAAAGCTCCAACTAGCACCAGACATGTGTCAACCAACTTGGATGATCCAGCTGCTCCTCAGCACCTCACCATCTAAACATCAAACTATGTACTCACCAACTGCCTAACGGGATGCCTGCCATTTCCTGGATCATCCCCATTCGCTCCAATCACATATGCTCTAAGAGTGACCACGATTAATGCTTGTCGCCTGAAGAGACCCCTTTGCAGGGATATGCCATGCCGATCATCCCTCTTTACTCCACCAACCATGGTATGGCCCCTGTCTTGGATGTGCCTAAAACCACCAGGATATGCTAGATGCCATTCCCCTGCAATGCATATCATACCTCTTTCCTGTCTTTGGGCATTAGGTACATGCCTATAAATTTGTTTCCTGGGACCCTTAAGGTAAGTGGGATAGAGGCCATGGTAAGAAAGCCTATGGGGAAGAGCAAGGAGGCAATCAGAACCAAACTGAGAACCCATACCTTTACTAAAAGTCTATCATCTTGAGAGCATACCATGAAGCACCCTAACTCTGTGAGCATCTATTTGAGTATTTGTTGAGATGTTTGCAGGCCACCCAACATACTTCTACCTTCCATAAAGTATCTTGGCCTCTGCAACTCCACTCACTAGTGTGCCACCTCCCTGGAAGCAGGCCTCATATGTACTGAAAACTTCTTCTCTCACGGGTCTCATTCCATCTCCCTCTTTTGTTCATGCTTTGGCTCCTCCCTCTACTTTGTTTTAGATCCAATGGGGACTCCAAGCCTCCTATATTTGCTCATCTGAGAGACTAACTTGGCATTGAAAGGTCTACCACTGAGGAAACCCTCCAGGTGTGGGCCTTTTGACCCTTCTTTATCTTGCAAGACTGACTCCTAGTGATAGGACCCAGTGAGACCCGACTCCACATCATAGTGGTGCGGGCACCAGACTCAGAAGAAGACTTCAGAGCTCCATCTGGATCTCTGATTAACCTTGCCCGAAGAATTAGGGTTTTTGGTTTGTAAGAAGAGTTGACTAGATCAACTCAATTTAGCTTGAGTCTACATTACCTGCATTTTTTTTTGTTGAGTCATGTTGACTCAGTAGTGGACTAGGGTTTCAACCTGGGATGTTACATTTTCTCCCAAGACCAAGCAAGTGGACACCACACTCCCAGCCACACTCCCAGTCCAAGGGGTGCCATATCTACATCCAGCAGCCTTTGGTCCCCACTCCACAGATAGCAACTTCCTTCTCTCATGAGCCAGATAAAGAGAAGTCCACCAAGAGACCACAAATCAAGGGGGCGGCCAAGACTTTCCCAAGAAATCCAAAGCAAAGATGGGAAGAAATTCTCTTGGAAGAGAACTTCAAGGGGGCACCCACTACCTGCCAAAAACATCCAAAACAAAGATGGGAAGGACCTTGACTTAGGGAGGAAGAAAAGGAGGAGTCCAAAAGAGTTGATCCAGGGAAGGAAAAAAATTTTTCTTGAAGATCCAAGCAAGGAGGCGCCATCTACCTGCCTTTTATAACCCAAATCCAATTTTTTGGTACCTTGGCCGACCATATGTGAATGATTTGCCCTAATTTGTAGATCCCCTCCTTTAGTCCCACATGGGAAGATGTGAAACCCTCCTCCCTTGTAAAGCCTTATAAATTAAACCCCTCTTGTAAGTTAGAAAAAAAAGATGAATGAAACCAAATTTTTTTTGTGAGCAAACTTTGTGTTTTCTCTCTTCCGCACTTGCATCCAGGTGTTGAGCTCCGTGAGGGAGTAAATCCGGGTTCCCCAGGAACCTTGAGGAGGTGTGAGATCTCCAAAACCCAAATCCTAGGTTAGCCACTTCTACTCTATCACCCTAGCCGCCCACCATCCATCTCAATCCACCAAACCCTAGCCTATCCCACCTCCCACGGCCTCTCTCTCCAAGTCCAGGCCGACCACCAGCATCCAGCTCCAGTCCGGATACTTCAGATCCAAAGCTCTTTCCAGAGGGAGTTGAATCAGCCTTCAAGAGAATCCGGATCTCAGCGACATCAGCCTTCAAGTTCTTCGAACTGGTAAATCCTTCCCTGAGTCTTTGAATCCATCACTTGTTTTTCTTCTTCCCAGATCCTGAGTCCAGGAGAAGCCGACCCAGCCACAAGACCAGTATTAGAGGATCCATTGCGAAGATAGCCGAATCCGAGGATCCAACAATCTGCTCGAGAGAGTTCTTCCACCCAAATTCTGTGAGATCACTGTCTGGTTGGTAAACCATCTCTTCTCTTTATTTCTGTCCTGTTGAAAGTTCAGAGCGAAACCCTAGGTCTGGGAGTTTCTCAACCCCCAGCGATCCGTTACTTCTGAACTACTCAGATAACTTAGCTTCTTCTAAATTGTGCTTTCAATCCTTACCTAGTTTCCATCAACTTAGTTTAACTTTACTTTGAGTCGAAGCCAATTTTTGAAATATATAAAAAAAAAAAATAATCTTAAATTTACTTTCGCATACGCTTCTTTGTTCTTTGTTATGCATCATTTTTGGTATCAGAGCTTCCGTTCTGCATCATTTTTGGTATCAGAGCTTTTGTTCTGCATCATTTTTGGTATCAGAGCCCTGTCTAGGGTTTCTGTTTGATTGCTTGTTTGAGTCCCTCTCTTTTTACTTTGTCTGCTCGAAGTAGACTCCCCAGGACGTCCGGTCCTAGGAACGAAGCAAGGTGCAAACCTCCTCTTCCCATTCCACGGGGTGTTCCTAGGGCGTGTAGGGGATCCGTTGGGTTATAACTTCGTAGCAGGAATTGTAAACGGGGAAGTGCTCTGTTTTCAGCCTGTAATTGCCCTGTTGCAGGAATTATTTCTCACTGCAGTTAACTCCAAATTTGGTGATTTTTGTTTTGCTGAAACCAGTATAATTGAAGAAAATTTGCATAATTTTCCCATGATTTATTAGTTTCCGTGCGATTTCTGAGAATTAAATTACTGCAACTCTATTTTTTGTGTTCTGCAATTCATTTATTTTTGAGTGTTCATCTCTTAATTCATCTTAAGGGCATTTGAGCATCTAAGATAAGGGGAGGAGTTGATAACCTCTCCTTAGCCCAAAACCACCACCCCTTCATTCGAACCTAAGCCTTTAATCTAAAATTGATTAGACCTAATTTACCCTAGTGGGCTAGGGACATCAACAAGTCGGGTCAAGGCTAGTGTTGAGTCAGTTTGTCTGGTTACTCTGTGTGTGCTTTGTACTCAGTGTCTAGAACAGTGGTTCAGGGATTCCATCCCGAAGGGCTTGTGTGCTGGTCCGCCTACCTGGCCAATCTCTGATTGGTGTCTAGGATTGGCATTCAGGGACCTAACACTCCCCTTACACCTGCCTGGCTGAGTCCTGAGTTACTACAGGCTAGCTTGCCACTCTGATTGGGCATCTAGTTTGGGCTCTAGTCTAGTTAGCCCGTAGTCGTTCAGTTGAGTCTCATTTTGTGTGTTTGCTTGCATCATGTCTACCCGGAATAGAGTGCCCTACCAACCTGGTCAAACCCAACCTGATTTAGAGGCCATGGTTAGAGCTCTTACTGAGAGCATGAACAAGTTAAGCCAGGATTTGACTGCTACTGTTACCCAGTGTAAAGAACAAGTCCATGAGAATTTTACCCAGCTTAGGGATCAAGTCCAAGTCCTTGAGAAACGTAGACATCAAAATTGGATCCCTGATCCAAAATTTAATAGGCCCCAACCTCATCCATACCAGGAGCCTAGGAGGACCTTATACCGTGATCCCGAGCATAACCTTAGGAAGCCTAACCATGATATCTATAGTGTGGATCGTGTCTATGAGAGGTCCTTACAATATTCTAGACCAATCACTCAACAACCCAAGTCTTCTAGATCAAACCATTTAGATCCACACCCATGCCCAAGTAAGGTCTCTACTAGCTTGAAACCCAGTGTGACCCAGGTTCCTATATCGCAAGAATGTTTGTTTTGTGGAGAAAGAGGCTATAAATCTAGTCAGTGCCCATGCATAGGACTGGCTTGTGCACAGCTAAGTGGTAAGAATCCTAAGGATGACATTAATGAGGGAGAACCCAAGCCTACCAATGAGGAAGAAAGGTTAGGTATGACAAGCCTAGAATCAGTTGACCCGATTACCACTAACCCGAAACCCATTGAAGATGGCATCGAGGAAGTATATGATGCTGGCTTGAGTCTAGTTGATGAATATGAGGGGGAAGAACTTGAAGAATGTGACATCGATACTATTGGTTCCTTACCTGAGGAGACCTTGGAGAGCAACCAAGTGGTAGGACCTAGTTCAGAAATTCAAGAGATTTGTGAGAATCAGGTTCCTTTAGTCAAATACCCCCAGGAAGAACTCATAGTGTTAGCCCGAGCTATCAGTTCGTATCCTCTAATGACAGTCATTCCCCAAGTACCAATTGAAGATCTTTGCACTGAACTGTTTAAGTTTGCCCACCCTATGGTAGATCCTCTCCTTAGGATGACTGAATCAAGCCTCTTACAATTGGACCTTGTCCCATGCCCAGCCACTAAGGTCTCTCCCGTAATCTCAGTTGAACATCCTTGTCTTGAGCGGATTGATTCTCCCAGTCCTGTAGAAGTCCTCCTTATGACCCCAGACCCCTTCCTTCGCATGACTGACCTAACCTTCTATAAAGTATACCTTTCCACACCCATAGGTCAAATTTCAAGTCTTGAGGTCATCATCCATAGGCCCTCCCATGAATCATTCTCTAATCCAGCTCTTGAGAAAGTGGATCATTATTTGCTTAGAGAACAAAACTTAACTATTGCAATCACATGTCCTAGGCTACTTCCCGAACCATCTCTTGATCCATTCCTGGGAGTAGCAAACTTTTCCTTTCGTAAGGATGACCAGTTGACACTCATAGATCACCATTCAAACCTTCAGGTCACCACCTTTAGTCAGCAGGTAATTCAAGACTCCACCTCATATTTCCTCCATTTCTCTAGGACTTCCAATGCTTCTTACACCATCCAAGTATACTTTGTCGAAGTCTTTAGAGTGAACCACATGTCAGAACCTATTAGGTTTGCCACCTACTTCTGGAAGACCTTATGGCACCTACTAGGCACCCATGATAAGTTTTCATGCTCTGCATGCCATCCTCCGACCCAAGGTCAAACCTAGAGAGCCGTAGTTTGTTAGGTTTAGACCTAGGGTTCCTTTGAATAAAGCCCATTCTTTAGGAATGCATCGTCAGTCGAGTTTAGGACATTGTCTCAGATTTTGGTTAAGTGAGAATACCAGGAGTTGGGATTTGTATTTACCCAGGGCTAAATTTGCATATAATGTTTCGATCAATAGGTCTATAGGATAGAGTCCCTTTGAAATTGTTCATGGATACAAGCCTCACACACCACTTGATTTGATTTCACTATTAGTCCACACACACAAGTCTCTTGATGCACTTGCATAGCATGTAAAAGACTTGCATAAAGAAATTCATGCCAAAATAAATTTAAGTAATGAAACTTATAAGAAGTTGGCTGATTCTCAAAGACGAGTCAAAACTTTTGTTGAGGGAGACTATGTAATGATTAGGTTAAGGCCTGAACGGTTTCCTCCTGGAACCGTTAGAAAGTTACATGCTAGAGGAGCTGGACCATTTAGAGGGGTGAAGAGAGTAGGATCCAATGCCTATATGCTCGAGTTACCTCCAGAACTAGGCATTAGCTCCACTTTCAACATTACAGACCTAGTAGAGTATAGGGAGCCAGCTGTGATTCCCAGTGAGGCTTTTGAACCTAATCCTGCTCTTGAGAGTGAACCTGACCCTGTGTGTCCACCAACAAACTGGCCTGTGAGGAAAGAGCAGATTGAAAAGATCTTGGATGATCAGGTTATCTCTACTCGTAATCGAGGATACCAAAGATACCTGGTCCGCTGGCTAGGAAGGCCAGATTCTGATGACTCTTGGATCTCCCGAGAAGAGTTACAAGAGCTGGACCCAGACCTCTTGGAGAGATACCAGAGCCAACTTGATCCATACTCGACAGGGTCGAGTTCCTCCCACCCTGGGAGAATTGGTGCGGGCACCAGACTCAGAAGAAGACTTCAGAGCTCCATCTGGATCTCTGATTAACCTTGCCCGAAGAATTAGGGTTTTTGGTTTGTAATAAGAGTTGACTAGATTAACTCAATTTAGCTTGAGTCTACATTACCTGCATTTTTTTTTGTTGAGTCATGTTAACTCAGTAGTGGACTAGGGTTTCAACCTGGGATGTTACATTTTCTCCCAAGACCAAGCAAGTGGACACCACACTCCCAGCCACACTCCCAGTCCAAGGGGCGCCATATCTACATCCAGCAGCCTTTGGTCCCCACTCCACAGATAGCAACTTCCTTCTCTCATGCGCCAGATAAAGAGAAGTCCACCAAGAGACCACAAATCAAGGGGGCGGCCAAGACTTTCCCAAGAAATCCAAAGCAAAGATGGGAAGAAATTCTCTTGGAAGAGAACTTCAAGGGGGCGCCCACTACCTGCCAAAAACATCCAAAACAAAGATGGGAAGGACCTTGACTTAGGGAGGAAGAAAAGGAGGAGTCCAAAAGAGTTGATCCAGGGAAGGAAAAAAATTTTTCTTGAAGATCCAAGCAAGGAGGCGCCATCTACCTGCCTTTTATAACCCAAATCCAATTTTTTGGTACCTTGGCCGACCATATGTGAATGATTTGCCCTAATTTGTAGATCCCCTCCTTTAGTCCCACATGGGAAGATGTGAAACCCTCCTCCCTTGTAAAGCCTTATAAATTAAACCCCTCTTGTAAGTTTAAAAAAAAAGATGAATGAAACCAAATTTTTTTTGTGAGCAAACTTTGTGTTTTCTCTCTTCCGCACTTGCATCCAGGTGTTGAGCTCCGTGAGGGAGTAAATCCGGGTTCCCCAGGAACCTTGAGGAGGTGTGAGATCTCCAAAACCCAAATCCTAGGGTAGCCACTTCTACTCTATCACCCTAGCCGCCCACCATCCATCTCAATCCACCAAACCCTAGCCTATCCCACCTCCCACGGCCTCTCTCTCCAAGTCCAGGCCGACCACCAGCATCCAGCTCTAGTCCGGATACTTCAGATCCAAAGCTCTTTCCAGAGGGAGTTGAATCAGCCTTCAAGAGAATCCGGATCTCAGCGACATCAGCCTTCAAGTTCTTCGAACTGGTAAATCCTTCCCTGAGTCTCTGAATCCATCACTTATTTTTCTTCTTCCCAGATCCTGAGTCCAGGAGAAGCCGACCCAGCCACAAGACCAGTATTAGAGGATCCATTGCGAAGATAGCCGAATCCGAGGATCCAACAATCTGCTCGAGAGAATTCTTCCACCCAAATTCTGTGAGATCACTGTCTGGTTGGTAAACCATCTCTTCTCTTTATTTCTGTCCTGTTGAAAGTTCAGAGCGAAACCCTAGGTCTGGAAGTTTCTCAACCCCCAGCGATCCGTTACTTCTGAACTACTCTGATAACTTAGCTTCTTCTAAATTGTGCTTTCAATCCTTACCTAGTTTCCATCAACTTAGTTTAACTTTACTTTGAGTCGAAGCCAATTTTTGAAATATATAAAAAAAAAAATAATCTTAAATTTACTTCCGCATACGCTTCTTTGTTCTTTGTTATGCATCATTTTTGGTATCAGAGCTTTCGTTCTGCATCATTTTTGGTATCAGAGCTTTTGTTCTGCATCACATAGCTACCTCAGTTACACCCTTGTTCAAGTCAAGCTTGAGTCAGCACTAGCTCTCGGTGCAGCAACAAGTTCCACTCAAAACTCTCCCTGAGGAGTCATTACATCCCTGTTTGGCTCATTTTAAAGTGAAAGATTTTAATATAGATAAGTATATCACAAAAGTGAATGATCTAATACAAATGCCCTACTTTGAAACCACCCCATTATTGATTGAAATACATGAGCCATCACCCAACCTTCCAATAGCTCTATTGTTAGAATCACCATCTACTCTAGAACTAAAGCCACTTCCTGTTGCACTTACTATTACCCTATTGATGATCCATAACCAGGAAGCCCAACTTGTAGGTATTCTAATAGCAACTAAAGAAGCTATTAAATGGGATATCTCTAAAATAAGGGATCACAATTTTAAGAATTTTATGATTGATTTCTATGTATTTGGCACTACTTTCATGGAGTGCCTCCAAAACCTATTTGCAATACTAAAACAATGAATGGAGATATATTTAATATTAATTTAAAAAAAGTTCTAGGATTTAGATTAGGAAAGGGTGATGTCAAGATACATCATTCCCAAAAAAGAGGTTGGGGTAGCTTAAGCTATGGTTGATAAAATTTTTAAACTACCACCCCCAATCTCGGTCCAACAAACAAAATCCCTTCTTAGTCATTATAAAAACTATAATAATATTTGTAGATCTTGGTATAGCATGCATGCTTAATACATTTTATTAAATCATGCTAATCATTATAAAACACTCTATAAATATTTTTCTACCATGATGACAAGGCCTCTTGAATGGCCTTGCCCTTTTGAAACCTTGAGGGATATATTAAAGCTAGTCATAAGTGGGACTCTCTCATAATGTCTTGCTGAAGATGTTAAACTTAGAGCTTGTTGGGAGGCAACCCAATCTTTTTAATTAACCTTGACACTAGTAATTTTTGTAATTGTACGAATAATGAACCACTCCTTATAGAAGCATATAGCAATACACAAGCACACCTACTCAAGTCTTATGGACAATGCTACTCCATCTTGAAGATTTGGAATGACATTTTTAAGCTACCTCCATCTTAGATTATTTTCAACTCTAGAGACTGATCCCAGGTCACATCTCTCCTTTCCACCCTCTTTATTTTATTTTTCTATCTTCATTGAGGACAATGTCAATTAAGTTGGGGGAGAGAATAAATAAAATTTAAAAAAAAAATTAAGTCCTCGAGTAAGTTAGTATTTAGTGTTTAGGTACCTAATTATGCTTAAGAATCATGCTAAACTAAGCAAGTTTTTTTAAAGTAAATTAATGCTCAGATTAGAAAGTTTGTGAGATATTAAGGAATCAAGTATTAAGAAAATATGATAGAGAGTTAAGTCTAGAACATAAACATTTTTTCTTTAAGCACTTTTAAGTCCCACCAACATCAAAGAAAAGTTTACCTCTTATAGGAAAACATAGGATAACTACACATTTTTTCATTAAAAAAATAAAAAATAGTTTTCAAGTACTTCTCACTGAGTAATAGGGCTTCTTTGCCTAAGCAAGCATTGAAGTATGCATCAAAAGATGAGGAGGGCAAAATAACTCATTGTAAGGCCAGTCCTAATTTATAGCCTATTTTAGTCAAGCAAGTAAGCACAAGGGGTTTTCTATACCTAGTGCCGTAAGTGGTGGGGGCACCAGGATTAGACACAGATTACTGGGCCCTATTTGGTTTACCTAGCCATGTGTCAAATTTTGTAATCAACTAGAATTGAGTCCTGTAATAAGTTGAGGTTAGTTGATTTGTCTCAACCCTCAACCTAGTCGATATTTTGAGTCCTGTACATCAGTTATGAGTTCAGTATGAGCCCAATTTTTATACAAGAGAGGAGGTTACCCTATTTTGGAGTTCCACCAGGCCACAACCAGGAGTCAGAGGCCACTACATATGCCCATTGAATTTTGTGTGACAACCCAGGATCCAAGATGCTTCCGGAAACCGTGATTCCTTCTAGATGCCCAGATTCCCTTCCAGATACCAGAGCATATTCTCAGAACAGGGCACCCATTATTCCAGAGGTCCACCTGCATCCAAGCCCAAAAAAACCAAGCCCAGGTGCCAAGCCCAAGCCCTTAAGAAGCAAGATTCCAGGGAATATTCCTGCTACCAGGCTAACAAGCCACCCTAGCTTCCAAAGGCCTAAATCCATGCACCCAAGCCCCTTTGGGCCGGCCCCTTGCTGCTCCTAGAGGCCCAACATGCCCCCCTTAGGCGTCCTTGAGGTGTTGACCATGTCCAAAGAGGTTTGACTAGGTCCAAGTTGAAGAAAAGTGGGAGAAGACCAGGCCTTTTCCTAACCTAGTTGGGATTTCTAATCCTTTTAAACTTTGTAATTCTAACCTAGCTAGGAAAGGACTTGTGTTCCAATTTGGAAGAGAACTTGTAACCCAAATATAACCATGGTTAGTGAGGGTATGGGAACTCTATAAATGCCCCACCCCTCCCCCTCTTGTAAGCATCTCTTTCTTATGAATACAATTTGCTGAAATTTGAGTTATTGCCTTATGTTGGTGTTTTGTTTTGGTTCTTTGGTTTGTGTTTTTGTGCTTGGACGAATTCCTTGCTACCCTAGCTTCCTTCCACACCCTAACTCACTGCCATCCAAGCCTTCACACGTCCAAGGAGGAGTGCCCTAGGCCGCCAATCGAGGAGATCTTCAACAAGCTTCAAACAACCATCTTCTAACCCTAATCTTGATTCCTTTCAATCCATAGTTTTTTTTCTTATTTTTAATTGCTGTTTTGATTAACCCTGATGCTTGTAGGATCCCTGAGGTGCTTCCCCTCCCCCGAGGAGGCCTTCTTCGCTGCCCGGACCACCCAGATCAGCCATCAGATTCAAGGGAATCGAGGCTTCTTCTTCCAAGCTCCGATCAGAGTTGTGAGTGATCTCTTCTGCAATTGAATTTCAATCTCTGACTGGTAAGAAACCTTCCCAACTCTTATTTTCTGATTTAATGAAGAAAAGCTATCCTAAACCGGGAGTTTCTCAACTCTCGGGTCTTGGATATTTCATTGGTTTGTATGGGTATGCCTGCGACCCGATGATTCTTTGCATTGCTAGTTCTTCTGCTAGTTTTTACTTTATTTTGAGAATCTAGCCTGCAATTAAAATTATAAAAATTACAAAAAAAATTATTCTACTATTTTCCATGCATGTTTAGCAGTCTTAGAGTCATCCTGCATTAGTAAGGTTATCTTATTTGGGAGTTATTAACTGAAAACTTGCTACATGGGTCAAACAAAAAGCTTAAAGGGTTAAGACACTCAATAGCAATACAGTATAAAAGAATAACAATATCTAAACATTGATCTCCCATCGAGTAATCGAGCCTTGTTGCCTTAGGAAGCAATAGTATTTATGTCAAAAAATGAGCAATATGAAGATGCTTCTATAATAAATAAAGGATAGAAGTAACAATACATTGGCCCATGTGAAGGTTAATGATTTGGAGATAAAGGTAGGGATAATTTAGAAAAAGATCAGAACAAGTTTAATATTCTTTACTTAATTTTTATATTAGATAAGCATTAATATTCTAATGACATACCTCACTTTCCCTCTACTGAATAGCATTGACTCTTTGAACAAAATTGCTCGGAAAAATTGAAACTCTAAGCTAAAGGTATCTAACTCTAAATTCTTTTTTTACTCGAGGACGAGTAAATTTTAAGTTGGGAGGTGTGATGAGTACATTAAATATACCAATATAAGTATCAATTTGCAAACCAATTAATTCTAATTCTTTAAGAATTGATGCTTTTATTTATCTTTTATAGGAAAGATGATTGCTAATACAAAGAACCAGATTTATAGGTTAAAAGAACTTAAATTGGATTTAAATCGGACTCAAGATGGATCCTGAATGAAGACTCAAAGATGGCACAAATTTTGGTTCAAATTTAGCCCAAAAACCAATGCAAACCATCCCATAAAAACATGATTTAAACCGACCAGTCCACCATAGACTGGTTACTTGGTCTATATCACTTGCTGTGTAGTCCACAGAATAGTGGTCGCACGATCTTTTATCATGACTTGTTGGGGACTTAAGTTGGGGGTGGTTTCTTTTATCACGATCAGGTGGATGAAAGCAATCAAACATGCGATCCAATGGTCCACATTCACTACCGAGCATTGAGAAGACTTGGGCACTATTGTAAAGCATGATCCAATAGGTGAAAGGTGATCCATGGCACTGATCTAATAGCTATGGGAATGCCCTACATGATGAAGGATTTCAATGGCCCAGGGTTGATTAAGCACTATCTAACAATCCAGAACTCATTTAAGGCATAATCCAATAGCTAGTCGCTAATCTAGCAGGATTTGAGGCATAATGAGTTGGATTTCTATTTTTTGATGATGATACAATGGATAAAAAGGTTGTTAAAGGAAGGATCGAATGGCTAGCACTCAATCCTATTTGATTTGGGATAGCATGTAGCAATCCAGGCATGATCTGAGGGCTGAAAATGGCTTCGAGGTTTGATCCAATGATGATGGATGATCCTGATTTGATTTAAGCGATGATCAAGCATGCTTTGAGGCAATCCAATAGCTCTATTGATTCCAGGAAGTCAAATACAAGTGTAAAATGAT
Organism: Areca catechu; assembly: GCA_021397845.1. Taxonomy (NCBI): domain Eukaryota; kingdom Viridiplantae; phylum Streptophyta; class Magnoliopsida; order Arecales; family Arecaceae; genus Areca; species Areca catechu. The sequence goes on along the minus strand of CM038051.1, from coordinate 172,040,797 downwards.
TTGAAGTTTGATTTTCACTAGGATTGGATGTTGTTTGGGCCCTACTTAAAGGGGTGACTACAGATAGAAGGAATCAAGTAGGCAACCACAAAATAGCGATCTTTTATTTTTCTTTTTCTTTTAGAGATGTTAGGAGCTTCAAGGGAAGAGAGGTAGCAGTTGTTCTTCTTTCTCATCTTCCTTCCATCGAAGATGAAGCTTGCAGACATCATACATGGCTAATCTCTAAGTCTCCTAGGGAGTAGAGGAGGTTCTTTTATAATTTATATTTTAGTTTCCTTTTTATATAATTGGTTCTTGATAGTAAAGATCCTATTTTTTATGAATAAAATCTCTTTATCACCATTTCAAGTTTTCTGCATCTTGTTTGAGCTATAATTTAGATTTTTAAATAGTCCATGGCTTAGTAGATACGAGCCATGATCCAAGGATATGATTCATGCTTAGTAAGATTGATTATGCTTGGAATTCAATTATATGATGATCTACTTATACTTGGTAGATGATGTGATGATTCATGTACTTAGTGAAACTTTTCTAACGATAATATAGGCAAACTTGAAGAGATGTACCTGGCAAAATCACTTACCAACACTTTCTTTCTTTGAAAGTAGTTTAACTAGATATGGATGAGTGAGGGGTAGAGCATGTAAGAGCTTATGAATAATTTACAAAAGATCCTCATTGATCTCTTCAGTGTTGGTGAGAAAGTTGAGGAGAAGACCAAGGCACTAATCTTGTTATCCTCGCTTTTTTATCCTGAGTCCTTGGTGACTGCTCTTCTAGTGAAAAAGGGTACTATCAAGATGGAAGAGATCATTGCAGCACTACTCTAGAAAAGGTTCTTAGGTATGAGAATTGGGCTTCGAGTTCATGTAGCAACTTAGCTTTGGCAATAATTGGAGATGCATGTGATAAAGGATGGAGCAAAAAGGATCATGAGGTGGGCATTCTAGGTCCAAGTCAAGGGACTTGGGCAAGATTAGATGCTACCAGTGTGGTAAGTTAGGGTATTATATTAGAGATTGCTCATAACTCAAGGATCAAACAAAGACTACTACGGTGGTGGTCCATGGTATCAACTCTGAAGAGTATAGTGAGGCCATTTAGTCTTAAATAAGATATCCACTTCTTTTCTTAATGGATTTTAGATTTTGCATATTCACATCATGTTTGTTATAGAGAGGAGTTGTTTGACTCTCTATAGAATGGTAAGGGTATTATTCATTTGCCAAATAGATCGAGCTGCACAATCAAGGATATTGGGATAGTTAGCCTATATGCACATAATGGAGTAGTGAGAAAATTAGGTAAGGTCTAATATATACCTAGTTTCAAGAGGAATATGATTTCATTGAGAAGACTGGATTCAAATATTATAAATAGAGAATTGATGATGGAATCTTAAAGGTTATGCATGGCAATAGGGTTATCTTGTAGGGAAAAAAGTGTGGAGGATACTATCTATTAGCATAGAGTTCAAGATGAGGTAGAGCTCTAAGAGTAGGTGGATCAGGCATGAGATGCGAAACTTGGAATGATGATAGGTGATGTTGCAAAGTGAAATTTCTATTACCACAAGAGACTATCCCAAGCAGGTCTTGTCATGTAGATCATAGCATATAATAAAAATAGGATAGAGCAACCTGGCTCCACTCCTATATTTGCCCATTTATAAGCAGTCAGGTATTTTCACTAGGTCATAAAGGCGAGATATTTTAAAAGCTCTTAAAAGTTATGTGGAGGCCTGACATCGAGTCGAGGTAGATGTTGTTAGGCTACGTCTTGATCCTGGCCCTCAGGAGACCTAGGCCCGACAATAGTGGGCCAGGCTTGGCCCATGCCTGAAGTGTGCATGGCCTGCAGGCATGTGCTGCCCACAAGCATGCACAGCCCCACAAGCATGCATAGCACATAGCTTGCACTCCCCAAGCACATGGTACACACACATGATCCATGCGACTGCACATTTTGCATAATCCACAAGACCATTTTGCATGATCCACGTGCATTTCATGAGATGCATGGTGGACTGCAAGCACGAATGCACATGATGCGCATCGCAACACACCAATTTAATTACCTTAAAACTACTATTATAAAATAGGATAGCAAGAGCAAGGGTCGAATCCACAGGGACTTTCCTGATTACTTTGAAAACAATCAATATGCAACAGAAACTGAAATCTTAAAACTATAAAAGAAAATTAACAAGTAATCAGCAGTAAAGGTAACTCAAGAAATGATCTATCCGATAGAGAGCACGGCTTATATCCGTGAATCACGACCCGTCCCTTGTCGGGAATAGACTGGTCTAAATGCTAGTGAAATAACCTAGATATGATCTATCTCACGAGAGTACAGCCCGTACTCACTTGGGAATAGGTCAGTCAGGATTAATTTCACTTGACTTACCTCCAAAGCTTTGCCCTAGCAACGCATCTGAATCAAAAACAAAAATAAAAACAACAGAACATCAATTACTCGAATGATTTCTTTATTTCAAGTAAGAGGGAGTACATCAAAGTAATAAAACCAAAAATAAAACCCCCTTTCCCAAGTGTAGCTCCGGACTCGGTTGATTTCTACATGAAGATGGCGCTGACCGGTAGAGAATAGGTCTACTGGAATAAAGTTGGGATAAACTTGGAATAGTGTTGGAATAATGGGAATAAAGCTGGAATAACTGGAATAGCAGAAAACTAAAAGATCGCAGGGAAGATTTTTGGGACTGTGATTGAACCGAGGGTTGGAAGAATGGACTATACTCTGGAATGGGGTCTCTACGACTAAGTTGGAGTGGTGGGAAAATGGCTTGCTCTCTGTGGAATGGAGAAGAGAAGGCACTGCTGCTCTCTGTGATGGAGAAGAAGAAGCTCGGAGAAGAACACAGGGGAAAAAGAACTGCAGATGGCTCTCCTTCATCGACCGAACACCCCCCTATTTATAGGTTTTCCTTGCCCTGCTCCCAACCCGCTCCACGGTTCCATCGTTGCAATGACTCACTCCTCTATTAGAACTGCACATGCTCCTCAGTTGCAACCGAACAACAGAACCCCGCTCCACCGTTTGCACCGAAGCTCGGGCTCCCATCGATCTCCAGCTCATCCGGCGACGCTCCATGCTCCAAAACCTTCGGTCCAACCTAGTACCCGGTTCAGTCCACCTAGCCCATAGTTCGGTCCATTTTTGGTTCAAACCGAAAAACTCTCCCACGGCTGCAATCACCATGAAGACCTTCCCGGCAGTGAGGAAAAGTGCACCGTCATCTTCTCCGGCCGGCGGTGGTCGTGGTAGGTGGTCCGGTGGTGTGAAACGGTGGTGCGGTGCGGTTCGCCCAAAAGAAAAAAAAACTGAGAACAGCAGCCCCCTTCGGAAGCATTTTTCCGGCCAACGGGGCTTCTTCGACCGACGGTGAGCATGACGGCGACCTCCCCGGTGGTGGGGACAGCTCTCCGGCGAGTCTCGACATGACTGGAGCATGGCGATCCACGGCTCTGCTTCCGTGGACCGTGTCAATGGCAGATCGCGGCCCATGGTGCATTCAGTGGACCGAGCGGCTAGTCCACTATTGACCGACTGCTTTAAACTTCGTGTGATTCTTAGTAAATTCTTCAAAAAATCATTTTGGGCCTGTTTTGAGTCCGATTTGAGTGCCGTTCGCGCTGTTGGACTTCTAAAATTGGACTCTCCTTGTTGGTGATGTTCTTTCCTGTAAATGACATATAAAAGTATTAATTTTGAAGGAATAATGACATTTTAATATTAAATTAATACTTTTATATTTATGTTTAATGTAGTTATCACACCTCCCAACTGGAACTTTGCTCATCCTCGAGTAAAGTAGAAAGATTATCTATGTGTATCAACCTATCCTTGAATTAGATGTTAACCCAAGCAACCCTAAAAGCAGATGATACCTGGTCAGACTACTACTGAGATACTTCATTGGATTATTAATTCAATTCTTTTAGTGGTCAGGTAGAGCTCATAAAGATTTCTAGAGTTCTTCTTCTGCCAACTTTCCATCTCACTTTAAAATCCTCTAACTTTCTGGGATTTATTTCAATACCTTTCTGCTAGATGATTTTTTCCCTTTCATTTTTCATGTGTTAAATCCAAGCCTTATAAGTATTAGTATTCTCTCCCTTTTTGACGCGAACCACAATGCTTACTTAGGTGAAGGGGCCCGGTTACTCAAGAAGGTACCATTGCTTAACAGATTTCTTGATCTTCTCACCTTTTGACACGAACCACAACGCTTACTTAGGCGAAGGGGCCCGGTTACTTAGTAAGAGTTCAAGTAAAGCTGTGAGACTAGACTAACCCCCCCCCCCCCACCCTTTTTTTTTTTTTTTTTTAAGGAAAAACCTTAGCATACTTGATCTTTTGATTTATATCCCTAAAAAGCAGACTCTTTATTAAGATCAATGGTCAAAAGGCTTTGGAATTACTTCATGAAATTATTTATGATCCATACCTTACCATTTATTGAGTTTCTTTAATGATTTATCCCTCAGCATCTCTAGTATTATCTAGGCCATTAATCAATCATTTGATTAAGGTGCATAAGAAACTCTAGTTCGAGATAATAATTAGGTACACATAACCTAATCATTTCTAATTGCACTCGAAGATCTAAGCAAGTCAAGTAAATCTTCCCCTCCTAACTTAATCAACATTGTCCTCAATGGAGTAGGAAAGAAAATGAGAAGTATAATAGGAAAGAATACACCTTGGGAAAATGTGCTTCGAAGGTTTCATGAAGTATTGGATTCATTTGTTGCTGCACTCCCTCACTTTATTCCTCTAAAAAGAAAAGAAAAGAAACTAGTTAAAAATTAAAAGCATAAACTGGGTTGCCTCCCAGGAGTGCTATGTTTAAAGTCTTTAGCCAGACTCAGCTGATGGTAGTATTGGATCCATAAGATCAAGAATTTCAACAATTTCTCCATCATGAATATCCTCAACATAGGGTTTCAAGCGTTGACCATTTACTTTAAAAATATTTCCTTATTTGGGATCTTTAAGTTCAATCGTGCCATGAGGAAATACTTGAGTAATGATGAAGGGTCCATCCCATCGTGAGCAAAGTTTTCCAGGAAAAAGGCGCATCCTAGAATTGTAGAGCCACACTTTCTGATCAGGCTTAAACATTTTTTGATTAATGAATTTATCATGATATGCCTTAGTTCAAGCCTTATAAATTTTTGAACTTTCATAAGCTTCATTTCGCAGCTCTTCTAATTCACTTAATTGAAGTTTCCTATTAGAACCCGCAGTCTTCAAGTCAAAATTACATTGCTTGATAGCCCAAAATGCACGATGTTCTAACTCTACCGATAAATGACATGCCTTGCCAAACACTAACCGGTATGGAGACATTCCTAGCAGAGTCTTAAAGGCAGTCCGGTAAGCCCATAATGCATCATTCAAACATTCTGACCAATCTTTCCTATCGGGCCTTACCATTTTCTCCAGGATGTGTTTAATTTCTCTGTATGATACTTCAACCTGGCCACAAGTTTGGGGATGGTAAGGAGTGGCTACCTTATGTGTAATTCCATATTTCTTCATTTATCCTTCAAAATGTTTATTTGTGAAATGTGCGCCCCCATCACTAATAATTGCCCTTGGGCACCCAAACCGACTAAGGATGTTACACTGAATGAACTTGATTACAACTTTGTGATCATTGGTTCGGGTTGCTATGGCTTCGATCCATTTAGACACAAAATCAACTACAACCAGAATATACTCAAACCCAAAAGAAGAAGGGAATGGCCCCATGAAATCAATGCCCCAGACATCAAAAATTTCAACAACTAAAATAGGGGTCAGAGGCATCATATCTCTATGCGAAATATTCCCCGTTTGTTGACATCTCAGATAATTATGGCCAAATTCGTGTGCATCTTTAAAAAGAGTTGACCAGTAGAACCCACTCTGCAACACTTTTGCTACAGTTTTCCTTCCACTAAAATGTCCCCCACAAGCAAGAGAATGACAAAAAGTGAGTATGCCTTATAATTCACTCTCAGGGACACATCGTCTAATCACCTGATCTGAACAGTACTTAAACAACTCAGGCTCCTTCCAAAAGTAATATTTGATTTGTGAGAAAAATCTGTCTTTTTCTTGTTTGGACCAGTGGGAAGGAACTTGCCTTGTTGCTAAGTAATTCACAATATGGGCAAACCAGGGTAGGCCATCAAAAAAAATAGAGAAAAGCTGCTCATCAGGAAACTGATCTCTAATTGTTTCTTTGTTGCATTCTACTAAGATTCTAGAAATATGATCTGCTACCAAATTTTCAGAACCCTTCTTATCTAAGATTTCTAAGTCAAATTCCTACAGTAGAAGGATCCATCTAATTAGTCTAGGCTTTGTGTCTTTCTTAGATAACAGATGTCGCAATGCTGCATGATCAGTATACGCTAAGATCTTAGACACTAACAGATATGATCAAAATTTCTCCAAGGCAAAAACAACTGCTAGCAACTTCTTTTCATTAGTGGTGTAATTTATTTGTGCATCCGAAAGAGTTTTACTAGCATAATAAATCACATGTGGTTCCTTATTAAACTTCTATCCTAAAATTGCCCCTACAGCGTAATCAGAGGTATCACACATAATTTCGAAAGGCAGGGTCCAATCGGGAGGCTTGATAACTGGTGTAATGGTCAAAGCAGTTCTCAGAATGTCATAAGCATCCACACATTCCTTATTAAAATCAAATGGATTGTCTTTAACGAGCAGATTACACAAAGGTCATGAAATTTTGCTGAAATCCTTGATAAAACATCTATAAAATCCAGCATGACCAAGGAAAGATCGTACTTGTTTAACCAAGATTGGGGGAGGCAATTTCGAGATCAATTATACCTTAGCTTTGTCAACCTCAATACCTCGCTCCGAAATAATATGTCCGAGCACGATTCCCTCACGAACCATAAAATGGCTCTTCTCCCAACTTAGGACTAGGTTCGTTTCTATACATCGTTTCAAAACCTTAGTCAAGTTTTGGAGACAATCATCAAATGAAGATCCAAACACCGAAAAGTCATCCATAAATATTTCAAGAAATTGACCAACCATATCAGAAAATATGGATAACATACATCGTTGAAAAGTGGCTGGTGCATTGCACAGACCAAATGGCATACGTCTAAAGGCAAATGTTCCAAAGGGGCGGGTAAAGGTGGTTTTTTCTTGATCAGCAGGAAATATCGGAACTTGGTTATATCCTGAATATCCATCTAGAAAACAGAAGAAACTCTGCCCAGCTAGTCATTCTAAAATTTGATCAATGAAAGGCAAAGGAAAGTGATCTTTCATAGTGACGGCATTCAGTTTTCGATAGTCTATACACACTCTCCAACTAGTTGGCATTCGAGTAGGAATTGACTCACCCTTTTTATTCTCAACAACAGTAATACCTGACTTCTTAGGTACTACCTGAGTTGGACTGACCCATTGGCTATCCGAGATTGGGTAAATGATTCCAGCATCGAGCCATTTTACCACTTCTTTCTTAACAACTTCCCTCATGTTCTGATTAAGCCTTCGTTGCATGTCCCTACAAGGTTTAGATTCAGGTTCACAGTGAATATGATGCATGCAAATAGAAGGGTCAATTCCCTTAAGATCAGCTACTGCCCATCCTATTGCTTCTCTATGTTCCATAAGTACTTCCACCAATTTCTCTTCCTGATCTGGGGTTAAAGTAGATGCAATGATCACTGGGAGAGAATCCTTGGGTCCAAGAAAAGAATATTTCAACTTTTCAGGAAGAGGCTTCAACTCAAGCATGGGTGGTGTTTCTAAGGATGGCACTAAAGGGGTTGATTGAGTCGGTAAAGGTTCAAAGTTGACAGACCAAGGAGGAGTAGTGTTAGACTTTGGTGGCTCTAACAAAGCACTTACTTCATCAAACTCATATGATCCAACATGTGTCAAACATGCTTGCAGAGGATCCGCCTCGAGTAGAATGGGGAGTTTCTTGCCTATAACTTCCTCAAGCATGTTCACTTCATCAAATACAGGTGGTCCTTGGGATGCATTAAAAATGTTCAATCTCATCTTTTTGTTTCTAAAAGATACATCCATAACCCCTGTCCTATAGTTTATACAGGCATTAGCGGTAGCTAGAAAAGGTCTTCAAAGAATAATGGGTATTTGGCTAGGATTACTGCTAGACTTCATGTCCATGACAAGAAAGTCAACAAAAAAGTAAAACTCGTCGACTTTTACCAACACATCCTCTAATAATCCATGGGGTACCTTAATTGATCGATCTGCTAATTGCAACGTTATCGCGTGGGTTTCAGTTCCCCAAATCCAAATAAATCGTACATTGAGCCTGAGAGAAGGTTCAACTCGCACCCAAATCTAATAAAGCTTCCTTAATTGTGAGGTCTCCTATGACACAGGAAATAGTTGGGGTACCGGGGTCTTTCAATTTGGGTGGGACAATTTGCTGAAAAATTGAGCTTGCTTGCTCAGTCAACTGGATCTTTTTCGATATGTGTGTTTTAGATTTTCATTTCTGCGTGCACAGATCCTTAAGGATTTTGGCATAAGTCGGCACTTGTTTGATGGCATCAAGAAGAGGTAGGTTTATATGGACTTGTTTGAACAGCTCAAGCATTCATTCATTTTTAGGCTCTTCTTATCCAAAAATACAAGTGATTCTAAGGCTTTAGGAAACGGAGCCCTAGGTGTTGGTGCTTAGCTAATAGGTTCCTTTCTCTCATCATTCTTTTCATCTTCTGGCTTAGCCAACTCAAGTTTTTGGGTCAGGTCAGGCTGATTCAGTATTTTCCCACTTCTTAAAGTTGTGATCGATTTAGCTTGTTCTGGGAATGTTTCAGGTTTGGTAGAACTTTCAGCCATGTAATGTCCTTTTGGGTTACTGATGGGCTGACTAGGCAACTTACCTTCCTCTCTTCTATTAAAAGATGTAACTAGCTGACCTATCTGGGTTTCTAGCTTTGTAATGGATTGCGTGTGGGAGTGAAGGAGTTGAGTGTTCATTTCTATCCCTTTTAATGCTTGAAGTACTTTCTCTTCAAATGTAGGACCATGATTATTCGGTGGAGGATATGGAGCACTCAGGTATTGGGAATAAGGCATGTTTCCAAAGTTGGTCTCTTGATAGTTGGTCCTAATTGGTGTTGGATTATTAACAGCCTGGGTTTTCCAAGAAAAATTTGGATGGTTTCGCCAACCAGGATTGTAAGTATTTGCAAATGGGTCATTTCCTAGTCTAGAAACCATATAGGTTTGTGCTTGATGGACATGTTCCTGAACAAGCTCGGGGAATTGATAGGCAGCTGAACAATCACCTATTGAATGGGTAGGACTTGAACAAATGATGCAAACATCATGGTTTTGATGAAGGTTTTGATGAGGTAAGGAAGAGAGATTTCCATTTTGTAGAATTCGGTCAAGCTTTTTGGACAATTCATCTACCTTGCTGTAGATGTCTATAGAGTGACCTATTTCATACATTCCCCTCTCTTGGGTCCTAGGGGAGGATCTCTACGGGCAGCAGACATGTGATGTAATGAATTTTCACTAAGGGTTTCAAATAGCTGCCAAGCTTCTGTTCATTTTTAAGCATAAATGTTCCTCCACATGAAGCATCTATCATTTGCCGGTATCTTTCAGACAGACCATCATAAAAACATTGAACCAATTGCCATTTTGGTATGGCATGATGGGGACATTTTCTAATCAGATCCTTTATTCTCTCCCATGTTTCATGAAACATCTCTTTGTCTAACTGGGAAAAACTGGTTATGGCTTTTCTAATCTGGTTTGTTTTTCCAATTGGAAAGTACTTCTTAAGAAATTTCCTTTGAAGTTGATCCCAAGTTGAAATTGTTACAGTGTCTAGGGAATTCAACCAGTACTTAGCTTTATCTTTTAAAAAGGGAACATCTTAAGCCTAAGAGCATCATCAGAGAAATGTTGGATTTTGACAGTTGAACATATTTCTAGGAACTCATCTAAATATTTGTAAGGGTCTTCATTTGTAAGTCCATAGAAAGATGGTAACATCTAGATTATGCTAGACTTAATTTTATACTGGACAGCTTCAACTAGAGGTACTTGGATACAAGGTGAATAGGTATACTTTGAAGGAGTGAAGTACTCCCTCAACTGACGTGGAGGATCAATTTCATGATTGGGGTCCATAGTACCTGATTTGTTTGCTCTACAAGTTCTGTCAATTTCTAGGTCTAGGGGTACAAGTTCTGGTTCTAGTGACCGACGACCTAACATACACCCTACAATGGTATTCTAGAGCAAACAACAGCAAAATTTTTATAAGATTTTTTTATATGCAAAAATGAGAAAAGGTCTAAAGGAAAGACTCCTAAGAGAATCTAGAACTAGATGAATTTTTTTTTCTTTTTTTTTTTTCAAACACTTTACACAAACAATTTACAAAACTCTATCCTAGGGTTAGCTTAGACCTGGATAGCTCCTAACTGTTCCAAGGTCACCTTTGAGCACTCCAAGTCCAAAATCACCCAACTAACTTGGCCAGGTAAGTGTAAGGTTGGTGAAGGTTCCCTTATCGCTTGCCTTAGACACCAATTAAAAATTGGCCAGGTAAGCGGAACCAAAGCACCTCCCTTTGGGCTCTTGTCCCTGAACCACTTTCCTTAGACACCAAGTAGTTAACTAACCTGAACCCGGTATAACTCTAGGGTTTCCTTGTCATATTGAGCTCGAATTCCTTAGGGCTGGCGTCTAATTGATTTTAGGGTTAGAGGCTTAGGTGAATGCAAATGATGGGAAATGATTTGTGGGCCAAGGAAGGGTAATGAAATCCCCACCTTATCTAATTAAAGAGGTTAATGCCCTTAAGATGAATTATGGAGAAATGAAATGGATGCAATAAGCAAGGTGTCCATATATTGAAATTATCAAACAAAACTAAACTAATTACTTTTTTTTTTCTAATTTTGATGATTAAGTATCTAATTCCCTAATGAATTATGATTTTTTTTTTTTGATTTGATTTTGCAGGAAAGTAAGTTTACCTAAGTAATTCTAAAAACGAGATCAAATAGAACAAAACAAAATTACCAAAAATTTGAATTTTTGAAATTTAAATTTTTTTTTGAATTTTTGAAATTTGATATTTTTTTTTGAATTTTTAAAATTTTCAAAATAATACCAAAAGTTCCCAGCAACGGTGCCAAAAATCTCATGCGTGTCGCAACGCATCGATTTAATTACCTTAAAATTACTATTCTAAAATAGGATAGCAGGAGCAAGGGTCGAATCCACAGGGACTTTCCTGATTACTTTGAAAACAATCAATATGCAACAGAAATTGAAATCTTAAAACTATAAAAGAAAATTAACAAGTAATCAGCAGTAAAGGTAACTCAAGAAATGATATATCCGATAGAGAGCACGGCCCGTATCCGTGAATCACGACCCGTCCCTTGTCGAGAATAGACTGGTCTAAATGCTAGTGAAATAACCTAGATATGATCTATCTCACGAGAGTACAACCCATACTCATTTGGAAATAGGTCAGTCAGGATTAATTTCACTTGACTTTCCTCCAAAGCTTTGCCCTAGCAATGCATCTGAATCAAAAATAAAAACAAAAACAACATAACATCAATTACTCGAATGATTTCTTTATTTCAAGTAAGAGGGAGTACATCAAAGTAATAAAACCAAAAATAAAACCCCCTTTCCCAAGTGTAGCTCCGGACTCGGTTGATTTCTGCATGAAGATGGCGCTGACTGGTAGAGAATATGTCTGCTGGAATAAAGTTGGGATAAACTTGGAATAGTATTGGAATAATGGGAATAAAGCTGGAATAACTGGAATAGCAGAAAACCAAAAGATCACAGGGAAGATTTTCGGGATTGTGACTGAATCAAGGGTTGGAAGAATGGACTATACTCTGGAATGGGGTCTCTACGACTAAGCTGGAGTGGTGGGAAAATGGCTTGCTCTCTGTGGAATGGAGAAGAGAAGGCACTACTGCACTCTGTGATGGAGAAGAAGAAGCTCGGAGAAGAAGAACACAGGGGAAAAAGAACTGCAGATGGCTCTCCTTCATCGACCGAACACCCCCCTATTTATAGGTTTTCCTTGCCCTGCTCCCAACCTGCTCCATGGTTCCATCACTGCAACGACCCACTCCTCTGTTAGAACTGCACACGCTCCTCGGTTGCAACCGAACAACAGAACCCCGCTCCACCGTTTGCACCGAAGCTCAGGCTCCCATTGATCTCCAGCTCATCCGGCGACGCTCCATGCTCCAAAACCTTCGGTCCAACCCAGTACCCGATTCAGTCCACCCAGCCCATAGTTCGGTCCATTTTTGGTTCAAACCGAAAAACTCTCCCATGGCTACAATCACCGTGAAGACCTTTCCGGCGGCGAGGAAAAGTGCACCGCCATCTTCTCCGGCCGGCGGTGGTCATGGTAGGTGGTCTGGTGGCGTGAAACGGTGGTGCGGTGCGGTTTGGCCAAAAGAAAAAAAAATTGAGAACAGTATCTCTCTTCGGAAGCATTTTTCTGGCCATCGGGGCTTCTCCGGCCGGCAGTGAGCATGCCGGCGACCTCCTTGGCGGTGGGGACAGCTCTCCGGCGAGTCTCGGCGTGACTGGAGCATGGCGGTCCACGGCTCTGCTTTCATGGATCGCGTCAATGGCAGATCGCGGCCCATGGTGCATTCGATGGACCGAGCGGCTGGTCCACTATGGACCGGCTGCTTTAAACTTCGTGCTATTCTTAGTAAATTCTTCAAAAATTCATTTTGGGCCTGTTTTGAGTCCGATTCAAGTGCCGTTCACGCCGTTGGACTTCTAAAATTGGACTCTCCATGTTGTTGATGTTCTTTCCTATAAATGACATATAAAATTATTAATTTTGGAGGAATAATGACATTTTAATATTAAATTAATACTTTTATATTTATGTTTAATGTAGTTATCAAGAGCATGTATGGCATGCAGGGATAGGCCGGTCCATGCATGGTTCACACAAGAGAAGTTCTGTAGTGATCTATGAATAGCTCATGCATGGTTCATGAGCTTCGGGACTGTTCTCTGGCTTGGTTTGGACTTCATTTTTTACAAGATTGAAGCTTTGGAATCCTATCGAAGTTTTCTTCGAAATAGAGACCAGTAGGCTCTATAAAAAGAAGGCAAATAGTCAAAAGAAAGTGTATGATGGCAGAGAGTGTCCTTTGACATTTTTAGAGCTTTTTGGATGGAATTTAGGTTTCTAGTTAGGAGATTGACATATAAGGATTGAGAGTGCATGTTCTTCTCTTGTACCTATAGATTTCTCTTATAGTAAAGCTGCATGCCCCATGGAGAAAGGCCTTTCAAGCATTCCATGTGATATTGATTGTCACTTTATTTTATTATTTTATTTTTCTCTTTCATTCTTCCTCTTTCATCCTGTAATATCAATATTGGCATCAATATTGCAGTCTTGGATGGGGATCTATATTTTGTATCTGAGAGGGATTGTCCTCTAATAGTTAGCTCCCAAAGAATGCTAAGATACCCTCTTTTGGGAGGACTCAGCTACTATTGGGATTGAGGAAGATGCACCCAAGAACCCCGAAGCTAATGCATGGGAAGATGTTGGAGGAGCCACTACCTCAATTACATTATCATCATCGGTGCGAGTAGTGATAGCATTTCTTAACCAGGATGCTAGAGCTCACAAAGGTGGTATTAGGAATAGTGTCTCAAAGCTAATCATTTAGGCTATAAATGATTGTGCTATTTTGTAATTGTATGTGAATTTTTTAAATGAATAAAAGTTATTCTTTTGGCTGTTCATCACATATATATTTTCCTAAAAAGAACTCTTGTATGATGGAGTTCTTAGAACTATATTATATTTGATATAGAGAGGATATATCGAGTAGTTCTTAAATTGGTTCATAACCAAAGGATACATTGTTATAGGATGATGATATATCAAGCGTAGGTTATTGTATGTTACATTGGTTGGTTATCCTCTTGACCAAGGAGTATAAGGAGAATGATGTAACATACAGGTGAAATGTATGACATCTCACTGAACGTGACCAACTACGGAGCTCCCTTTTACCAAAGAGTTGCTCACGAAGGGATATGGATATATGTGTCCCCCAGACTTGAGGTCACCATGGTAGCTTGCAAGCAACTCACTGTACTTTAGTGCCGAACTACCTAGATTTCTAATCTAGAGATGGAAGGTTTCTAGGTACAGTCAGTACTTGTAAAGCCGTGGTGGATCAAGATGGGATTGATCCCTCTAAATGGTTTGGAGTGAATGACTCATTATATCTCAATTTAGCAAAACCTTGGCTAGGGTAATTCTTGTGAGGAGTCACAGAACTTGTAAGGTTAAGACATGATCTGGATATACTAAATTAGGGTTGGCAGTCAAATCCTAGGTCATCCTGAGCATTATGAGGTCAAAGGTAACCAAATGCTAGGGGTTCTAGAGAGTTGCTCTATAATCTTTGACCTATCCAGATGTTAGGTATCATTACTAGATGATGACTTTGACTGGTACTGGAAGTGTTCGAACCATGGGGTCATACACCATATGGATTTCTACCTGATCTAAAGGCTGAGCGATGATTGAGAATCATTTGGCATCATTGGGGGTCAATATGATTGACCTATCCAAGTGTCGACACTTGGCTGTGATGAGAATTTTTTTTCACTAATTTGATTAATGAATTTTGGAAAACTTATTTGCAATATGATTGCAACCTGATGGGTCAAGTGTTGTCCAGTAAGCAACCCAAGAGGGAGGGTGAATTGGATTTCTAAAAACTATTTGCAAGTATATGTGCCAATTCAATAACCAATACAAATTCTAGTGAGATGCAAGTGTTGTGTACTCTTAAAGATTGTGCAACAAAAATTTAAATTTCAATGAAAGTAAGAGCAAATAGAAAGAAATAATCAATCATAAATACAAAGCAAGTATAGTGGTTCAGTGCTTTCAAATGCACCTACATCCACTTTCCAAGATCCACTTGGGAATTCACTATAATCACTCATGATTACAGTCGATTAGTTTTTCAGGCTGACTAATCGAAATCCCTTTTAGTTTTCATAAGGCTCACCAAAAGAAACCTCTTGGTTTTCAAAGGCTAACCAAAAACCTCCTTGATTTTCAACTAGGCTAACCAAAAATCTCCTTGGTTTTCAACTAAACTAACCAAAAACCTCCTTGGTTGTCAACTAAGCTAACCAAAAATCTTTTTGGTTTTGTTCTTAGGCTCACCAAAAATCTTGATACAATATAGTATGAAATAAAGTAAAGAATACAAGAAAAGCTTTCTAATAAAAGCTATTATCTCTTTGAAGTTCGATAAAGATGCTTGTCTTCAATTCGATGAAGCCTCAATCAATGCTCAAAAGGTTGGAGTTGAATGTTCTTAATTGCTTTGAATGCTTGAAGGCTTCTTTAGCTTGGAAGTAGTTGCTCTCAATGAATGTGTGAGTGAATGTGTGAGTGAATGAGCTTTCTTTTCTTCCTCTTTCACTTTTCTCTTCTTTCTTGTTGTTTCTTCTTGTTTCTTGTTATTTCTTTTTTAATTTAATCCACTTAAATACCATCCCAAGGCCTAAAAGTCAGTTTATGACTGTTAGACATGAGAAACTAACTGTTGGGGGTGAAAGGGACGGGTTCAGCATTTGAGAAAATTAGTCGTTACTGTTTCCAGAACTCTAAGTGTCGACACTTTAGTCCTGTGAGTCGATACATAAGGTCGATACTTAAGGCTCATGAGTCGACACCTAGTTCAAAATTCAGCTTTGAGGCTCTCTAGAAATCTCAGGTGAGTCGACACTTCATCTGGTGAGTCGACACTTTAGGTGAGTCTTGAATTTCAGCATGTTCTATAAAAAATTTGTCTCAGGCTTTGAGTCGATAATTGAGTCGACACCTTGAGTCGATACTTGAATAGCATGAGTCAACACTTCAAGCATGCCATCTAAATTTTTTTTCTATGTGCCAACTTGAGTCAACACTTACACTATCATGAGTCGACACTTAGATTGCGAGTCAACACTTTGAGTCGACACTTGTTGAAACTTCTTCAAAAATTACTAAAACTTTGCTGAATCCTTTTTCAACTTGACTCTTTAATTCCTTTCAAGCAATTCTTAGATACTTAAGTCCATTAAATATTGATGTTTCATCCATAGAAATGGCTTCTTCAATCATTTGACAAGCAATTCAATTTGACTAACTTGATGAGTACCTTTTTCTTAATGAAAATATATTTTAGCAAACTATTAGTACTCAATTATACTTAAATATTTTGTTAATCATCAAAATCAATAATGGAGTCAACAATCTTCCCATTTTGATGATGACAAAACCTTTAAGTATAACACAAAAAAAAATTTCAAACAAAATGAAACTTTGTGCAATATATAAAAGATAAATAGTCAATTGCAATGCATTAGGGCCATAAAAAGATATCAAAAATAAAATTGCATATACCATGATACTCAACATGTGTTTCAGAGTTAAAATATATTTTATAGAAATAGTGAGTGAGATTAATATGAAAATTATCTATACTTGAGCTTCAACCAAAAAACTTTTAACTAGAGATTGAAGAGTATAAAAGCTCCCCCTCAAAGGGAGATTCGAAAAATTGATTTTCAAAGAAGTTTCAAGAAAATTGCTACTTAAAAAGATTTTCTTCTTGATTTTCAAAGAATTTTTAAGAAATTACTGCTTAAAAAGATTTTCTTCTTAATGCTCCCCCTCACTCATTGCTCATATCTTTTTCATACCACTCATACTCACTCTTTTGCTATTCTCATTTTACTCTCTTAATAATTCTCTTTTATATACCATTTCTATCCTGTTTTATTTCTCTCACCTTTTTTGTTTTTCTTTTTCATATATGTTGACTCTGATCTTGATTTTGATGATTTGCAAAATGTTTAAGTATATATGAGTACTAATTATATTTTTAAATATGTTTATCAGATCTTAATACTCATCCATGTTGAATGAAAAAAATCATATTTTTAGTTGAAGAAAGTCATTAAATTAATGAAAAATCAAGTATATGGACTTTGAAATTAATATGGAAGAACTTGAATAGGTTAAAAATAAATTTTGGAGAAGTTTCAGCAAGTTTCAGCACTGGCACAAGCAAGTGTTGATCATGAAGAAGTTTAAGTATCGACTCAAGGTGGAAGAACAAGAAAAATACAAAACAGTGTTAAACCAGAATTTTTACCTTGAGTTGACCTAAGTGTCGACTCAAGAGGTCGACTCATGAAGAAAATTTAAGAAATTCAAGTATAAAATTGACTCCAACTTGCTTCAAACAGCTAGTTTTTCATCCCCAATGGTCATAAAATGTCATCTATGATTTGGAGAGCTATATAAATATCAAAAATCAAATGAAAAAGTAATTCTTTGGTGAGATCATTGAATATCCTTCAAGGATTCAATTGTTGAGTAGTTCAAGCCTTTAAGCTTTCAAAGATAAGAGAGTTAATCCAAGTCCACATCCTCAAGCATCATTCAAAACTTCAACAAATTGAAGACAAGTTCTTCATCAACAATCAAGGGCTTCAAAGAGATATTTGTTTTATTTAAAAAAGCTTTTATTGTGTTCTTTTCATATTGTGCTTACTTTGTTTATTAAGATTTTTGGTGAGCCTTGGAAAACCAAAGAGATTTTTGATGAGCCTTGAAAAATCAAAGCGGTTGTTGGTTAGCCTTTGTGTTAAACCAACATAGGTTGTTGGTGATCCCGTAAAACCAACATAGGTTGTTGGTGAGCCCGTAAAACCATCGGAGGGTGTTGGTTAGCCAAAGTTATAAAACCAACAAGGGATTTTGACTTGTGAGCCCAAGAAAATAAGTTGGATTTTGATTAATGAGCCTGGAAAACTAATCGACTGTAATCTTGGAATTATAGTGAAATTTATAAGGAAACTTGGGGAGTGGATGTAGGTGCCTTGGAGTGCATCGAATCACTATAAATTTGTTGTGTTTGTGTGATTATTTTTCTTTATGCATTTACTTTATTAATTCCGCTACACATTATTTTAAAACACACAAATACTTTGACAAAACACAAGCACTTAATTGTAATTAGCACAAACTTATTTTATATCCATTGAAATAGTTTAAATAGTTTTATAAAACCCAATTCACCTCCCCTCTTGGGTTGCATCATCACTGGACAACAATTGGTATCAGAGCTCGGTACTCTGTTTGAAAATCTAATGATTTTGAGTAAAAGATCATGGCAACCCTTGTAGGCATGCGCATTTATATTCAATATATAAATTATTATCTTTGGAAAATGATTGTTAATGGTCCATATATTCCTTCAATATTGGTTAATAACATTTTCATTTCAAAACTCGAAGAGGATTGGGATGAAAATGATATTAAGCAATCCGAGCTTAATGCCAAAGCAATGAACTTGCTTTATTGTGAATTGGACCCTAATGAATTCAATAAGATCTCTATATACAAAATAGCGAAAGAAATATGGGACATACTTGAGATTACTCATGAGGATACTCTTCAAGTAAAAGATACTAAAATTAATTTGCTTGTACATTCTTTTGAAATGTTTAAAATACTACACTATGAATCTATATCTGATATGTATACTAGATTTATGAATATTGTTAATGAATTGAAAAGTTTTGGCAAAGTCTATACTAATGCTAATTTGGTTAATAAAATTTTTAGATCTTTGCCAATATCATGGGATCCAAAGGTGACGGCGATCCAAGAAGCTAAAGATGTAGAAACCTTACCTTTGGAGGAGCTCATCGTTTCACTCATGACCTATGAGTTGAACTTATGGTAAAAGAAAGTCGATGCTGATGAAAAGAAGAAAATAATTGCCTTTAAATCCACTACACAAGATGAGTCTTCATGTGAGAAGTCGGAAGATAGTGAAGAAGATAATGAGATAGAATTTTTGCCTCATAGATTTCGAAGATTCATGAGAAAAAGGGCCAAAAAAATACACAAAGAAGGCAATGATGGCTACATGGAGCGAAAGTGAAGATTCTAGTTCGGAAGAAGAACAAATTCAAAAATTAGCTAATCTTTGCTTTAGGGCAAATGAGATAAATTCTGAAACCAAAAATGATTTTACTTTTGATGAATTACATGATGCTTTTAAAGATCTTGTGCATGAATATAAATTATTAGAAATTGAGCACAAGAAATTAAAGAAACATGCTAATTTATTTTTTTTTGAAAATAACAATCTTGGAATTGAAAATAAAGATTTAAAAGCCAAGGTTATTATTTTGCAAAATTAAAAGAATGATTTTCTAAAGAAAAAGAGATTTTGAAAAAAGAAATTATTGATTTAAAAAATTTATGCAAAAAGTTTTCAAATGAGAAAACTGATTTATTCAATGAGTTAGAAATTTTAAGAAGATCCAAGATTTTTGTATAAAATGATGAGCTTTTAAAGAAAAATAAAAATCTTGAGTTGAAAAATAAGAATTTCTTTGTTGATGCTTCTTCCAATATTGAATGCTTTAAATATGAAAATTTTGGACTTAATGCATATCCTTGTAGATTAAAAAAAATTTGGGTTCCATAAAGAACTATAGTTACTAACCCTAAAGGACCCAATAAAATTTGGGTACCAAAATTATCCACTTAGTATATTTTGCAGAAATGTCTTACATCCCAAAGAAAGAAAAACAATTAAATAGTGGATGTACAAGACAATATGAAGAAGTGGACAAGCTATATTTTGGACTAAATGATAAAGGAAAGATTATACATATTGGTAAATTCTAAACATTTCCTTCAATAATTGAAAATAAAGTTGAATATTTATTATCAATGTTGCATCAATTACTTTGAAAATTATTTTAAATGATTAATTAGAATTAAGTTTAGACTTATAGTCATTGGTTATGTTCATAAACTTTTTGATGTTGACGAATTTCATGCTATCATGATTAAACTTGTAATTATAAGACCTTCACTTGATTTTGATTAATGTATCTTAAATTACTTCATACAAAATATTTTTAAAGTTGCATATTGCTTTGAAAATTGTTTCAACTGATTAATTAGAATCAAGTTTAGACTAATAAAGTTTGATTAATATATCTTAAATTACTTCATAAAAAATATTTTTAAAGTTTCAACTGATTCATTTGTTGTGATCATGAACTTTTTGATGTTGATGGATTTCATGCTCTCATGATTAAACTTATGACTATTAGACTTTCACTTGATTTTGATTAATATAATTTTAAACTATTTCAAGTGAAATGTTATGATTTATGTATTTTCAATTTTGGCATCTATGCTTAAGTTAGAAATGATTTGGATCAAAACTAGAACTGGTAGTTAAGGATTACATTTAAGAAGAAGGTTTGCATATTGATAAATCCTTGCTCCAGCAGCTAAACTTGGTACTAGATTACTTCCAACTTTTATATGGGTAATCAAAATCATTTCAAATCATATGGTTTTCATGAAATATATTCTATTTTGTATCCATGCTTAGACTAGAAATGATTTGGAACAAATGTAGAACCGGTAGTTAAGGGTTACATTTAAGAAGAATGTATATATATTGATAAACCCTTGCTCCAGTAGCTAGACTTGCTTTTAAATTACTTCTAGCATCTATATGAATATCAAATCATTTTAAATAAATTTGAAATCATGATGATCAATCCCTTGCATTTTGAAAATTTTGTATATCTTAGAAATTCAAATCTTTGCTTTCAGACTTAGTATTTATATTCATATATGAAATTACCTGAAATTATGATATGCTTGTGCTTTCATGTTTTATTCCTCAATGAATACATATTTTTAAGGAAAAATAATATTTAGGGGGAGCATCCAAAGATTTGTTGTCATGTATGATGCTTTCAATGTTTTCGTGATATCATACTTATATTGCCCTAATACTCCTCTTTGTTTTCAAATCTTTTTTCTTTGAGGGAAGTTATATTCAATTGGTATCAAGATTTATTAAGAATCTTAAAAAAGGAGAGAGAAGAGCTCCTAGTAACTGCTTTGGATTGGGTTAGTCACCATGGCCGTCCGGTCATAGGAGCTAAGTAGGGTTTAAAGACCCTCTCTTTCCATTCAATAGGATCTCTTATGACGTGTTGGGGTGCTACTATGGCCTTATTCCATGAACAAGTGAGGTGAATGGATTGTTGTCTTAATCATACCTTGGTTATGTATATTAGAGCTAATATATATTGAATTATTTTTTGCATGTACATCTCATTTTGTGATATCATGTTCAATTAGTATCATATTTTATCAGTACCATGATTAATTGATTTCATGTATTGATTTTGATGATCTACTTGCTATTATTTTCACCTTCATTTCAATTTTGTATTGCCTTTCATCTTTTTTCATGATGACAAAAAGGGGAAAAAATATGTTTATTATGAAAAGGAGAAAGATATGATAAACATAAAAAATTATAAGAAAAATGAAAGAAAGGGCAAAAGGGAGAGAAGAAAGCAAAATATTGTAATCTTAAGGGAAGAATTAGTAAGGGAGAGAATGTTTAAAAATTTTGAGTGATTTTTAAAAATATTTTTGAAATCATATTTTGAGGGGGAGCTTGATACTCATTGATTTTGAGCTTACATGTTTATCTTATTGTTAATCTTTTTAAGCTTATCATGTTCATATACTTAAAGATTTTGTCATCATCAAAAAGGAGAAGATTGTTGACTCTAATCTTGATTTTGATGATTGACAAAATATTTAAGTATATATGCGCACTAATTTTATTTTTAAGTATGTTTATCAGATCTTAGTACTCATCCATGTTGAATGAAGAAATCCATATTTTCAATTGAAGAAAGTCCTTAAATTAATGAAAAATCAAGTATATGGACTTTGGAATTAATATGGAAAAACTTGAGGAGGCTAAAAATAAATTTTGGAGAAGTTTCAATAAGTTTCAGCACTAGCACAAGCAAGTGTCGACTCATGAAAAAGTTCAAGTATCGACTTAAGGCCTGAGAACAAGAAAAATACAGAATAGTATCAAACCAGAATTTTTGCCTTGAGCTGACCTAAGTGTTGACTCAAGAGGTTGACTCATGGTAAAGTTCAACTCAAGAGATCGACTCATAAAGAAAATTCAGGAAATTTAAGTGCTGACACTTGGTATAATGGCTAGTTTTTTAGAAATGCAGAATTTACTCCAACTTGCTTCAAACGGCTAGTTTTTCATCCCCAACGATCATAAATAGTCATCTATGATCTGGAGAGCTATATAAATACCAAAAATCAAATAGGAAAGTAATCCTTTAGTGAGATCATTGAATATCCTTCAAGGATTCAAGTGTTGAGTGGTTCAAGCCTTCAAGCTTCCAAAGGTTAGAGAGTTGATCCAAGTCCACATCCTCAAGCATCATTCAAGGCTTCAACAAATTGAAGACAAGTTCTTCATCAACAATCAAGGACTTCAAAGAGATATTTATTTTGTTTAAAAAAGCTTTTATTGTGTTCTTTTCATATTGTGCTTACTTTGTTTATTAAGATTTTTGGTGAGCCTTGGAAAATCAAAGAAATTTTTGGTGAGCCTCGGAAAACCAAAGAGGTTGTTGGTTAGCCTTTGTGTTAAACCAACATAGGTTGTTGATGATCCCATAAAATCAACATAGATTGTTGGTGAGCCCGTAAAATCATCGGAGGTTGTTGGTTAGCCTAAGTTATAAAACCAACAAGGGGTTTTGACTTGTGAGCCCAGGAAAACAAGTTGGGTTTTGATTAGTGAGCCCAAAAAAATAATCGATTGTAATCTTGGGATTGTAGTGAAATTTCAAAGAAAACTTGGAGAGTGGATGTAGGTCCTTGGAGTACACCGAACCATTATAAATTTGTTGTGTTTGTGTGATTGTTTTTCTTTGTACATTTACTTTATTAATTCCACTGCATATTATTTTGAAGCACACAAATACTTTGGCAAAACACAAGCACTTAATTGTAATTAGCACAAACTTGTTTTATATCCATTGAAATAGTTCAAATAGTTTCATTATTGACCCCTTGAATGATTTTGATGATAACAAAATATTGGAGCATGCATTTGTTTTACTAACAACTCTCCAAGTGCTTTACAAGTTTTTGTAGGATGATTTCATTGCTCATTTACTACTCCTACAATCTTATCTTTGCCATCAGTTGTGTTGTAAGTATCTCATGTAAAGAAGAGCCCAAAGAAAAAGCAAAATAAAAATCATGAAAATGGGTTACTTTTGATTGCTTTTCAAGCTTAAAATTTCTTAGAAATTGTTGTTATAAGAGTTGGAGAGTGTTTTGAATGTTTGAAGTATTGCTAGATGATTTCTAGAGAAGAAAAGAGAATTCAATGTAAAACTCATCCGAGCCGACTCGAGTAAAGGGAGCTGACTCTTGTTCATGGCATGCATGAAGGTTTCTGGCACGCAGATATCCGAGCCGACTTGAAGGAACCCGAGCTGACTCTTCCAGTGTACCATTTCCTGAATCAGACTGGTGAGCTGACCTGAAGGAAGTCCAAGTTGACTCTATCATTCAGTCATACATCTGAGTCAACCCTTCAGAAGTTCGAGCCAACTCCTCTAGAGTCTAGAAAGATCAGTTCTAAGAGAACAGCTAGGCGAGCCGACTCTTTCAGAGTGCAGTTTTGAAGACTTGTGAATCCAAGCCGACTCGAACTAAGGTGAGCCGACTCTTCCAGAGTAAGAAAAAAGAATACTGTGAAACCGAGCCGACCCGAATGAAGTGAGGAAACTCAACCATAACTTCTTTGAGGATCCGAGCCGACTTGAGAGATCCAAGCCGACTCGAAGGTCGATTCCAAGCAGATAACGGCTAGTTCTAAAACACCATTTTTGAATTTGAAAAGTGCTCCAATGGTCAAATGTCACATGGTCTACAATGACTAAAATCACCTGAGAAGAGTACAAGACTTTATAAAAGAGGGATTGGGACAACTTTTAAATGGTTAATGCTTAGTTGAACATTTATTGAGCTTGTGAGCAAGAGAGCACTAAAGAGAGCATTCAAGACAGTCTTCAAGTCTTCACCAATTCCTATCTAAAGCTTGAAGCATACTTTGAAGAAGTTGAAGAAGCCCTTGAAGTGCATTGAAGTGAAATTAAGAAGGCTTCTCTCGAGCTACATCAGTAACCATCAAACAACAACTATTTATCATTTTGTTGCTTGTTCTTTTCAATTCTTTTTCTAAATTATTGAGTTATTGGTAAAACCAAATAGGTTCTTGGTGATCCTGTGTAAAACCAAGTGTTGGGTTCTTGGTGATCCTGCTACAACCAAGTGTTGGGTTTCTTTGGTAAGCCCGGTTTAAAAACCAAAGGGTGTTGGGTTTGGATTGTGATCCCGGTAAAACAATCCTACTGTATTCTTGTTAGAATATAGTGAAAACCCCAAATGGTATCTTGGGTAGTGGACGTAGGAGCTAGGGTGCTCCGAACCACTATAAAACTGTTGTGTTTGCATTGTGATTTTTCTACTTGCTTATGCTTCTGCTTTAATTATCTAAATCACAGCACCTAACACTTCAAAGAAGTTTTCAAAGAGCACATATCTGATAAATTTTTCAAATTTTCAATTCACCCCCCTCTTAGAAAAGCCACCTGGACAACAACTGGTATCAGAGTAGTGTCTCTGAATACAATTAGAGTAAAGATTGATGGCTCATCCCATGAGTACTTCCTTGGTCAAAGCTAATCTACTAATAGACCTCCATTGTTCACTGGCACAAATTACTCATATTGGAAAGCTAGAATGAAGATATACATTCAAGCTATCGATTTTCAATTATAGAAGGTCATTCTTAATGGTCTACAAGTACCCATGATAAAAATTGATGGCGTAGATGTCCCAAAGCCTGTAGATGATTGGGATGAACATGACATGAAAATGGGGGAATTGAATACCAAAGCCATGAACTTACTATATTGTGC
Organism: Areca catechu; assembly: GCA_021397845.1. NCBI lineage: Eukaryota > Viridiplantae > Streptophyta > Magnoliopsida > Arecales > Arecaceae > Areca > Areca catechu. The sequence continues at coordinate 172,015,801 of CM038051.1, read as the reverse complement.
TTTGGTTGCTAACGAGTTCAATCAAATTTTCTCTTGCTCTTCTCCAAAGGAACTTTGGGATAAACTCAAAGTGACCCACGAAGAAACTTCCCAAGTGAAGACTTCAAAAATTAATCTTCTAGTACATAATTATGAGTTATTTAAAATAGAACAAAATAAATCTATCTCTGCCATGTTTTCTCATTTTACAGATATTATTAATGGTTTAAAAAGTCTTGACAGGGTCTATTCAAATGCTGACTTAGTACAGAAAATCCTTAGATCACTTCCGGACCCTAAAGTGACTACCATCCAGGAAGCGAAAGATCTAAATACTTTACCTCTGGATGAACTGATGGGTTCTCTCATCACACATGAACTAGCCATATAGCATAGGACTGATGATGATCAGAAGAAGAAGAAAACAATTACCTTTAAAGCTGCATCGGATTCAAAAAAATAAGATGAGGAATCGGAAGATGACTGCAGCTTCTTTGAAGATGACTTAGAAGATGAAGACATCGTAATGGTCATGAGGAGATTTAGAAGATTTATGGAAAAAAAGAAATGAAGGTATAATAGAAAATTTCATAAGAAAAGGGAATACAGCAAGGACAAGGACAAAGGAAAGGAAAAAGAAAATGACCAAATGCCCATCTACTATGAATGTAAGAAATCTGGGCACATCCATCCTGAATGTCCTCTACTAAAGAAAACCTTCAAGAAGAAGAAAAAGAAGGTGATGGTTGCTACTTAGAGTGACAGTGAGCAGTCGACTTCAACGGAAGAAGAAGAGACCACAAAAATTGCTAACTTGTGTCTTATGGGTCTCAAAGATGAGGTAACATCCCACGAACCTCAAATAGAATTTACTTTTGATGAACTGAATTATGCTTTTCATGACTTATTATCGAAATTTAAAGAGGCTGGAGTAAAGATTAGAGCTTTAAAGAATATAAATGATTCTTTACTAAAAGAAAAGGAAGAGATTTCAGAAAAGAATAAGTTATTGCATAAAGAGTTAAGTGTCTTCTCTAAAAACAACAAGGCTTTGAAAATCAAGAAAAATATATATCTTGATAAAAACAAAGCTTTGATTGATGAAAATTCTGATTTAAAAAAGGAGGTTAAAAAGCTCAAGCCTTTAGTTGAAAAACTTACTTTATCTTCAAACAAGCTTGAGTTAATTTTAAAAGATCAAAGAATTTCTAGAAATAAAGCTAAAATTGGCTTCAATTCTTCTAATTCAAATGGAGTTTCAGCTACTACCTTTGTGACTTCAAAAGCTTATATTCCAAAATCAATATCTTAAAAAGCTTTTGTAACAAATATTTCTGCATCCACTTGTAAAAAACCTTAATGTATGTACCTAAGATTTCAAATAGAAAATATTTTATATCAAAAGGTATTGCATCTACATCTCATGCTTCTATATCTAGAACTTCAAAATCTCTATCTTTTCAGAATTTTAGAATTGTTTGTTATGTATGTAAAGGGTTAGGACATAAGGTTATTCAATGCAATATTATTAGAAATGTTAAAAATAAAGTAAGAAAAGTTTGGGTTCCTAAAGGAACCACCTTTGCTAACCTACAAGGATCCAAGTTAGATTGGATACCTAAAAGAACTTGTTAATTGTTTTGCAAGAGTGTCTTGCAGTCCAGAAATTAAAAAAAAATGGTATCTGGACAATGGCTGCTCAAGACATATGACGGGTGACAAAAATCAATTCATTACCCTAGAGATGAAAGGAGATATGGTCACTTTTGGAGATAATGGCAAGGAAAAAATAATCAAAATCGGCAAGATTAAAATAACCTCCTGTACCTTTATTTAAAATATACTGCTATTAGACAAATTGAAGCATAATTTGTTAAGTATTAGTCAATTATGTGATAAAGGCTTCAAGGTTATCTTTGAATCATCTATGTGTATCGTAACAAACTCTCTTAATTCTAGCAACAAATTCGTTGGACATAGACTTGGAAATATTTATGTGATAGATCTTAATGATTTAGCCATGTCTAGTAGTTCCAGACTAGTTGCAATGAATGCTAAGACCAAGGAGTCTTGTTTATTTTGGCATAGATGATTAGGTCATGCTAGCATGCATACTATTGCCAAGTTAATTTCAAGAATCTTGTTAGAGGCATGCCTAAGTTTAAAGTAGATTTTGATCATATTCGCGATGCATGCCAAATGAGTAAACAAACTAGGGAGAGTTTTAAATCTAAAAATATGATTTCAACTTCTAGATCCCTTGAGCTACTTTATATGGACTTATTTGGACCAACTAGGACCACAACCCTAGGTAGTATGAAATATGCACTTGTGATAGTAGATGATTTTTCTAGATTTACATGGGTCTTGTTTATTGCACACAAAGATGAAACTTTCAAAGTATTTTAAAAATTTTATAAGAAAGTTTTAAATGAAAAAAATCTTTCAATCATATCTATCAAAAGTGATCACGGCACTGAATTTGAAAATCAATTTTTCGATGACATTGTATAGAGTACGGCATTAATCATAACTTCTCCGCTCCTAAAACACACAACAAAATGGTGTTGTAGAGAGAAAGAATAGGACATTGGAAGAGATGGTCCGAACAATGTTATGTGAAGGCAATCTTCAAAGGTACTTTTGGGCAGAAGCGGTGAACACTGCTTGCTATATTTTAAATCATATTTTAATTTATCCAATTTTAAAGAAAATCCCCTATGAGCTTTGGAATGAAAAGAAACCTAATATCAATTACTTTCATGTTTTTGGCTATAAATACTTTATGCTAAATATTGGTAAGGATAATCTAGAAAAATTTGATGCTAAGTCTGATGAGGCAATTTTTCTTGGTTATTTATTTCATAGCAAAACATATAGAGTATTTAATAAAAGAACTCTAACTATAAAAGAATCAATGCATGTTATTTTTAATGAAATTAACCCCTCACCTTCAAAGAAAGAAGAGTGCATAGATAATGATGCAGGTACACTACAAAAGAAAATGGAAGATATGAGCATACAAGAAAGACCAACTCAAGAAGGAGAATAAATGATAAGTAAAGATCATGCTGATGTACCAAGGGAATGGAGGTATGTATCTTCTCATCCAAAAGATTTAATTATTAGTGATCCTTCACAAGGTGTTAGGACTAGGTCATCACATAGAGATACACATGATTACCTAGCTTTTGTCTCACAAATAGAACTTCATAGCTTAAAAGAAGCTGAAAATGACTCAAACTAGATGATGGCCATGCATGAAGAACTAAACTAGTTTGAAAGAAATAAGGTATGGACCTTTGTTGATAGACCATCAAACCATCCCATCATAGGAACCAAATGAATCTATAGAAATAAGCGAGATGAACAAGGCAATATAGTTAGAAACAAAGCAAGGTTGGTAGCTAAAGGATACAATCAAGAGGAAGAAATAGATTTTGATGAAACCTATGCACCTGTAGCAACACTAAAAGCCATTAGATTACTTCTTGCATTTGCTTGCTACATGAATTTCAAACTTTTTCAAATGAATATGAAAAGTGCTTTTCTAAATGGTTTTATATTCGAACAAGTTTTTATAGAATAGCCACCAGGTTTTGAAAGTCATGCTTTTCCAAATCATGTATTTAAACTTAATAAGACATTGTATGGTTTGAAACAAGCACCTAGAGCCTGGTATGATAGACTTAGCACTTTCTTGCTTGAAAATAATTTTAATAGAGAAAATGTTGATAAAACTCTTTTTATCAAAAAGAAAAATAATGATATATTAGTTGCACAGATTTATGTTGATGACATTATATTTGGTGCAACTAATGAAACTCTTTGTGGAGAATTTGCTAAGTTGATGTAGAAAGACTTTGAAATGAGTCTAATAGGTGAACTGAAATACTTTCTTGGACTTCAAGTGAAACAAACAAAGGAAGGGATCTTTATAAACCAAGCCAAATACATCAAAGAGATTATCAAGAAGTTTGGTATGGAGTCTAGCAAATAAATGAGCACACCCATGAGTCCTACCTACAGATTGGATAAAGATGAAGATGGCAACAACATTGATCAAAAGCTCTATCAAGGTATGATTGGATCATTGTTGTACTTAACTGCAAGTAGACCTGATATCTTATTTAGCGTATGTGTATGTGCTAGATTCCAATCTAATCCTAAAGAATCATATATGCATGCTGTTAAAAGAATTATAAGATATCTAAAAGGAACAAGTAATCTAGGTCTATGATTTTCAAAGAATTCTTCATTAAATTTAATTGGATTTTTGGATGTTGATTATGCTGGTTGTAAAATTGATAGAAAAAGTACTAGCGGCACATGCCAATTTCTAGGGTTAAATTTAATCTCATGGCACTGTAAGAAACAAAACTCGGTAGCACTATCTACTACTGAGACAGAGTACATTGCTGCAGGGAGTTGTTATGCACAAGTGTTATGGATTAAATAACAATTAGAAGACTTTGGTGTTACATAATCTAAAATTCCTATCAAATATGATAATACAAGTACAATAAATTTGATAAAAAATCTAATTCAGCATTCAAGAACTAAGCATATAGAGATTAGACACCATTTTATAAGAGATCATGTTTTGAATGGTGAAATTGAATTAGAATTTATTTCAACTGAAAACCAACTTGCTGACATTTTTACTAAACCACTCAATCAAGATAGATTTGAAATGATCAGAGAAGAATTAGGACTCTGTGGTCCTTTTTAGAATACTTAACCTAATCTCTTCAAAATTAAGAAAAAATTATCTAGAAAGCCTCCTACATCAAACCAAGATCTTTAACCATCTCTCCTTGTGATTTTCTAGAATTAATTTTGATTTCTGAATCTTTTTGACTCTTGTGGAGAGTTGCTGTTCGAGTCAACTCAAGCTACAGTGCTCAAGTTGAGCCAACTTGAATTTCTGATTAGTTCTATAGAGCTCTACTCGAGCCGACTTGAGCAAATTAGGGCTTGCCGAGTCGACTCAAATGTCGGGCAAGTTGTTTTTTTTTAATAGAGCCATAGAACCTTTTTCTTATTATTTTAGCTTTTTGCTCTTGCTCAAAACCTGTGTTTCTCACTCGAACTTCACTTCCACTCCTCCAAAACTTTCTATTTCAAGCTTCGATTCTTGTCTTCTTCCCTTGTTTGTGCAATGGATCCCAAAAGGACTATGAGAAAGTGCTCTCGTGCAATCGACTCAAGCGCTTGTAGTGAAAGACGGAACAAGAGAAGAGAAGAAAAGAAATCTGCTCAAAAGCATCTTGAAGAAAAAGAAATGGAAGAAGAAGAAGCACCTTCTCCACTGAGGCAAGTCACATCTATGGCCAATCAGCCAGTCACATGTGGTAGAAGGATCGATTTTGCATTTCTGGAGGATTTGGATGTGAAAATTGGAAACTGGATTGACAACCAAGGTTGGACATTCTTCTGTTCCTTGGATACCCTAACCTATCCTTACTTGGTAAGAGTATTTTTTGAGAATCTTGCCCTTGGTGAATACCACATTGAGTCTACTGTGAAAGGGGTAAGGATAATTGTGGATGAAGAGAAGCTTAGCAATCTTTTACACATGCCACTGATGGTTTGAATCATCTGGTTTTGAAAGACAGGCAAAAGTCATTAAGATTAGTTTTGGAAAGATCAGATATGAGCTCCGTCAAGTATGTCCAAGCCAATATGCTTTCACTAGAAATGTGGTTGCTTCATAACATGATCAATCAAACTTTTCTTCCCAGGACCGACCGCTTCGACTGGGTAAGCAAACGGGATCTAATATTATGGAATATTGGATTGAGGGGGAGGCCCTCAATCTGCCTTATATTATGATGATACAAATAAGAGAAGCAGCAAGGAAGATAAAAGCATGCCTACCCTACGGCATGGTGTTTATGCTGCTATTCCAAGATGCTGGGATCGACCTCTCAAGTGAGGTAGGCAGACCTCTACACCATTCAAATACCTAGTCAGCTAAATCCCTTCAAAGGATGGGATACAATCTGGTAGAAGGAGTCTAGATGAAGAGATTGTCTAGTCAGAGGATTGCTAGTTCATTTGATGATGATGATAATGAGGAGGAGCAGATTGAGCCTCAAGCAAATGACATTGATGCCACAGCAACTGAAGATGATGATACATAGGAAGATACCGATGAGCAGGATCAAACACAAAAAGTGCATGACTATCCTAGGACATCTCTTGGATCCTCTTCTGAACCTACTCCCAGACCTTCAGTCTCTCAGGCCTTCATAATCCAACAAATTAGAATTCTTCCAGATTCCCTGACGAGCTTCATTAGTTTGACAATTGGCGAGCTACGCCAGTCAGTCGACACCTGTCTACAGGACTTCAGGGCATAGCAAGCTTTGGAAATGAAAAGAATGTAGAGAGGTCTAGACGATCTTAAGGAAGGGCTTCGAGCTATCTTACTGCACCTACCTGAAAATGCTTCAGCTCAGACCTGCAGTGAGCCACCGGCACATCCACTTTCATCACCAGCTCAGTCACCACCTTTTGTATCTATCGGATCAATTGACCCTCTTATACCTTCTGAAACTAAGGTAGAACCTCCTCCAACCAAAGCCAAACCAAAATCTAAGGGTAAACAAAAGATTAGAACACCTAAAGCCCCTACTAGAACAAGATTTAGGGACCTTAGGTTTAAACCCTTAAGGGCTAAGACTTTTGATTCTGTAATAGATGTAGGTTCCTCCTCTAGTGAGGAAGAACAATAGATTGCTTCTTACTTCTTTTGAATGTTTTACCTTTTGATGTAATGCACTATCCTTCAAAGTAATGAAATACCTACATTTTTGAATTGCCTAGTGATATTAAGTAGATTTGCCTAGTATTTGTATCTTTGCTTTCAATCCTTTGTAATTTGTATTGAAAATTTTATGAATGAACTGAAAGCTTCTTTATCTTACTAAATGTCTTTGTGAAATGTATATATGCAATACTTTGCAATGATATATTAGCTCTGATAATTGTCAAATCTGTTTATAAGTCAAATTATCTCAAACAATGTTTTCAATCTTCTTATTCTATTTCAAAAACAAGCTTTGTGTATTTAACAAAGGGGGAGATTGATCTTAATTGGCCACCCTTTTTCGATTATTGACAAAAAGAGGGAGTATGTATAATTGTGCATGAAAAATACATAAATAAGGGGGAGATTGACACAAATATTGTATCTTGCTTATTTATATTTGCTCTGATAAACTTGCAATTTGTTCTGAATACATTAAGAATTTGCTATAACCCTGACATGATTCTAGCTAAAATTGCTTTTGACAACTATACACAATGATACTTATTGATTCTTTTTTGGTCAAAAGCTTAGATTTATAATGTTTTTCAAAGTGCTCTGATACTCTGTCTATATACAAGCTTTGATACTCTAATACATATAAGAGCTCTGATACATGTATAGTTTTTTCAATATAAAAGCTCTGATACATGTCAATATTTACCTTCAAATATACTCATACATGTAAATGTAAAGTTTTTCCATGCCCAGTGTTTTGTCATCATCAAAAAGGGGGAGATTGTTGACCCCTTGAATGATTTTGATGATAACAAAACATTGGAGCATACATTTGTTTTACTAACAACTCTCCAAGTGCTTTATAAGTTTTTGTAGGATGATTTCATTGCTCATTTACTACTCCTACAATCTTATGTTTGCCATGAGTTGTGTTGTAAGTATCTCATGTAAAGAAGATCCCAAAGAAAAAGAAAAATAAAAATCATGAAAATGGGTTACTTCTGATTGCTTTTCAAGCTTAAAATTTCTTAGAAATTATTGTTAGAAGAGTTAAAGAGTGTTTTGAATGTTTGAAGTATTGCTGGATGATTTTTGGAGAAGAAAAGAGAATTCAATGTAAAACTCATCTGAGCTGACTCGAGTAAAGGGAGCCGACTCTTGTTCATGGCATGCATGAAGGTTTCTGGCATGTCGACATGCAAGCCAACTTGAAGGAACCCAAGCCGACTTGTCTAGTGTACTATTTCTTGAATCAGACTAGCGAGCCGACCCGACTCTATCATTCAGTCAGACATCCGAGTTGACCCTTCAGAAGTTTGAGCCGACTCCTCCAGAGTCTAGAAAGATTAGTTCTGAGAGAATAGCCAAGCGATCCGACTCTTTCAGAGTGCAGTTTTGAAGACCTGTGAATCCGAGCTAACTCGAACTAAGACGAGCCGACTCTTCCAGAGTAAAAAAAAGAACACTGTGAAACCGAGCCGACCCGAATGAAGCAAGGTGACTCGACCAAAACTTCTCTAAGGATTCGAGCTGACTCAAGAGATCCGAGCCAACTCGAAGGTCGATTCCAGGTAGATAACGGCTAGTTCCATAACACCATTTTTGAATTTGAAAAGTGCTCCAATGGTCAAATATCACATCCCAATGATCTACAATGACTAAAATCACCTAAGAAGAGTACAAGACTCTATAAAAGAGGGATTAGGACAACTTCTGAATGGTTAATGCTTGGTTAATGCTTAGTTGAACATTTATTGAGCTTGTGAGCAAGAGAGCACTAAAGAGCATTCAAGATAGTCTTCAAGTCTTCACCAAGTCCTATCTAAAGCTTGAAGCATACTTTGAAGAAGTTGAAGAAGCCATTGAAGTGAAATTAAGAAGGCTTCTCTCGAGCTACATCGGCAACCATCAGACAACATATGTTTGTCATTTTGTTGCTTGTTCTTTTCAATTATTTTTTTGAATTGTTGGGTTATTGGTGAGCCCAGTTTAAAAATCAAATAGGTTCTTGGTGATCCTATGTAAAACCAAATGATGTAGAACGAATGCTCTGATACCAAAAATGATGCAGAACAAAAAGATGATGCGACGCGGAAGTAAATTAAAATTAATGTATTTTTTTTTAATATATTTTCAGAAGTCGGCTTTGACTCAAAGGAAAGATAAACTAATGTTGAAAGAAACTAAGAAATGACAGAGAGCACAATTAAAAGGAGTGGATTATCAGAGTAACTCAAAAGTAGGATCGCTGGGGATTGAGAAACCCCCAGATCTAGGGTTTGCTCTGAGTTTCAATGAAACAGACAAAGTGAGAAGGGAAGGTTCTTGTTATCTAGCAGTGATATCTCTCGTTGCTTCAATTGGAGGACACTTTCGAGCAGATTATAGGATCCTTGGAGACGGGGTATCTTCGCAATGGATCCTCGAATTGTAGTCCTATGGAAAGGTTGGCCTCCTTCTCGAACTCAGGATCTGGAAGAAGAAGAACAAAAGAAAAAAGAACCAGAAACTCAAAAAAGACACTGACCTGAGGACTTAATGAAGATTGTTGGATGTAGAAGTTCCGGAGATCTTGATACTGATCTGACTCTTCTTTGAACTTGCTCTGTAGTTGAAACAGTTGATCTGAACCTGGATGCTGGTGGCCGGCCTCTATGTGGAAGAGAGGGGCCATGGGATGTAGATGGAAAATTAGGGTTTGGTGGCGGTGGAGTAGAGATGGGTGGACTAAGCTAGAGTTTTGGGATTGGAGATCTCACACCTCCTCAAGGTTCCTAGGGAACCCGGATTTACTCCCTCACGGAGCTCAACACTTGAATACAAGTGCGGAAGAGAGAAACACAAAGTTGCTCACAAAGAAATTGATTTCATTCATCATTTTTTTAAATTCAAGAGTTACATAGAGTTGAATATATAGACATAACAAAGAAATAAAATTTTATACATTTCCCATGTGGGACTAATAGGACTAACCCACACTTTAGGCATCAAATTCTCTTCCCAAGACTCCTTCCATGAGTGGGCAGCCCAAAAACTCCAAGAAAACTTGAAAATTAGCTCCAAATGGCAGGTTATGGGGGTGTCTCCTAGTATCTCTCCATGAATCAAGGATTTTCCCTTCATGGTTTGGCTCATTTGGACACCTCCTAGTCTTGCTCCACAAGTTTAGGCTTCTCCTTTCATGGCTTTGGCACTTTTGGAAACTTTTGGGTGCCTCCTTGATTTTCTCCCCAAGACATGCTCTCTTCCCTTTTATAACTTGGATTTTTATGGAACATTGCGGGGCACCTCCTTGATCCTCTCTTCAAGAAAAACTCTTGCCATCCTCGCTTGGGTTTATCTGGAAAGAAGTTGTCTCCTCCTTGGATTGAGGTATTTTAATGGATTTCTCTCCCATGTGGTGCAAGAAAAAAAAACCTACTTACTTGAGGCGTGGGGACCAAGGTACACTGGATGGAGATGTGGCAGGGAGTGTGGCACCCACTTGTAGCTGGAAAATGTGGTGCCCTATGGCAAAGGGAATGACACTTACCTGGGCCTTGGACTTGGACTGAGTCAACATGACCCAACAAAAATTGAAATGACAAAATTACAGACTCAAAATTGAGTTGATCAGGTCAACCCTTATTACAAAACTAGAAAACCCTAATTCTTCGGGCAAGGTCAATCAGAGATCCAGATGGAGCCCTGAAGTCTTCTTCTGAGTCTGGTGCCCGCACCAATTCTCTCGGGGTGGGAGGAACTCGACCTTGTCGAGTAAGGCTCAAGTTGGCTCTGGTATCTCTCCAAGAGGTCTGGACCCAAATCTTGTAGTTCTTCTCGGGAGATCCAAGAGTCATCAGAGTCTGGCCTTCCTTGCCAGCAGACCAGGTATCTTTGGTATCCTCGATTACGAGTAGAGATTACCTGATCATCCAAGATCTTTTCAATCTGCTCTTTCCTCACAGGCCAGTTTGTTTGTGGATACACAGGATCGGGATCACTCTCAATAACAGGATTAGGTTCAAAAGGCTCACTGGGAATCACAGTTGGCTCCCTGTACTCTACTAGGTTTGTAATGTTGAAAGTGGAGCTAATGCCTAGTTCTGGAGGTAACTCGAGCACATAGGCATTGGATCCCACTCTCTTCACCACTCTAAATGGTCCAGCTCCTCTTGCATGAAACTTTCTAACGGTTCCAGGAGAAAACCGCTCAGGCCTTAACCTAATCATTACATAGTCTCTCTCAACAAAAGTTTTGACTCGTCTTTGAGAATCAGCCAACTTCTTATAAGTTTCATTACTTAAAGTTATTTTGGCATGAATTTCTTTATGCAAGTCCTTTACATGCTATGCAAGTGCATCAAGAGACTTGTGTGTGTGGGCTAATAGTGAAATCAGATCAAGTGGTGTGTGAGGCTTGTATCCATGAACAATTTCAAAGGGACTCTAGCCTATAGACCTATTGATCGAAACATTGAATGCAATTTCAGCCCTAGACAAAATACAAATCCCAATTCTTGGTGCTCTCAATCAAACCAAAATCTGAGCCAAAGCCTAGTAAAGGGTCAAGAAAACTAAATTAGACTGACGACGCATTCCTAAAGAATGGACATTATTACAATGGAACCCTAAGTCTAAACCTAACAAACTAAGGCTCTCTAGGTTTGACCTTGGGTCGGAGGAGGGCATGCAGAGCATGAAAACTTATTATGGATGCCTAGTAGGTGCCATAAGGTCTTCCAGAAGTAGGTGGCAAACCTAATAGGTTCTGACACGTGGTTCACTCTAAAGGCTTCGACAAAGTATACTTGGATGGTGTAAGAAGCATTGGAAGTCCTAGAGAAAGGGAGAAGATATGAGGTGGAGTCTCGAATTACCTGTTGACTAAAGGTGGTGACCTGAATGTTTGAATGGTGATCTATGAGTGTCAACTGGTCATCCTTACGAAAGGAAAAGTTTGCTACTCCCAGGAATGGATCAAGAGATGGTTCGGGAAGTAGCCTAGGACATGTGATTGCAATAGTTAAGGTTTGTTCTCTAAGCAAATATTGATCCACTTTCTCAAGAACTGGATTAGAGAATGATTCATGGGAGGGCCTACGAATGATGACCTCAAGACTTGAAATTTGACCTATGGGTGCGGAAAGGTATACTCTATAGAAGGGTAGGTCAGTCATGCGAAGGAAGGGGTCTGGGCCCATAAGGAGGACTTCTACAGGACTGGGTGAATCAATCCACTCAAGACAAGGATGTTCAACTGAGATTACGGGAGAGACTTTAGTGGCTGGGCATGGGACAAGGTCCAATTGTAAGAGGCTTGATTCAGTCATCCTAAGGAGAGGATCTACCATAGGGTGGGCATACTTAAACAGTTCAGTGCAAAGATCTTCAATTGGTACTTGGGGAATGACTGTCATTAGAGGGTACGAACTGATAGCTCGGGCTAACACTATGAGTTCTTCCTGGGGGTATTTGACTAAAGGAACCTGATTCTCACAAATCTCTTGAATTTCTGAACTAGGTCCTACCACTTGGTTGCTCTCATTGGTCTCCTCAGGTAAGGAACCAATAGTATCGATGTCACATTCTTCAAGTTCTTCCCCCTCATATTCATCAACTAGACTCAAGCCAGCATCATATACTTCCTCGATGCCATCTTCAATGGGTTTCGGGTCAGTGGTAATCGGGTCAACTGATTCTAGGCTTGTCATACCTAACATTTCTTCCTTATTGGTAGGCTTGGGTTCTCCCTCATTAATGTCATCCTTAGGATTCTTACCACTTAGCTATGCACAAGCCAGTCCTATGCATGGGCTCTGACTAGATTTATGGCCTCTTTCTCCACAAAACAAACATTCTTGCGATATAGGAACCTGGGTCACACTGGGCTTCAAGCTAGTAGAGACCTTACTTGGGCATGGGTGTGGATCTAAATGGTTTGATCTAGAAGACATGGGTTGTTGAGTGACTGGTCTAGAATATTGTAAGGACCTCTCATAGACACGATCCACACTATAGATATCATGGTTAGGCTTCCTAAGGTTATGCTCGGGATCACGGTATAAGGTCCTCCTAGGCTCCTGGCATGGATGAGGTTGGGGCCTATTAAATTTTGGATCAGGGGCCCAATTTTGATGTCTACGTTTCTCAAGTACTTGGACTCGATCCCTAAGCTGGGTAAAATTCTCATGGACTTGTTCTTTACACTGGGTAACAGTAGCAGTCATATCCTGACTCAATTTGTTCATACTTTCAGTAAGAGCTCTAACCATGGCCTCTAAATCAGGTTGGGTTTGACCAGGTTGGTAGGGTACTCCATTCCGGGTATACATGATGATGCAAGCAAACACACAAAATGTGACTAGACTAAAGTGACTACTGTCTCACTAGACCTAGAGTCCAAACTAGATGCCCAATCAGAGTGGCAAGCTAGCCTGTAGTAACTCGGGACTCAGCCAGGCAGGTGTAAGGGGAGTGTTAGGTCCCTAATTGCCAATCCTAGACACCAATCAGAGATTGGCCAGGTAGGCGGACCAGCACACAAGCCCTTCGGGATAGAATCCCTGAACCACCGTTCTAGACACTGAGTACAAAGCACACACAGAGTAACTAGACAAACTGACTCAACATTAGCCTAGACCCGACTTGTTGGTGTCCCTAGCCCACTAGGGCAAATTAACTCTAATAAATTTTAAAATTAGGCTTAGGATCAAATGAATGGGTGGTGATTTTTGGGCTAAGGAGAGGTTATCAACTCCTCCCCTTATCTTAGATGCTCAAATGCCCTTAGGATGAGTTAGGAGATGATCACTCAAAAAATTTGAATTGCAGAAACATAGAAACAGAGTTGCAGCAATTTAACTCTCAGAAATTTTACAGAAACCAATAAATCATAGGAAAATTATGTAAAATAGCTTCAATTATACCGGTTCTATAAAAATAAAAATCATGTAATTTAGAGTTACCTGCAATGAGAAACAATTCCTGCAACATAATAGTTACAGACTAAAAATAGGGTGCTTCCCCCGTTTACAATTCCTGCCACGAAGTTGTAACCCAACGGATCCCCTACATGCCCTAGGAACACCCCATGGAATGGAAAGAGGAGGTTCGCACCTCACTTCATTCCTAGGACCGGACGTCCTAGGGAGTCTACTTCGAGCAGACAAAGTAAAAGGAGAGAGACTTAAAACAAGCAAGCAAAACAGAAACCCTAGACTGTGCTCTGATACTAGAATTGATGCAGAACGAATACTCTGATACCAAAAATGATGCAGAACAAAAAAGATGATGTGATGCGGAAGTAAATTAAAATTAATATATTTTTTTTTAATATATTTTCAGAAGTCGGCTTTGACTCAAAGGAAAGATAAACTAATGTTGAAAGAAACTAAGAAATGACAGAGAGCACAATTAAAAGGAGTAGATTATCAGAGTAACTCAAAAGTAGGATCGCTGGGGATTGAGAAACCCCCAGATCTAGGGTTTGCTCTGAGTTTCAACGAAACAGACAAAGTGAGAAGGGAAGGTTCTTGTTACCTAGCAGTGATATCTCTCGTTGCTTCAATTGGAGGACACTCTCGAGCAGATTATAGGATCCTTGGAGATGGGGTATCTTCGCAATGGATCCTCGGATTGTAGTCCTATGGCAAGGTTGGCCTCCTTCTCGAACTCAGGATCTGGAAGAAGAAGAAAAAAAAAAAAAGAACCAGAAACTCAAAGAAAGACACTGACTTGAGGACTTAATGAAGATTGTTGGATGTAGAAGTTCCGGAGATCTTGATACTGATCCGACTCTTCTTTGAACTTGCTCTGTAGTTGAAACAATTGATCTGAACCTGGATGCTGGTGGTCGGCCTCTATGTTGAAGAGAGGGGCCATGGGATGTAGATGGAAAATTAGGGTTTGGTGGTGGTGGAGTAGAGATGGGTGGACTAAGCTAGAGTTTTGGGGTTGGAGATCTCACACCTCCTCAAGGTTCCTAGGGAACCCGGATTTACTCCCTCATGGAGCTCAACACTTGAATACAAGTGCGGAAGAGAGAAACACAAAGTTGCTCACAAAGAAATTGATTTCATTCATCATTTTTTTAAATTCAAGAGTTACATAGAGTTGAATATATAGACATAACAAAGAAATAAAATTTTATACATTTCCCATCTGGGACTAATAGGACTAACCCACACTTTAGGCATCAAATTCTCTTCCCAAGACTCCTTCCATGAGTGGGCAGCCCAAAAACTCCAAGAAAACTTGAAAATCAGCTCCAAATGGCAGGTTATGGGGGTGTCTCCTAGTATCTCTCCATGAATCAAGGATTTTCCCTTCATGGTTTGGCTCATTTGGACACCTCCTAGTCTTGCTCCACAAGTTTAGGCTTCTTCCTTTCATGGCTTTGGCACTTTTGGAAACTTTTGGGTGCCTCCTTGATTTTCTCACCAAGACATGCTCTTTTCCCTTTTATAACTTGGATTTTTATGGAACATTGTGGGGCACCTCCTTGATCCTCTCTTCAAGAAAAATTCTTGCCATCCTCGCTTGGGTTTATCTGGAAAGAAGTTGTCTCCTCCTTGGATTGAGGTATCTTGATGGATTTCTCCCCCAAGTGGTGCAAGAAAAAAAAACCTACTTACTTGAGGCGTGGGGACCAAGGTACACTGGATGGAGATGTGGCAGGGAGTGTGGCACCCACTTGTAGCTGGAAAATGTGGTGCCCTATGGCAAAGGGAATGACACTTACCTGGGCCTTGGACTTGGACTGAGTCAACAAGACCCAACAAAAATTGAAATGACAAAATTACAGACTCAAAATTGAGTTGATCAGGTCAACCCTTATTACAAAACCAGAAAACCCTAATTCTTCGGGCAAGGTCAATCAGAGATCCAGATGGAGCCCTGAAGTCTTCTTTTGAGTCTGGTGCCCGCACCACCAAGTGTTGGATTCTTGGTGATCCTGCTAAAACCAAGTGTTGGGTTTCTTTGGTAAGCCTGGTTTAAAAACAAAAGGGTGTTGGGTTTGGATTGTGATCTCGGTAAAATAATCCTATTGTATTCTTGTTAGAATATAGTAGAAATCCCAAGTGGTATCTTGGATAGTGAATATAGGAGCTGGGGTGCTCCGAACTACTATAAACCTGCTATATTTGCATTGTAATTTTAAAACTTGCTTCTGCTTTTCCTTTAATTATCTAAATCACAGCACCTAACACTTCAAAGAAGTTTTCAAAGAGCACATATCTATTAAATTTTTCAAATTCTCAATTAACCCCCCTCTTAAGAAAGCCACCTGGGCAACATTTATAAAACCCAATTCATCCCCTTCTTGGGTTGCATCATCACTGGGCAATAATATAACTCTCCCCCTTTTTGTCATCATTAAAAAAAGGTTAAAGAAAAGATAGGATGATAATTACAGAAATTGAGCAATAATCACAAGAGTTAATATCCAAAGACAAAACATTGATATAAAAACTTCATTCATTGAAATCAAAATTTCATACATTGATACAAACTTTCATAGATAGATACAAGATGGTAAACAAACATTGATGCATATAAGTAATGCTAGAATGTAAGCTAACTAACATAGAGACTACCCTAAGAAGTACCTTCCTCATCAGAGGATCCAATCTCAATCGGTTCAGTATCAGTAGAAAGACGGGATCGTGGCCACATCGACCGGAGATCAAAGAATCGGGTCTAGGTAGGTCTCGATAAAACACGACGGCCTCATCCTCTACTTCTAACATATGTCTTGCCTCTGGCTAGTGCAGAAGAGGTGGAGGCAATATCAGTAACAGGAACAACACTGACCGAAGCAACTGTATCAAGAGGAAGGGGTAAAGGATCAAAAATGGGTCTGGAATCAGGATGGTGGAGGAGATCAGGGGTATAAAATCCAAGTTCTTTAATAAGGGAAGATGTATGCAAAGCTGAAGAATGTAAGACTAGTGTACCAAAAGATAGAATGATAGGAGTAGGTGCAGGAATGGAAGAATGATGTGGATTAGATCTAGAAGGAGAGGATAAAATCGGAGTCTCAAAATGTAAATGGGAAGGATCAGGAATGGGGCTCCTAGGAACATCTACTGTTGTCTGTGGCTCTGGCTTCGTCACGAAATCTGTTATGTCAAACTTTGCAGAGTCAGACTGATCATCTGCCATGTCAGGTCCTGGAGTGGATGGTGCTGGAGGTGAATCAGAAGGAGCTGAAGGTGGAGGAGCTCTACCTGATGAAGGTCTAGCTAATGCAGCTAAAATAGCAGAGATGCCATCACTCAATCCTCGATGGCTCTCCCTCATCTCCATATGCATCCTGTCGACTCGCTGATGAATAATCATGACCTCAGTCTCTATGTGAGCGACCCTATCCTCTAAACTATCAGTAGCACTAGGGATATCTATCTGTGTAGGAGTGGCTGGCTTGGGCTGAGGAGTAGGCTCTGGCTGTGCCTCAGAAGTCTCTCTATGTAGCTCAAATGGCCCTGCCTCACCAGAAAAGATATGCTCCTCCTCTATCACCTCATCATCTCTATCAGTGGCCTAACCAGATATACGCCGTCTCCACTGGCCTCTAACTAGATGGTACCCTATTGACTCTGGTCTTGATTTTGATGATTGACAAAATGTTTAAGTATATATGAGTACTCATTGTATTTTAAGTGTGTTTATCAGATCTTAGTACTCATCTATGTTGAATGAAGAATTACTTGTATTTCAGTTAAAAAAGTCCTTAAATTAATGAAAAATCAAGTATATGGACTTTGAAATTAGTATGGAAGAACTTGAAGTAGTAAAAGTTTGATTTTCAGCAAGTTTCAGCAATGGCATGCCCAAGTGTCGACACCTAGAGATGAAAAATCGACACATGAGAATGAAGTGTCGATACTTGAAGAATGAAATATCAACTCAAGACTTGAGATTTTTTGAAAATACAGAACTATGCCATCTGGAGGTTTTTGCCTCAAGTGTTGACTCACGGGAATGAAGTATCGATACTTGAAACTGAAGTGTCGACACCTGGAGGTGAAGTGTCAACACCTGGAGGTGAAGTGTCGACACTTGGACAGTAACGGCTAGTTTTCTGAGCTGTAGAACTTCTCCAACTTGTTTTCAAACAGCTATATTTTCAACCCCAATGGCTATAAACGGTCATTTAAGTGTTGGGAGGCTATATAAATATCAAAAATCAAATGGGAAAGTAATCCTTTGGTGAGATCATTGAATATTCTTCAAGGATTGAAGAATTGAGTGGTTCAAGCCTTCAAACTTTAAGTTTCAAAGAGAGCATCCAAAGTTCACATCATCAAGCTGCATTCAAAGGCTTCAATAACTTGAAGATAAGATCTTCATCAATAATCAAGGACTTCAAAGAGATATTTGCTTTATTTTAGAAAGCTTTAATTGTATTATTTCATATTTGTTCTTACATTATTTTACTTAAGGTTTTTTGTGAGCCTTGAAAAATCAAAGAGATTTTTGGTAAGCCTTAGAAAACCAAAGTAGTTGTTGGTGAGCCTTGAAACCAACTAGGATTTAACTTGTGATCCCGAAGACAAAATAAGTTGTTTAGATTCTTGGTTAACCCGTAAAACCAAGGATGGTTGTTGGTGAGCATTGAAACCAACTGAGGTTTTACTTGTGAGCCCGAAGACAAAATAAGTTGTAAAGGTTATTGGTGAGCCAAGGTTATAAAACCATCTTAGTGGAATTCCCAAGGGGATCTTGGGGAGTGGATGTAGGTGCCTTGAAGTGCACCGAACCACTATATATCTTTGTGTTTGTATGATTAATTTTCTCTTGTGCATTTACTTTGTTTATTCCGCTGCATATTGTTTTGAAGCACACTAATACATTGCCAAAACACTAGCATTTGATTTGAAGTAGCACATACTTGCTTTAGTTTATCAAAGTAGTTTAAAAGTTTTATAAAACCCAATTCACCCCCCCTCTTGGATTGCCTACCTGAGCCTACATACCCCATCCTGTGAAGAGATCTGATGTCATAGACGTCTGTGTGTAGTAGCTGTCTGTAAGGCTTATCGTCTACGACCACTCCATAAGCTCTAAAGAGTAAAGTCAATCCCATCCCGTAGGGTAGACAGTCTCTGGCTGATCGATGCCTCTGTCAACTGATGTACCGTAAGCATTGGGAGGCATATTGGAGTGCACTATACAAGAGACACTATAACCAAGAGCTCACACTCTATGATGAAGTCAAATCATCTGGTCTTTGGCAAAAGAATTCGAGCAACAATGTGGTGCGGTAACCTCATCTCAGGCATCAATCTCGAAGCAACAATAGTGGCTCCCTCAGGAAGATCATCCATCTCAAAAATGCATCAAAGTCCACTAATCATGTCCACTAGAGCATCCATAACTGATCCTCTCATAGGAATGTCCCATACTCGGCTCAGAATCTTTGCAGATACGGGGACATCTTTGCCATGGACCTGTGCTATCTAGCCATCACTACCTCAGGCAAGTGATCCGTAGAACTCTCTAATCAATCCCTGGTAGAATCTCTCTGATAATGAACAAAAAGGTGCTAAAGCCGCATCCCTCAACCACTGGCCAATCTGGAAGTGCTACTGGTCTA
Organism: Areca catechu; assembly: GCA_021397845.1. Classification (NCBI taxonomy): domain Eukaryota; kingdom Viridiplantae; phylum Streptophyta; class Magnoliopsida; order Arecales; family Arecaceae; genus Areca; species Areca catechu. The sequence goes on along the minus strand of CM038051.1, from coordinate 171,996,470 downwards.
GGAAATCGAAGTCCACTTAACGATCACCGATGATAGTCTTCGATCCCATCCTATTTGCTGCAAAAATAGGGGGTATGGCAGGAATATTAGGCACATCTGCTACTCTATCCTCATGCCTTGCCTTGGTTCTTCTCTCTTCCTCCTGAATGGAAGGTCTAAGATGCCAGACAACTTATTTTCTAGGTCCCATTCCAAGGAAACAAGGGAGGACAACAAGAAAGTGGAGAAGCTAGGGTTTCTACGGTGAAGAAATTTGGAAACGGGATAAAGAATAGTAGAAAACCAAAATGTACCTATCCCAAATGAAGAATCGAGTGAATGTAACTGAAATTTGGAGGGAAGGAGATGATGGAGCACTATTTGGGGATGAGTCGGCTTGAATTGGAATGGAAAAATTGAAGAAAACACTTCGTTTTTCCTATTTTAACTCAGTCTGTCGCCGTTCAAGTGTTGACTCACAACACAAGATCAAGTGTCGACACTTCCAGGTGTCGACACTTCCAAGTATCGACACTTCAACTCAAAACCAAGAAAAATGGGAAAAGGATCATTGATCAAAATAGAATAGGATTTGAATGAATTTAGAGAGATTAAACATGATTTATAAGCAATTTTGATCAATCAAGAATTAAAAAATTATGAAGAGATGGAAATTTCAATCAAAAGGGTTAATGATCCCTAATTCTCTTCTAATCATACAGAATCAATCCTCTTGGAGAGGTTTAGTCAATATGTCAGCTAGTTGCATTTCAGAATAAATAAATTCAAGCATAATATCATTATTTTCAACATGATTTCTAATAAAATGATGCCTAATTTCAATATGTTTACTTCTAGAGTGCTGAACAAGATTTAGCTAAATTTATAGTACTAGTATTATCACATTTTATGGGTATCTTAGTTAGTTTAATTCCAAAATCTTCAAGTTATTGCTTAATCCACAAGATTTTAGCACAATAACTTCCTGCTGCAATATACTCAGCCTCAGCTATAGATAGCACAACTGAAGTTTGTTTCTTGCTAAACCAAGAGATTAAGTTAACTCCAAGAAATTGACAAGTTTCACTTGTGCTTTTTCTATATAATTTACATCCAGCAAAGTCAGCATCTGAATAACCAATTAAATCAATAGATGAATCTCTAGAATACTATAAACCAATATCAATTGTACTAGATAGATATCTAAGTATGTGCTTAACAGCTAATAAATGAGATTCTTTAGGATCATACTGATATCTAGCACACATACAAATACTAAACATAATATCTGGTCTACTAGCAATCAAATATAATAAACAGCCAATCATTCCTCTATATAATTTATGATCAATAGATTTACCATGCTCATCTTTATCAAGTTTACAAGAGGGGCTCATAGGTGTACCTATTATCTTGGTAGTCTCCATCCCAAACTTTTTTAAGATTTCTCTTGTATACTTAGCATGGTTGATGAATATCCTATCTTTGGTTTGCTTGATTTGGAATCCGAGAAAGAAATTAAGCTCTCTCATCATGCTCATCTCGAACTCAACCTGCATAAGCTTGACAAACTCTTGACAAAGAATTTCATTGGAAGCACTGAATATAATGTCATCAACATAAAATTGTACTACTAATAGATCATCATTTTTTCTTTTTAAAAATAATGTAGTATCAACATGGCCTCTAGAAAAATCATTTTCAATTAAAAAATTACTCAACCTTTCATACCATGCTCGGGGTGCTTGCTTTAAATCATAGAGTGCCTTGTATAGTTTGAAAACATGATCAGGATGTGCATTATTTTCAAAACTAGGTGGTTGTTCAACAAACACTTCTTCTTCAATAAAACTATTTAGAAAAGCACTTTTGACATCCATTTGAAATAATTTGAAGTTCATGAAACATACAAATGCTAATAATAGTCTAATTGCCTCAAGTCTAGCAATAGGAGCAAAGGTTTCATTAAAATCAATCCCTTCCTCTTGATTGTAGCCTTTGATAACTAACCTAGCTTTATTTCTAGTAACAATACCATTTTCATCAAGTTTGTTTCTGAAAACCCATTTTGTGCCAATAATTGGAACATTATATGGTCTTTCAACTAAAGTCCAAATATTATTTCTTTGGAATTAATTTAGTTCATCTTGCATTGCATTAATCCAATTCAGGTTTTTTTCGACTTTTTCAATACATTTTGGTTTAATTTGAGAAACAAAAGTAATATAGTCACATTCATTTCTAATTGAAGATCTTGTTCTTATCCCTTTTGATGGATCACCTAAGATTAACTCCTTAGGATGTCCATGAGCATACCTCCACTCTTTGGATAGATTCGGATGCTTTGGTGTGGGTTGTATGACTTCTTCTCTTTCATTCTTGTCTTGATCTTCTTCATTCTCTTGAGAGGGTTTATTATCCAAAGTAAGCTTCTTTAGTTCTTGAGCACCTGCACATGCATCAGAAGTATCCTATTTTTTAGAGAATTTGTTAGGAGATTCTTCAAATACTACATGTACAGTTCCTCTACTACTAAAGTTCTCTTATTAAAAACTCTGTATGCCCTACTTGATGTAGAGTATCCTAAGAAGATACCTTCATTAGACTTGGCATCAAGTTTTTCTAAATTATTTTTACCATTATCATAATAAAGCATTGACAACCAAAAACTCGAAAATATTTCAAAGTAGGTTTTCTTTGTTTCCAAAGATCATATAGAGTTTTCTTTAAAATTGATCGAATTAAAACATGGTTTAAAATATTGCATGTAGTATTTATTACTTCAGTCTAAAAATATTTTGGCAAATCATTTTCACAAAGCATTGTGCATCCCATTTCTTCTAAAGTACGATTTTTCCTTTCTACTACCCCATTCTGTTAAGGTATCCTAGGTGCAGAAAAATTGTGTTATATTCCTTTTTCATTACAAAAGTTTTCAAATCTTGATTTTCAAATTCAGAACCATGGTCACTACGAGTACAAATAACTGAAGTACCTTTTTTATTGGAAACTTTTTGATAAAACTTTATAAAAGCTAAAAACGATTCATCTTTGTGAGCCAAAAATTGAATCCATGTAAATCGAGAAAAGTCATCCACTATAACTAATCCATATCTCTTGCCTTCTAGGCTAGATATCCTAGTTGGTCCAAAAAGATCCATATGGAGTAGTTCTAATGGCCTTGAAGTTGAAATAAAACCTTTAGGTTTGAAAGATGTTTTTACTTGTTTTCCAAATTGACATGGTTCACAAATTTTATCTTTCTCAAAACTAAGTTTTGGCAAATCTTTTACTAAATCTGTTTTGCATAATTTTGATAATAAATACATGCTTGCATGACCTAATCTACGATGCCACAGCCAACTAGTCTCATTAATAGTGGAATTCATTGCAACTAGGCATTCACCATTAGGCAAAGATAGATTATCCAAATCAACTAGATAGATATTACCATGCCTTTTTCCAATGAATTTTACTTCAATATTATCAGGACTATCAATTATGCAAAGAGATGATTCAAAAATAACTTAAAAACCTTTATCACAAAATTGACTAATGCTAAGCAGATTATGTCTCAAGCCTTCAACTAAAATAACATTATCAATCCAAGTAGAAGGAAAAATGTGAACCCTACCGATACCAATAATCTTTCCTTTACCATTATCACCAAAGGTTACACTCCCTTCATTTAATGCTTCAAGAGAGGTGAATTGCTTCACATCTCCTGTCATGTATCTTGAGCAACCACTATCGAGATACCACGGTACTTTCTTTTCTTTGGTTGCAAGACACACCTACAAAACAATTTAAGTTTTGATTTTAAGTACCCAAGCCAACTTGGGTCCTTTAGGGTTAGTACTAAAAGTAGTTCCTTTTGGAACACAAATCTTTCTAGAATTATTAATTTTTCTCAAATCATAATGGAATGCTTTATGACCTATCTTTTTACAAGAAAAACATGTGATGCTTGATAATGCAGGAATAAAGAAATTTTTAAAAAACTTTTGCTATTTTTGAGGTTTAAAACCTAATCCATCTTTGTTAAAAATAGCTCTTTGATTATACAAAACAAGATTCAACTTTTCAAAACTATAGGTGAATTTTTCAACAAAGGGTTTTACCTTATCAAGCTCATCTTTATATTTCTTGTTTTTTATTTCAAGATCTTTGCATTTCTTCAAAAGCTCATTGTTTGAAATATTTACTTTAGGTCTTTTCAAAACTTCATTTTCCATTGATAAAGCTTTGTTTCATTTTTTTAAAATATCAATTTTATTTTTCAAATCATTAACTTCATCCAAAAGATAATTGTTTTCATGTGAGAAAGAGTTTGCATGCTTTTTTCAACTTTCTATTTTTCAGATATTATCAACTTATAATCATGCATTAACTCATCAAATGCAGTTCTTAATTCATCAAAAGTATAATCAACTTCAAGATCAGAATTTACCTCTTTTTCATGTTGTGCCATGAAACAAAGATTTGCAACTTCAATTTGTTCTTCATCTGAGCTGGAGTCCTCACTATCACTCCAAGTCGCTATCATTGCTTTCTTTCTAAGCTTCTTCCTTGATTTCTTTAGGAGAGGGCAGTCATACTTGTAATGTCCAAGCTTTTTGCATTCAAAGCAAATAGGTACCTCCTTCTCCTTGTCCTTGTCTTTCTCCTTTTCTTTCCCTTTTCCTTGGTTGGAACTTTTTCTTGTAAGAAAATTTCTTTCTTCTTATGAATTTTCAAGATTTTCTTGCTAATAGTACTTCATCACCTTTATTTTCTTCTTCTTCTTCTGATTCTTCATTTGAAGACTCTTCTTGTGTTATAGACTTGAAAGATATAGTCTTCTTCTTTTTGTCCATATCCATTGCTTTTTGCTCCAAGTTCAACTCATAAGTCATGAGTGAACCTACTGGCTGCTCCAATGGAAGTTTCTCAATATCTTTGACTTCTTGTACGGCGGTCACTTTTGGATCCCAAGATGTTGGTAGAGACCTGAGAATTTTGTTAACAAGATCGATATTAGACATAATTTTACCTAGGCTTCTCATGTCATTTTCAATATTTGTGAACCTAGTGTACATATTAGTAATTGATTCATTAGGTTCCATGCAAAACATCTCATAAGTGTGCACAAGCATGTTAACCTTAATATTTTTCACTTGATCGGTACCCTCATGAGTAACCTCAAGTGTGTTCCATATTTCTTTAGCTGAGGTGCATGTGGAGATCTTGTTGAATTCACTAAGATCTAATGCACAGTAAAGGAGATTCATTGCTTTTGCATTGACCTCGGATTGTTTAATGTCATTTTCATCCCAATCCTCTTCAAGCTTTGGGATGGAAACACCATTAACCACAACCGAAGGAATATGAGGACCTTTATCCACTACTTTCCATAAATTATAATCTATAGAATGCATGTAAATTCTCATTCGAGTTTTTCAATATGTATTATTAGTGCCATTAAAATAAGATGGTCTATTTAAGGCTTGTCCCTCAACTACACTAGTGCCAAGGGAGGCTGCCATAGATCTTTACTCAAGATGGTTAGATCTATGTACTGAGAATGTGGTTCTGATACCACATGTTGCCCAGTAAGCAACCCAAGAGGGGGGTGAATTGGGTTTCTAAAAACTATTTACAAGTATGTATGCCAGTTCAATAACCAATACAAATGCTAGTGAGATGCAAGTGTTGTGTGCTCTTAAAGAGTATGCAACAGAAATTTAAATTGCAATGAAAGTAAGAGCAAATAAAAAGAAACAATCAATCACAAAAACAAAGCAAGTATAGAGATTCGGTGCTTTCAAATGCATCTACGTCCACTTCCCAAGATCCACTTAAGAATTCACTATAATCACTCATGATTACAGCCGATTAGTTTTCTGAGCTCACTAATCAAAACTCCTTTTTGTTTTCACAAGGCTCACCAAAAAAACTCTTTTGATTTTCAAAGGCCAACCAAAAATCTCCTTGGTTTTCAACTAGGCTAACTAAAAATCTCCTTGGTTTTCAACTAGGCTAACCAAAAACCTCCTTGGTTTTGTTCTTAGGCAAACCAAAAATCTTGATACAACAAAATATGAAATGAAGTAAAGAATACAAGAAAAGCTTTATAATAAAAGCTGTTATCTCTTTGAAGTTCGATGAAGATGCTTGTCTTTAATTTGATGAAGCATCAATCAAAGCTTAAAAGGTTGGACTTGAATGCTCTTGATTGCTTTGAATGCTTGAAGGCTTCTTTAGCTTGAAAGTAGTTGCTCTCAATGAATGTGTAAGTGAATGAGCTTTCTTTTCTTCCTTTTTCACTTCTCTCTTATTTCTTATTGTTTCTTCTTGTTTATTGTTGTTTCTTTTTGAATTTAATCCACTTAAATACCATCCCAAGGCCTAAAAGTTGGTTTATGACTATTAGACATGAGAAACTAGCTGTTGTGGGTGAAAGGGATGAGTTCTGCATTTAAAAAAATTAGCCATTACTGTTTTCAGAACTTCAAGTATCGACACTTCAGTCCTGTGAGTCAACACTTAGGGCCGACACTTAAGTCCTATGAGTCGACACCTAGTTCAAAATTCAGCTTTGAGACTTTCTGGAAATCTCAGGTAAGTCAACACTTCATCTAGTGAGTCGACACTTGAGGTGAGTCTTGAATTTTAGCATATTTGTAAAAAAATTATCTCAGGCTTTTCGTCGATCCTTGAGTCGACACCTTAAGTCGACACTTGAATGGCATGAGTTGACACTTCAAGCATGCCATCTAAAACTTCTTTCTGCGTGCTTACTTGAGTCGACACTTGCACTATCATGAGTCGACACTTGGATTGTGAGTCGACACTTTGAGTCGATACTTGCTGAAACTTCTTCAAAAATGATTGAGACTCTACCGAATCCTTTTTCAACTTGACTCTTTAATTCCTTTCAAGCAATTCTTAGATACTTAAGTCCATTAAACATTGATGTTTTATCCATAGAAAGGGCTTCTTCAATTATTTGACAAGCAATTCAATTTGACTAACTTGATGAGTACATTTTTTTAATGAAAATATACTTTAGCAAACTGTTAGTACTCAATTATACTTAAGTATTTTGTTAATCATCGAAATCAATAACAGAGTCAACATCAAGCCAAATATGATTTAGCTTAAGATCAAATTGGATTTGATTTTTCATGCTCTCTTTCCTTTAAAAAGATTTAAATTCAAATTTTGAATCTTGGTTGAAATTGGCTGCAAGGCTTTTATGGAATGCATTACTTGGGAATGCAAATTTTCTCCCATTTAAACCTAAGCTAATTTGGTTTAACCCTTAACCCTCTCTTCCAATCACTTCACCTTCCATATCTCTCTCCCTCTTCGCTGCCACTATAAATAAGTGTTATTGTAGGGACAACAAAATGATGACAAGCTGGGCTCTTCTAATAGAGAAAGAAAAGGATTCCCTAGAGTGGGGTTTGAGAGAATTAGGGTTTTGGGTGTGAGCCTACCTAGCAATCAAGCTAGGGTTTGGGAAAAGAGAGTTGGTTAGGAAGGGTTCCACTTCCACTTCTCCTCATTGTCCTCCAATAAGTTCTTCCCTGTGGCTTTAAGAAAGTATTGCAGGTCCAAGGAAGGAGAAGATTGGTTTCCAAGATCCTGAGGAGCTAGTACTCCAAGGGAGTTAATTGGGATCGAGCCTTTATGTGAACTACCTGTAGAGGCTAGACACTTATATGGCTCGGCAACTCTTCATCACCTCCATCCAACAATTTAAAGATAATGTACCTTTCTCTTGGTCTCATGTGATCAAATCTATAGCATGAAATTGTTACATGCTTTTCTTTTTTATTGTTTATGGTATCCTTTGCATGTACTTTTATTATGTTGGATCTTGTTGCAGGCAGATTGGTAGATCGACTTGATTAATCAACCAAGTCTTTCGCTATTCTTTATTTTAAAATAGTTTTAAAATATAGTCATTGGTATCAGAGCCAGATTCCTGTAGCATAATAATAGTAGCATGTTAAGATATCATTAATTTTTTCTTTTAAAGTACTTGGATTGAGTGCATCATTATGGTCATTCAGTCATATTAGAGAAATAGGGCTGCAAGACACTCTCTTCCCATTCAATGGGGTCTCCTATGGCATGTAGGGATGCCTCTTGTGATGTGACTCATGAAGAAGAAAAGTAAAGGTGTTGACTCATGAGCGCGTATCGAAAAATATGGCATTCAGTTGTCACCCTGTCTCAGGCCATGTGTCGACCCTAGTGTCGACACCTAGTATCGACACTTGACCCTGATGAGTCGATACTTGACTTGAGAATGCTGAAAAATAATGAATTCAAATTCTAATTGGTTGTAAAATTGTTTTACATTATAAATTAAAATTGTTTCAATTTATGAAGATTATTGAACTTAATTGAGAATTAAGTTACCTTGAATGACAAAGTGATCTAGGAATATGATTCAAAGATTTTAAGTCATTTCAATAAGCTTTAACAGTCATGGGTTAGCTTCAATTAGGTCCTTAATTGGGTTGACCTAAGTTTAGATGTATTGGACTAAATAGAGAACTAATATAATCAAATGTTGAGTTAGGATTTATCTCTATAGATCTCTCTAATAGTTAAATTAATTAGTCCATAAATCTAAATGGACCTGATTTGTGGCTTAATGATCAGCCCGAGTCTTTAGACTAGTCTAATCGAGTCTAATGAACCAATTGGTATCTAAGGTAAGTATGGCATTTGATTATAGTTCTTTGGGGCTATCTCTTACCTGGCCAACCCGGTTGGTGTCTAAGGCAAGATCGTTAATGATGGAACCCATCCCATGATCTCACTTACCTGGCTAATGTGGTGATCAGAATTGATTAGATAGCTTACTGACTCGTGTTAACCCATGTCACCTAAGGTTAATCGGTCTTGACTGATTTTAAGTGCCCTTGAATCATTAATTTCTGAAACCCTCCTTAATGACTGATGTAGTTAGTGGGAGGTTGATCCATGTCTTCTTATTTATTTCATATGTCATATTAAATTTAAACCCTCTAAATTATTAGGTCCATAAAAGGATAAGGTTATAGGGATAACTAAGTCCTAGCCTCCCATTAAGTGTAATGGTAATGGGTCCAATAGTTGGATGTTCATCGACAGATCCAAAGATCGAGTGTTCATCGGGCTATTGAAATTGCCATTCCTAATATGATGGCTCAGTGCAACTCTCTTAATGATGGTCAAGTGGGCCGGCCAAAGTCGGGCTTGACTATTCATTGGTTAGAAGTATTGAATTTTATTATATTAATGGTTGGACCTAACCAGGACCTTCAATAGGAGGTCCAAAGATCGATTGAAGTGTATCTTAGGATAAAATATAAATACTAGAAGTTACTTGGAGAAGTAATTGGTTAAAGAACCTACCTTTAGATGTGCATGGATGGGCCGGCCAAAGTCGGGATCATGTGTTGTCTATTGGGTTCTAGTACCCACTAAGGAATTAAAGTAATTCCTCGGATTGGAGATAGAGGCTACCTGGCTGAACAAAATAGTGGGAGGGCCTTTAGACTAAAGTCCATGTCTTTAGGTTAATAATTTATATACACTAATAGGTTTTGGTTTTCCTTTCAGATATCTACCAACTTGTCACTTCGATCTCTTCTTGATAATCAGGAACTCATGGATCCCAACTTTGATAGCTAGTATTGAAGGCTCAGGATTGTCCTGGAGCATGAACGGATATTATATGTGATATCGGATCTGGTGCCTGAAACCCCTGCTCCCAATGCTTGGGATTCGATCAAAGACACTTATCAGAAGTGGCTCTCTGATAGGACCACTGTTTGATGCATCATGTTGTAGCAATGAACAACGAGTTCAGTCACAAATTTGAGGAAGCCCAGCCGGAGGAGATCCTTCAAAAGTTGAATAAGTCCTTCGGTACACTAGATGACATTAGGAGGTACAAGGTCTCTTATGCTATCTACAATGTGCGGATGCTTAATAGAGCCTCAGTCACTGATCATGTATTATACATGATTGAGATGATTGAGAGCCTGGGCAAGCTCGGATGTCCCTTGCATGAACAACTCAGGAAATATGCGATACTGAGTTCCCTACCCTCTTCTTATCTAGACTTTCTCGATCATTTTAGAATGAATAAGCCTATAGTTAACTATCACAATCTATTGGGGATACTACAGACTTATGAGAAAGATCACCAACTCAATAAAGGGGTGGTAAATCTAGTGGGAGGATCTTCAGCAGGACGTCATCCCTTTAAGAAAGGGAAAAAGAGAAATAAAGAGAAGAAGGTGCAAAATACTTCTAGGCCCAGTCAAGTCAAGAAGGTGAAGGCTGATAAGAGCTAGGCGAAGTGCTTCTTCTATAAAAAGCATGGTCATTGGAAGGGGAATTGTCCTCTTCATATTGCATCTCTTGACCTGAATAGGTCCAAGAAGAGGAAGCAGCAGGGCAGTGCTAGATAAGGTATTTATATGATAATGCCTTGTAGTTTCTCTATCTGCGATACTACTAACTGGGTATTGGATACCAAAAGTCTAATTCATATTTACAATTCTTTGCAGGGACTTCAACTTTGTAGGAGATTCGATGACGGCGAGAGATTCTTGAATGTGGAAAATTGAAGCCAAGTTCCAGTCCCGACATTAGAAGTCCTCAAATTAGTTTTCAAGTCTTGTACAATCATTTTGAATGAGTGTCATTACTGTCCATCTTTCATCCTGAATGTCATTTCTGTAGGTCAATTGGCCATGTATGGTTATGAACTATCAACAAAGAATGACATTTGCAAAATCATTTGGAATGGTTCTGTTGTGATAAATGGATACATGAATAATGGCATTTATGTACTATCCTGACTTGTTAGTGTAGTGTACACATCTAGCAAACACTCTAGAATAAATAATGTCAGCAATGCATATCTATGGCATTATAGGCTAGGTCATATTAACAAGAACAGGATAAACAAGTTGAAAAGCGAGGATCTTCTCAAGATCAGTGAATGTGATTCACTACCAACCTGTGAGTCCTGTCTTCTTAAAAAGATGACAAAATCACCTTTTACTGGAAAAGGTGTACGAGCCAAAGAAATTCTAAGTCTGGTACATACTGATGTATGCAGACCTATGAATATTAATGCTAGAGGTGGGTATAATTATTTCATTTTGTTTACAGATGACCTTTCAAGGTATGGTTATGTCTTCTTGATGAGACATAAATCTGAATCATTTGAAATATTCAAATGATATTGTAATAAAGTAGAAAAATAAACTGGAAAGCATATCAAAATCTTTCGATTAGATCGATATGGTGAATATCTTTTTGATGATTTTCTGACATATCTTGAAGAGAATGGGATTATCTCTCAATGGACACCTCTAGGGATACCTCAGTTAAATGGAGTGTCTAAAAGGAGGAATCAAACCCTGTTAGACATGGTTCGATCTATGATGGGCTTTGCTTCTCTATTGCTATCCTTTTGGAAATATGCTCTAGAGTCAGCCTGCTACCTTTTAAATAGGGTTCCGAGTAAGTCCGTTAGCAAAACCCCATATGAGATATGGACTAGACATAAGCCGATACTAGCACTTTCTTAGATCTGGGGTTACCCAACTTATGTCAAACATTTGGAAATTGATAAGCTTGGACCTAGGTCTGATCGGTGCCTATTTATTAGGTATCCAAAAGAGTCTAAGGGATACTACTTCTACTTAGCTGAGGAACAAAAGTTGTTCATTAGTCTTAGGACTATCTTTTTGAAAAAGGAGTTCCTTGATGAAGGAACTATAGCCGCTAAGATTGAACTTAGTGAAGTTCAACAAGTAGAAGAATCGACATACTTAAAGAACAACATAGAATCGGTTGTGATTAGATCACACCCAGAGTTCACACAGGAACTATTAAGGAGATTTGATAGGGTACCGCGTCAACCGGATAGATACTACGGTTTCTTGGTCTAGGACGGTGATCCCATTGAACTCGATGAGAACAATGAGGACCCGATCACCTATATGGATGCAATGCAAAGGTCCAACTCTAAGAAATGTGTAGGAGCCATAAGATATGAAATGGAGTCCATCGAAATCAACAATGTATGAACATTAGTTAATCCACCTGAGGGGATAAAATCCATTGGATGCAAATGGATTTTCAAAAGGAAAACGGTGCAGACGAGTAGGTAAAGACCTATAAAACCCATATGGTTGCCAAGGGGTATCGTCAATGTTATGGTATTGACAATGATGAGACGTTCTCTCCTGTGGTAATGCTCAAATCCACTCAGATCATACTTGCTTTAGCGACACACTTTGACTATGAAATCTGGCAAATGGATGTCCAAACAGCTTTCCTGAATGGTGATCTAGAAGAGGAGGTGTATATAATACAACCTAAAGGGTTCACATCCACAGGCGAGTCAAAGGTGTGCAAGCTTCAAAGGTTCACCTATGGACTGAAGCAAGCATCTCGGAGTTGGAACATGCGATTTGATAAGTGTATCAAGTCGTATGGCTTCGTTAGGAACGGAAAAGAACCTAGCATTTTAAATGGGCTAATGGTTTTGTGATTGTATTTCTTGTGTTGTATATGGATGACATTCTCTTAATTGAAAATGACATCCCAGCACTATAAGGAATAAAAATCTGGTTGTCATCTCGGTTCTCTATGAAAGACTTGGATAAAGCCTCTTATATACTAGGTATGAAGATTCGTAGAGATAGATCTAAGAGGCTTCTGGGATTGTCCCAGTCTGCGTACATTGATACTGTGCTGAAGCGATTCAGCATAGAAAATTCTAAGAAAGGCTATCTCCCGATAGGCCCTGGAATTATACTCTCCAAAAAGGATTATGCGATAACTCCTGAGGAGAAAGAGCGTATGAGTAGAATCCCTTACACTTCGGCAGTGGGTTCTATTATATACACCATGACATATACTAGACTAAACATGGCATATTCACTAGGCATAGTGAGCAAATACTAGTCTGACCTAGGTGAAGCTCATTGAAAAGTGGTAAAGATGATCCTTAAGTATCTGTGAAATACTAAGGACCAATGGCTGATTTATGGAGAACCTGACTTGAAACTTGTGGGGTATATTAACTCCAGTTTTTAGTCAGATAGGGATGACAGCAAGAGTGTGTCAGGATTTATCTTTATCCTAAATGGAGGAGCGATCTGCTGGAAAAGTTTCAAGCAACCTATTATGGCAGATCAGTATGAGAAGCAGAATACATCACAGCATCAGATACAGCAAAGGAAGCTGTGTGGTTGTGGAAGTTCCTAGGTGAGCTGGGAGTGGCACCTTCACTAGATGGTCCTGTTTCGGTGTATTATGACAGCACTGGAGCCATTACTTATCCCAAAGAGCCCAAGTCCCATTTGTGCACCAAACATATTCTGCGGTGTTATCACCTTGTACGAGAAATCATGAAATGAGGTGACATCGACCTTCAAAAGATCGATGGAAAGGAGATCCTAGCTGACCCCTTCACTAAAGCCATTGGAGTTCAAGAGTTTGACAATTATAAAAGAAAAATAGGAAGAAAATTCTATACTGATTGGCTTTAGTCCAAGTAGGAGTTGTTGGGAATAGTGTTCCAAATCCAATTATCTAGGCTGTAGATGGTTGTGCTATTTTATAATTGTATGTGAATTTTTTTAATGAATGAAAGTTATTCTTTTGACTATTCATCACATATGCATTTTCCTGAAAAGAACTCTTGTGTGATAGAGTCCTTAGAATTACATTATATTTGATATAGAGAAGATATATCGAGTAGTTCTTAAACTGGTTCATAAACAAAGGATACATTATTATAGGACAACGATGTATCAAGCATAGGTTGTTGTATGTTACATTGGTTGGTTGTTCTCTTGACCAAGGAGTGTAGAGACACAAATGTGACATACAGGTAAAATGTATAACATCTCACTGAATGTGACTAACTGCGGAGCTCCCTTCTGCCAAAGGGTTGCTCACGAAGGGATATGGGTATATGTGTCCCCTAGACCTGAGGTAACTTTGGTAGCTTACAAGCAACTCACTGTACTTTGATGCCGGACTACCTGAATTTCTAATCCAGTGATGAAGGTTTCTAGGTGCAGTCAAGTACTTGTAGAGCAGTGGTGGATCAAGATGGGATTGACCCTTCCAAATGGTTTGGAGTGAATGACTCACTATGTCTCAATTTAGCAAAATCTTGGCCATGATAGTTCTTATGAGGAGTCACAGAACTTGTAAGGTTGAGACATGATCTAGATGTACTAAATTAGGATTGGCAATCAAATCCTAGATCATCCTGAGCATTATGAGGTCAAAGGGATGAATTATGCAGTAACCATATGCCAGGAGTTCTAGAGAGTTGCTCTACAATATTCGACCTATCCGGATGTCGGGTATCATTGCTAGATGTTGACTTTGACTGGTACTAGAAGTATTCCAGTGCTATCGGCTTAGTGTTGGAACCTATGGGGTCACACACCATCGGGATTTCTACCTGATCTAAAGGCTGATCGATGATTGAGAATCGTTTGGCATTACTGGGGGTCAATATGATTGACCATGATCCAAGTGTCGACACTTTGGAGTGTCGACACTTTCATGTATCAATACTTGGCTGTGACGAGGATTTTTTTTACTAATTCGATTAGTAAATTTTGGAGGACTTATTTGCAATATGATTACAACCTGATGGGTCAATCCAAATATGATTTGGCTTAGGATCAAATTGGATTTAATTTTTTATGCCCTCTTTCCTTTAAAAAGATTTAAAGTTGAATTTCGAATTCAAATTTCGAATCTTGGCTGAAATTGGCATCAAGATTTTTATGGAATGCATTATTTGGAAATGCAGATTTTCTTTCATTTAAACCTAGAGCTAATTTGGTTTAACCCTTAACCCTCTCTTCCAATCACTCCACCTTCCATATCTCTCTCCCTTTTCGCTGCCATTATAAATAAGTGTTATTGTAAGGCCAATAAAAGGATGACAAGCTGGGCTTTTCTAAGAGAGAAAGAAAAGGATTCCTTAGAGTGGTGTTTGAGAGGATTAAGATTTTGGGTGTGAGCCTACCTAGCAATCAAGCTAGGGTTTGGGAAGAGAGAGTTGGTTGGGAAGGGTTCCACTTCCACTTCTCCTCATTGTCCTCCAATAAGTTCTTCCCGATGGCTTTAATAAAGTCTTGCAGGTCCAAGGAAGGAAAAGATTGGCTTTCAGGATCCTGAGGAGCTAGCACTCCAAGGAAGTTGATTGGGATCAAGCCCTAGTGTGAACCACCCATAGAGGCCAGACACTTGTGTGGCACGGCAGCTCTTCATCACCTCCATCCAATAGTTTAAAGGTAATGTACCTTTCCCTTGGTCTCATGTGATCAGATCTAAAGCATGAAATTATTACATGCTTTTTTTTTATTGCTTATGGTATCCTTTGCATGCATTTTTATTATGTTGGATCCTGTTGCAGGCAGATTGGTAGATTGACTTGATCGATCTACCAAGTATTTCGTTGTTCTTTATTTTAAAATAGTTTTAAAATATAGTCTACTTGTACTACTTCTATTGACTCTGGTCTTGATTTTGATGATTGACAAAATACTTATGTATATATGAGTATTAATTGTATATTTTAGTATGTTTATCAGATTAAGTACTCATATTAGTTGAAAGAACAAAATGTTTGTATTTCAATTGAAGAAGTCCTTCAAATTCATGGAATTTTAAGTTATAAGGATTTTGGAACATAAGAAAGATTTGGAAGGACTTAAAGTTTGATTTTGGAGAAGTTTCAGTAAGTTTTAGCACTGGCATACTCAAGTGTCAACTCATGAAGATGTCAAAGTATCGACTCAAGGCCTAAGAACAAGAAAAATACAAAACAGTGTCAATCTAGAATTTTTGCCTTGAGCTGACCTATCAAGTGTCGACTCACCAGTCAAGTGTCAACTCATGAATAAATCAAGTATCGACTCATGAAGACTCAAGTGTCGACTCACTAGATTCAAGTGTCGACACTTGAAGTAACGGCTAGCTTTTTCTGAAGTGCAGAACTTTCCAAACTTGCTTCAAACGACTAGTTTTTCTCCTTCTATGGTCACCAACGGTCAAATAAGGTTTGGAGGGCTATTTATACACTACCAAGCTTAAAGGAAAGTGGATCCTTTGGATTGAATGATGAAATTCTTGAAGATCAAGTGAAAATATTTTAAGGATCCAATTATTAAGAGTGTTGAGCCTCCAAGGATTGAAAAATGAGAAGAAGCTTCCAAGCCCTCATCTTCAAGCATCCATTGAAGCTTTAACATCAACATGGAGACAAGCTCAACAACATCAATCAAGTGCCTCAACAAAATATCTGCTTATTGTAAGAAAGCTTTTATATTTTCATTATTGTATTTATGCTTGTATTGTTTACTAGTTTCAATGAAATTGAAACTAATGTCTAGGTTGATGGTGAGCCTTGAGAAAACCATCTAGGATCTTGATTAGCCTATGTGATAAAAACCAAGGAGGTTGTTGGTGAGCCTATGTTACAAAACCACTTAGGTTCTTAGTTAGCCCGCAAAACCAAGGGATTTTTTGTAAGCCCGTGAAAATCAAAGAGATTTTTGGTTAGCTTATGAAAACCAAAGGAGTTTTTGGTGAGCCCGTGAAAACCAAGGGATTTTTTGTTAGCCCATGAAAACCAAAGAAATTTTAACTTGTGAGCCCATGAAAACAAGTTGGGTTTGATTAATGAGCCCGAAAAACTAATCGGTTGTAATCTAGTATGATTATAGTGAATTTCCAAGAAAAACTTGGAGAGTGGATGTAGGTGCCTTGGAGTGCACCGAACCACTATAAATCTTTATGTGTTTGTGATTATTTTTATTCTTGCATTGACTTCTTTATTTCTACTATACTTTATTATCATGCTCACAAACATATGCTTTGAATTGACATATTATTTGAAGTCTTGCAAAAAAGTTTTAAAGTCCAATTCACCCCCCCTCTTGGGTTGCATCACCGAGCAGTAGCTTCACTTTCAGGTGGAGCCTTAGCAATTGCTAAGGAACTCTAATAGAAGTCTTGAGCAGGCTACTTGGCGATGGCCTTCTTGGAGGGCCCCCCTAGGAGGCAACTCTCTTTTGGACTACTTCCCAAAAAAACTTGGCTAGAAACTTTATGCCTGCAAACCAAATAAGTACTTATTAAAAATTCAAAGATGTAGAAGGAAAAGAATGTGTTCAAGAAATGCTTACCAAGAGAGTTTGTCAAGCTCAGTTCGGCATCATAAAGGTTTTGTTCATTCAATAGGTCCCATTGGGATGAAACCTTTAGATTGCTCAACTTCTTAAAATCTTCCTTGTCAATAGCAAGGATCTGATCATTCTTATATAGGGGACTAGTTCAGCTCCTTCCAAACATAACTAGTCCCCTGGGAAAGGTCAGAGGAGATAAAGAAAAACCTACTTTTCCAATTATGGATAGAAGAGGACAGGCTTGAGATAAAAGCTCATCCATGGAGAGGGCCGATGAACTACCAATCCTTCATCTTGGGGTGCTTCTTCAGCATAAAGAATGCCTAGAACAAAGAAATCCAGGGTTGGAATCCGAGCATGGAGCAAAAGACTATAAAGGAACAAAGAATTTGAAAGGAGTTTGAAGCAGGTTAGGCTAGAATGACCCAAAAGAGGTCAAGGATATCGACATTGAAGGGGTGAAGAGAAAATCGAAGACCAATATGAAAAATTCTTCGTACATGGCCAAGCAACCAGGCATACCAAATATTACTTGGTCCTATGGCCCAAGGACATGGATATGAATGTGATCTGGGAACCTATAATGCTCTAGGGTCCAAAGGATTTCTCCCTCGATCATCAACAAAGCTTCCCTTGATGGACCAATGATTAGGATCTCCAGGCTACTGGAAGGCTCGGCCTGAAGAGTTTCCCTGAAGAAAGAAACTTCAGCCTCATCCAGACCCTAGAAACCTATCTCCTTCGAAGTGGATTCCCAAGATCCTTGCAATCAAGAGACACTACTAATAGAATGACTTTCATCCTCGGATGACATCTCTTGGAAAAGGGTAAAAAGATCAAAAGGAGATGGAAAATTAAAGGAAAATTGGGTGAAATTTTTTCATCCAAGAACAAGATGAAGGTTTGAAGGAAAAGAGAGGTAGAAACTACTGAGAGTAGTTATACTAGAAAAACCCCTGACAATAATCCTAAGAAGGATAAGGAATGCAAAAAAAAAAAAGCAAAGGGGAGACCAACCTGGGGAGCTCTAACTTTTCTTGGGGGAAGAGGTTTGAAGTTTGAAGGGAATCTCCTTCTTCCATTATTAGCTCTACAAGTAGGGATCCCTGCAACAATGGTAGGGAAATCCCTTTTGTACCCAACTCGAACAGTAGGGATCAAAACCTTAACTTGCCTAGAATTACCAAATCCTAGCATGTGGTCCAATCCTAGCCAATCAAATTGCACCACTTCAAAGTTGCAACCGATTGATTAATTCCTGTCATTGAAGTATGTGCAAACATTTAAAGATTATGGTTGTCAAGCCACATGGCACAACCTCAATGACCAAGGAAGATTAGTCGAATCACTAGATATTTAAAAAGTTAATGCATAATCCTTTTGAGCATTGTACCAATAATCTCTTCTTTTCCCCCATGATTAAGGTGGCAAAATGATTGGCGATGATTTTCAAAGAGCCAATGAATACCCAGAAGGTGAAAGATTTGCTACTTGACTATCAAGGCCGAAGAAGTGATTACTCCCTTGATTCAAAAATGACTAAAATATAAATCAAAATAGTTACTCGATAGTATTTGGGCTGAGTGGGGGGTAATGATTATGATAACTGCTTTTTCAGCCTTGAAGAACAATCATCTCACTGATTAAGTATGAGACAACTAAGTTAGCAACCACACTGAGTAATCATGGCACCCAGACCCAGGAGACTACAAGTGACTATAAGTCTAACTGACATGACATCCCTCCATGCTGTTCACTGAGTAACTAATCAACCTGACTAACTACCAAGACAAACTTATTCGGGTACATCAGGATATAGTGTCAAGTCTATTATGGTCAATAATGAGTAAGGCACATTGATGCCTGGAGTCCATGTTGCCCATGTAAGAGGCACGGATAGACCAAGACAGCAGTCATAACTAAAAGCTATACTTTAACAAAGAAGGTTAGAATCTCAATAGAATGTTATTATTCTACCAGAAAGAGGTTGCCTCCAATTAAAAGATGTTAACCTCAATAGAAAGAGGTTATGATCAACCGAAGGAGGTTACCTCCCAACAAAAATTAGTTATTCTGAGTAACTATAAATAGGTAAGTGTTGACCCCTGGAATGATTTTGATGATCACAAAATATTGGAGCATATATTTGATACTAATTCTTTCAATTACTTGAGAAGTTTTTGCAGAAAATTGGTTACCTTTAGTTTAAATTGATTTTCAAATTGATTGAGAGGTAATTCAATTATGTATGAACTTTTATGAACTTTAACTTGTAAAAGCCCTAATTTTGCCAATCTTGTAATATTGTAAAAAGGGCTGTAAAATTGTAAAATTGAAAGTATGTAGATTAGCTCTTGTTTAATTCAAGTGTTGAAGAGTTTTGAAGAAGTTTGAAGCATCAATTGAAGTTTTGGCTAGAGCTGACTCATGGATTAAGAGCCGACTCCTTGTGGCACGCACGAAAAAATTTCAAAGTTTCAGTATCCACGTGTTCCAAGAGCCGACTCGTGGAAGAATTCATGTTCCTAAAGTCTAAGAACTCGAGCTGACTCGAGCTCCAAGAGCTGACTCATCCAGAGTTATGAATTTTTAGTGACTGAGACTTCAAGCCGACTCTGCCCTAAAGAGATGACTCCTGTAATTTTCTATTTTGAATTGATTGAAGGCAAGAGCCGACTCCAGCTTGAAGAGCCGACTTTTATAAAAATCTGGTCTGGGCTGTCTGAGACTTTGAGCTGACTCATGGACCTTGAGCCGACTCGAGTAGCCATTTTCTGCACTCAAACAGCTAGTTGCTGAAAGTGATTTTTGAATTCTATTTTGTTTCCAACAGCTCTTTCACGAATCCCTAGGCCCTACAACGGCCATATCTTATGGAAAATTATAAAAGGGATTGCTTTTGAGGGATTAAACAATTATTAAAGCATTATTATTGATTTATCTTGAAAAATTGAAGAGCCTTCAAGTCTTTCACCAACCTACTTCAAGAGCTTTCAAGTTAGGATTTAAAGCTTCACCAACTCCACTTCATTGAATCCACTAATTGAACAAGCAAATAAACAGCTTGAAGAGTAATTAAAGAGCATTCAAGGCTAGGCTTCATCTTAATCTACATCGGCAACATTTAAATAAACTCGGTTTGTTGTAGTTGCTTGTTTATTTTTTGCTATCTTTGTTTTCTCTTTAAGAACAGCAAGGGGCTATGTCTTAAAAGAGGGTTGAAGGTTTTTAGATGAGCCTTGTAAAATTCTAAGTTGGGTTCTTGGTGATCCCGGTATAAAACCAAGTGTTAGAGTTTCTTTGCTAATCCCGTTCAAAACCAAAGAGAGTTAGGGTTTCTTTGGTAATCCTGGTAAAACTAAAGTGTATAGGTTTGGATTGTGAGCCTGGTAAAACAATCCGACTGTATTCTGATTGGGAGATATAGTAAAAATCCCAAGTAGTGCTTGGGTAATGGACGTAGGAGCTGGTTGCTCCGAACCACTCTAAATCTCTTTGTGTTTGTGTTCGTACTTATCTTGCCTTATTACATTTACTTATTTACTTCCACATCGCATGTTGCACCACAATACTAAAAGAATTTCAAAGTGCACATAATTATGAAAAGTTTTTTAATCCCAATTCACCCCCCCTCTTGGAAAGCTACCTAGGCAACAAGTGGTATCAGAGCAGAGTCTCTGAAATTTACTTAGAGTAAAGATAGATGGCACATCCCATGAGCACTTCATTGGCCAAAGGTCAATCCACAAATCAACCTCCACTTTTTACCGAAACCAATTATACATATTGGAAGGCAAGAATGAAAATATACATTCAAGCCGTAGATTTTTATTTATGAAAAATTATCTTGAAAGGACCTCACACACCCACTATTAGAGTAAATGATATAGAGGTTCCCAAACCTGAAGAGAAATGGGATGAAAATGATATGAAACTAGCTGAATTGAATGCCAAAGCTATGAATTTGTTGTATTGTGCGTTGGATCCAAATGAGTTTAACAGAATTTCAACTTGTAATTCTGCTAAAGAAATTTGGGACAAGCTAGAAATTATACATGAAGGCACATCACAAGTTAAAACATCAAAAATCAATCTTCTTGTGCATAACTTGAGTTATTTAAGATGGATCCTAGTGAGACTATATTTGCTATGTATACTCGCTTTACTGATATTATAAATGATCTCAAAAGTCTTGGTAGAACTTATACTAATATTGATCTTGTCCAAAAAGTTTTGAGATCCTTGCCAGATAAATAAGAAGATAAGGTGACAGCTATTCAAGAGGCAAAGGACTTGAACACTCTACTACTAGATGAGTTGCTTGGTTCACTAATTACACATGAAATAGCCATGCAACAAAGGACTGATAAAGACTCCAAGAAAAAGAAGGCTATAGCATTTAAAGCAATAGAAGAGGACAAGAATGAAGATTCAGACTCATCAAATGATGACGATCTAGAAAATGATGAGATTGCCCTTGTAATGAGAAAGTTTAAAAGATTTATGGGCAGGAGAAAAATAATTAGATGGAGGAAGCAATTCAGAAAAGGAGATTTTGGGAGAGAGAGAAAAGGACAAAGAAAAGGAGAAGGATAAAGATAAGGATCAAGTACCAATCTGTTATGGATGTGAGAAACTGAGACATATCTATCCTGATTGTCCTAAAGCAAAGAAAAAGATGTTCACCAGAAAGAAGAAGAAGGCTATGCTTGCTGCATGGAGTGACAGCGATGAATCTACATCCACTGAAGAGGTTGAAGAGACAACAAAGACTGCACAGATCTGTCTTATACGTTTGGAGGATGAGGTAACTACTTCTGAACCTAACTTAGAATTTATATATGATGAACTACATAATGCATTTTATAAATTATTAGTAGAATATGAAAAGGCAGGTTTGAAAATGAAAACTTTGAAAAATCATTATGATACAATTGAAAAAGATAAAAATGAATTTGGTGAAGAAATAAGATTTTGCAAAGGGAATTAAACCTAGTTTGTAAAAGACTTAAAACCACTCAATTTGAAAAAGAAGAGCTTCTTGAGAAAAACAAAGGTTTGCAAAATAAAAATGATGATTTAAAGAAAGAAGTTCAAAAGCTCAAGCCTTTGGTTGAAAAACTAACCCTAAGTTCCAACAAACTTGAATTAATTTTGAAAGATCAAAGAGAGACAAATAACAAATTTGGAATTGGTTACAAAGGTTCAATTTCAAACAAATTTTTTGCATCTACATCATATACTCCTAAGTTTATTACTTCAAAACAAGTTAGACCTAAATTTGGATCATCTCACGCTTATTATTCAAAGTCAAGGATTGTATGCTATGCTTGTAATAACATTGGTCATAAGGTATTTGAGTGTCATTTCAAATATAATGATAAAAAAAAAATAAGAAAGTTTGGATTCCAAAAGGAACCATTTCTACTAACTTGCAAGGACCCAAAAAATCTTGGGTACCTAAATTTATTACATGATTATTTTGCAGGGATGTCTTGCAGCCACAAATATAAAGAAAAGATGGTATCTGGATAGCAGCTGTTCAAAACACATGACGGGTGATATTGATCAATTCTTCATCCTAGAACAAAAAGATGGTGGAATGGTAACATTTGATGATAATCGAAAAGGAAGGATAATCGGTATCGGTAAAATCAAAATTACTCCTACATTTATTGAAAATATGTTACTGGTAAAAAAGTTAAAACATAATCTTTTGAGTATTAGTCAGTTGTGTGACATTGGTTTTAATATTTTTTTCAAGTCATAAATGTGTATAGTAGTTGATCCACTTGACTCTAGTACTAAATTCATTGGACATAGACTTGGTAACATTTATGTAGTAGATCTTAATGATCTGGCTATGTCAAGCAACACAAGTCTTGTAGCAATGAATGACAAGAGCAAGGAATCAAGTTTACTATGGCATAGGCAACTTGGTCATGCTAGTATAGATACTATAGCAAAACTAATTTCAAAGGATTTAGTCAAAGGTTTGCCAAAATTTAAAGTTAATTTTGATTATGTTTGCGATGCTTGTCAATTAGGAAAACAAGTGAGGGAGAGTTTTAAATCCAAAAATATTGTTTCTACTATTAGACCCTTAGAGCTATTTTATATGGACTTATTTGGACCTACTAGGACTACAAGCCTAGGTGGTATGAAATATGACCTTGTGATTGTAGATGATTTTTTAAGATACACTTGGGTTTTGTTTATTGCATATAAAGATGAAACTTTCAAAGTATTCAAAAAGTTTTATAAAATAGTTTCAAATTTGAAAAATCTATCTATTATTTCAATTCGTAGTGAACATGGTACTGAGTTTGAAAATCAATATTTTGAACACTTTTGCACAAAGCACGGTATTGACCATAACTTTTCTGCACCTAGAACACCACAGCAAAATGGTGTTGTAGAAAGAAAGAATCGTACTTTGGAAGAGATGTCCCGAACAATGCTTTGTGAAGGAAGTCTTCCAAAATACTTTTGGGCAGAAGTTGTAAATACAGCTTGCTATATTTTGAATAGAGTTTTGATTAGACCTATCATTACAAAAACCCCCTATGAATGGTGAAACAATAGAAAACATAATATCAAATATTTTCATGTTTTTGGATGTAAATGTTTTGTTCTTAACAATGGAAAAGATAATCTTGGTAAATTTGATGCAAAATCCGATGAGGATATTTTTCTTGGATATTCTTTAAATAGTAAAGCCTATTAAGTTTTCAACAAAAGAACATTGATTGTAGAAGAATTAATATATGTTGTTTTCAATGAATATGACATTACATCTTCTAGAAAAAAAAATCTTGCTGATGATGATGCCGGTATACTAGAACATGGACTGAAAGATTTGACTCTCAAAGACAAACAATCAAGTAAACCACATGAAGAAGAGGTAAGCATAGAGATACACATGACTTAATTGCTTTTGTTTCTCATGCAGAACCACACACTATAAAAGAAGCTAAAACTGATCCTAATTGGATGTTAGCAATGCATGATGAATTAAACAAATTTAGGAGGAATAATGTTTGGACCCTAGTAGAAAGACCTAGTGACTATCCTGTTATAGGTACTAGGTGGGTTTATAGAAATAAATTAGATGAAAAAGGAAATGTAACTAGAAATATGGCTAGACTGGTAGCACAAGGATATAATCAAGAAGAGGGAATAGATTTTGATGAAACTTATGCACTAGTAGATAGATTAGAAACCATTAGATTACTATTAGCTTATGCATGCTTTATGAATTTTAAGTTATTTCAAATGGACATAAAGAGTGCATTTTTTAATGATTTTCTATCTGAAGAAGTTTTTGTTGAACAACCACCGGGTTTTATTGATCACACATTTCCAAATCATGTTTTCAAATTGAATAAAGCTTTGTATGGTCTAAAACAGGCACCTAGAGCTTGGTATGATAGACTAAGTTTTTAATTTCAAATGATTTTATAAGAGGTAGTGTTGATACTACACTATTTATTCAAAAAAGAAATAATGATACTTTAGTTGTTCAAATCTATGTTGATGATATTATTTTTGGATCTACTAATAAATCTTTGTGTCAAGATTTTGCTAAGCTAATATAGGGAGAATTTGAAATAAGCTTGATGGGTAAGCTGAGTTACTTTCTTGGACTTTAGATCAAACAAACTAAAGAAAGTATCCTGATCAACCAGGCCAAATATATCAAGGAGACTATCAAGAAGTTTGGCATGGAATCAAGCAAAGAAATTGGAACACCCATGAGTCCTGCATGTTGACTTGATAAAGATGAGAATGGCATAAATATTGATTAAAAGCTGTACCGAGGTATGATCGGTTCATTACTTTATTTGACAGCTAGTAGACCTGATATTTTATTTAGTGTTTGTATATGTGCATGATTTCAATCTAATCCAAAAGAGTCACACATCATAGCTGTTAAAAGAATCATTAAGTATCTTAAAGGCTCATGCAATCTAGGTTTATGGTACTCTAAGCACACATCTTTGAAATTAATTAGTTATTCTGATGCTGATTATGGAGGCTGTAAAATTGATAGAAAAAGCACAAGTGGCACCTGTTAATTTCTAGGTGTTAACTTAATTTCATGGCACTGTCGCAAGCAGAACTCTGTGGCACTGTCTACTGCTGAGGCAGAATATGTGGCTGTTGGGAGCTATTGTGCTCAAGTGTTATGGATTAAGCAACAACTAGAAGATTATGGTGTTGTTCAATCTAAAATTCCTATTACATATGATAACACTAGTGCTATTAACTTATCCAAAAATCCAATTCAGCACTTACGAACTAAGCACATTAATATTAGACTTCATTTTATTCGTTATCATATTTTAAATAATGTTGTTGAGCTAGAATTTATACCTATTGAAGATCAACTTGCTGACATTTTTACTAAACTCAGTCAAGATAGATTTGAAAAGATTAGAGGCGAATTAGGCCTGTGTGACCCATTTTGAATGTTTTGACCTAATCTTTCAAAAAATAAGGAAAAATTATCTAGACTTTTCAAATTTCACTCTAGAGCTTGTGACAACCTATTTTAGTGACTAGAAATCCATAGAAATTGATTTTAACCTTTTTCAAGTTTTAGACTAAATTTTGGTTTGAGCCGACTCGAGTCATTAGGCAGTTTGGTGAGCCGACTCGAGAGTCGGGCCGAAGGTTTTTAAATAGGGTTCCATAGGTTTGTATTCACAATGTCTTTCCATTTTTCTTACTTCCTCTTAGCCGACTCCTCTTCCCAACCTAGGAAAAGCTCCTAGAACACTTCCTAAACTCTCCAAAGTCCTAATCCAAGCTAGATGGCTCCTCGTAAGGCCGTAGCCAAGAAACCTAGGAGAGTGGTTCAAACAGTTATGGAGGAAAGGAGGACAAAGCAGCTTTTGGATACCTCAAATCTGAAAGAAGAATAGCAAATAGAGCATGAGGAAGAATAAGAGGCACCAAGGAAAGTTATTTTAATGGAAAATAGACAAGTTACAATGGGTAGATGTATTGATTTCAATTTCCTAGAATAAGAGCATTTGCACATTGGGGATTGGTTGATTAAACAGGTTGGAAGAACTTTTGTATGCTAAATCTTCCCACTTATCCCAACCTGGTTAGGCAATTTTTTGAAAGTATATCCTTAGGTGCATTCCACATTGAAGGTACAGTGAAGGGAAAACATATTGAAATTAGTGAGAAAAAGTTGTCCAGTATTCTTCACATTCCAAAAGAGGGTGAAAGTTACCTAGTTTTGAAGGAAAAGCAAAAGACCTAGAGATGTTTTTGCAAGAAATTGGTTACCTTTAGTTTAAATTGGTTTTTAAATTGATTGAGAGGTAATTCAATTATGTATGGACTTTTATGAACTTTAATTTGTAAAAGCCCTAATTTTGCCAATCATTAATCTTGTAAAAAGGGCTGTAAAATTGTAAAATTGAGAGTATGTAGATTAGCTCTTGTTTGATTCAAGTGTTGAAGAATTTTGGAGAAGTTTGTTGCCCAGAAATGGAGTCCAAGAGGGGGGGTGAATTGGGTCTTTTAAAATTTTAAAGCAATAATATGCAGGCCTTGTAGTGTTTGTGAGTAATGAAATTGATGTACTAAGTTATATACAGTGGAAAGCAATAAATAGAGTGCAATAAGTAAAGAGCAAGAGATAGAAGAGATAATCACACACAAACACAAAGTTTATAGTGGTTCGGTGCAAATCTAGCACCTATATCCACTCCCCAAGCCACCCTTGAGAATTCTACTATAATCTCTCCAAGATTACAGCCGACTTGTTTTTCCAAAGGCTCACAAGTCAAAATCTATATTGGTTTTATCACCTAGGCTCACCAACAAACCTTTACACTTGTTTTGTCTTCGGGCTCACAAGTTAACCCTAGTTGGTTTTGTCACTTTGGCTCACCAACAAACCACAACAACCTACTTTCAAGAAACACTTGAAAACTAGGTCAAATCACAAAAGAAATTCAGATATATAATTCAAATAAACAAAACAAACTCTCTTCAAGAGTAGAATGGAAGCTTTGAGGCTCTAATTGATGCTTTTTCTTGTCTTCTCCTAGGAATATTCTTCAAGCTCTCTTTTTGGAAAGATGAAAGGATAGGCTTGTAAGCTTTTTCAGGGAATCACTCTTTAAATGGCTTTTGAAGTGAAGTTCTTGAGGGAGTCTTGGCTTTTGAGCTTTCAATGGACTTCAATGCTTCAAAAATGAGTTTGGTGAAGCTTAAATACTTCAAAAACTTTCAAAAAATGGTTTGTGGCCGTTGGAGCTTCGAATCTAGCCATTTGAAGCTTGAAAAGATGTTCTGCACTTCAAAAAATAGATCCATCAGGACTGTCAGAACCCGAGTGTCGACACTTGGCTGCCAGGTGTCGACACTTGGCTGTCAGGTGTCGACACTTGAACTTTCAAGTGTCGACACTTGAACTTTCAAGTGTCGACACTTGATTCACAAGTGTCGACACTTGACACAAAAACACTCAATTGGCTAAGTTCTGGATTTTCAAAAAGTCTCAGGCCTTGAGTTGACACTTGGAAACTTAAGTATCGACACTTGAGTTTTAGGTGTCGACACTTGAATTCTGGATGTCGACACTTAGCATGCCAAGAAGTTTTTCTGCGTGCCAAATGCTGAAGTGTCGATACTTGACCTTCCAAGTGTCGATACTTGGTTTTGCAAAATTCATAATTAAGTGCAATTAAAGCCAAAAACACAAGCATCAAATATGGAACTTAAATGGAACATAAATAAGCAATAATTGAGTTTTTAACCCCTTTTTGCATGGAAAAGACTCCTCAAATCATGAAAGATGCTTCGTGCCATAGTGTGCCATGATACTTTAATTTTAAAGAATTTGAGGTACTTGTTTCCTGAGAACTCATAACTAGAAATAAGCATTAGTACACAATATGTACTCAACATTTTGTTACTCATCAAAATCACTAGGTGAGCCAACAATCTCCCCCTTTTTGATGATGACAAAACCTTGAGTATATCAACATTTAATTTTAAATTTTAGATATGATAATTCATAAATATGATTTCAAGCTTATACATCCATAACTTGCATAGTTAAGAAGGATGAATCTCCCCCTTAGTTCCTTAGTTAGACAATTCTAATCAGAACAAGTTTTAAGGAATAGTATGCAATTTTGGTATCAGATCAAATTGAAATTAAAATTAATCAAAAATTCTATAATTCTACTCTCTTTTTTTGTCAATCATTAGAAAAAAAAGGAGTAAACTCTCCCTTAAAATGAGCATGGAGACAAAAAGTAGTGGAGTATCAGAGCATGGAAATAGTTTTTCAGGAGTTAATCATAAATTCAAAAATTTCAAGAGTATCAGAGCCAAAAAGTAAAAGTAGAGCATCAATTCAAGAATATCAGTCATAGTGAATTCAAATCAAGATACCAAGTAACCATCGAAGTGAAATATATGTTTATAAAGTGAAGTTTTCAGTTACAAAATTTGCTAACTTATCAGCAATACTGAAATAACAAGATACATCATGAGACATAAATCATAAAACATACAATCTGTGAGGCTAGTCCTCATCAGATGGAATCTCAAGAGTAAATGGTGCACTAATCCTGGATCTAGGAACTAATGCCTTAGGAGGTCCCTGGGCTAATGCCCTACGACTCCTAGTGCAGCCAGAAGGTCCTAGTAAGGACACAACCCTAGAAGATCTAGTAGAAGGAGGGGACAGAATGTCAGCCAGTGTAATGAAATCAGGAGTGGAATCAACTATGTCAGCTAGTGGAGGAACTGCAGGGGTAGCTGGAGGATCACCATCTCTACTAAGCATCTGATAGCGACCAACACTATCATCTGAACTCCCATCACTGGAATGACCAACTCTATCTCCATCTCCACCATCACCATCTCCATCATCACCATCATTAGTATCAGATGCACCCTCATCAATGTCATCATGTCCATCTGGGTGGTCATCATCATCATTGTCAATCGGTGGAGCTGCAGAAGCTGCTGGAGGGACAAAAGATCTGAATAACTCCTTCATACGTGCGAATCCTACCTCCACGATGTGTCATAACTCAGCAAGCTCATAAGCTGTGTCGACTGCACCCCAAGTCCTACAATCTCACTCCGTACCTCAGCGAACTACTGTCGAATGTGCTTTTCAAAAGATAACTCTGTAAACGATGGAGGAGGAGCCGAAAGTGTAGCTGTATGAGTAGCAGGCTCTGCCTCTAATGTTGGAGCAGCCTGAGGAGGTGTACTGACTAGCCCTGATGGCCCGGCCTCAACCTCTCTAATCTTATCCTCCTCGCCTGGCTCCTGTCCAGACTCTCTCCGAACCCAGCGACCTGCGACCAACCAATATCCCATGTGGTGTAGCGACTGCTTGTCATATACATCAGTATGTAGAATCTCCTTGGGGATCTCCCCCTCCAAAGGAACTTTACAAGCCCTGAACAGACGGGTCAGCGCCATCCTGTATGGTAAACAATGACGTCTCTGTGTCGCAGCATCACGCATCTGAACTAACATCAGTGAGGGTAGATCAATCTGGATCCTCTAGGTCATACTGACCATCAGCATCAGCTCCCTCTCAGTGATAAAGTCGAATCGTCCAGTCTTCGGAAGTAGAATACATGTGGTGATGTGATATAGAAGGCGCATCTCCATTGATAACTAGTTCGCGGTGACCACGGTCACTCCGCAAATGTCCTCGTGCTCAAGAATGCACATGAAAGCTGCCTCTCTATCCTCTACTAAGAAGGTACAAATGCCTCGATGAGGAATCTCCCATACTCTGCTGAGTAGCTCCTTTGTCAGTGAGATCTCCACTCCCCTAATGGTGGTGCTCCAATGTACTCGACGGCAATCCAAGGCACCATAGAACTCCTTACTAGATGAGGATAGTACCTCTTCTGCATGGTGTAGAAGGGCACTAATCCGGTATCTATGAGTGTTCGCCGAATCTAGAAGTGCTGTCTATCAAAAAACTCTAAATCGACCCATCTGTTAGAAGCCACGACCTTCCCTGCCATCCACTCTGCAGGGGGAATTTGGAGCTGCTGAACTACTAGCCTATCCTGCATTGTGTCTGGCCTTGGTCCTCCTCTCAGAACCCTGACTAGATCTCCTCCTAATAGCAAGTCTCTTCCTCGGACCCATCACAACAAGCTGAGCAAGAAAGGATGAAGGTAAATAACCTAGGGGGAACAAGTTTCAATCAGGTTGAGAACTATAGATTGGCTATGGGTTAGGCTAAAGGAGACTATGTTTTCCTAAAAGAGGGATACTGGTTTTAAAAAAAAGCTAGAATTTGGTTTTTGAAAACAGGGATAAAATAAAAAAAATTTCTCAAAAACATGAAATCAAAAGTTGAAAAGAGAGAAGTTTATCTCAATCACGTAAAACACACTTGGGTTAAAACATTAATCCCAATATATAAAGTACATTTGTGTTTATAAAACATATTTGGGTTGTAAATCATATATAATATGTTTGGGTTATAAAATTTATCAAAATATATAACATATATTTTATAAAACTAGTGAACTAGGACTAGTTAAAATATATAAAATAAACTAAACACATGTTATTAGGATTAAAACCAAAGTACATTTGGGTTTTAGGTTAGAAATAAGTAATCAAACGAAATAGTGGAAATGGGGGTAAAATACCATGAAATCATCACAAATTTCCCTTCCACACGAATGAAATCCTAACAAATTGCTTAGAAATCTGTATTTGGAGTGAAACCCTTGAATATTTCAGCCAAAAATCCAGTCCAACAGTGAAATTAAGAGAAACGGATGGAATGTGTGAGAAATCGGTCAACAGTCCATGTGAAATCCAAGATAAATACATTCAAACATGATTTCCTCCAAATGGAGTCTTAGAAACGATTCAAAACTCCGAAAAATCTAAGTTAAATACATTAAAATGGACGGATAATAGGGAATCTAAGTTACACGGTTTTAAAAATGAAAGAGAGAGAGAGAGAGAGAGAAAGAAAATACCTGATTTCAGCGGGGTAAAGAGGGAAAGAGAAGATTTAGAAGGTGGAGGAGTTTTTGGGGACCACTGAAGCTCGAGAGAAAGCGGGGGAAAGTAAAAATCAAAACCTCAGTTTGCCCTAAAAAAGACAAAGTTTTTTTGCGAGTGTTGACACTTGGGATTTCTCAAGTGTCGACACTTGGTCAGGTGTCGACACTTCACAAAATCCAAGTATCGACACTTGACCAAGAAAATCCAAAAAAAATCTAAAAATTTTTTTAAAAATCAAGGATGTTTTTTAAAAGTTTTTGGGACTTAACACAAGTGATTTTTGGATAAAAAATAACTTGGATAAGATGGAGTTTGAGAGAGTTTTAGGAGAATGGATCGATGATACCTAACTCTCTTCTAATAATGCAAAATCTCTCCTCACTCAAGGGTTTGGTAAACACATCAGGTAATTGATCATCAGTACACACAAATTCAAGTTCCATATTACAGTTTGGTACATGATCTCTTAGAAAATGATGTCTTATTTCAATGTGTTTACTTCTTGAATGTTGCACAGGATTCTTAGTTAGATTGATTACACTAGTATTGTCCCATCTTATGGGTGTCTTAATTAGTTTAGTGCAAAAATCTTCGAGTTGTTGTTTGATCCAAAGGATTTGAGCACAACAGCTTCTAGCTGCTATATATTCGGCTTCCATCATAGATAGAGCAACTGAATTCTATTTCTTGCTACTCCAAGAGATCAAATTCACTCCAAGAAACTAACAAGTTTTACTAGTACTTTTACGATCAAGTTTACACCCAGCAAAGTCAGTATCATAATAAGCAATCAATTCAAATAAAGATTCTCTAGAGTATCAAAGACCAATTTCAATTGAGCCAGATAAATATCTAAGTATGCGTTTAACAACCAAAAGATGAGACTATTTAGGATTAGACTGATATCTAGCACACATACAAACACTAAACATGATATCTGGCCTACTGGCAGTAAGATATAACAGTGAACCATTCATGCCATGATATAATTTTTGGTTAATAGATTTACCTGATTCATCCTTGTCAAGTCTACAAGAGGAGCTCATAGGCATACCTAATGGCTTGGTGTTCTCCATCCTAAACTTCTTGAGTATTTCTTTTATGTACTTTGCTTGGTTGATGAAGATTCCCTCTTTGGTTTGCTTTATCTGGAGTCCAAGAAAGAAGTTAAGTTCTCCCATCATGCTCATCTCGAACTCATCCTGCATTAACTTTGCAAACTCTTGACAAAGAGATTTGTTAGTAGCATCAAAAATGATATCATCTATATATATTTGTACTACTAAGAGATCATCATTCTTTTTCTTCAAAAATAAAGTTTTGTCAACATTACCTCTAGTAAAATCATTTTTGAGCAAGAAAGAGCTTAAACGATCATACCAAGTTCTAGGAGCTTATTTGAAACCATACAAAGCTTTATGAAGTTTGAAAACATGATTTGAAAATTCAGGATTTTCAAAACCAGGTGGTTGTTCAACATAAACCTCTTCTTCGATAAAACCATTTAAAAAGACACTTTTAACATTCATTTGAAATAATTTAAAATCTATAAAATAAGCAAAAGCCAACAATAGCCTAATTGCCTCAAGTCTAGCCACAGGAACAAAGGTTTCATCAAAATCAATCCCTTCCTCTTGATTGTATCCTTTGGCAACTAGTCTAGCCTTATTTCTTGTAACAATGCCATTTTCATCAAGTTTGTTTCTAAAAACCTATTTTGTGCCAATAATTGAAATATTTGAAGACCTATCTACTAGTATCCAAACATTGTTTCTTTTAAATTGGTTAAGTTCATCTTGCATAGCATTAATCCAATTATAATCATTTTTAGCTTTTTCAATAGTCTTAGATTCAATTTGAGAAACAAATCCTAAGTAATCACAAACATTTCTAAGGGATGATTGAGTACTTATATCTTTAGATGGATCATCAATGATAAGTTCTTTGAGGTGTCCATGAGCATACCTCCATTCCTTGGGTAGAGGATTAACAGTAGATGTGTTTTCATCACCTTGTGCTTGATCTCCTTCATTGTTTTGATCAACTTCTTATTCCTTTCTAGGCTCTTCATTGTTGTTCACCTCTTCAATTCTTTTTGTACCTGTTTCATCACTAAGCACATCTTCCTTTCTAGAAGATTTTTGGTCAGATTCATCAAATACCATATATATGGATTCTTCAACAATAAGTGTTCTTCTATTGAAGATCCTGTATGCCTTGCTAGATGTAGAGTAGCCTAGAAAGACTCCCTCATCTGACTTGGCATCAAATTTGCTCAAATTAGCTTTACCATTGTTTAAAATGAAACAACAGCATCCAAAAACATGAAAATATCAAATTGAAGGTTTTCTACCCTTCCAAAGCTCATATAGTGTTTTATTTAAAATGGTCGGATTAAAACATGATTTAAAACATAGCATGCAGTGTTTATGGCTTCCGTCCAAAAATATCTAGGTAGGTCATTTTCACAAAGCATGGTATGTGCCATTTCTTCAAGAGTTTTATTTTTTCTTTCTACCACCCCATTTTGTTGAGGTATCCTAGGTGCTGAAAAATTATGATGAATGCCATTTTCAATACAAAATTTATCAAAATTAGAATTTTCAAATTCAGTTCCATGGTCACTTCTCAAAGAAATAATTGAAACACCTTTTTTATTTGAAACTCTTTTATGAAATCTAATGAATTCAGAAAACGTTTCATCTTTGTGTGCTAAAAACATGACCCATGTAAAACCGAGAAATTGTCTACAATAACTAGACCATACTTCTTATCTCCCAAACTAGATGTTCTAGTTGGTCCAAAGAGATCCATATGAAGCAACTCTAAGGGTCTAGATGTAGAGAGCACTCCTTTTGATTTAAAAGAAGATTTGGTTTATTTTCCAAGCTGGCATTCACTACAAATCTTGTCTTTTTCAAAACTAAGTCTTGGCAAATCTTTTATCAAATTCTTTTTGCTAAGTTTTGAAATTAAATGCATACTAGTATGTCCTAGTCTACGATGCCAAAGCCAACTAGTTTCATTGATCTTGGCCTCTATTGCCACTAGGCATTGACCATTTTGAATAGGAAGATCATCAAGATCAACCATATAAATGTTGCCATGCCTATGATCAATAAACTTGATGCCATTGTCATCTAGACTAGAAATAATGCACATAGAAGATTCAAAAATAACTTTAAAATTCTTGTCACAAAATTGACTAATGCTAAGCAAGTTATGTTTCAAATCATCAACATATAGTACATTTTCAATGTAAGTAGAGGGGGTGATATGGACTTTACCAATTCCAACAATCTTGCCCTTTCCATTATCACCAAATGTCACATTACTACCATTCTGATATTCGAGTGAAGAGAACTACTCCACATCTCCAGTCATATGCATTGAGCAACCACTATCAAGGTATCACATTCTTCTTTTATTGGTTGCAAGGCATATCTACAATGAAAATCAAGTGAAGATTTTAGGTACCCAAGTCATCTTGGATCCTTTTAGGTTAATGAAAATGGTTCCTTTTGGAACCGAGATTTTCTTAACATTGCTCAATATTCTCTTATTGTACATGTAAGATTTATGCCCTACAATACCACAAGCATAACAAGTAATGGATGAAGATGCATCCACAAAGAAATTTTTGAAAAACTTTTGTTTCTTTTGAGTTCTAAAACCTAGACTGGCTTTATCAAAAATAGCTCTTTGATTATTTAAAAGCATATTTAATTTTTCAGAACTATATATAAATTTATCAACAAAAGGTTTCAACTTTTCAATTTCTTCTTTATATTTTTTATTTTCTTCCAACATTTCCTTGTTTTGTTTTGAAAGGTTTTCATTTGAAACCAAAAAGCTTTTCTTTTTCAAAACTTCTTTTTCCTTTTCAAGAATAACAATCTTATCATTTTGAAAAAGTAGACGATCATTTTTAGTTGAAAACTTATCATTAGCTTTGACTAAATCCTGATTTTGCTTTTTTATTTCTTTATGTTTAGACTTTAATTTTTGAAATTCTACAAGTAACTCATCAAAAACTTCATGCAGTTCATCAAATGTAAACTCATTTTCAGTTTCAGATAGTATCTCATCATGATTCGCCATCAAACAAAAGTTTGCAACTTCTTGCTGTTCTTCCTTAGAGCTGGAGTCCTCGCTATCACTTCAGGTTGCCATCATGGCCTTCTTTCTTAATTTTCTTCTGCACTTCTTAAGTAGGGGGCAGTCCATCTTGAAGTTGCCCGGTTTCTTACATTCAAAGCATGTGGACTGCTCTTTATCTTTCTCTTTTTCTTTTTCTTTGCTTGGCTCACCTTTCAGAGATTTCTTCTTGAAGTTGTATTTCTTTTTCCTCATGAACTTTCTGAACTTTCTTTCCATTAGAGCCATCTCATCTTCTTCATCTTCTTCTTCAGATTCATCGCTTGATTCTTCTCTTGCAGTGGATTTGAAGGCAATCACTTTCTTCTTCTTGTCAACATCCATATTCTTTTGTTTAAGGGAAAGCTCATAAGTCATTAATGAGCCCAACAGTTGCTCAAATGGAAGAGTGTTGACATCCTTGGCTTCTTCAATGGCTGTTACCTTTGCATCCCAAGAAGTCGGTAGAGACCTGAGAAATTTGTTTACAAGTTCAGCGTCAGAAATAATCTTTCCTAAACTTCTCATGCCATTCACAATATTTGTGAACCTAGTATACATCTCATCAATAGATTCAGTAGGATCCATTCTAAATATTTCGTACATGTGAATGAGCATGTTAACTTTAGTGGTTTTTACTTGGTATGTACCCTCATGGGTAACCTCAAGTATGTCCCATATTTTCTTAGCGAAGAAATAATTAGATATTTTATTAAATTCACTTGGATCAAGAGAGCAAAACAATAAATTCATAGCCTTAGCATTAAGCTCTATTTGCTTAATGTCATTCTTATCCCAATCATCTTCCATTTTTGGAGTGAGAATGCCATTAATCAACATAGTAGGCTGATGAGGACCTTTTATGATTGTCCTCCAAAGATTATAATCAATTGCTTGAATGAATATGCGTATGCGAGTTTTCCAATAAGTGTAATTTGTGCCATTAAAAAGTGGGAGACAGTTTGAAGCTTGACCTTCAACAACACCCATTCCTATTAGGGCTACCATGATCTTTTACTCAAGATCCTTGGACCTACAAGAGAGTACCGGTGCTCTAATACTACTTGTTGCCCAGAAATGGAGCCCAAGAGGGAGGTGAATTGGATCTTTTAAAAATTTAAAGAAATAATGTACAGGCCTTGTGGTGTTTATGAGTAATGAAATTGATGCACTAAGTTATATGCAGCGGAAAGTAATAAATAGAGTACAATAAGTAAAGAGCAAGAGATAGAAGAGATAATCACACACAAATACAAAGTTTATAGTGGTTAGGTACAAACCTAGCACCTACATCCACTCCCCAAGCCATCCTTGGGAATTCCACTATAATCTCTCCAAGATTATAGCCGACTTGTTTTTCCAAAGGCTCACAAGTTAAAACCTATGTTGGTTTTATCACCTAGGCTCACCAACAAACCTTTACACTTGTTTTGTCTTCGGGCTCACAAGTTAACCCTAGTTGGTTTTGTCACTTTGGCTCACCAACAAACCACAACAACCTACTTTCAAGAAACCCTTGAAAGCTAGGTCAAATCATAAAAGAAATTCAGATATACAATTCAAATAAATAAAATAAACTCTCTTCAAGAGTAGAATGGAAGCTTTGAGGCTATAATTGATGCTTTTTCTTGTCTTCTCCTTGGAATATTCTTCAAGCTCTCTTTTTGGAAAGATGAAAGGAAAGGCTTGTAAGCTTTTTCAAGGAATCACTCTTTAAATGGCTTTTGAAGTGAAGTTCTTGAGGAAGTATTGGCTTTTGAGCTTTCAATGGACTTTAATGCTTCAAGAATGAGTTTGGTGAAGCTTAAATACTTCAAAAACTTCCAAAAAATGGTTTGTGACCATTGGAGCTTCGAATCTAGCCATTTGGAGCTTGAAAAGATATTTATGCACTTCAAAAAAATAGATCCGTTAGGACTGTCAAAACCCGAGTATCGACACTTGGCTGTCAGGTGTCGATACTTGGCTGTCAGGTGTCGACAGTTGGATATCAGGTGTCGACACTTGACTCCCAGGTGTCGATACTTGAACTTTCAAGTGTCGACACTTGATTCACAGGTGTCAACACTTGACACAAAAACACTCCATTAGCCAAGTTCTAGATTTTTAAAAAGTCTCAGGCCTTGAGTCGACACTTGGAAACTTAAGTGTCGATACTTGAGTTTCAGGTGTCGATACTTGAATTCTGGGTGTCGACACTTGGCATGCCAAGGAGTTTTTCTGCATGCCAAATGCTGAAATATCGATACTTGACCTTCCAAGTATCGACACTTGGTTCTGCAAAATTCATAATTAAGTGCAATTGAAGCCAAAAACACAAGCATCAAATATGGAACTTAAATGGAACATAAATAAGAAATAATTGAACTCTTTTAATCCCTTTTTGCATGGAAAAGACTCCTCAAATCATGAAAGATGCTTCATGCCATAGCATGCTACGATACTTTAATTTTAAAGAATTTAAGATGCTTGTTTCCTGAGAACTCATAACTAGAAATAAGCATTAGTACACAATATGTACTCAATGTTTTGTTACTCATCAAAATCATTAGGAGAGCCAACAAAGTTTGAAGCATCAATTGAAGTTTTGGCAAGAGCTGACTCATGGATCAAGAGCCGACTCCTTATGGCACGGCACGAAGAAATTTCAGAGTTTCAGTATCAAGAGCCGACTCGTGTTCCAAGAGCCGACTCATGGAAGAATTCATGTTTCTGAAGTCTGAGAACTCAAGCTGACTTGAGCCCCAAGAGCCGACTCATCCAGAGTTATGAATTTTTGGTGACTGAGACTTCGAGCCGACTCTGCCCTGAAGAGCCGACTCCTGTAATTTTCTATTTTGAATTGATTGAAGGCAAGAGACAACTCCAGCTTGAAGAGCCGACTCTTATAGAAATTTGGTCTAGGCTATCTGAGACTTCAAGCCAACTCGTGGACCTCGAGTCGACTCGAGTAGTTATTTTCTGCAATCTAACGGCTAGTTGCTGAAAGTGATTTTTGAATTCTATTTCATTTTCAACAGCTATTTCATGAATCCCAAGGCCCTACAATGGCCATATTTCATGGAAAACTATACAAGGGATTGCTTTTGAGGGATTAAACAATTATTAGAGCATTATTATTGATTTATCTTGAGAAATTGAAGAGCCTTCAAGTCTTTCACTAACCTACTTCAAGTGCTTTCAAGTTAGGATTCAAAGCTTCACCAACTCCACTTCATCATTGAATCCACTCATTGAAGAAGCAAAGAAATAGCTTGAAGAGCAATTAAAGAGCATTCAAAGCTAGGCTTCATCTTGATATACATCGGCAACATTTAAATAAACTCGGTTTATAGTAGTTGCTTATTTATTTCTCTCTATTCTTGTTTTCTCTCTAAGAACATCAAGGGGCTGTGTCTTAAGAGAGGGTTGAAGGTTTTTAGGTGAGCCTTGTGAAAACCTATGTTGGGTTCTTAGTGATCCCAGTATAAAATCAAGTGTTAGGGTTTCTTTGGTGATCCCGTTCAAAACCAAAGGGAGTTTGGGTTTCTTTGGTAATCCCGGTAAAACCAAAGTGTATAGGTTTGGATTGTGAGCCTGGTAAAATAATCTGACTGTATTTCGGTTGGAGGATATAATGGAAATCCCAAGTGGTACTTGGATAGTGGACATAGGAGCCGGTTGCTCCGAACCACTCTAAATCTCTTTGTGTTTGTGTTCGTGCTTATCTTGCCTTATTGCATTTACTTATTTACTTCCGTATCGCATATTACACCACAACACTAAAAGAATTTCAAAGTACACATAATTATGAAAAGTTTTTTAATCCCAATTCACCCCCCCTCTTGGGAAGCCACTTGGACAACAGTAAGAGATGATTTTTGATAGGTAATACTTGCCCACCCATGCTTATGTCGGCATACTCTCTCTCGCTATTTTTCTCTTGACTCCATTATTGCCTAAATTCTTCACTGACTTGAACGTCTGAGGGTCCCCCATTAGAAACCATCAGTTAAGGGACTTTCTTTATAGGAAGCATGGATCACCAGGAGCCGATCTTACCAGAGAAGGTTATAGGATCGTTTGACACTGACCAAGTTCCAGGAGTGAGGATTTGTCAACAACACTTATAGAGAAAGTAGAGGAAATATTCCTCATAGGAGATAAGGAACATAAAGGTGATCTCAAAATCTATAATGACGTGATGCTAGTATCGACTCCAAGAAGTGATTGAAAGCTATGAAGTCAGAAATAAACTCTATGCATTCTAACCAAGTTTGGATTTTAGTGGATCCACCAGAAGGTATAGTGCCTATTGAATGTACATAGATCTACAAAAGGAAAATAGGTTTGGATGGAAAAATAGAGACCTATAAGACAAGGCTCATAGTGAAAGGTCATAGTCAATGTGAAGGCACTATCAAGAAACTTTTTTGCTTGTGGCTATGCTGAAGTCCATCTAGACATTTCTTGTTATTATAGCATATTATGATTATAAGATATGACAAATGGATATGAAAACTATTTTTCTAAATGGATATCTTGAGAAAGATATTTTTATAGAGTAGCTTGTGAGTTTCACTTCCAATAATAGAGATCACAAGGTCTACAAACTATAAAAGTTTATATATAGACTAAAGAAAGCATCTCGGAGTTGGAATACTCATTTTAATTATGTAATCAAATCATTTAATTTCATCAAGAATAATGAGGAACCATGTTTTTATAAGAAGGTCAGTGGAAGTGCTATTGTGCTCCTCATATTGTATGGATGATATCTTTTTGATTAAGAATGATATTTCCATACTGACTTTAGTTAAAATATGGTTGATCTAATTGGATAGTGAATCGATTTAGAACCAGTTTGGGGTTTTTTGAACCAGTTGTGAACCAGGTTTGAACCATCCACATGGTGTCTAAGGCTTGGGCGAACAGGGGTTTATAAGCATCTCTTCCATTCCCATTTCATTAGTTTTGGCTGGTATTAAACCTCCATTTAATGGTTCTTAATTACTTCGCTGTGAACGAATTTAATTGGTTTCCAAAACCTGCTTCCACTTCGAATAATCAGAATATCTCCTCAGCTCCCAAATTACCGGTTTCATGGTTCACGCAATATACCTCTGGGTGGTGAAAACAGTGAGTGCATCTTCTTCCTTTGAGATCTTCTACCACCCTTTCCACCGGTGATTTTGGGCTGGAGTTTTTGTGAGAGATTGGGAGAGAAAGTGTTCCTTAATCCCCTG
Organism: Areca catechu; assembly: GCA_021397845.1. Lineage (NCBI taxonomy): Eukaryota > Viridiplantae > Streptophyta > Magnoliopsida > Arecales > Arecaceae > Areca > Areca catechu. Next base: position 171,955,858 of record CM038051.1, on the reverse strand, counting down.
TTATCGTTGGCGCTCTATTGGTTGAAGGAAATCTATTTTGGAAAAAACGAACAACAAAATAAAGTGTTCTGCTTTCCTTCCTCCCCTCTCACCGATTCAAGAAGTTTTCGGTGACTAGCATCGTGCGAGAAGCCGGATCAGAGGAAGCTCAGGCATGTCCCCTCTCTAGAGGGTGTTCTTTTGAGCACCTGCGAGCTGCTTCAATCACCATAGCTGCTGGTTTGGTATACTCTATTTTTGGTTGCAGGTTTATGTTCTGAAATTCTGCATCGAAGCGGACTTCAATGACATTGGTAGATCAATCCAAAAGCTCTCTTTTGAAGCAATCTCTATCAAGCATCTACCTTGCTGTTGTTCCGGGAAGAGAGACCAAAGAATTGGCCATTTGTGGTTAGGCTTTGCTGCTTTTGGAGAAGAGGAAAAAGACTAAGTCAAAGAGTTGATGGTGTCTTAGCCTCCTATTAAGTGGGTTAGTAATGTGTCCTTTAACTTGGTGTTCATCGGCAGTTCCATAGAATGGGTGTGCATCTAGTTACTGGAATTACTCTCTCATAGATGATGGTTTAGTGCAACCTTCTTCATGGTGATCAGGTGAGTCGGCCATAGTCGGGCTTGGTCATTCGTTAGCTAGAAGTACTGGATTTATCATGTTAATGGTTGGACCAAACCGGAGACCCGCAATAGGAAGCCCCTAGGCTGATTGGGGTGCTCTCTAGGGCAAAATAATTATTGGAAATTGCTTAGGGAAGCAATTGGTTAGTGAACCTACCTTTAGGCACGTATGGGTGAGCTGGCCATAGTCGGGCTCATACGTAGTCTATTAGATTTCAGTATCCACTATGAAATAGTGATTTCACAGATTGGAGTTAGAGGCTCCCAATCTGAAAAATTAGTGGGAGAGACCTTTAGAATAAAGTCCAAGTCTTTTGGTTAATTAATTAATTCATACTCTTATATGGTCTTATTTTTTCCTTTCAGATGTCTTCAAATCTTTCACTCCGGTCACTTCTTGATAATGAGAAGTTGAAGGGTCACAACTTTGATAGTTGGTATCGAAAGTTAAGGATTATCCAGGAGCATGAATGGATCCTTTATGCGATAACAGATCCGGCACCTAAAATCCCCTCTGCTAATGCTCGGAGTTCAGTCAGGGACACTTATCAGAAGTGGATTTCTGATTGGACTATTTTTCAATGCATTATGCTGGTAGCGTTAACGATGAGTTCAATCGCAAGTTCGAGGAGGCCCAACCTGATGAGATCCTTCAAAAGTTGAAGGAATCTTTCAGCATGCCGGACAATGTAGAGCGGTATAAAGTATCTTGTGCCATCTACAATGCCAAGATGTTGAATGGTGGTTCTGTCACTGATCATATATTGTACATGATCAAGCTGATTAAAAAGTTAGGCAAGCTCAGATGTCCCTTGCACGAACAGCTCGGCAAGGATGCGATTTTGAATTCTCTTCCCTCCTCCTATCTTGACTTTCTCGACCATTACAGAATGAATAAGCCTGTAGTCAATTACCATGGTTTGATGGGATTACTGTAGAATTTTGAGAAAGACCACCAACTGAACAAGGGGGTGGTGAATTTAGTGGGAGGTTCTAGAGGACGTCATCCCTTTAAGAAAGGGAAGAATAAAAGGAAGGGAAAGAAGGTGCTAAATGCTCCTGGCTCGAGTCAGACCAGGAAAGTGAAAGCTGACTAGTCTAATGCAGAGTACTTCAACTACAAGAAGCGAGGACACTGGAAGAGAAATTGTCCTCTTTACCAAGCATTCCTAAACCCGAACAGGCTAAGGAAGGGAAAGCAGCAGACTGCTGGACAAGGTATTTATATGATAAAACCTTGTAATTTCTCTATTTATGATACTGCTAACTGGGTATTAGATACCGGTAGTCCTTTCATGTTTGTAATTCATTACAGGGACTGCAGGTTAATAGGAGATTCAAGGATGGGGAACAGTTCCTGAGCGACGAGAATGGAAATCGTGTTCCAGTACTGGCGATCGGAGTTTTAAGTCTTGTCTTTGAGTCATGTACTGTCAGTTAGTCGACTGTCATTATTGTCCTAGTTTCGTTATGTGCATAATCTCTATAGGCCTTTTGGCCAATTGTGATTTTGAACTAATAATAAAAGGAGATATTTGCCAAGTTATTCTGAATAACTCTGTGATAATGAAAGCTAAGTTAAATAATGGTATTTATGTAATATCATGGTCTATTAGTGTAATGTACACATCTAGCAAATGCCTAAGATTAGAAAATATCAGTGATCTATATCTTTGGCACTGTAGGCTATGTCATATTAACCATAATAGGATAAACAAGATGCAAGGAGAAGGCCTCCCCAAGATCAGTGATTCTGAATCATTGCCTACTTGTGAATCCTGTTTACTTGGTAAAATGACCAAGTCACCTTTTACTGGAAAAGGTGAATGAGCTACAGAACTTCTGAGTCTCATACATACTGATGTATGCGGACAAATGCAGGGTTGCAAGTGCCTACACTAAGCATGCAACAACTGAAAGGGATATGCCCTACAAGCCAATCTATGTTGTATCTCCCAAACCATTGTAATTGACAATTTTCTATATAAAGGCATTATTTTTCAAACTGAAAGGGATATGCCCTACAAGCCAATCTATGTTGTATCTCCCAAACCATTGTAATTGACAATTTTCTATATAAAGGCATTATTTTTCATCATACGCTGTGTTTATATTATATGATGAACCCCATAGATTAGGGCTATGATTTTAGGGTTATGATGAGATCATACTAGTGAGACCTAAAATCTTAAAACCTTAATCTAAAGTATTCCTAGTCAAAGGAACCCTGAGTAGGGGATCAGGGTTTTTCTGGTAAGACTAACATATCCCATGTATACTGGAAAGGGTGACTGCTCTCACAGTCACTTGTGTATGACACTAATACTGGGATGTGGGTGCTCATTGGAGAATGAGTTCACTGATATGATCCAACTTGAGAACATCTAATGGAGTCTTAGCTACATGTCAATAGAAGGTTCTTATAGTGGGAGTGGTACAAGTAATCTTTTGACCTGAGATTGCCATAAGTACCTTATGTACATGAACCCATTCTTTGGTTCAATCCTAATCATGACTCTGAGTCATGCACAGGATTGATACTGGGAATGGTGAATTGGATATGAAGGTAATGAGTAGGTCAACAAGGAATCGATCACTCTTAGTAAGAGGAGATTGCATCCAGCTAGTTAATAATCGGATGATGATTCAGGAAATCTTTGATCAAAGTAAAGATATTAGAGATGGTTTCTAATATCAAGATAATTGAATCATCGATATAAGATTGAGCTAGAAATAAATATAATATTAGATTTGACATATATCCATATCCATAGTTATATTTTTGGGTGCAGGCTGATTGAAAGATTTAATTGTACGGTAACTCTCTACTGAAGGGTAATTTTGGTATTTCACCAGAATTTTCATATCTTCCGGGTAGACATGACACGTTGCTAGATGTCAATCTTGTCTTGTGGGTTGATCAAATTCAAAGATTATTTATTAGGAAGAGTCCTAATTGATCAAATTGGGTAAGCCCGGTTTGATCTAAATCGATTAGAAAGAGTTCTAATCAAATTAGGTCAACTTGTATTCGAACCCACTGCCGGCTAGATGTGGAACCCAATGGGTCACACACTTAAGAGGATTGATCAAGAGTTTAATTTGGAATTAAATCATCTTTGCAGGATAACACTCTAGCAGGTGTAGCAAACCCTAGCTTCTATTCGAATCGGATTCGAATTAGGGTTCCGTATTGGTTCAAATTGGGTTTTAATTGGACCTAATTAGACCCTAATTATGAAAATAGGATTATGGCTAACCCTATTGGCTAGCCATGTAACTAGGCTAGCCTCCCCACCCGCCCCCTTTGCTTTTCCATGCCAAATGCCAAGAGTCCATGCGCTTATGGACTCTTGGCGCGCCATTTGGAAGAGTCCATGGCACATGGACTCTTGGCGTGCCCCGCTTAATTCTCCGATGAATTAAGATGGGGCGGCCTCCTTTCTTAATGATTAGCGCACCATCTCTCCCCCCTTGGATGGGAATCCAATGGCTGATGGGATTTTAAGAAAGAAGGAATGTGCTAACTCTTCCTGGGCGCGTGAAATAACATCTCTTCGGAGATGAAAAGTCGCGACCCCTTTCCTTTTAAAACACCGCACTTTTTCCTTTAAGAAAAGTCGTGGGATTTAATTTGGAAGGCCGTGAGATGGGAGGATGGGGCGTGAGAAATAGGGAAGGGGCGTGAGACAAAGTGGAATGGTGTTTACAGAGAGTTGTGTTCTTTTGAGAATGGCGTGAGACATCTCTCTGTAATCTATTTAAACAAAAGAGGTCTCGGGTGTTTGACTAATGAACGACAGAGTTTATTTTTATTATCTTTTCTTTCTAGGAAACTGATTCCTCCTTAGCTTGTTTAGGACACACAGAGTTTCCCTCTTACAGAGTTCTCTTCTCTGTTGAAACTCAAGTCCAAAACAAGAGATAGGAAGAATCTCTTGATCGGTAAAAGAAAAGAACTCCTACTCTGTTTCTATTTCCTTTACTTTAAGACATTAGTGTCTTAAATCCTTCTCCTCCTTCAAGACAAGAGTTTTATTCTTAGGACAAGGTCTTAAGAAAGGGAGAGGAAGAAGAAAGAAAGGAAGTAAGGAGCCCCTACCCTGAAGTTTTAAAGCCATAGTCCTCTTGAGTTCTAGGATAAGAATTCAAGTGAAGGAATTTCAAAGAAGCTTGCATCTTGATCAATCATCTTGTGGATCACCATTGGAGGGTGGACATTTGGACGCCTGGTGAATTCAATCACCCCCTTCAACATCAAACTTTCTTGGAATTAGCGATTACAGGTTGGTACCCTAATTCTAACAATGTAAGTTTGTATGTTCATTATATGTTTTAATCCTGAATAAGGAGATCTTGGCTAAGGGATTATGGTGCCAATTTCATCATTTTGAAATTACACTTCCATTGCGGTGCACTGGATTCCCAACAGTGGTATCAGAGCCATCCTTATTATAATTAAAACATATGAAAATTATTTATATGTGTTTTTGTTGTAGTATCGCAATTAGGGTTTTAAACCCTTGAATGCTGATACACTTAGAATAATTTATGGGATGCATATATGATAATTAATGTTTTGATGTATGCCACTAGTTAGGGTTTTTCACTCAAACCCTAATTATTATAGAGATATGATTAGTTTTGAAGTCATCATACTAAAATAACGTTGCCCTGGCATAATGGTGGATCCATTATATGGTAAATGGTTGTCCTAGTATGATGATACACTTAGCACATATATGTTTATCAGAGTGATATGATTGTGATATGTTCTATAAGAATGTGCTGGCAATTCTATAAAGCCCTCTTCATAAAATTATATTAAGTCATAGTATATTTAACTAATAAGCATCACTAGTCATGATGAACAATTGATCATTCGGTGTCTAGAAAGGTGGTTCTGGGAAGGTAAAGAGAATCGTGGTTTTTAATTGGTTCCGTTGACTGACCTGGCCAATTTTTATTGGTGTCTAGGAAAGCAACGGGGGGACTCCCACATCTCTTCCACTTGCCTGGCCGATTTGATTATATTTAAATCTTGACTTAAATGCTTAGTGTTAAAAAATACTATATATTGGCCTTCCTTCATGCTAGATCATTATTGTGTTATGAACCACATTAGGTTTGTTGTGTTATCTGCAAGACTTAATATGGTGATTGACATAATATTGGTCTAGTGCATAGATATGCTTACAGTATATTCAGTATAATGCCTTGTTGTGTTATCTGTAAGGGCATTATATTTGAATACTGACTGTATAGAAATGAAAGGGTCTTGACTTAACTAAAACATTATGGTTTGTTGTATTTTCTGCAAGACTTATAATGTTCTAGAGGCCAAGTTATTTTTGAGAATTATATGAGATATAATTGGAAGAGTTTTCTACCTTTGAGCTTATAAAAGATTTGTTGTCTGATCTGCAAGATCTTTTATAAGTTATTAGGATCTCAATCTCACTAAGAAAAACCGATCAGGGTTCTTCTCGATTATCATAGTGAGGGCTATGATTTTTGATAAAATAGTGGGAGACATAATTAAATTGAAGACCTAATTTAATTATGTAAGTCATTTCATGGTTGTTTTCTTATGTATTGTTCTTTATTAAATGTAGATAAATGGCATCTTCATTATCACTGCGAAGCATCTTAGATACCAACAAACTGACTGGTCCAAACTATGTGGACTGGTTGAGAAACTTAAAGATTGTACTGAGTTCAGAAAAACTTTCTTATATTCTTGATACCCCTAGTCTTAATCCACTAGGGGATGATGCCACACAGGAAGATATGGCCACATACAAAATGTGGCAGAATGACTCCCTCACTGTCAAGTGTATCATACTGGCCTCTATGACCAATGAGTTACAGAGGCAGCATGAAAGCATGGATACTCAATCCATAATGCTCAATTTAAAAGAGCTTTATGGAGAACAAAGCAGAACTGCTAGATACGAAATATCTAAGCAGTTATTCCGTGCTAGGATGACAGAGGGTACATCCGTTCAGGATCATGTCCTGAAGGTAATTGACTTAATCACCAGATTGGGTCAATTAGGGTTTATTATGGATGGGGAGCTGAATCAGGATTTAATCCTGCAATCACTCCCGGAGTCATTTTCTTAGTTTGTCTTGAATATCACATGAATAAACTAAACACTTCCTTGCCTGAGCTGTTAAATATGTTAAAAACAGCAGAGAGCCACGTTAAGAAAGAAAAGGCTCCACTTCTTCTTCTTGATAAGACCAATAAGAAGAAATCAGGCAAAAAGGGTTTTAGTAGGAGACTAAACCCTAAGGGTGGCATCAATAAGAACAAGAAAGGAAAGAAGGCCTCAAAACATTTAACCTATTTCTTTTGCGGCAAAGAGGGACATTGGAAAAGGAATTGCAAGGCTTACCTTGCAACTGTGAAGCCTGGTGCGTCAGATGCACCAAAAGGTATGTATGAGATACATACTATATTGACATTAAATTCGTCTATATCAAATACTTGGGTATTGGATACCGCTTGTGGTTACCATATATGCAAATCTTTGCAGGTCCTCCACAAGCTTAAAGTATTGAAGGAAGGCGACTTCAATCTCTACGGTGCTGGTGGTGATATCATCCAAGCAGAAGCTGTAGGGACCTATATTCTGAAGTTGCCTTCAGGGAAGATCTTGGAGTTAGAAAATTGTTACTATATGCCAAAGATTATTAGGAACATTATATCTATTCCTTTGTTATTAAAACAAGGTGTAATGGATGTAACGAGCACTGGTTGCTCGATAATGTTATCTAATAAAATTATTTGTTCTCGCATATTTAGCAATGGGCTCTTAACTCTTTCTTCCAATGATAGTGTTTTTCATGTCAATAATAAAATGAAAAAAAAAGACTTTAATGATACTTTACTTTGGCATCATCGACTTGGTCATGTTAATGAGTCTAGGATAAGCAAGTTATACAAGGAAAAATTCCTTGATCCTTATGAGTATGAATCATTAGGAACTTGCGAATCATGTCTCATGGGTAAGATGACCAAGACTCCATTCACTGGACATGGAGAAAGGTCAACTAAGTTATTAGGACTTATACATACTGATGTATGTGGTCCAATGATACCTCAGGCCAGAGGAGGATACTCATATTTTATCACTTTTACAGATGATTTATCTAGGTTCGGATATGTGTATCTTATGAAACATAAATTTGAAGCCTTTGATAAATTTAAGGAGTATCAAAGTATGGTTGAAAAACAAACCGGGAAAAGTACTAAAGTTCTTCGTTCTGATCGAGGAGGAGAATACTTATCCATAGAGTTTTTAGACTATCTTAAAGTTAATGGAATTCTTTCTGAATGGACCCCTCCTTATACACCACAGCTAAATGGTATAGCTGAAAGGAGGAATCATACCTTATTAGATATGGTACGATCCATGATGTGCTTCACAAATTTACCCATTTCCTTCTGGGGTCATGCCCTAGAAACTGCTGTTTACATTTTGAACAAGGTACCTTCTAAATCCATTGTTAGTACTCTATATGAAATTTGGAGTGGAAAGAAACCATATCCTAAATATTTCAAGGTATGGGGATGTCCAGCTTATGTTAAAAGAAATTTTGGACATATGTTGGAACCCAGAGCGGATAAATGTCTATTTGTAGGATATCCTAGAGAAGGTAGAGGATATCTATTCTACCATCCTACTGAACAAAAGATTTTTGTCAGCAGGCATGCCACTTTTCTGAGTACTGATTCAGATAGATGGCAAGAAGCCATGGAATCCGAGATAGACTCTATGTATGTAAACCAAGTATGGTCTTTGGTCGATGCACCAGAGGGTGTTAATCCTATTGGGTGCAAATGGGTCTATAAGAAAAAGATTGGGGCTGATGGCCAAGTTGAAACCTATAAAGCCAGATTAGTGGAAAAAGGTTTTAGACAAAAACAGGGAATTGATTATGATGAAACATTCTCACCTGTTGCCAAGCTCAAATCAATCCAGATTTTACTTGCTATAGCAGCATACCATGATTATGAGATTTGGCAGATGGATGTGAAGACTGCATTCCTCAATGGTTTCCTTAAGGAAGAAGTCTACATGTCACAGCCAGAAGGTTTTATTTCAAAGAATAAACCTAATCAAGAATGCAAGCTAAAGAAATCCATTTATGGATTAAAGCAAGCTTCAAGGAGTTGGAACATCCGCTTTGATGAAACTATTAAAACGTCTGGTTTTATCAAAAATGTGGATGAACCTTGTGTTTATAAAAAGACTAGTGGGAGTGCCATAGTCTTCTTGGTTCTGTATGTAGATGACATACTCCTCATTGGGAATGATATCCCAATGTTGCAATCAGTCAAGGTTTGGCTATCAAACCAGTTTTCCATGAAAGATTTGGGAGAAGCATCCTATATACTAGGTATTAAGATCTATAGAGATAGATCTAAGAGGATGTTAGGTTTATCCCAATCTAGGTACATTGACTTAGTGCTGAAAAGATTCAGCATAGATTGAAGTAAAAGAGGTTATCTTCCTATGAGTCAAGGCATACATCTTTCTAAAAGGATGTCTCCTAAGACACCTGAAGAAAGAAATAGAATGAATTCTATACCTTATGCTTCGGCAATAGGGTCCATAATGTATGCCATGTTATGTACCAGGCCTGATGTGGCATATACTTTAGGCATTGTCAGTAGGTTTCAGGTTGATCCAGGAGAGGATCATTGGAAAGCAGTTAAAAATATTCTTAAGTACCTGAGAAGGACTAAGGATATTTTTCTGGTTTATGGTGGTTCTGATCTTAAACTAGAAGCTTATTCTGATTCTAGTTTTCAATCAGACCTTGATGATAGCAAATCCATTTTGGGATATATTTTTATACTAAATGGTGGAGCAGTGAGTTGGAAGAGTACCAAGCAGCAGACTATAGCTGACTCAACCACAGAGGCAGAATACATAGCTATCAGTGAAGCCACCAAGGAAGCAGTCTGGATGAAGAAGTTCATCACAGAGTTGGGTGTTGTTCCTGAGATTGAAAACCCAGTGCCACTTTACTGTGACAACACTGGGGCTGTTGCTCAAGCTAAGGAACCAAGAGCTCATCATAAGTCCAAGCACATTCTGAGACGCTTCCATCTCGTCCGAGAAATAGTAGAGAGACAAGATGTCTACATAAATAGAGTTAATACAAAGAACAATGTAGCAGACCCGTTCACTAAGGCTCTACCACAGCGAGAGTTTGATCGCCACCTCGAGTGTATGGGATTAAGATTTAAAGGCGACTGGCTTTAGTATAAGTGGGAGATTGAAAGGGATATGCCCTACAAGCCAATTTATGTGGTATCTCCCAAACCATTGTAATTGACAATATTCTAATAAAGGCATTATTTTTCATCATACGCTGTGTTTATATTATATGATGAACCCCATAGATTAGGGCTATGATTTTAGGGTTATGATGATATCATACCAGTGAGACCTAAAGTCTTAAAACCTTAATCTAAAATATTCCTAGTCAAAGGAACCCTAAGTAGGGGATCAGGGTTTTTCCGATAAGACTAGCACATCCCATGTATACTGGAGAGGGTGATTGCTCTCACAGTCACTTGTGTATGACACTAATACTAGGATGTGGGTGCTCATTAGAGAATGAGTTCACTGATATGATCCAACTTGAGAACATCTAATGGAGTCTTAGCTACATGTCAATAGAAGGTTCTCATAGTAGGAGTGGTACAAGTAATCCTTTGACCTGAGACTGCCATAAGTACCTTATGTACATGAACCCATGCTTTGGTTCAATTCTAATCATGACACTGAGTCATGCACAGGATTGATACTGGGAATGGTGAATTGGATATAAAGGTAATGAGTAGGTCAACAAGGAATCGATCACTCTTAGTAAGGGGATATTGCATCCAGCTAGTTATCAATCGGATGATGATTCAGGGAATATTTGATCAAAGTAAAGATATTAGAGATGATTTCTAATATCAAGATAATTGAATCATCAATATAAGATTGAGCTAGAAACGAATGTAATATTGGAATTGACATATATCCATATCCATAATTATATTCTGGGTGTAGGCTGATCGAAGGATTTAATTGTACGGTAACTTTCTACTGAAGGGTAGTTTTGGTATTTCACCAAAATTTCCATATCTTCCGGGTAGACATGACAAGTTGCTAGACGTCAATCTTGTCTTGTAGGTTGATTAAATTGAATGATCACTTATTAGGAATAGTCCTATTTGATCATAATCGGGTAAGCCCGATTTGACCTAAATCGATTAGAAAGAGTTCTAATCAAATTAGGTCAACTTGTATTCGAACCCACTGCTGGCTAGATGTGGAACCCAATGGGTCACACACTTAAGAGAATTGATCAAGGGTTTAATTTTGTAATTAAATCATTTTGCATGATGACACTCTAGCAGGTGTTGCAAATCCTAGCTTCTATTCGAATTAGATTCGAATTAGGATTCTGGATTGGTTCAATTTGGATTCTAATTGGATCTAATTAGACCCTAATTGAGTTTATAGGGATTATGGCTAACCCTATTGGCTATCCATGCACCTAGGCTGGCCTCGCACCCGCCCCTTAGCATTTTCATGCTAAAATGCCATGAGTCCATGCGCTAATGGACTCTTGGCGCGCCATTTGGAATAGTCCATGGCGCATGGACTCTTGGCGCGCCCCACTTAATTCTCCGATGAATTAAGATGGGGCGGCCTCCTTTCTTAGAGTTAGCGCCTCAGATATGCTCCCTTGGATGGGAATCCAATGGTTGATGGGTTTTTAAGAAAGGAAGAAAGCGCCTGTTGCTTCCCGGTTGCATGAAATAACATCTCTTCGGAGATTTAAATTCGCGACTCCTTTCTTTTAAAAACATCGTGACTTTTCCTTTAAGAAAGGCCGTGGGATTTATCCGGAAGGCCGTGAGAAGGAAGGATGGGGTGTGAAAAAATAGGGAAGGGGCATGAGAATAAAAAGGGAATGGTGTTTACGGAGAGTTGTGTTCTTTTGAGAAGACAACTTTTTGTAGTCTATTTAAGGAACAGAGGCCTCGGGTGTTTTGGCTAATGTACAACAGAGTTTTTTTTTATTTGTCTTTTCTTTCCAGGGGACTGATTCCTCCTTAGCTTGTTTAGGACACAAGAGTTTCCCTTTTTACAGAGTTCTCTTCTCTGTTGAAACTCAAGTCTAAAATAAAAGATAGGAAGAATCTCTCGAACGGTAAAAGAAAAGAAGATATACTCTGTTTCCTATTTCCTTTACATTAAAACATTAGTGTCTTAAATCCTCCTCCTCCTTCAAGACAAGAGTGTATTCTTAGGACAAGGTCTTAAGAAAGGGAGAGGAAGAAGAAAGAAAGGAAGTAAGAAGTCCCTGCCGTGGAGTTTTTCAGCCATAGTCATCTTGAGTTCTGGGAGAAGAATTCAAGTGAAGGAACCTTTTTGAAGAAGCGAGCATCTTGATCAATTTTCTTTTGGATCACCATTGGAGGGTGGACATTTGGATGCCTGGTGAATTCAAAAGGGTCATTCAACATCAAGTTTTTGATCCTACATCAAATTGGGTTTAGCGATAACAGGTTGGTGCCCTAATTTTAATAGTGTAGGTTTGCATGTTTCTCATATGTTTTAATCATGAATAAGGAGATCCTGGCTAAGGGTTTTGGTGTAAATTTCATCATTTTGAAATTATCTTTTCGCTGCATTGCACCGGAATCCTTTCATTCCCCACTGGGCAAAAGGCCATGGGGCTGCTAGTTGAGTCAGGTGACTCGCAGGCTATCTCTGTACATTGGAATGCCTCTAGCATTGGTCGCACTTTCACACGAAATCATCTGAGTCCTTCTGGATGGAGGGCCAGTAATAACCTTGTCGAATGATCTTATATGTCAGAGATCTGCCTCCCAAATGATCACCGCATATGCCCTCATGGACCTCTCTCAGAGCATAATCTGCATATGTAGGTCATAAGCATTTTATCTGTGGCTGAGAGAACGATCTCTTATAGAGGGTTTTGTCTATGATGACATAATGAGATGCCATCCAGCGGATCTTCTTGGCCTCTACCTTATCCTCTGGTAGCTCTCTCTCATTTAGGAACTTGATGATGGGATCCATCTAGCTCGGTTCGGTGTCGATCTGGTGCACCTCCGTAGCCTCTTTGGCTATACTTGGAGTTTCAAGATGTTCAACAAAGGTGCGCCCGAGAGATTCTGGTGCTGTAGTTGCCAGTCGAGATAATGCATCTGCTTGGGAGTTCTTTGATCGTGGAACATGGATGATCTCAAAATGTTCCAGTTGGGAGGATAAAGCCCGTACCTTCTCCAGGTACTGCACCATGGTTGGATCCTTGGCTGCATATTCATCGTTGACTTGATTCACAACTAGCTGGGAGTCTAAGAAGGCTCGAAGTTGCTGGACTCCCAGATCTTTAGCGATCCAAAGTTTGGTGAGCAAGGCTTCGTATTTGGCCTGGTTATTAGAGGCATGGAAGGAGAACCGGAGTGCATACTCTATGGTATGGCTGTCAGGTTTGGCCAACATGAGTCTAGCTCCGCACCCAGTAGCATTGGAAGCTCCATCCACATGAAGCACCTAGATAGACTTTGTCTCCTTCGGGACTTCATCTTCTACCGAAGATACTTCATCTTCGAACTTCCAGGTGCACTCAGCCAAAAAATCAGAGAGTGCCTAGGCCTTCATAGCTGCTCAGGGCTGGAAGCTAATGTCTAATTCACTTAGCTTCACATCTCACTTGGCTATCCTTGCGAGATGTCCGGAGATCAAAGAATGGCCTTAAGAGGTTGATCGGTTAGCACCATAATAGCGTGGGCATGGAAATATAGCCGTAGTCGCTTTGCCGTAATCATCAGAGAGTATATTAGCTTCTGCATCCTTGCATATCATGTTTTGGCATCATGTAGGACATTGCTGATATAGTAGATCGGCTTGTGGGATCCATCTTCATCTCTTCGAGCAAGAACTGAACTGATTGCTTCATCTAAAGTAGAGAGGTATAGGTAGAGGACCTCGCCTTCTTATGGCTTGGAAAGCAATGATGGGGTCTCCAGGTACTTCTTCAGCTCCTCAAAGGCAGTGCGATAGTCTTCGGACCATCCATTCAAAGCCCTTTGACTACTGGAGTACCTTGCAGAATGGGAGGCATTTCTCGGCTGACCGAGAAATGAATCTACTTAGGGAGGCAAATCTCCCTGTCAACTGTTGGACTTCCTTTTTGCAGGAGGGATGTCTCATATCTTTCAAGGCTTGAATCTTCTTAGGGTTTGCCTCGATCCCTTGTTTGGTGACAAGAAAGCCCAAGAATTTACCCGAAGAGACCCCAAAGGCATACTTTTCCAGGTTTAGCTTCATGCGATAGCGCCGTAGAGCACTGAATGACTCTTCCAAGTTGTGGATGTGGTCTTTCCAGAGGAGGCTCTTGACAATCATGTCATCAACATAGGCCTCCATGTTTCTCCCTAGTTGCTTTTCAAATACCTTGTTAATCAGCCTTTGAAACATTGCTCCGGCATTCTTAAGGTCGAACAGCATCATCTTATAGCAGTAAAGGCCTTTATCAGTGATGAAAGCCATCTTCTCCTCATCTTATGGATCCATTCTAATTTGGTTGTAGCCGGAGAAAGCATCCATGAAGCTCAGCAACTGGTGGCCGGCAGTAGCATCGACCAGCTGATCAATCTTCGAGAGAGGGAAGCTATCGTTTGGGCAAGCCTTGTTGAGGTCTGTATAGTTGATGCAGATCCTCCACTTGCCACTAGCTTTCTTTACCATTACCATATTGGCCAACCACTTGGGGTAGCGGGCCTCTCGGATGAACCCTGCTTTAAGGAGCTTGCCAACTTCTTCGTCCACAGCTTGTTGTCTTTCAGGAGCGAAGCTCCTTTTCTTCTGCCGCACCGGCTTATACCCAGGGGTTACTTCTAGCCAATGAGTGATTACTTTGGAAGGAATCCCTGGCATATCCGAGGCTAACCAGGCGAAGACGTCGGCGTTGTCTTTGAGAAAATGGATCAACTCCATTCTGGTTTCCTCATCAAGTATGCTCCCGATCTGCACAACTCTAGAGGGGTCTTCCTCTATAAAAGGTATTGGGACGGTCCTCTCCAAGAGCTCACCAAGGTTTGTGGTTGCATCCCTCGAATCTAGCTGATCCGGAGTTGTTGAATCATTAAAATGCCTGTCTTCGATCATCAGGCACTGCCATGCCATCCTCTGGTTTCCTCTAACTTCTCCGACACCATTCCTGGTGGGAAAGCGCACCAAGATGTAGTGAGAGGAGATCACGGTCTAGAACTTATTCAAGGCAGGGCATCCCAAAATGATGTTGTATGCTGAGGGGATCTGGACCACCGTAAAGTTGATTGGCAGTGTCTTTTGTCGAGGTTCAGTGCCAAGGGTTACAGGCAACACTATTTCCCCCTCGGCATAGACTTGGTTGCCCCTGAAACCGGAGAGTGGTATGGGGGATCTTCGTAGTTGATGTCTAGGCAAACACATTTTGGAAAATGCATTGTAAATCAAGACATCAGTTGAACTTCCATTATCAACAAGGATTCGCTGTACATCATAATTGGCCACTACGGCCGAGATTACAAGGGGATCGTCATGTGGGAGCCGAACTCCCACAAGGTCATCGTCGGAGAAGAGGATAGCATTGTTGTCCTTGAGTTGCTTTGGGGCTTCATCTTCATCCCTTCTCCAATTGGTGGGTCGATGTATCATCCCTACACCTCCGTTGGTGGACCTTTGATTTAGCAATTCGGCCTCTTCGGGAGGTGGCTGGGGAACAGTAGCTTCCGACCAAGATCCTTGGCGACCAATGTACCGCCCCAAGTACCCTCTCTTGATGAGATCCTCAATCGCATCCTTCAGTTGGATGCACTCTTCAGTGTTGTGGCAGTAGTCCTGGTGGAATTGGTAGTAGTTGCTCCTATTCCTCACGGAAGAGGAGGCCTTCATGGGATGGGGTCGTTGGAGATAGTTTTCTTTCTCTATCTTAATGAGGATCTTTTCTCGAGGGAGGTTGAGAGGGGTATAGGAGTCGAATCTTCTTCCTGATGCTCTAGTCCTGGGAGGGCTTTTTCAGCGGTCTGTATATCTGCCGCCATTGTTATTGGAAGTTTGGGGACCTTGTCCCCTATTATTCTTCTTCTTTGAAGGGGGTTTCCCTTCGATCAGTCATCAATTTGCCACATGCTCTTCAGCATCAGCATATTTCTGAGCCCTTGACAAGAGCTCAGCGTAGCTTTTAGGGAACTTCTTATCTAGGAAAAAGGTAAGCCTGGAGGTACAAAGCCTCTTCTTTAATGCAGACATGTCCACATGCTCGTTGAGATCGGGGATCTTAAGCGTGGCCGCATTAAACCTGGAGATGTAGTCTTGCAGGCTTTCTCCTTCATTCTGGTGAAGGAGGAACAGTGTGTCCGTGTTCCGTAGAGTCTTGCAGCAGGTCCTGAAATGCAAGACAAACAATTTTTCTAACTCAGAAAATGAATCAATGGTACCTTGGTGCAAGCTCGAGTACCACATCCGAGCAAACTTCTTCAAGGTAGCTGGGAATGCTAGGTAGTACATCGCGTCCGAAGCTCCTTGGATCATCATATGGGCCTTGAAGCTGGCTAAATGGTCGAGTGGGTCAGAGATGCCACCGTAGGATTCCATCTGGGGAACCCTGAAGTGTCGAAGAATAACCTCGGCCATGATACAGTCGGTGTATGGTAGGCGTAGATCACCCAAAATCAAATCATCGGGATCCTTCAGATCCCGCATTCTCTGTTCATGCACCTTTGCCATCTCTGATTCGATGGCTCTGAATCTCCCATCATAATCGGGAGTCTGCTTCGGTGCTCTCTCCACAGAGGTGGAGTCTGAAAGGGATATGCCCTACAAGCCAATCTATGTTGTATCTCCCAAACCATTGTAATTGATAATATTCTAATAAAGGCATTATTTTTCATTATACGCTGTGATTATTATTATATGATGAACCCCATATATTAGAACTATGATTTTAGGATTAATGTGAGATCATACCAGTGAGACCTAAAGTCTTAAAACCTTAATCAAAAACATTCCTAGTCGAAGGAACCTTGAGTAGGGGATCAGGATTTTTCCGGTAAGACTAGCACATCCTATGTATACTGAATAGGGTGACTGCTCTCACAGTCACTTGTGTATGACACTAATACTAGGATGTGGGTGCTCATTAGAGAATGAGTTCACTGATATGATCCAACTTGAGAACATCTAATAGAATCTTAGCTACATGTCAATAGAAGGTTCTCATAGTGGGAGTGGTACAAGTAATCCTTTGACCTGAGACTGCCATAAGTACCTTATGTACATGAACCCATGCTTTGGTTCAATCCTAATCATGACACTGAGTCATGCACAGGATTGATACTGGGAATGGAGAATTAGATATGAAGGTAATGAGTAGGTCAACAAGGAATCGATTACTCTTAGTAAGAGGAGATTGCATCTAGCTAGTTATCAATCGGATGATGATTCAGGGAATCTTTGATCAAAGTAGAGATATTAGAGATGGTTTCTAATATCAAGATAATTAAATCATCAATATAAAATTGATCTAGAAATAAATATAATATTGGATTTGACATATATCCATATCCATAATTATATTTGGGTGAAGGCTGATCGAAGGATTTAATTGTACGGTAACTTTCTACTAAAGGGTAATTTTGGTATTTCACCAGAATTTCCATATCTTCCGGGTAGACATGATACATTGCTAGATGTCAATCTTGTCTTGTGGGTTGATTTGAATTAGGAAGAGTCCTAATTGATCAAAATCGGGTAAGCCCGATTTGACCTAAATCGATTATAAAGAGTTCTAATCAAATTAGGTCAACTTGTATTCGAACTCACTACTGGCTAGATGTGGAACCCAATGGGTCACACACTTAAAAGAATTGATCAAGAGTCATTTTCATGAAGACACTCTAGTAAGTGTTGCAAATCCTAACTCCTATTCGAATCGTAATCGAATTAGGGTTCCGAATTGACTCGATTTGGGTTCTAATTGGATCTAATTAGACCTTAATTGAGAATTTAGGGATTTTGGCTAAGCCAATTGGCTAACCTATTAGCTTGGCCACTTCCCCACCTGCCCCCTTTCCCTTGCACGCCAAAACACCAAGAGTCCATGCGCTTATGGACTCTTGGCGCGCCATTTGGAGGAGTCCATGGGCGCATGGACTCTTGGCACGCGCCTACTTAATTCTCCGATGAATTAAGATGGGGCGGCCTTATTTCTTAGTATTAATGCCTCTTTTGTCAACCCTTGGATGATAATCTAATGGGTGGAGAAGTTTTTAAGAAAGAAAGAAAATGCAGTTTCTTCCCGGGAGCGCGAAATCAGATCTCTTCGGAGATTCAAGTTTCGCGACTTTTTTCTCCCAATCGTCGTGACTTCTTCTTTTGAGAAAAGTCATGAGGATTGATCTGGAAGGCCATGAGAAATAATCTAGAAGGCCATGAGAAAAAGGAAAGAGCGTGGGAAGAAGGGAAAGGGGCATGGAAAGAAGGGAAATGGCGTGAGAAATTGTTATCGGAGAGTTGTGAGGGCGCCTCTCTGAAAACTATAAAAAAGGGGGTGGGAATCAGAACTCCGTGATGTGATTTATTTTTTTCCTCTCCTGAAGACTCCTTCTCCCCTTCTTGTTTTTGCATTGTTTCCTTTACAGAGTAAAACTCTGTTGAAACTCTGCTACTAAACAAGGTTAAGAGAGAAAGTCTCCGACGGTAAAGGAAAAGAAGAGTTCTAATCCAATTCTTTTCTTCCTTACATTAAGACATCTTTGTCTTAATTTCTCCACCAATTAAAGACAAGCATTAATCTTCTTAGGACAAGGTCTTACTTTCAAGACAAAGGTGTCCTAAAGGTTCTAAGTCTTGGTAGAAGGTGGAGAAGGGGTAAGAAGGAAGAAGACACACCTTTGAGTGGACGATTTCCAGCCATAATCCAAGTATTGAATTCCTGGAAGAAGAATTCAATTGAAGGAACCATTGGAATAAGGAGTTAGGATCTTGGTCATTGCTTTGTGTGGATCACCATCGGAGGGCGGACATTTGGATGCCTGGTGAACTCAAATAGCCCGTTCATCTTCAAGATTAAATCTTCATCAAATTGGAATTAGCGGTTACAGGTTAGTACTCTAATTCTAATTTGCATAAGAATGTTAGTCTTCATATATTATAGTCTTATTAAGGAGTTCCTGGTTTAGGGTTTTGGTGCATATTAATTTCTATATTTTGAAATTACCCTTCCGCTGCATTGCACCGGATCCCAACAGAGTCTTCGGAGGAGGGTGATCCCTTTTTGCGGGGAATCGACAGACCTAGGCAATCTTGAAGTTCGACCTTCAGGAGAGGGCCAAGAATGGGGTGAGGGATGCGTAGGATCCTCCCGTGGGGCTCTCTTCCTTCGGGACCGAGATCTATGTCTGGAGGCGGCCGGTGGATTTCCCACCGGAAAAGCTCTGTTCTGGAAGTCTTGAACCATGGCCATGAGGTTGGTGACTTGGTTCACAAGGGCTTCAAATTGTTGTAGTCCCACAACAACTGTGGGAGGCGGGACATTGTTCTCCCCTGGGGGTGCACCCCCTTGGGACAGAGCACGACTTCAGCTTGTAGAAGCTATTTGAGTCTTTCCTCTCGCCATCAAGAGTTTTTTACTTTCCCTTGTCTAGGAGGGAACTTAAAAAATGCTAACACCCCCCTACTTGGCATGCCAATCTGTTGGCGTGGAGTCCCTGAATCGGCCGGTCGGAGCTGCTGCACCGCAGGACCGCTCCCTGGTTCACCTGCAAAACAAGTCCCTTGCCGGAGTTGTTCCGGTGGGGGACACTCCGATGCCTAAGTCAGTGGCGGATCCCAGCCACAGAATGGGGAAGGGTGTCGAGAGTATTAGGGAAAGACCCTTAAAGTATGTGTGAGTGTTTGTGTATCTCCCCTCCCATTATTCTTACCACCATTTAAAAGGAGGCCTCCGTCCTGTGGCCCACTCTTTTTCCGGTGATTATGGGGAGTCAATTTCTCCCATGATTAGCGATCGTAGGTTGTCATTGAGGGGTTTCGACCAGATTGGAGGTGTGGCAGCTGGATTTGCATGCCATGATCGTGGCATGGAGAGTGTCGATTGTAACAGTTGGTTATAGTTGCCTATTTGGGCTAGACATAGTCCCATCTTCAGATTTCCCCTTTGCATGGGCCGAAGACTTTGCATTTGTCCCAGGGCCGGAGATTGTGTCTATGGTCGGGATAGAAGAGCATGTCTTAGGAAGTCATCGAGAAACTTGGTCTTCGGTCAAAGCCGAAGATGTCGTCCGAAGTTCTGTCCTTCGGATGTCATAGTTCGGTGAGAAGCCTTGGGTTGCCCGCAGTTGGCCTGGCCTTTCCCTGATTCGAAGTCCGTGGTTCGGAGGAAAAAAGGCTTCGGCCAGTCAAACCAGAGTTCGGTTTGTAGCTGAACCTAGATATCCCAACATCACCCTTCTTCAATCTTCTAATTCTGTGGAGTCCCTGCAATGGATTACATATATGAGATCCACATGCAGTATCCAATACCCATGAATTAGAAGTGGAAGCACTCAATGATAAATTAGTTTAAATCATGTACAAACCTTTAGATGCTCCACTTGCATCTTGCTTCACACTTTCAAGGTAAACTTTGCAGTTCTTCTTCCAATGCCCAATCTTACCACAATGGAAACAGGCTCCATCAGCCTTCTTAGCTTTCTTGTTCTTCTTCTGGATGCTTTTCCTAGGGTTGAGTTTTCTCTTCATACCCTTCTTCATTGCCTGCTTCTTTCTATCAACAAGAAGCACATGAGCCTTAACTCCTTTAGAGTGGCTCTCAGCTGTCTTAAGCATGTTAAGCAACTTTAGCAATAAAATGCTCAGTTTGTTCATATGGTAGTTGAGAACAAACTGAGAGAAGGAATCTGGGAGTGATTGCAGGATCAAGTCCTAATTGAGTTCACCATCCATGACAAATCCTAATTGACCCAATCGAGTGATCAAGTCAATCATTTTCAGCACATGGGATTTTACAGGTGAACCCTCACTCATCCGAGCATGGAACAACTGCTCCGATATCTCGTATCGAGCAGCCCTACTTTGCTCTCTATATAGCTCCTTTAAATTGAGCAATATGGACTGAGGTTCCATGCCTTCATGTTACCTCCGGAGCTCGTTGCTCATTGAGGCCAACATGATGCATCTGATAGTTATACTGTCATTTTGCCACATCCTGTATGTGGTAATATCCTCCTCTGATGCATCCTCTTTGATCAACACTGGATCTGGAGAATCAAGTATATATGAAAGCTTCTCCTGAGTTAATACAATTCTCAGGTTCCTCAACCAGTCCATATAATTTGGACCGGTTAACTTGTTGGCATCCAAGATGCCCCTCAATGATAAGTTTGAAGCCATTGTTTAAATGTCCTACATTTAATTAAACAATATTAGTAGACCACTCAATTATGATATTCATAATTAGATAAGGACTTTATATCTAATTATGTCTCTCACTATTTTCTTCAAATACCATAACCCTCAACTATGGTAAGCGAGAAACCTTCCTGGTTTCCTTAGTGGGGTTGAGATTCTTATTCCTCACGAGTGCCTTGTGTATACACAACAAACACACATGAGTTCAAAGGTAGGACAACCTTTCCAATTGCAACCCATGCAATTCTCAACAATTATCTTCGCCTCTAGGACACTTATGGCCTTGTGTATACACAACAAACCATAATATCTTAGTTTAGTCGGACCCTTCATTTCCATATAGCCATGATTAAATAATGTTGCCCTTGTGTGTATACAACAAAGCAACATATTCAAACATGCTATAAAGCACTAAGTGTACCAAGACAAATCATATATTAATTTCTATAGTAGGCTTGTCTATACACAACAAACCTACTATAGTTTTGACATAAATTTGACTTAGCATGAAGGAAGGAAAATTATAGTATACTTAACCAATTAGCATTACCAAATTAAGATTTAGATATGACCAAATTGGCTAGGTAAGTGGGAGGGGTGAGGGGGTCCCCCCGTTGCTTTCCTTAGATAACAATTAGATTGGCCAGGTCAAATAACGGAACCAATAATAAACCTCATTCCCTTTACCTTCCTAGAACCACTTGCCTAAATACCAACTGGCTGATCAATACTTACCCGGTTTTGCATCTTGACTAAGTTTTATACTATGACTAAATATGCATTTTGATGAGGGCTTTGATGGTCTCAAAATACATTCTAAAACTATCATGATAATAGTGTTTATTACATAAATATAAACACAATGCATATCAATATGCATTAAATTTCATGTCATCAAGCATATTATCCAAATATGCAAATCAAGGCATAATAGATAAAAAATACCTTTCGCCTCACTTATTCATGGGATATGGCCATAGCGGCACCCCTACATGCCATAGGAGACCCATTGAATGGGAAGAGAGGGCCTTTAAATCCTACTTGGCTCCTATGATCGGATGGCCATGGTGACTAACCCAATCCAAAGTAGTTACTTGGTTCATGCATAATTTCATATTGACATAATATCATACATATGAACATGGTCGAGTCGACTCGATAAGGTTCGGGTCGGCTCGGTAGTGGAATTTAATCAAACTCCAAAATGATTCATAATTGGAATGCCACAAGGATGGCTCTGATACCACTGATGGAAATTCTCCCAAGGTGCCGGGGATCATGCAGCATGCAGAATTGACTTTCGAAATAAAATTTCATAGCATGACACCCTAACATGTATAGAAAACCCTAATTCCCAAGAACCCCTTGGGGAATTATAACTAATGAATCATCAAATAAAGTCAAGAAAAATACCTAGATTGCTGAAATCCAACTTTTTCCACAAGGCTCACAAGTGCAAGCCCTCCAACGGTGATCCACACGAAACTCAGACCAAGGAAGAACTCCTTCTTCAAGTTGCTTGGGGAAGTGGAACTCTTTTGGCAGCCTTTGGTCTATTGACCACTGTAGGACACCCTGTCCTACTGAAGGGCACTCAAGATACTGTCCTAAACTACTGTAGGATCTAGGACTACCCTCCTCTAGGACCCTACAGGCTTATGTCCTAAAACCAAGCCTTGTTCTAGTGTAGAAGAACTTGTCTTAACAAGACAAGTCTTGTCCTAAAACAAGGAGGGAGGGAGAAAGTGGAAGAACACTCTGACTCTCGGGAAAATAAAACACTCAGACTCTCAGAAGACCGAAGTCCGTATTTCTCATTTCATAGTACCCCTATTTATAATCATGGATGGGGCATAAAATGCATCCCGACAACACTTATCAGATATGAAACATCAAATCTGATAAGACTCTTCGGGAATGGAGAGTCATATCTGTGTTCTTTCACTTACCAGATCAATCCCCATCGTGCCATGTGTCAAATACTAGTTTCTTAGATAGGGAGACGCCTCTTCTAATCTAAAGTAATGCAAGGCTTGAAGTGTTTCAGAGGCAGAAGGACTCTACCCTCTGTTGTGCGTGCGCATATGAAGAGGCGCGACTCTTCATGTGCACTCCACCTTTCACACCTCTTCAAGCCATCTCTTTAAACTTTAAAATAGATATTAGACTTCTTAAGACCATGGGGATAAAATGAAGAGGCACCTTTTGGATGAAACTCTTAGACTCTCATCTGCAGAATGACTCTTAGTCCTTCTGCACACCACTTATTCTCTTGGGTGTGCCAAAGGGCACCAATAGTCTTTTCCTTTCCATTTAGTCCGTCCAAAGCATCAAACTGACTTAGTCAAACATATGCAATATGGGTGTCATTGGAAAGGGCATCAAATAAGATTTCTGACCATATCTTTTATTTTTATATCAGAGATCTATAGGCCCTTCTGTGCCCTTTTGAAGTTAAGGTATCATTTAGGTACCAATAATCCCATGCCATTGGGACTCTTCATATATGGTACCTAAAATTTCCTTAAATCCAAATTAAAATCAGATTAAGCTCTGATTTTGCTAGCCTCACTTAGGACTCAACCTAATTTAGGTTTTTCATAATTAGGTTAGTCCAATTAGCAAGCAACCGAACCCAATCCAATCGGGTTAGGAATTAGGTTAGCCTACATATGCAAGTATGTAACCCGGCTAACCAATTAGGATCCTATGACCCTAATTAAATCATGAATGACTTTCTTGGACAAGTCTCTATTGTGTGTGACCCATTGGGTTCCACATCTAGCCAACAGTAGGTTTAGGTTTGAGCCGATTCGATCCGATCGAACTCGATTGACCTAATTAGGTCAAATTGGCTCACCTAATTTTCCAATTCGAATCACACATCGAATTGACTCATGAAACCAAATCAATTGGTTCATGAAAACCTACGAGATAAGATTGACGTCTAGCAATGTATCATTCCAACCCGAAAGATGATGAATTTGGTAGAAAATACCAAAATATCCTTCAGTAGTAAGTTACCGTGCAATTCAATCTTTCGATCTCCCATTATCCCGATTAAGTGATAGGTATGGATAGATGTCAAACCCTAACACTTCATCATATCGAATCTCAGCTCGATCATGAGAACTCAGCTAATGACTGATTAGATTCCACTAATCTCTTCCTGCTTTAATCAAAGGCTCCTTGAGTCACTCATCGAAGGGATTACATGGGATAACAATTTCTCTTACTAGGAATGATCGATTCCTTGTTGGTCCACTCACATCCTTCGTACACCTTCCACCATATCCAGAACACCCCGTACATGTCATAATGGCATGAATGAATATGAACCAAAGTATGGCTTAGTGTGCATAAGGAACCATGGTGACCTCAGGTCTAAAGATCACATGCACAACTTCTACTCTGGGATCTATCTTTTGACAAGTAGTAAGACTTCCATAAGATGATCCTGGTATGGATCAGTCCAGTGTAATCATACCCTGATGAGCACTCTTATCCAAGTATTAGTGTCTCTACACAAGTAGTTGTGAGATCAACCACCCTCATCAACTGAGAATACATAGGATAAGCTAGTCTTTCTGGATTCATCGATCCCCAAATCGATGGTCCAACGACTAGGAACATTCTAGATTAGGATTTATAAGAAATTAGGTCTCACTGTTATGAACTCCATCATACCCCTAATTCCATTGCCCTACTCTATGGGGTTCATCAGAATCAATAAAAACAGGACACAGCAATATATGATGAATCAAATACCTTTATTAATATGAAAGTATGTCATACATGAGCTGCAAGTTTACAAAAAGGCCCTCATAATGATTGGCTCTTAGGAAACTTTTTTGTCAAGTCGGGGTCAACGGGGACTTTGGTGGGACCAAATCCATTCAAAAAAAGCTCTGCCTGTGCATCTCTGAAAGCCATGCAGCTATGAGATTTATGCAGCTTGGAGATCGGTGCTTCAATATTATTTTTGGAACTGCTTTGAGATCCGTGCAATCCTAAGAACCGTGCTGGACTTGAAGTCGGCAATTGGAAGCTAGCTTTACCCTGAGAAGGGTGTAGAAGGACCCTACTTTCACGTTCGTGTTAGGGTTTTTTTTTTGTTTTTTGCTTTGACAGGCATGCAGAACACCCAGAATAGGTGTTCCGGTCCTTGGAGGGTAGAGCCAGCGGGCTCTCCTCTAGTGACGGAGTTGGACTAGTGGCTGCGGCACGGGGACATGGTGGCATGACCTTGTCCCGATGATTGGCGACAGCACGATGGTGGATCTATCGACGATAGAAGGGAGGAAGATGGCGGCATGGGGTGGAGATGTCATCGCTCGGTATCGAGCGGTGCAACAGTGAAGATGATGGTGGCTCGAAGAGAGGAAGGTGTGGCCGTGGGAGGGGACGGCGTACGGCGATGAAGGTGAGGCATCGGGCGGATCCGGAAAGGATGGGTGACTGGAGGAGTCCTTCGATGGGGGTGGGGGAGAAGATGGTGGGGGATGTCGTTTCCATGCTTGACGTAGCCCGAGAAGGACTGGCCACCAGAGTTGGTGTCATCAGAGTAACTAGAGAACTTCTAGACGTGGCCATTAGCGTCGACCTTGTAGTTGGTGAACTTCAGGTCAGGGATGTTGCCTTCATGGGCATAGGAGGAGAATTCGCCAGTGCCACCAGTGGTAGTGGTGGCATAGCTAGTGAAATTGGTGGTGACAACATTCCCATTAGGCTGGTAGAGGGCGAAGGAGTCATCGTGGCCGATGGAGTCGCGGCTGCTGGGTGTTGATGGTCGACAGCTACTAGGTTTGGACGATGGCCATGGGAGATGGGGCGGTTGATCCGGCAGGAGTTGGGGCATCGATGAGGCATCACAATGTTTCCGTTTCTGCCTCCAGTGGAGGGGCATCAGCTGGGGAGATGGAAGGGGCAGCAGTGGAGGCGATTCGGTGGTAGAGGTGAGGTGGCGTGAAGGGATTAGCTCGTTCACCAAGTTCCAAAACAACGCATCAAAAGAGAAATCCTCCTTGAAGTCCTCGATGTCGATAAGAAGGGGGAGAGAAGTAGCAGATGAAGCCTTTTGTGATACCATGACTTCTTTGCACTTACTCCAAGTTCATCACAAAATTCGAAGATCCAAGACACAGAGATTATATTGTGAAATGGGACTTGATCAAGAGATTATGTACGAAATGGTAGAAGCGTTTCAATTGGAGGCAGTGGATAGAAGCATCAACTAGGTTTCCAGAACACGAGATCTGAAATCACTTGCGAAGAAGATCAAAGTATTCGAGGGGTGAGCTACGATTCCGTGGCTCTATTCTATGGATTTATGGAGTGGTGGAGGTTAGGGAGGTTATGGCATCCGAGGATGGCTCGGGCAATGGCGATCTAGAAGATCTGGGAAATCTGAGAGATCTGGGAGAGGGTGTGCAGGGTTACTGCTGATGGATGTTGGGGCTTTGCATTCACGACGAAGTTGACTGATCTGGTGGCGGAATGGTGATGTCTCATACAACAAAGAAAAAGGGGGGGGTTTGAATCTAGGTGGAGATGGATCAGATGGAGTCAGGGTTGGCTCGATGGTCGCGGTGGATCAAGAGCAAGGAAGATGGAGAACGGCAGAATCGATGAGGAAGCGATCTGGGTTTGGAAAAGAAACGTGCCCTAACCTGACCTATGGCTCTGATACCAATTTTATGTGGGACGGATGGGGGTAGGATCGTTGGTGAGCCTAGAAGTCACCTAGATTAGTATACTATTTTTTTTTTGGATTTTTCTTTTTTAAGGGTGGCGAAGGAATAATCGGGATGGAAGACAGGGATTTGAATCTCATGAACTTTGGGACTCACACTAATGAAGAGACCTCTCACCTCTAGAGCATTCCACCATCCTCGATACTTGGAGGCGTTAGAGTGAATCTTAAAGGTCATGAGGGAATAAAGAAAATGGAATAGGAAGGGGGATAACTAGGGCCTCACACCCCTCAATGCCTGAAGGCGAAGGCAAGAAGAATCACTCTTCTAAAAACTCATAATTATTCTCCAAAACTATTTTTTTTATAAAGGACTGAGGGTGGTATTTATAGACCTATCCAACCCTCATTTGAATTTGAATACAAGATAAAAAGATAGGGATGATTCAAATTCAAATACAAGATAGGATAAGATAAGCCTATCCATATCTCAATCCTAACCAACCAAATCCTGATTCAAATTTCAATCAAAAGATAAAGATAAATCCTAAATTTATTATGGAAATTCTTCGAGATTCGTGCAGCTCCAAGATTCATGCTTGCTCCAGGATCCGTGCTAATGATGTCCCCATCAGAAGGAGAAGAGAAGATTGTAGATTCTTGAAGACCAAAAGACTTGGCTGTGCCTCACATCCTTCTCCCTCACAGAGTGATAATGCCAAGGAGCAATTGGAAGAGAAAGCAAATTTTCATTCATTCATCAACATGCCTTACAAGAGGAGGAGGGGGGATATTTAACATTTACCCAAGCCCCTTTGAAATTTAAATGGGAGAGATTACATTCATTAATCAAGGAGGATAAAGTGGGGCATCCAACTTGATTTTGAATTTAAATTTTTCATGAAAAGTGGGGCACCCAACTTGATTTTGAATTTGATGCCTTGGGCGATAAGGGTGGTGACCTTCCATGTTTGGCATGGAGAGTGAGGTGGCCTTCCCTATTGACATGGAGAGTGAGCTGGGGCCCTTCTTATATGGGGATGAGGTGGTGCAAGGGGTGTGGGTGTGGACACCAGGGCCAGAAGAAAATGATAGGTTGAACCCATATCTCTGTGGATCACTTGTGAATGAAGCCCTAAGCCCAAACCTCACTTGTAAATAGTTATCTTGAATTTTGTTATTTTAGCTTATTTTGGTTTAGCCCTAAACCCCAAAATTGAGTCCCTGTAAAAACCCCTAGACCCAAAATTGAGTATGTAAAAAAGCTCCAATTTCAATTAGGTCATAAATAGTCTAGTGCTAGTTAGCCCTTTTTACCAATTAGGGTTTTATATATAAACCCTATTTATCAAGTTATGTCAAAACCTATTTTTGGGCCAAACCCTATTTACCAAGTTTGTTTAGTTGGTTACACCTTTTGATCAATTTGATCAAGTTGGGCTTTAATTAATTAGTTGGTTGAGTCTTGTAATTGTTAGTTGAGTCCTATAATACAAGAGGGGACTCAAGTCAAGATCCATGTGACTTCATGTGCTAGCTCAAGTTAAGCCATATGACTCCATGTGCTAGTCCAAGTCACTTGCCATATGACAACACTTCTTGGCACCACCTTTTCAAGATTTTGGATAACATCACATGACATGTTTGGATATCACTTGCCACCTCATCGGGACAATACCACATGCCATCTCACCTACCCTGGTCAGCCACATGGAGAGGGAGTTGATGCCACTTTAAGATGAGTAAATGAGAAGGAGTCCAAGCCATATTAGTGCCCCTTCTCCTCCTCATTTTGTCACCAAATCCCAAGGAGAAGTCGGCCAAGAGTCCATCCCAAAGAGAGATGCCACCTAGCTTCTCATCGCCCATCTTAATGTAATTCTGTCTCAAGGGGACACCAATCAAAGAGAGGACCAAGGAAATTTCTTACTTCAGAGTTCAAGCTACTCAAGTTCCAAACTCAAGAATCCAGTAAGAACTCTTGAGTTTTTTCTATCTAAATAGGAGAGTCCAACTTCACACAGGAGCCCACATCATCCAGACTCCAGAGACCACCAATCATCACCAATCAATGAACCAATCTTGGCCACTCATCATCACACATCACCTATCCTCATCTTGGCGCCCAAATTGGATGAGGGTCTCTTGTTGTCGCCTACTTTGAAGGAAGCTCTAGATCAGCCCAAAGACAGGAGTCCAAGATACCAGAAGTAAGGATTCAAGGAGTTGTTGCCTAAGGGAAACCAATACTAGTCTTTGTAACCCTTATACTTCTGGTTGATGGTCTATAGATACCCCATCAACCCCCCCTTGTATTATTAATTCCATATATATGAAATAAGCTGACATTCTATCAAAATTTCCTTTACTATGTGCAATGCAGGGTGTAAGGCCCTTCCTTTGTTCTTCGGAGCATCGCGGGGTGTGAGGCCCTACATATCCAACAATCAGAAAACCCTAGCCATCATTCTAGCTTCATCTTCCCTTTTCCTCTTCCTTTGAATTTTTTCTTTTCCATGCCTTCTTATTGTTGTGTGTTTGATTGATGTAGGTGATCAAGGTCGGACATGATGGTATTTCTTGCCCTGGAACCAGTTGGACTGAAGATCTAAGCCCGAAACCAAAATCTGGAAGTCCTGTCGCAAGATTCTCGATAGTCCAATCAGATCTATAATCAGAGAATTATATTCACCATTGGTAAAATCAAACCTCTTCCTCTACTCTTAATTTATGATCCGTTGAAGGTTTAACCCTAGTTTAAGATGATTTCTTAATCACCAAGTCTTGTTCCTAATTAGTTTTGTTTGATTTACTTTGCAGGCTTTAGAACTAAATAACTAGTTTTCTTTAATTATTTACTTTAAGTCCTTAAAATTTAAAATACAAGAAAATTAATTACTATTAATATCAGATAATTAGCTTAATAATCAGTAGGCTAGTTTTCGTATTTTGTCCTGCATCAGGTGTGGTCCTTTCCGGGGTCCTTTCTAGTAAGGGGGGTGAGGTGGCTTCCTCCTTTCAATGGTCATGCTTCATGGTCTTGACTTGGGTCTATGATGCAGGACTAACTAGATGCAGGATGAGAGGAATGATGCAAGTGATTTTTTTTCTTGGTGATTTTTAGGTTTTTTTTTTATGGATTTAGGATTCCCGAAGATAGACAAGAGTAGATCTAGGGTTTCTAGAATAACAAGAACTTCAAGCAAGCAAGTCCCTAAACAAGGATAAGAAGAGGACCCCGAGATTAAGAAACCCCATAGGACTTAGCTCTCGAATCAACACTAACTTAGTAGTTTTAGGGTTGCAAACCTTAAAAGTTCTGAAGCGCTCGATGTCAAGTTCACTCGCTCTCGTGGATGCGGCCTGGATGATCAAGCCTTCAACCCCCATGGATGTGCCAGCTTTTTGTTCGAAGGTCTCGAAAGCAAGGGAAACCGACTCCGTATTCATGGTACCTGGACGACCTGCGAGCAGTCAACTGAAGAGTTAAGATTCAACAAGAAGAAAATAAGAGTTGAAGGAATGAGAGTTGAGGTTGGCGGTGGATGGAGTATTTCTTGCTACGTGCCAAGGTGGATCATCCTGATGGACTCCAAACTCGAAGATGGAGGATAGATTGCATGGAAGAGAAGGTAACTTGAGGCCTCACACCTCTCGACGCCCGAAGGTGAAGGCTCTCCCTCACAGAGATCGACGTTCTTAAGGAACGAAGGCAACTAACAAGAAGAGTAGCACTCAAATCTTTTTTCTTTTCATTCATCAACATTAACATTACAAGGGAGGAGGTAAGGTCATTTATATAGGAACCTTAAGACCTATTCAAAGTTTGAATGAAAAATACAAAGCTTCATGAAAAGGGGGCGCCCAAATTAAGATTTTTTCTTCTCCTTTGGCCGACCAACATCTTGATTGTGTTTGATGGCATGGCTTGACTTTGGGCTTAGAAGATGGAGGTTGTCTTGGCACCCTTGGACTCTTGATCTTCCTTCCATAGCTGGTCAAATATTTTGGAAGAAAGCTTGATATGAGGGCTTGAAGCAAGGGACTTGTCTCTTCATATCTTTAACTCCTTTTGACCTTCCATGTCCGACCAAGTACTTTGGAAAGATAGCTTGATATGAGGGCTTGGAGCAAGGGACTTGTCTCTTCATATCTTTAACTCCTTTTGACCTTCCATGGCTGACCAAGTATTTTGGGAAGATGGCTTGATATGGGGGGCTTAAAGCAAGGGACTTGTCTTCACAATCTTCAACTCCCATTGACCTTCCATTGGCCTCCCACCTATTTTTGGAGATAAGCATGACAGGGGGAGGGAAGAAGAAAATGTATCAAGTGATGTTGTCCCCTTTGGCATCCAAGAAATTAGATTTGTGCTGCCCACTTGGCAAGGTGAAGTGGCACCACATGGGATGATGAGGTGGCACCCCAGGGCTGAATTGGCATCATTCAAAGCTTGGCCTAATAGTGATTGGATTAGACTCAATTTCCACTTCTTCTTTGAATAGGCTTGGATCCCATCTTCAAATAGACTCGAGCTTGGATCAATTCAACTAAATACAAGGTTTATTGACCTAACTTGACCACATTGGCCAAGGTACAAGACTAAACAAAAGTGCTTGACTCAAAGCAAAGAATTACATAGGCTTGAAGCCTTATTGCAGAACCCAACAGACTAAACCCTAGTCAGAGATTCACAGAGGGTTGAGGAGCCTCTATCAAATTCTGGTGCCCACACCAATTCTCCCGGGATGAGAGGAACTCAACCCTATCGAGTAAAGGTTGATTTGACTTAGATATTTTTTTTGTTTCAGGAGGTCGGGGTCAAGGTGCTGCAAGTCCTCTGGGGTAATCCATGAACATTGGACTCCGATCAGCCTTGCCATCAGACCAAGTAATGCTGATAGCCTTTGCCCTGGGTGGTGACAGCTTGATCATCCAGGACACGCTTGATCCGCTCTCCTCTCTTAGGTAAAATTGGAGGTGGACACTCTGGGTCGAGTTTGCTCTCAAATGAAAGGTCAGGCCCAAATGGCTCGATGGGTATGTTTGCTAGTTCCCTATACTCAACTAAGTCTAAGATATTGAAAGTCGAGCTAATGCCATAATCTGAGGGTAGCTCAAGCACATAGGCATTAGGGCCAACTCTCCTTGTCATACTAAAGGGGCCAGCTCCACGAGCATGATGTTTCTTAATAGTTCCTAGTGAGAACCGTTCAGGCCTAAGCCTAATCATTACAGAATCTCCTTGATCAAACTCTTTGGATTTCGGGAATCAGCCAAATTATTTTAGAATTTATACTTAATGCAAAATTCTAACATGATGCAAAATGCAGACTCAACTAAGCATTCCTATA
This sequence comes from Areca catechu, assembly GCA_021397845.1. Lineage (NCBI taxonomy): Eukaryota > Viridiplantae > Streptophyta > Magnoliopsida > Arecales > Arecaceae > Areca > Areca catechu. The sequence continues at coordinate 171,923,696 of CM038051.1, read as the reverse complement.
GAGTGAAATTTTATTGGACTCTTTACGACCTAGACCTAATAGATTATTGATTCTCTAGGTTTGACCCTGGTCAAGTATGCACAAGAAAAGTTACTATAGATCCTTAGCAAATGCCATAAGTATACCAAAAGTAGGTAGCAATTTGGATGGTCTCTAAGGGTTCATGCAACCTAGTGATCTCAACAAAATGTAACCCCATAGCTCTAGAAATGTGAGAAGGCTCAGGAAGGGTAGGAAATAGGAGTCGGAGTCTTGGGGCAATCTCTGGGCAGCATGAAACAGACCTTGGTTATTCAGGATAATCTTAAGATTTGGGCATTGTTCTATGGGTGCAAGTTCTAAGGCAAGCTGGGTGTTCCTTGATGGAGGAAGGTCATCTGGAAGGTCTTTAAGAAGTTTTTCTTAAAAGTCCTCTAAACTAATATCTCCTTCTTGGGGTTGTTCCTTAAGGACTTGTTCTTGGACCTTTTCTATGGGCAATACTAGTGAACCTTCACCCTCCTCTACTATGTTTGATCCTGGCTTAGTTACTCCAGATTCTATAGTGGGTTCAGGATCTTTTTCTACGAGTTCCTTCGTGATTTCAGCCTTGGATCCATCTACATCACACTTCTCCACTAGACTTGATTCAGAGATGTCTTCTTTGGATTCCTCACTAGGCTCGGGGGTTTCTTCACTTAAATTCTCAATGGACTCAATCTTTTCTCCCTGAAGTTCTTTAGAAGGTTCTTCTCTCTAGGTCGATTCATGACTTTCTCTAGTGGTAGGGGTTCCCTCAGTATTCTCCTTCTCTAACTCCTTGTCACTAACCAAGTTGACAACAGGTTTCTTTTCCTTAAGGCTACTTGATTTTCTTTTAACCTTGTCCATGAACTCCTGATTGGGTCTCCTAGGGTGAACTTCTCGGGCTGGGTTAGAACGAGGAACTCTCCTAGACTCAGCCTCTAAGAAGGGATCATGTTGAGAGAATCTCCTAGGGTGGGGTGGTGATTTAAAATCTGGTTTAGTGTAGGGCTTCCGGGTCCTCTCAATAGTTTCTAGCCTTGTTAAACATTGATCAAACTTATCAAGCTTATTGTTCATCCTAGCAAACTATTCAATGATGACCTTTAATTTACCCTTGCAATTGTTCTCCATGGGTTCACTTGATTGTGAATGATGGGGCTGATCAGGAACTCCTGACCTAGTCGACATGCAACAAACAATAACTGGTGCTACGAGTTTGCTAGACCTAAGAGTTCAATCACAATGAGTCCACGTAGAAGACACATAGCACAATCAACTAGCCCTTTCATCGACTAGGTAAGAGGTGGGAGTGTGGGAGGCCCCCCTTACTTTTGCAAGGACCCAATTAAGGAACCACAACACTGCTTAGGTCATTTGATGCAAGACCTCTTGCCTTAGACACCAGCTTCCCGGTACCAATTGAAGTATTGTATGCAACAAGCTTCCCCAAAATGGTCAAACCCAACTCGTTGATGTCCCTAATCTATTAGATTGCTACTGGATTTTATATTAGGTTTGGGTTCGAAATGCTAGGGTGGTTGTTTTTGGGCTAAGGAAAGGTAATGACTTCCTTCCCTTATCTTTTGATATTGATGCCCTTAAGTTTTTTTTATAAGAATGATGGCACACACATGATCTAATGGAATGTCACTAATCTTTGTTTTTTTGGATTTTTAATGTATGATAGAAGAAATAAGATGATGGAAATAAAAAGATAAGAACATAAATGCAAAATTAAACTATTTGAGAAATGAAAATATGAAAAGATGCACTTGCTGAAAATCTCAGAACATATTTTATTCTCAGGTAGTATTCCAGCATGTAGAAATTTTACAAGCTGCAATAAAATCTAAGAAAATTATAGAAATTACTTTCAATTACTTGGAATCTGGAAAAATAAAAAACAGAAAGTTTGGAGGTTCCTACAAATAGCAACACCTAAAACAACATGCCATGTACTGAGAGAAAAATATGCAGAAATTTAAAGAAGATGCTAGATTCTTATGATACAAAGCAATTTTTTTTTTTAAAAAAAATCCAATGGGCTGAATTGGCATCATTCATGGCTTGGCCTAATAGTGATTGGACTAGACTCAATGTCCACTTCTTCTTCAAATAGGCTTGGGTCCCATCTTCAAATTGTTCGGAATTGTGTTCCAAAGCCAATCACCTAGGTTGTAGGCAGTTGTGCTCAGTATTATAATCTGTATATAAATTAATAAAACATTATTTTGGCAGCTCATCACATCATTCATTTCCCTGTAATGAACTCAATTTATGTGATGAAGTCCTTAGGACTGCACTGACTTCGATATAGAGAAGATATATCGAGTGGTCCTTTAAAAAGTTCACAACCAAAGGATATATTGTATAGGACAGCAATGTATCAATTATAGGTTGTTGTGGTTCACATCGTTTGGTTGTCCTCTTGACCAAAGGAGTGTGGTGATACTGATGTGATTTGCAAGTGGGATGTGTGACATCTCATTGAACGTGACTCCGTGGAGCTCCTTTCTGCCAAAGGATAGCTCGCGATTGGATATGGGTATATATGTCCCACCGACTGAGGTCACCATGGTAGCTTGCAAGCAACTCCTTGTGCTTTGGTGCCGGACTATCCAGATTTCTAATGCGGTGATGGAAGGTTTCTGGGTACAGGCAAGTACTTGTGGAGCAGTGGTGGACCAAGATGGAATTGACCTGTCCAAATTGTTTGGATTGAATGTCTCGTAGTGTCTTAATTTAGCAAATCCTTGGCCAAGGTAGTCCTAGTGAAGAGTCACTAGACTTGCGAGGTTGAGACATGTTGTAGATTGACGCAGTTAGGGTTGGCAGTCTAACCCTAGGTCATCTTGAGCATTAAAGGTCAAAGGGATGAATTATACGGTAACCATATGCCAGAGGTTCGATAGATTGCTCTCGCATCTTCAGCCTATCCGGATGCCGGGATCCATTACTAAATGGTATCTTGTGCTAGTACTGGAAGTGTTCCAGTGCTATCGTTTAGGTTCGAGCCTATGAGGTCACACACCATCGAGGATTTCTTCCTGATCTAAGAGCCGATCAACGATTGGGAATCGTTTCGGTATTAAGGTCAAACAGACTGATTGAGCACATATTGGATTTTTCTGGTCTGATTTGGATTGACCAGGATGGGTTTGGATCAACCAGGAATTGTTCTTGGAAGACCAGGACTGGACCCATTTTTATTATTGGTTGGGTTTAGTCGGACTGGGTTTTATTAAACCAATTTTTGAAATTGGTGAACCATGTTTTGGTTTTAAATAAACCATATTTTATTTGGTTTGTTGAATCGAGTTTATTTGGATGAACCAGTTTAAAAGCAAGTTCTCACGGTATTTGTTTTTATCCCAAATGCCCTGTTTCACCGATTGAATGGTTTAAGACTTGCTTGGACTCTTTGCTCACAAAATTGTCGCCCCAATCCAAGACTTCTTATGGTGTTTCTCTCCCACTCAAACTCCCTATTCTAATCGCCTTGTTGCACCAATTTGAATGGGATGAGTTTTGCTTGGGAGATCAGTTTGATCTGGACTCATCCCTCGTGTATACTTCCCATGTCTTCATGGAATAAATTCACTGCTTATATATACTGCATGATGGTTGAACGCTAGGAGGAGCAAGAGAGAAGTAAGAAAGAAGAGAGTTGTCCCAGCCATCACCACCGATCAGAGCTTTTCCAAGTGGTTTTGGGACTTGATCTATTTTCCTCCTTCACGGTTTGTTTTCTCCACCTAAGATATTTGTTGGTGGCTGGCCGTGTGTTATGAAAAGGAAAGAAAAGTGCATGGCATGAGAGAGGAGAGCTCATGGCATTTTCTATGGCCTTCACGGGTTTTCTTCTCCCCATCTTTAATGCATGGTTGAAGGCCATGCGGTTTATTTCAGAAATAGGGCATTTCTTATTTGTCTTGATTATAAAGGCCGTGAGGTGGGAGGAGAGAAGAAACAGGGGCTTGCCGTGTGATATGAGTGAGGATCAGGGCTTGCTGTCAAAGAGAGTCTTTTGGCATGAATTTCAGAGTACTGAAAATTTGTTTGGGCCTCCATTATTCCTTCCCTAGTATCATTATTTTTGTTGTGTGCTCTTGGTGGAGGATCGGTGGTCTTGGAGAAGACCGTCCATGGGGATCATTTGATTTTTCCCTGCTCCACCTGTTCGTGATTAGTTTATGGATTCCTGGTGGACTAGCATCCATCTGGGAGTCAGATCAGCAAGAACTCATGCATGGATACTCTAGAGGGTGGATGCTTGAACATCTCGAGTGATCGGATCATTCTTCTACTTGTTGTTGTTGCATATCTTATTATGTTGTTGCAGATATTATTTGCTGTTGAAGGAGTTCAATCGGTTTCTGCAGATCTGATCTGACGACTGAGAGAGCTAGCATCTTCCTATTTTGGTCAGCTATGATTTTATTTTGGTTATCATGCATGCTTAGATCTAGATTTTATCATACTGTTTATATTTATTGCAGTTGCCTATACATGCCTCTGTAATTATTACATGCTCCATGTTTATGTTAGATATTGTGCATGAGTAGGTACTTTCCACTGCATGCTTAAAATTTTAAAAATGCAATACCTGCTCTCTAGTGTTGCATGCTTAGAGTAGGCTTCTGCTGCACCAGGTTTTCCTTCACAAATAGACTTGGGCTTGGATCAATTCAACTAAATACAAGGTTTATTGACCTAACTTGACCACATTGGCCAAGGTACAGGACTAAACAAAAGTGCTTAACTCAAAGCAAAGAATTATATAGGCTTGAAGCCTTATTATAGAACCCAACAAACTAAACCCTAGTCAGAGATTCACAAAGGGTTGAAGAGCCTCTGTCAAATTCTGGTGCCTACACAAGTCTATGTTGGCTATCCTCTTGAGTTGAACTTGACTAACTTGACTCAAATAACCACATTAACCGACTACGGGACATAAGCTTAAGAAAGAATAAATTGATTAATTATAGTACTAATTATAGAACTTTGGCTAAGGAAAAGACTCATGAAAGGAAGAACATAGCTTAAAGACTCAAAAACTTATTCACCTACGATCTATAATGAGTTTGGGTTGGCTTGGATCAAGTGTGGCCTCTTTCTGATCCTAGTACATGTACCATAAGAGATCATCCCCATCGGCTTCTCTGTGGGATAGTTGTCGATGGTGAGTGGTTAGGGCTCTTCATTCTGGGCTGCTGTGGTAGCTCCTTCCTTCATGTACTTCCTAAGGTAGCCGTGCTTGATCAAGTCTTCTATCTCCCTCTTCAAGTGGTGGCATTCCTCAGTATCATGGCTATGGTCCCGACGGAAGCAGCAGTAATGGGATCTGTCAAGTCTAGTGGACAGCCTTAGTGGAGGAGTATGATGTAGAAAGAGCTCGCCCTCGATTTCCATCAAGATCTTTGCTCTCGGGGTGAGGAGAAGAGTAAACTTTTCTTCCTTTGCAGGTCGACTCCAGGCTTGGCCCCTGGTCATGGGGCCACATAGCCTTCAGGGCTAGGGGGCTGGATGATCTCTTATGGCCTGCCTCTTTTGTGGCCTCCTGTCCAGCTCCCTTCTATTATGGTTAGCCTCTTCTGCATGGATGTACTTATGGGCCCAGAGGAGGAGCTTCAAGTAAGTCTTCAGAGGCTTCTTATCGATGGAGTAGGTGAAGCGGGAGGCCCTGACTCCCCTTTTTAGGTCCAGTATGGTGACTAGCTCATCAAGATGATAGATTATTGACCTCACGTGGCACCTTTTTGCATGTATCAAAGTATGCCACAAACTTTTTCTCCAGTTGTTCGAAGGAGTCAATGCTTTCTGATTCAAGTCTGGAGAACCAGGCTCGAGTAGCCTTCTGGAGGGTAGCTGGGAAGGGAATATAGAGGAGAGTGTCAATGGCCCCCTAGACCCTTATGAGGGCCTTGTAGCTTTCCAGGTGGTCCAAGGGGTCAGCTATCCCATCGTATGGATCAACCTGGGAAATACGGAATTGGTTAGGGATTGGTTCCTCTTGGATTCTATGGGAGAAGGGTGGATGGGTGTCGTAACCCATGGGCTCACTAGGGGAACCCTAAATCTCGATAAATCAATGGGACAGGTCAGCCAACTTGTGCTCTTGCTCTTTGAGGCACCTTTCCACCTGACAATGGATAGCCTCATCTATGGACCCTTCGATGGAGGCCTTTAAGGGTGAAGGGGGCATGGAGTGGAGGAACTGTCGCCTAAGTTCTCGACCATGCCAGTGCCATCTGTGCAAGCATGCACCATGGTCTGAGGTTAGGGAGCAGCTCTCCCAAATGGTCGGGCCATCCTTGGTAGGGACACCAGGATCAGACACAGATCCCTAGATCCCATATGGTTTAATTAGTCATGTGTCAATGTTTTGAAAGTTTTGTAATCAATTAAGATTGAGTTCTGTAATAAGTTGAGGTTAGTTGATTTGTCTCAACCCTCAACCTAGTCAGTATTTTGAGTCTTGTACATCAATTATGAGTCTAGTATGAGCCCAATTTTATACAAGAGAGGAGGTGACCCTATTTTGGAGTTCCACCAGGCCATATCCAGGAGTCAGAGGCCACTACATCAGCCTATTGGATTTTGCATGACAACCTAGGATCCAAGATGCTTCCAGAAATCGTGATTCCTTCCAGATGCCTTCCAGATGCCCATATTCCCTTCTAGATTCTAGAGCATATTCTCAGAATAGGCCACCTATGATTCCAGAGGCCCACCTGCATCCCAGCCCAAAGAAATCAAGCCCAGGTGCCATGCCCAAGCCCTTAAGAAGTAAGATTCCAGGGAATATTCCTGCTACCAGGCTACCAGGCCACCCCAGCTTCCAAAGGCCCAAACCCATGCACCCAAGCACCTTTGGGCTGGCCCCTTACTGCTCTTAAAGGCCCAACACACCCCCTTAGGCGTCCTTGAAGTTTTGACCACATCCAAAGAGGTTTGACCAAGTCCCTTATTCCTAACCTAGTTGGGATTTCTAATCCTTTTAAACTTTGTAATTCTAACCTAGCTAAGAAAGGACACGTATTCCAATTTTGAAGAGGACTTGTAACCCAAGTGTAACCATGGTTAGTGAGAGCATGAGAAATCTATAAATACCCTACCCCTCCTCCTCTTGTAAGCATCTTTCTTTTATGAATAAACCTTGCTGAAATTTTGAGTTATTACCTTGTGTTGGTGTTTTGTTTTGGTTTTTTGGTTGGTGTTTTTGTACTTGGATGAATTCCTTGCTGCCCTAGCATCCTTCCATGCCCTAACTTACTGCCATCTAAGCCTTCACACGTCCAAGAAGGAGTGCCCTAGGCCACCAAGCAGGAAGATCTTCAACAAGCTTCAAACAGCCTAGCTTCTAATCCCTAACCTGATTCCTTCTAAACCTAGTTTCCTTTCATTTTCTTAATTGCTATTTTGATTGACCCTTGACATTTTGCAGGATCTCCAAGGTGTTTCACCTCCCTACAGGAGTCTTTCCTTGCATTCAGAACTATCCAAATCAGTCATCTAATTAAGGAAACCGAACTTCATCATCCAGACTCCAATCATAGTGCTGTGTGATCTCTTCATCGAAAGTTCTTCAAATCACTGATTGTTAACATTCTTCCCTTCTTTAAATTTTTGATTTGATGAAAATTAGCTATCCTAATATGGGAGTTTCTCAATTCTCTGGTCCTGAAATTTATTATTTTGCATGAGTTTGCCTGCGATACGATGATTCTATGCATTACTAGTCTTCTTGCTAGTTCTTACTTTATTTTGAGAATCTAGCCTGCAAATAAACTTATAAAAATCACAAAAAAATTATTTTACTATTTTTCATGTATATTTAGCAGTCTTAGAGTCATCTCGCATCAGTTTGGTATCAGATCTGGTTTATGATAGTTTGATATTTGCTTGACATTCATAAATCCTAATTCAGCATTCTGTCTACTACATTAGGTACCAGTTTTGCATCTATTTTTGACCATCTATGAATTTTATTTTTCTCTGAAATTTGAATTAATTGTTCCTTGTTGAGTCCTCTATTTTATCAAAATTTTTAATTAATTTTACAGAAAACCTAAATTATAAAAATTCAGTATATTAGAAACCCTAATAAAATCCTGATAATTTTTGTAGCATTCCAAAAAACCTTATGTTTGCATCATCATAGGATTTTTTTTCTGCATGAAATTTGGTAGCTTTCATCACCACTATCCATCCTCTATTCCAAATTTTTTTTATTTTTGTATGCATCGGGATCTATGCCAAATTTTGCATCATCTGAACCCTACTTTTCTGATTTCTGCTATTTCTGCATGCTTAACTCAACCTAACCTAATCAACTTCCAAACCCCCCAATCCCAAGCCAAACTTTGTTTGATAACCCCAGTTAACCTAAACCTAACTTGACATCTCATAAACTAATTAATCATTATTTTATTTTCTGATTGTTTTAGATTGCATCAGGACCATTGAATGTTCATCATCTTTTAATCTAATCTTAAGGGCAATCAATATAACATCAAGGCAGGAGGTCATAACCAGTCCTGGGCCCAAAACAACCACCCAACATTTTCATCCAAGCCTAATTAAAATCAATTAGACTTAAATTTCCCTAGAGGGCTAGGTGACATCAACAGGTCAGGTCGGAGCTGTGTGGGCCAACTAGTACATTTAATCCTATGGCTATTACTGAAATCTGGTGTCTAAGGCTGAAGGTCCAGAGTCAAACGACCTAAGTGGTGTTGTCATTTTTAATTGGATCCCTACGAAAGCATGGGGGGCCTCCCACACTCCCACCCTCTACCTGGCCAGAGGAAGGATTAGCTACTAGGTTAAGTGTAAGTTGAGCTAACCCACCCAGTTTTGGCTCAGGTCTAGGAAACCCTAGATTAAGCTAACCTATTTTGCATGCTTGGCTGCACCATTCTATTCTGATTGCTTGATTGAGTGTTTGACCACTAGATTAGGAACCCAATACCATGAGACTAAACCCCAAACCAACTCAGCCATGGATCCCAATTTTGAAGCCATCATGAACCAGCTTGCCCAGTTAACTACCCAAATGAACCAAGCCAATATCCAATATCAAAACTAGTTTACCCAACTAAACCAATCCAATGCCCAAATTCTAAACTTGACCAAACCCAAGATCAGTAAACCCAATTGACCCAATCCCAAAACCAAATGAACCATAGATTCAACCAAGTAGACCAATAATTTGACCAAGCAACCACTAGGATCAACCAGTTAACCACTAGTTTTGACCAAGTAGGAGATCGGTTAGGAACCCTAGACAAGACCCATAGAGTTGAACCCTTGCCCTATGAGCCCCAGGAACCCATAGTCCCTAGATATGAACCCAGTAGTACCCCCTATCCCTCAGTCAACCTAAACCCTATAGGATCAATACCCCTAGATTTGAGCCTAATATTAGTCAGGTGTCCCTTAGCCAACCCCCTCTTACCACCTCATTGGTTCACCAAAAAGATATTGAAGAGGAGATATATGAGGCTGACCCAAGCTTAGTGGATGAGTACGAGGAGGAAGATGAGTTCCCCATTGATGACCTAGGATTAGTTGACCCTGACCATACTCAGGTAAAAACCGAACAAGAATTAGTTGACCAAGTACATAACCAAGTAGAAAACCACCCAACATTAGTTGAACCTGACCACACCCTAGCTGAACCGGTAGTAGAAGACCAGTTAGACGAAGAGAATCCAATTGTAGAGCTTAGTCCTTAATTTCTTGAGCCAAAAGAATTTATTAAGGACTTGATTTCTTATCAGAGCCCTCAGGATGAATTCACTCTTTTAACTCCCATTGATCTCTTCCCCGAAATTAGTGATCCATTTTTCCATCATGCCAACCTAGTAGATATATTTCAACCTTATAAGATCAACCTCATTAGTATAGGACTTATCCATGAAACACCTTCTTGTCTCCTAGTCTATCCAATTAACCCCGAACCCTTTTCTTACATTCCACCCAATCAGACTAACCCTGAGCACACCTCTTATTTTCTACCATTTTTGGAAACTTCTTCTGTTTTCTTTACTATTAGGTTGCATTTTATAGGAATTTGCATGATGCATTCATTCTTTAAGCATGTCATATTTGCATCTTACTTTAAGAGAACCCTATGGCACCTAGTAAGAGTACATAGTAAGTTCTCATGTGCATGCCATGCTAGGGTCAAACCTAACGAGTTTATAATCTGTTAGGTTTTGTCCCATAGAGTCCAATAAATTTCCCTCAAAAGGATGTCTAGTCGAGTCTTTTAGGTGTCAGTCTTGAGTCCAATAAAATTCACAGTCCTAACCCATTTGTCTGCACCTACACTAGCCTCTGCAAAGCATATGCATCATAAAATTAGTCAAGAGCTAAAAGTAATTAATGAACTAAATAATAACTTGGCTAATTCTCAAAAGAAAGATAAAGATTTTTATGCAGAGGAATATGTGACTATCAAAGAATTCTCTGCTCGCGAAGCTGGCCCATCCAAAATAATGAATAGTAGTGGACCCAATGCCTATGTGCTTGAGATATCACCTGATTTAGGTATTAGCTCCACCTTCATCATCTCAGACTTTGTAAAGTCTAGGAAGCTAGCAGTGATACCCAACAAGCCCCTTGAGCCACTCCCATTCTTTGAGAGAGAACCCACCCCAAAGCAATCATATATAATTTGGCCTTATGGTGAGGAAACGATTGAGAGAGCTCTGGATGATCAAGCTATCAGTACCTAGGATAGAGACTGTCAGCGATATTTGGTCCAGTGACAAGGTCAGCCAGAATCTAAGGACTTGTGGAATGCTGGTAAGGATCTGCAGCACCTCAACCCAAACCCTCCTTGAGCCAAATTGACCCATACTCGACGGGGTCGAGTTCTACCCTGAAAGTGATATGCCCTACAAGCCAATCTATGTTGTATCTCCCAAACCATTGTAATTGACAATATTCTAATAAAGGCATTATTTTTCATCATACGTTGTGTTTATATTATATGATGAACCCCATAGATTAGGGCTATGATTTTAGGATTATGATGAGATCATACCAGTGAAACCTAAAGTCTTAAAACCTTAATCTAAAATATTCCTAGTCAAAGGAACCCTGAGTAGGGGATCAGGGCTTTTCCGGTAAGAGTAGCACATCCCATGTATACTGGAGAGGGTGACTGCTCTCACAGTCACTTGTGTATGACACTAATACTAGGATGTGGGTGCTCATTAGAGAATGAGTTCACTGATATGATCCAACTTGAGAATATCTAATGGAGTCTTAGCTACATGTCAATAGAAGGTTCTCATAGTGGGAGTGGTACAAGTAATCCTTTGACCTGAGACTGCCATAAGTACCTTATGTACATGAACCCATGCTTTGGTTCAATTCTAATCATGACACTGAGTCATGCACAGGATTGACACTGGGAATGGTGAATTGGATATGAAGGTAATGAGTAGGTCAACAAGGAATCGATCACTCTTAGTAAGAGGAGATTGCATCTAGCTAGTTATCAATCGGATGATGATTCAGGGAATCTTTGATCAAAGTAAAGATATTAGAGATGATTTCTAATATCAAGATAATTGAATCATCAATATAAGATTAAGCTAGAAATGAATGTAATATTGGAATTGACATATATCCATATCCATAATTATATTCTGGGTGAAGGCTGATCGAAGGATTTAATTGTACGGTAACTTTCTACTGAAGGGTAGTTTTGGTATTTTACCAGAATTTCCATATCTTCCGGGTAGACATGACACGTTGCTAGACGTCAATCTTGTCTTATGGGTTGATTAAATTGCATGATCACTTATTAGGAAGAGTCCTAATTGATCATAATCGGGTAAGCCCGATTTGACCTAAATCTATTAGAAAGAGTTCTAATCAAATTAGGTCAACTTGTATTCGAACCCACTGCTGGCTAGATGTGGAACCCAATGGGTCACACACTTAAGAGAATTGATCAAGGGTTTAATTTTGTAATTAAATTATTTTGCATGATGACACTCTAGAAGGTGTTGCAAATCCTATCTTCTATTCGAATTAGATTCGAATTAGGGTTCCGGATTGGTTCAATTTGGGTTCTAATTTGATCTAATTAGACCCTAATTGAGTTTATAGGGATTATGTCTAACCCTATTGGCAAACCATGCACCTAGGCTGGCCCCCCACCCTCCCCTTAGCATTTTCATGCCAAAATGCCAAGAGTCCATGTGCTAATGGACTCTTGGCGTGCCATTTGGAAGAGTCCATGGTGCATGGACTCTTGGCGCGCCCCACTTAATTCTCCGATGAATTAAGATGGGGCGGCCACCTTTCTTAGAGTTAGCTCCTCAAGTATGCCCCCTTGGATGGGAATCCAACGGTTGATGGGTTTTTAAGAAAGGAAGAAAGCGCCTGTTGCTTCTTGGTTGCGCGAAATAACATCTCTTCGGAGATTTAAATTTGCGACTCCTTTCTTTTAAAAACATCGTGACTTTTCCTTTAAGAAAGGCCATGTGTTGGGTTCCGGTGCAAAGCAGCGGAAGGGTAATTACAAAATTGAAACTAAATTCACACCAAAAACCCTAAACCAGGAACTCCATAAATAAGACTAGAACATATGACAAGCATATCTATGCAAATTAGGATTAGGGTACCAACCTGTAATCGCTTATTCCAACAAACTTGAAGTTGAAGGGGCTAACTGAATTCACCAGGCATCCAGGTGTCTACCCTCCGATGGTGATCCACACAGAGCAATGATCAAGAACACTATCTTCTTGTCCAATGGTTCCTCCTATTGAGTTCTTCTTCCTAGAACTCGATTCTTTGGATTATGGCTGGAATTCTTCCACACAAGAGGTTGCCTCCCTTTCCCTGATCTCTTCTCCTCCTTCCACTAAGACCTTGGCCCTTTAGACACCCTTGTCTTGAAGAAAAGACCTTGTCCTAAAAGGATATAGGCTTGTCTTAAGTTGGAGGAGAAATTAAGACAATAATATCTTAATGTAAGAAAGAAAGGAAAGAATATCAGAACTCCTTTCCTTTACCGTCGGAGACCTTCTCTTTTATTCTTGTTCAGCAACAGAGTTTCGACAAAGGAGTCCTCTGTAAAGGAAACAATGTAAAATAAGAAAAGAGGGAAGGAGTCTTTTGGAGAGGAAGAAGAAAAATAAAAACATTACAGATTTCAATCACCAGTTCTGATTTTCCTAACCCCTTAAATAGTTTTCGGAGAGGCGCCCACACAACTCTCCGTAAACTCCTTCTCACACCCTTCTCATTTTTTCTCACGCCCCTTTCCTCCTTCTCATAGCCTTCCAGATTAAATCCCATGGCCTTTCTTAAAGGAAAAGTCGCGATGTTTTAAAAAGAAAGGAGTCGCAACTTTTCATCTCCGAAGAGATGTTATTTCATGCGACCGGGAAGAAACAACGCTTTCTTTCTTTCTTAAAAACCCATCAACCATTGGATTCCCATCCAAGGGGGCATATCTGAGGTGCTAACTCTAAGAAAGGAGGCCGCCCCATCTTAATTCATCGAAGAATTAAGTGGGGCGCGCCAAGAGTCCATGTGCCATGGACTCTTCCAAATGGTGCGCCAAGAGTCCATTAGCGCATGGACTCTTGGCATTTTGGCATGAAAATGCTAAGGGGCGGGTGGGGGGCCAGCCTAGGTGCATGGTTAGCCAATAGGGTTAGCTATAATCCCTATAAACTCAATTAGGATCTAATTAGATCTAATTAGAACCCAAATTGAACCAATCCGGAACCCTAATTCGAATCTAATTCGAATAGAAGCTAGGATTTGCAACACCTGCTAGAGTGTCATCATGCAAAATAATTTAATTACAAAATTAAACCCTTGATCAATTCTCTTAAGTGTGTGACCCATTGGGTTCCACATCTAGCCAGCAGTGGGTTCGAATACAAGTTGACCTAATTTGATTAGAACTCTTTCTAATCGATTTAGGTCAAATCGGGCTTACCCGATTATGATCAATTAGGACTCTTCCTAGTAAGTGATCATTCAATTTAATCAACCCACAAGACAAGATTGACGTCTAGCAACATGTCATGTCTACCCGGAAGAAATGGAAATTCTGGTGAAACACCAAAACTACCCTTCAGTAGAAAGTTACCGTACAATTAAATCCCTCGATCAGCCTGCACCCAGAATATAATTATGGATATGGATATATGTCAATTCCAATATTACATTCGTTTCTAGCTCAATCTTATATTGATGATTCAATTATCTTGATTAGAAATCATCTCTAATATCTTTACTTTGATCAAAGATTTCCTGAATCATCATCTGATTGATAACTAGCTGGATGCAATCTCCTCTTTCTAAGTGTGATCGATTCCTTGTTGACCTACTCATTACCTTCATATCCAATTCACCATTCCCAATATCAATCCTGTACATGACTCTGTGTCATGATTAGAATTGAACCAAAGCATGGGTTCATGTACATAAGGTACTTATGGTAGTCTCAGATCAAAGGATTACTTGTACCACTTCCACTATGAGAACCTTCTATTGACATGTAGCTAAGACTCCATTAGATGTTCTCAAGTTGGATCATATCAGTGAACTCATTCTCTAATGAGCACCCACATCCTAGTATTAGTGTCATACACAAATGACTATGAGAGCAGTCACCCTCTCCAATATACATGGGATGTGCTAGTCTTACTGGAAAAACCCTGATCCCCTACTCAGGGTTCCTTTGACTAGGAATATTTTAGATTAAGGTTTTAAGACTTTAGGTCTCACTGGTATGATCTCATCATAACCCTAAAATCATAGCCCTAATCTATGGGGTTCATCATATATTATAAACACAGCGTATGATGAAAAATAATGCCTTTATTAGATTATTGTCAATTACAATGGTTTGGGAGATACAACATAGATTGGCTTGTAGGGCATATCCCTTTCAATCTCCCACTTGCACTAAAGCCAATCGCCTTTAAATCTTAATCCCATACACTCGAGGTGGCGATCAAACTCTCGCTGTGGTAGAGCCTTAGTGAACGGGTCTGCTACATTGTTCTTTGTATCAACTCTATTTATGTAGACATCTTGTCTTTCTACTATTTCTCGGACGAGATGGGAGCGTCTCAGAATGTGCTTGGACTTATGATGAGCTCTTGGTTCCTTAGCTTGAGCAACAGCCTCAGTGTTGTCACAGTAAAGTGGCACTGGGTTTTCGATCTCAGGAACAACACCCAACTCTGTGATGAACTTCTTCATCCAGACTGCTTTCTTGGCGGCTTCACTGATAGCTATGTATTCTGTCTCTGTGGTTGAGTCAGCTACAGTCTGCTGTTTGGTACTCTTCCAACTCACTGCTCCACCATTTAGGGTAAAAACATATCTCGAAATGGATTTGCTATCATCAGGGTCTGATTAAAAACTAGAATCAGAATAAGCTTCTAGTTTAAGATCAGAACCACCATAAACCATAAAAATATCCTTAGTCCTTCTCAGGTACTTAAGAATATTTTTAACTACTTTCCAATGATCCTCTCCTGGATCAGCCTGAAACCTACCGACAATGCCTAAAGCATATGCCACATCAGGCCTGGTACATAACATGGCATACATTATGGACCCTATTGCCGAAGCATAAGGTATAGAATTCATTCTATTTCTTTCTTCAGGTGTCTTAGGAGACATCCTTTTAGAAAGATGTATGCCTTGACTCATAGGAAGATAACCTCTTTTACTTCCATCCATGCTGAATCTTTTCAGCACTAAGTCAATGTACCTAGATTGGGATAAACCTAGCATCCTCTTAGATCTATCTCTATAGATCTTAATACCTAGTATATAAGATGCTTCTCCCAAATCTTTCATGGAAAACTGGTTTGATAGCCAAACCTTGACTGATTACAACATTGGGATATCATTCCCAATGAGGAGTATGTCATATACATACAGAACCAAGAAGACTATGGCACTCCCACTAGTCTTCTTATAAACACAGGGTTCATCCACATTTTTGATAAAACCAAACCTTTTAATAGTTTCATCAAAGTGGATGTTCCAACTCCTTGAAGCTTGCTTTAATCCATAAATGGATTTCTTTAGCTTGCATACTTGATTAGGTTTATTCTTTGAAATAAAACCTTCTGGCTGTGACATGTAGACTTCTTCCTCAAGGAAACCAATGAGGAATGCAGTCTTCACATCCATCTGCCAGATCTCATAATCATGATATGCTGCTATAGCAAGTAAAATCCGGATTGATTTGAGCATGGCAACAGGTGAGAATGTTTCATCATAATCAATTCCCTTTTTTTGTCTAAAACCTTTTGCCACTAATCTGGCTTTATAGGTTTCAACTTGGCCATCAGCCCCAATCTTTTTCTTATAGACCCATTTACACCCAATAGGATTAACACCCTCTGGTGCATCGACCAAAGACCATACTTGGTTTACATACATAGAGTCTATCTCGGATTCCATGGCTTCTTGCTATCTATCTGAATCAGTACTCAAGATAGCTTCCGTATAGGTCAGAGGTTCATCATTTTGAATGACTTGGGCTTCATTATTTTCAATAATAAACCCATACCTCTCAGGTGCCTGTGGCGCTCTATCAGACCTACGGGGAGGAGTTTTGTGTTCTGGTTCAGTCCTAACTATATGTTCTAATGGTTGAGAACTGTCTATCTATGTTTCTTGTACTTCTCCAAGTTCAACAGTTCTATCATTGCCCTTTTCTAAAATGAACTCTTTTTCTAGAAAAGTGGCATGCCTGCTGACAAAAATCTTTTGTTCAGTAGGATGGTAAAACAGATATCCTCTACCCTCTCTAGGATATCCTCCAAATAGACTTTTATCCGCTCTAGGTTCCAACTTATGTCCAAAATTTCTTTTAACATAAGCTGGACATCCCCATACCTTAAAATATTTAAGATACGGTTTCTTTCCACTCCAAATTTCATATGGAGTACTAACAACGGATTTAGAAAGTACCTTATTCAGAAGGTAAACAGCAGTTTCTAGGGCATGACCCCAGAAGGAAATGGGTAAATTTATGAAGCACATCATGGATCGTACCATATCTAATAAGGTACGATTCCTCCTTTCAGCTATACCATTTAGCTGTGGTGTATAAGGAGGGGTCCATTCAGAAAAAATTCCATTAACTTTAAGATAGTCTAAAAACTTTGTGGATAAGTATTATCCTCCTCGATCAGAACGAAGAACTTTAATACTTTTCCCGGTTTGTTTTTCGACCATACTTTGATAATCCTTAAATTTATCAAAGGCTTCAGATTTATGTTTTATAAGATACACACATCCGAACCTAGATAAATCATCTGTAAAAGTGATAAAATATGAGTATCCATCTCTGGCCTGAGTTGTCATTGGACCATATACATCAGTATGTATAAGTCCTAATAACTCAATTGACCTTTCTCCATGTCCAGTAAATGGAGTCTTGGTCATCTTACCCATGAGACATGATTCGTAAGTTCCTAATGATTCATACTCATAAGGATCAAGGAATTTTTCCTTGTATAACTTGCTTATCCTAGACTCATTAACATGACCAAGTCGATGATGCCAAAGTAAAGTATCATTAAAGTCTTTTCTTTTTCTTTTATTATTGACATGAAAAACACTCTCATTAGAAGAAAGAGTTAAGAGCCCATTGCTAAATATGCCAGAACAAATAATTTTATTAGACAACTGATGATGAACGAATGCTCTGATACCAAAAATGATGCAGAACAAAAGAGATGATGCGATGCGGAAGTAAATTAAGACTAATTTTTTTTTTATATATATTTTCAGAAGTCGGTTTTGACTCAAAGGAAAGTTAAACTAAGTTGAAAGAAACTATACAATAATTGAAAGCACAATTCAAAGAAACTAGATTATCAGAATAGTTCAGAAGTAAAGGATCGCTGGGGGTTGAGGAACTCCCAGACCTAGGGTTTCGCTCTGAACTTTCAACAGGACAGAAGTAAAGAGAAGAGAAGGGTTATGAACCAGACAGTGATCTTCACAGAGTTTAGTGGAAGGACTCTCTTGAGCAGATTATTGGATCCTCGATTCGGATATCCTCGCAATGGATCCTCCAATATTGGTCCTTTGGCAGAGTTGGCTTCTCCTGAACTCAGGATCTGGGAAAGAAGAAGAACAAGTTATGGAACCAGATACTCAAAGGAAGGATTTACCAGATATGAAGAACTTGAAAATTGATGTTGCTGAAATCCTGATTCTCCTGGATGCTGATCTGACTTCCTCTGGGATTTGCTCTGTATTTGAAGTAGCCGATCTGAACCTGGATGGTGGTGGTCGGCCTTTACTTGGAAGATAGGGGCCATGAGATAATGAGGTAGATAAGGGTTTGGATGATTGGTGGAAGGAAGAAGATGATGGGCGGCTAGGGTTTGGAATTGAAGTGGCTAACCTAGGGTTTTGGGATTTTGGGGTTGGACATCTCACACCTTCTCAAGGTTCCTAGGGAACCCGGATTTACTCCCTCACGGAGCTCAACACCTGAATACAAGTGCAGAAGAGAGAAACACAAAGTTGCTCACACAGAAATTGATTTCATTCATCATTGTCTCAAAAACTTACAAGAGCGATTTATTTTATAGGTCTTTACAAGAAATCAGGATTTTAAATCTTTCCATGTGGGACTAATAGGATGGATCCTCAAATTAGGCTTGTAGAATCAAATCATCCTCAAATGGCCGGCCAAGAGATTCCTTAAGTGTTGATTGGTGGCTCCAAATGGCAAGAAGGTGGCGCCTCCTAGCCTTGCTCTTCAAGAAAAAATTTTTTCCTTCCATGCTTGGTTTTATTTGGAAGTATTTGGGCGCCTCCTAGTCTTGCTCCCTAAGTTTTGCTCCTTTCTTTTCATAGCTTGGCTCTTATGAAATTATTTTGGGCACCTCCTTGGATTGAGGATCCTAGATTGATCTCTCCTTAAGTGGCGCATGAAAGAAGGGACCTGCTTTCTTGTGGTGTGGGGACCAAAGCACACTGGATGGAGATGTGGCACCCCCGGGACTCTGGCATGTGGCTAGGAGTGTGGCATCCACTTGCTTGGGCCTGGGAGAAAAATGAGGCACCCTGGACCTTGACTTGAAAAAGGTGGCACCAACCTGGAGAAGACCTAGACCACTACTAGGACTTGTACTGAGTCAACATGACTCAACAAAATTTAAATTGCAGGAAAATACAGACTCAAGACTAAAATTGAGTTGACCAAGTCAACCCTTATTACAAAACCAGAAAACCCTAATTCTTCGGACAAGGTCAATCAGAGATCCAGATGGAGCCCTGAAGTCTTCTTCTGAGTCTGGTGCCCGCACCAACAACATTATCGAGCAACCAGTGCTCATTACATCCATTACATATCCTTGTTTTAATAACAAAGGAATAGATATAATGTTCCTAATAATCTTAGGCATATAATAACAATTTTCTAACTCCAAGATCTTCCCTTAAGGTAACTTCAGAATATAGGTCCCTATAGCTTCTACTTGGATGATATCACCACTAGCACCGTAGAGATTGAAGTCACCTTCCTTCAATACTTTAAGCTTATGGAGGTCCTGCAAAGATTTGCATATATGGTAACCACAAGTGATATCCAATACCCAAGTATTTGATATAGATGAATTTAATGTCAATATAGCATGTATCTCATACATACCTTTTGGTGCATCTGACGCACCAGGCTTCACAGTTGCAAGGTAAGACTTGCAATTCCTTTTCCAATGTCCCGCTTTGCCGCAAAAGAAACAGGTTGACTGTTTCGAGGCCTTCTTTCCTTTCTTATTCTTATTGATGCCACCCTTAGGGTTTAGCCTCCTATTAAAACCCTTTTTGCCTGATTTCTTCTTATTGGTCTTATCAACAAGAAGAAGTGGAGCCTTTTCTTTCTTAACATGGCTCTCTGCTATTTTTAACATATTTAACAGCTCAGGCAAGGAATTGTTCAGTTTGTTCATGTGATAATTCAAGACAAACTAAGAAAATGACTCCAGGAGTGATTGCAGGATTAAATCCTGATTCAACTCCCCATCTATAATAAAATCTAATTGACCCAATCTGGTGATTAAGTCAATTATCTTCAGAACATGATCCTAAACGGATGTTCCCTCTGTCATCCTAGCACGGAATAACTGCTTAGATATTTCATATCTAGCAGTTCTGCTATGTTCTCCATAAAGCTCTTTTAAATTGAGCATTATTGATTGAGTATCCATGCTTTCATGCTGTCTCTGTAACTCATTGGTCATAGAGGCTAGTATGATACACTTGACAGTAAGGGAGTCATTCTGCCACATTTTGTATGTGGCCATATCTTCCTCTGTGGCATCATCCCCTAGTGGATTAAGACTAGGGGTATCAAGAATATAAGAAAGTTTTTTTGAACTTAGTACAATCTTTAAATTTCTCAACCAGTCCACATAGTTCGGACCAGTCAGTTTGTTGGTGTCTAAGATACTTCGCAGTGATAATGAAGATGCCATTTATCTACATTTAATAAAGAACAATACTTAAGCAAAAAACCATGAAATGACTTACATAATTAAATTAGGTCTTCAATTTAATTATGTCTCCCACTATTTTATCAAAAATCATAGCCCTCACTATGATAATCGAGAAGAACCTTGATCGGTTTTTCTTAGTGAGATTGAGATCCTAATAACATATAAAAGATCTTGTAGAAAACACAACAAATATTTTATAAGCTCAAAGGTAGGAAACTCTTTCAATTATATCTCATATAATTCTCAAGAAGTAACTTGGCCTCTAGAACATTATTAGTCTTGCAGAAAACACAACAAACCATAATGTTCTAGTTAAGTCAAGACCCTTTCATTTCTATACAGTCAATACTCAAATATAATACCCTTGCAGATAACACAACAAAGCATTATACTGAATATACTGTAAGCATATCTATGCACTAGACTAGTATCATGTCAATCACCATATTAGGTCTTGCAGATAACACAACAAACCTAATGTGGTTCATAACACAATAATGATCCAGCATGAAGGAAGGCCAATATATAATATTTTTAACACTAAGAATTTTAGTCAAGATTTAAATTTAATCAAATCGGCCAGGCAAGTGGAAGAGATGTGGGAGTCCCCCCGTTGCTTTCCTAGACACCAATAAAAATTGGCCAGGTTAGTCAACGGAACCAATTAAAAACCACAAATCTGTTTACCTTCCTAGAACCACCTTTCTAGACACCGAATGATCAATTGTACATCATGACTAGTGATGCTTATTAGTTAAATATACTAAGACTTAATATAATTTTTAAAAGGAGGGATTTATAAATTGCCAGCACATTCTTATAGAACGTATCACAATCAATATATCACTCCTATAATCAAAAATGTGCTAAGTGTGTCATCATACTAGGACAACCATTTACCACATAATGGATCCACCATTATGCCAGGGCAACCTTATTTCAGTATGATGACCTCAAAACTAAACATATCTCTATAATAATTAGGGTTTGACTGAAAAACCCTAACTAGTGGCATACATCAAAACATATATGCAATCAAAGATATGCTAAGTGTAGTAACATATTAGGATTTAAATACCCTAATATGTAACATACAAACTATCATAGATTATAGTTCTAATTAAGGTGGCTCTGATACCACTGTTGGGTTTCGGTGCAACGCAGCAGAAGGGTAATTTCAAAATTGAAACTAAATTCGCACCAAAAATCCTAAACCAGGAACTCCTTAAATAAGACTAGAACATATGACAAGCATATCTATGCAAATTAGGATTAGGGTACCAACTTGTAATCGCTTATTCCAACAAACTTGAAGTTGAAGGGGCTAACTGAATTCACCAGGTGTCCAGGTGTCCGCCCTCCGATGGTGATCCACACAGAGCAATGATCAAGAACACTATCTTCTTGTCCAATGGTTCCTCCTATTGAGTTCTTCTTCCTAGAACTCGATTCTTCAGATTATGGCTGGAATTCTTCCACACAAGAGGTTGCCTCCCTTTCCCTGATCTCTTCTCCTCCTTCTACTAAGACCTTGGCCCTTTAGACACCCTTGTCTTGAAAAAAAGACCTTGTCCTAAGAGGATATAGGCTTGTCTTAAGTTGGGGGAGAAATTAAGACAATAATGTCTTAATGTAAGAAAGAAAGGAAAGAATATCAGAACTCCTTCTTTCCTTTACCGTCGGAGACCTTCTCTTTTATTCTTGTTCAGCAATAGAGTTTCGACATAGGAGTCCTCTGTAAAGGAAACAATGTAAAACAAAAAAAGAGGGAAGGAGTCTTTTGGAGAGGAAGAAGAAAAATAAAAACATTACAGATTTCAATCACCAGTTCTGATTTTCCTAACCCCTTAAATAGTTTTCAGAGAGGAGCCCACACAACTCTCCGTAAACTCCTTCTCATGCCCTTCTCATTTTTTCTCACGCCCCTTCTCTCCTTCTCACGGCCTTCCAGATTAAATCCCACGGCCTTTTCTTAAAGGAAAAGTCGCGATGTTTTAAAAAGAAAGGAGTCGCGACTTTTCATCTCCGAAGAGATGTTATTTCACGCGACCGGGAAGAAACAACGCTTTCTTTCTTTCTTAAAAACCCATCAACCATTGGATTCCCATCCAAGGGGGCATATCTGAGGTGCTAACTCTAAGAAAGGAGGCCGCCCCATCTTAATTCATCATAGAATTAAGTGGGGCGCGCCAAGAGTCCATGCACCATGGACTCTTCCAAATGGCGTGCCAAGAGTCCATTAGCGCATGGACTCTTGGCATTTTGGCATGAAAATGCTAAGGGGCAGGTGGGGGGCCAGCCTAGGTGCATGGTTAGCCAATAGGGTTAGCCATAATCCCTATAAACTTAATTAGGGTCTAATTAGATCCAATTAGAACCCAAATTGAACCAATCCGGAACCCTAATTCGAATCTAATTCGAATAGAAGCTAGGATTTGCAACACCTGCTAGAGTGTCATCATGCAAAATGATTTAATTACAAAATTAAACCCTTGATCAATTCTCTTAAGTGTGTGACCCATTGGGTTCCATATCTAGCCAGCAGTGGGTTCGAATACAAGTTGACCTAATTTGATTAGAACTCTTTCTAATCGCTTTAGGTCAAATCGGGCTTACCCGATTATGATCAATTAGGACTCTTCCTAGTAAGTGATCATTCAATTTAATCAACCCATAAGACAAGATTGACGTCTAGCAACGTGTCATGTCTACCAGGAAGATATGGAAATTCTGGTGAAACACCAAAACTACCCTTCAGTAGAAAGTTACCGTACAATTAAATCCCTCGATCAGCCTACACCCAGAATATAATTATGGATATGGATATATGTCAATTCCAATATTACATTCGTTTCTAGCTCAATCTTATATTGATGATTCAATTATCTTGATATTAGAAATCATCTTTAATATCTTTACTTTGTCAAAGATTTCCTGAATCATCATCCGATTGATAACTAGTTGGATGCAATCTCCTCTTACTAAGAGTGATCGATTCCTTGTTGACCTACTCATTACCTTTATATCCAATTCACCATTCCCAGTATCAATCCTGTGCATGACTCAGTGTCATGATTAGAATTAAACCAAAGCATGGGTTCATGTACATAAGGTACTTATGGTAGTCTTAGGTCAAAGGATTACTTGTACCACTCCCACTATGAGAACCTTCTATTGACATGTAGCTAAGACTCCATTAGATGTTCTCAAGTTGGATCATATCAGTGAACTCATTCTCTAATGAGCACCCTCATCCTAGTATTAGTGTCATACACAAATGACTGTGAGAGCAGTCACCCTCTCCAGTATACATGAGATGTGCTAGTCTTACCGGAAAAACCCTGATCCCCTACTCAGGGTTCCTTTGACTAGGAATATTTTAAATTAAGGTTTTAAGACTTTAGGTCTCACTGGTATGATCTAATCATAACCCTAAAATCATAGCCCTAATCTATGGGGTACATCATATAATATAAACATAGCGTATGATGAAAAATAATGCCTTTATTAGATTATTGTCAATTACAATGGTTTGGAAGATACAACATAGATTGGCTTGTAGGGCATATCCCTTTCACCGTGGGTTTTATCCGGATGGCTGTGAGAAGGAAGGATGGGGCGTGAGAAAATAGGGAAGGGGCGTGAGAAAATAGGGAATGGTGTTTACAGAGAGTTGTGTTCTTTTGAGAAGACATCTTTTTGTAGTCTATTTAAGGAACAGAGGCCTCGGGTGTTTTGGCTAATGTACAACAGAGTTTTTTTTTTATTTGTCTTTGCTTTCCAGGAGACTGATTCCTCCTTAGCTTGTTTAGGACACAAGAGTTTCCCTTTTACAGAGTTCTCTTCTCTGTTGAAACTCAAGTCTAAAACAAGAGATAGGAAGAATCTCTCGAACGGTAAAAGAAAAGAAGATATACTCTGTTTCCTATTTCCTTTACATTAAGACATTAGTGTCTTAAATCCTCCTCCTCCTTCTAGACAAGAGTGTATTCTTAGGACAAGGTCTTAAGAAAGGGAGAGGAAGAAGAAAGAAAGGAAGTAAGAAGTCCCTGCCGTGGAGTTTTTCAGTCATAGTCATCTTGAGTTCTAGGAGAAGAATTCAAGTGAAGGAACCTTTTTGAAGAAGCGAGCATCTTGATCAATTTTCTTGTGGATCACCATTGGAGAGTGGACATTTGGATGCCTGGTGAATTCAAAAGGGTCATTCAACATCAAGTTTTGATCCTACATCAAATTAGGTTTAGCGATAACAGGTTGGTGCCCTAATTTTAATAGTGTAGGTTTACATGTTTCTCATATGTTTTAATCATGAATAAGAAGATCCTGGCTAAGGGTTTTGGTGTAAATTTCATCATTTTGAAATTATCTTTCCGCTGCATTGCACCGGAATCCTTTCACTCCCACCCCTGGAGAATTGGTGGGGACACCAGGATCAGACATAGATCCCTGGATCTCATATGGTTTAATTAGTCATTTGTCAAAGTTTTGAAAGTTTTGTAATCAATTAAGATTGAGTTATATAATAATTTGAGATTAGTTGATTTATCTCAACCCTCAACCTAGTCAGTATTTTGAGTCATGTACATCAATTATGAGTCCAGTATGAGCTCGATTTTATACAAGAGAGAAGGTCACCCTATTTTGGAGTTCCACTAGGCCATATCCAGGAGTCAGAGGCCACTACATCAGCCCATTGGATTTTGCATGACAACCCAGGATCCAAGATGCTTCCAGAAACCCTGATTCCTTCCGTATGCCCTCTAGATGCCCAGATTCCCTTCTTGATTCTAGAACATATTCTCAGAATAGGGCACCCATGATTCCAGAGGTCCACATGCATCCCAGTCGAAAGAAATCAAACCCAGGTGCCAAGCCCAAGCCCTTAAGAAGTAAGATTCCAGGGAATATTCCTGCTACCAGGCTACCAGGCCACCCCAGCTTCCAGAGGCACAAACCCATACACCCAAGCACCTTTGGGCCAGCCCATTACTACTCCTAAAGGCCCAACACATCCCCCTAGACATCCTTGAAGTGTTGACCACGTCCAAAGAGGTTAGACCAAGTCTAAGTTGAAGAGAAGAAGGAGAAGACCAAGCTTATTCCTAACCTAGTTAGGATTTCTAATCCTTTTAAACTTTGTAATTCTAACCTAGCTAGGAAAGGACTTGTATTCCAATTTGGAAGAGGACTTGTAGCCCAAGTGTAACCATGGTTAATGAGAGCATGAAGACTCTATAAATACCCCACCCCTCCCCCTCTTGTAAGCATCTTTCTCTTATGAATAAACCTTGCTGAAATTTTGAGTTATTACCTTGTGTTGGTGTTTTGTTTTGGTTCTTTAGTTGGTGTTTTTGTACTTGGACATATTCATTGATGCCCTAGCATCCTTCCACACCCTAACTCACTGCCATCCAAGCCTTCACACATCTAAGAAGGAGTGCCCTAGGCTGCCAAGCAGGAAGATCTTCAACAAGCTTCAAACAGCCCAGCTTCTAATCCCTAACCTGATTCCTTCTAAACCTAATTTCCTTTCCTTTTCTTACTTGCTATTTTAATTGACCCTTGAAATTTTGTAGGATCCTCGAGGTGTTTCACCTCCCCAGAGGAGTCTTTCCTTGCATCCAGAACCATCCAAATTATCCATCTAATCAAGGGAACCGAACTTCATCATCCAGACTCCAATCAGAGTGCTGTGTGATCTCTTCATCGAAAGTTCTTCAAATTACTGATTGGTAACATTCTTCCCTTCTTTAGATTTTTGATTTGATGAAGATTATGTATCCTAATCCAGGAGTTTCTCAATTCTCGGGTCCTAGAATTTATTATTTTGCATGAGTTTGCCTGCGATACAATGATTATATGCATTACTAGTATTCTTGCTAGTTCTTACTTTATTTTGGAAATCTAACATGCAAATAAACTTATAAAAATCATAAAAAAATTATTTTACTATTTTTCATGCATGTTTAGCAATCTTAGCATCATCCCACATCAATCTTGCTACTTCTTCTTGACCATTTGATGGTCTCCTCATGGGTGGGAGGCCACATGTAATGGCCCCTCCTGAAAGGATAGTAGGCTGGTATGGGAATCGATGGTGTGGGCCACTAGCATCCCTGGTTGCTATTGAGTCACCAGGGACTAGTATCACTGATGGAGCTGGCGCACCACCATAGCCAGGGCATGGACCTGCTGGGCGAGTGTGGTAATCTAGGGATCCACTGGAGGTGGCGACGATCGAGTGGGGAGCTCCCCCTCAGGGCTTTATGGGTCATCACAGTGAGAGGGACCCCTTGTGCAGCTGGTAGAAGCCTCCCATGCGTGCATTGTCACCATGGGGCCGTAGATGTCCTTGGGTGTCCTTCTTGTAGTGGGGGACTTGCTACCGGACCATCCACAGTCAATGGCATTTTTCCCGTCCCCCCTTCTTGGTGTGCCAACCTATTGCCTCCTAAATCACTGTGGCCCATAGCTCTGACATGTCACAGATGCATCGGGCTCCCTCTAGGCACTTGGTCCTCTTTTCCGGTCATCTCTAGGGTCGGGATGACCTGCAAAAAAGAGAAAACTTCGACCGGGGATCTCGACAGGGACACTTTGATGATCAAGTCAGTTGGGATGATCAAGGAGAACAGAACTTCTATGATGGAGAGCTTGGGACCTCTCCGCATAGAGGATGAAAGATAAGATTTTTGAAATGGAAAGATAAGGTGAAGTAGAGATTAGAGAGCGGGGAGGTTCTCCTGGCTAGTTCCTTGCCCGTTTGCTCTCTGTGTCTTATTAGTTGCCTCTTTCTCTTTCTAGAGGTACTTTTCTATATTTTATATTAGCGGAATGGCCCAAACCAAGTCTGGGGCTTCATCAAGATGTCACTTTCCTGGTACCCCTTTCAGAAGGGATTTTTCTTTGTCTATGGCCTCCCCCTTATCGAACCGGTCATCAGAAGGAGATCCTTCTATTGGGGGTTATTGCCCAGTTGGCCTACCCAAGAGGGGGAGTGAATTAGGTATAAAGACTTTTTTACAAATATGTGCCCTTTCGAAATCTTAGTATGGTGACTGAAGTGAGTTAGGTGTTAAATACGGAAGCAAGTAAATGAGCACAAATACAATAAATTTTATAGTGGTTCGGAGCAACCCAACTCTTACGTCCACTATCCAAGATATTACTTGGGATTTCCACTATATTCTCACAAGAATATAGCCGGTTTATTTTGCACCGGGCTCACAAACCAAAATCCAATCTTGGTTTTACACTGGGATCACCAAGAATCCAATACAACGTTAACTTTCCCGGGCTCACTAACAACCTAAACTTGGTTTTAAAGGCTCACCAAAAACCTTAAACAATATCCAAGCTACAGCCCCTGCTGTACTTGGAACAATTCAAAACAAAGTTACAAATGAAGCAACACTAAAGATAAACCAAACTTTGTCGGATGGTTGTAGTTGAAGCTCTTTGAGAAGCCTTCTTGATTGCTCCTTCAATGCTCTTTAAGGCTTTCAAACTTCTTCAGTAAATGACTCAAGAAAATTGATGGGAGTTTGGTGAAGTCTTGAGCTCTAGCTTGAATTCTCCTTTGAATATTCAATGCTCTCATAAAAGTCCTTCAAAACTTATTCAAAGCCATCATTTATAGCTCCCCTCACTGTTCCCAACTAAAATAGCCATTGGAGTGCCTTATGAAATGAGAACTAGCTGTTGGAGCACTTTTTGGATTCAAAAAATCAATTCTAGAACTAGCTGTTACACTTCAGAAACTGGAATTTGAGTCGGCTCGGTTGGGTCGAGTCAGCTCAGATTCTTAGATATGCAGAAACTGAACTCTGGTTAAGTCAGCTCTTCTCAATCGAGTTGGCTCGCCAGACTAGCTTTCTCAAAACTGAAATTCACTCACTCTAGAGGAGTCAGCTCGGTTGCTCATCGGGTTGGCTCGGATGACTTATTTCAGAAAACTGAACTTCTGCTACTCTGGATGAGTCGGCTCTAACTTCATCAAGTCAGCTCGATTGGTAGAGTATCAGAAAAGCTTGTACCATGCCAGAACAATGAGTCGGCTCTATGCTTCGAGTCGGCTCGAGTGATCTTTGTCCAAAAGACTTCCAAACTTCTTCAATATTCTTCTAACAACTTCCAAACACTTTCAAATTTCTTTTAAACTTGATCTAAAAAATTTAAACTATAAATGTAAAATTGGCCCTTTTTCAGGAATACATGAACAAATTATCATTGGGCACTTCATTGCATAGAACTTTTTCAAAAGAAACTTGATATATTACAACAATTTCAGAATTATAGGAAGAATGACTTGTAAGGTTAGGAGCAGCGGATGAGGTGGGCCCTGATGCATGTAATTTAAAAACTTTTCTAAACCACATGGCACAGAAAAAGGAGATAAAAACACTTTTATCTATGATATGTTAATCCAATTAACACAGGCCCCTTGCATGGATCTTGATGCATCTAGAGTAGTGTATGTATGAAATCATGCATCTATAGTATGTGTTGCCACCAGGATCGTCGCCGCCTACAGCTCAGTCACACTGGGGGATCCTCCCATCACCGTTGGGCACCGTAATGGTCCAAGGACTCGTCCGCTCTGTCCCACTCCGTGGTTGCCCGCTCTTGGCTGCACTGGCCCTTTTCCTTCCTTCCTGTAAGATAGGGGAGACCAAGGCCAGGAATTCCAGTTATGACACTTTAACGATCAAGTTAGTGGGATGATCGAGGGGAACAGACAAGACCTCCACGGCATAGGGCTTGGGGGACCCATCCACCGGGAGGGTGTAACTCGAGAACAGGAATGTAAAGGAACGAAAAAGAGGAAAGATTGAGAGTGGGGAGCGGGGAGGCTTCTCGGGCCAGTGGTTCACCCGGCGGAGCTTGGCTGCCTGCCTACTTACCTCTCCCTCACTTTTTCCCATGTGCTTACCTTCCTTACCTTTTTTCAGAGGTCGGGTGGGACCCCTGTGGCCTTAGGGGAGCTTGAGAGAGAGAGAGAGAGAGCATCCTTCTTTTCTTGGGCCCTCAGGTGGTTCTCTGAGCTAAGAAAGTCCTCTCGCTTTATTGGCTTCGATGCCCCTTATAGAAGGGGTGCTTCTATTTTGGAAGAGACTGCCCAGGGCTATAGGTCTTGGGGCCTTGGTTAGATTCTACACTTGGGAAAGCTCTGAGTGTTGCACCATGACCATCGGCAGCTATTGGTGGTGCAGCTGTGGATGTGGTAGCACGTTGCTAGGCATGGGATATGGGGGCACCCATGTCATACCTCTGGCACTGCCTGCAGAAACCTACGGGCGGCCAGGCTTTGCTTTACCATAATTCAAATATCTGTTCCTCTAGCAAGAACTCCATATCGAGGGCTTCACTCCGGGGTATGAACACATCCCCGGCAAGAAGCGGGCCTCAAACGAGGGTGCTCGCCCAATGAGCCTGGCCTCGATTGAGAGCTAACCTTGGTAGGGAGATGACCTCAGACGGGGGCTCGCCCAATGAGCCTAGCCTCGGTTAGGGGCTGACCTCGGTAGGGAGCTGACCCCAAATGAGGGGCTCATACAATGAGCTTGGTCTCAGCTGAGAGCTAACATCGGTAGGAAGCCGACCTCAAATGGTGGGCTCACCCAATGAACCCAGCCTCAACTAAGAACTGACCTTGGCAGGGAACCGGCCTCAAATGGGAGGCTCGCCCAATGAGCCCGGCCTCAGTTGGGAGCTGATGCACCATGCCCGAGTGCCAAGTCTTCTGTTGTCATAGCCGCCCATGTGCTCCACATTAGTGGATGTCGCTACATCAGATGCCCCCCACTCCCGAGCCTTGAGGGTGTGGCAGTGCTCGGGGCGAAGGGAGTAATGAGCCCACTGACATGGGGGATGTTCCTATGATGCCATCAATGCCTTGGGTGCCTGCGGCCCGAAAATCATGCCCTTGGTACAAACGAGGCGACACTCCACTCAATTTCAGACTGAGGCAACATAACTGCATCATTTGAATCGAAGCGATGACTACGGGCTTGGCATATCTGAGGCATCCTAAAGCGCCACGCGGTGACCTTTCGTTGGATAGGGAATTGAAAGGGCATATGCTCTGCATCGGGATGAAGCAGAGGCAAGCGGCGGTCTTTACTGCGAAGGGCCTACCACCGTGCCTTTTTAAGGGACCTTTTAAGTGCCAATGCGCAACAATCCACAGTGCGCTCCTCTCCTTCCTCCATGATTTTTCCTTCTTCCCTCCCCTCAGCTTCAGGCTGCACCAGAGGAGGGCCCCTGATGGACTTCAATCGCCCGATTGAGGAGGTAGAGGGGGAGAAGGAGTCTTTTTACCCTCTTCGGGGGTGATTGGATGGTACCAAGGCATGGACATCCAAGATGGAGAAAAAATCTTTCGGGCTCAAAGTTCCCTCCAGTGAGGACCCCCAAAGGAGAGAAAAAGTGGCGGCTCTCAAAAATAGGGGTAGTAGAGCTGAAGAGGGAGGAAGAGGCTGCTCGCGCCTCCACTAAAGACCAGAGGTCCTTAATGATGAGGCGGCGGCCAGGGTGGTGGTCATCACTAAGGAAGTCACAGCTGCTATGGTGCTACGGAAGGGAGCCTAATGGGGTGCTGCTGCAGCTACCCTTGAAATCGTGGGATTGGTGAGTTCCAAGGATGGCACAATAGAGGTGGAGGTGGAGTGATGCTTCTTCCACAGTCGATGGCAAGCGAAACACTTGAGGTAAGAGACTTTTGATCAAATAAAAAAATCTTTTCTTCTATCATCCGGTGTGTCTCCATTTTCTCTTCCCCTTCTTTAGTCTTCAAAATAGGGAGGTATGTGCTCGAGGCCATTTTAAGTCTGTTCCAGACCTTCGGCTCCCACAAGATGATGCTGGAGGCCAAGGAGCTTGTGAAGGTGTATTGCATCTATGAAGCATACCAATATGCAAACATGCATTCATGAAAGCAGCGTAGAAAATATATATTTTAAAATAATTTTAAAATATGCACAGCGGAAGGCTTGGTAGATAGATCTAAATGATCAACCGATCTACCCACAATAGGATCTAGCATAATGTAATAGCATGCATCATAACATCAAAGCAAGATAGAAATACAAATATAAAAGTACCATACCTTTATAATGGAGAAAAGCTGTAGAAGGAGGAAGGCGCTCGAGCCACACATGTGTCTAGCCTCTACAGGTAATCCACACCTAGGCTCGACTCTGATCAACTCCCTCGGAGTGCTAGCTCTTCGGGATCCTTGGGCCGATCTTCTTCTCTCGGGAAGACTAGGAGGAGAGCTGGAACCCTTTCCCAAGAGAACTCTCTTTCCAAGACCTAGCTAGAATGCTAGGATTCTCATACCTAATCCCTAGACCTCTCACAACCCTTCTTTATTTTCTCTCCTTTCTCTTGTTGTGTCTCTCTAGTTGTTGTAACCTCTGCAGCCTATAGAATGACCTTCATTTATAGGTGAAACCATAAGAGGGAGAAAGATGTAGGAGGAGAGATAAGGGAAGAGAATGGGGGAGAGGATCAAGGCCATACTAAATGGGTCCAACCCAAGAAGGTAATTATAACTATCATACCAAATAACCTCGGAGCTAAAATTGGTTTGAATTCAAAATTCAAATCAGGTCAAAACTTGCCCAAAATCCTCCCAAAATTTCTTCCCAAAAATCTGCTCATCATAGAAAGTGTTGACTCATGAAAATTACCAAGTGTCGACACTTCACCAAGTGTTGACACTTGCAAATTTCAAGTGTCGACACTTGGAACAAAGTCAATCATATTGACTTCTAGTGACGACAAATGATTCTCAATCATTGATTAGCCTTAAGATCAGATAGAAATTCTCTATGATGTGTGACCCCATAGGTTCAAACATTAAGCCGGTAGTACTGGAATATTTTCAGTACTAGTCAAAGTCCTCATCTAGCAATGATACTCGACATCCAGATAGGTCGAAGATGCAAAGCACCTCACAAGAACCTCTGGCATATGGTTGTCACATAATTCATCCCTTTGACCTCATAATGCTCAGGATGATCTAGGGTTCAACTGCCAACCCTAATTTGGTTTATCCAGATCATGTCTCTACCTCACAAGTTCTGTGATTCCTCACAAGAGCTACCCTATCAAGGTTTTGCTAAATTGAGACATTGTGAGTCATTCACTCCAAACTATTTGGAGAGGTCAATTCCATCTTGATCCACCATCGCTCCACAAGTACTTGACTGCACCCAGAAACCTTCCATCATCAGATTAGAAATTCAGGTTATCTGGCACCAAAGTACAGTGAGTTGCTTGCAAGCTGCCATGGTGACCTCAGGTCTGAGGGACATATATACCCATATCCCTTTGCGAGCAACCCTTTAGCAGAAGGGAGCTCCATAGATGGTCACGTTCAGTGAAATGTCATACATTTCACTTGCATATCACACCAGTGTCTCTACACTCCTTGGTTAAGAGGACAACCAACAAATGTGACATACAACAACCTATACTTGATAAATCGTCGTCCTATAAAAATGTATCATTTGGTTATGAAACAGTTTAAGAACTACTTGATATATCCTTTCTATATCAAACAATGTAGTTCTAAGGACTCCATCGTACAAGAGTTCATTTCAGGAAAATGTAAATATGATGAACAACCAATAAAAGAAGAATAACTTTTATTCATTCAAAAATCATATACAGTTACAAGATAGAACAACCGTCTACAGCCTAGATGATTAGCTTTGGGATACAATTTCTAACAACTCCCACTTGGACTAAAGATAATTGGTGCAGAATCTCATTCCCATTTTTTGTTTACAATAGTCGAACTCTTGAACTCCGATGGCTTTAGTGAAGGGGTCAGCCAGGTTTTCCATTCCATCGATCTTCAGAAGGTCAATGTCACCTCATTTCATGATCTCTCATACAAGGTGATAGCACCGTAAAATATGTTTTGTGCAGTGATGAGACTTCGGCTCTTTGGCTTGAGCAATGGCTCTAGTGCTGTCACAGTACACTAAAATAGGACCATCCAGGGAAGGTGCCACTTCCAGCTCACCAAGGAACTTCCACAACCACATAGCTTCCTTCACTACATCTGATGCTGCAATGTACTCTACTTCGCATACTGAGTCCACTGCAGTAGGCTACTTGGAACATTTCCAGCAGACAACTCCTCCTTTTAGGGTAAAGATAAATCTTGACACACTCTTGCTATCAACCTTATCTGACTAGAAACTGGAGTCAGCATACCCCACAAGTTTCAAGTTAGATTCTTCATAAATTAGCCATTGGTCCTTAGTATTTCATAAATACTTAAGAATGGTCTATACCACTTTCTAATGAGCTTCACTTGGGTCAGACAGGTATCTGCTCACTACGCCTAGTTAGTATGCCACGTCTGATCTGGTACATGTCATGGCATACATGATAGAACCCACTATCGAAGCATATGGGGTTCTATTCATATGCTCTCTCTCCTCAGGAGTTGTCACACAATTCTTTTTGGAGAGATCGATTCTAGTGCCTATCGGGAGATAGCCCTTCTTGGAATTTTTTATGCTGAACCATTTTAGCATGGTATCGATGTACGTGGACTGGAACAGTCCCAGAAGCCTCTTAGATCTATCTCTATAGATCTTCATACCTAGTATGTAAGAGGTTCACCCAAGTGCTTCATAGAGAACTGAGACAATAACCAGACCTGGTAGGGACACCAAAGGCACCAGAATAAGATAGAGGCTTTTCAACCCTCTATGAATTGATCAATAATTTATGAGTCCATGGTGTGGGCACCAGAATCAGGAAGAGACTCCAACCAATTCAAGTCAAATCCGGTCCTTATGGTTGGATGAGTAAAAGAAAATCCTGTAATTTTTTCTTTCTTTAATTTTGAGTCCAAATAATTATGTAATTCGAGTCTAATTCAATTTTATGTTGGGACTAGTCCAGCCTGAATAACCTTGTATTTGAGAGTTGGGTCCAAATAAGTCAAGTCCAATCCATGAAGAATCAAACCAAACCACATTTGAAGACTAAAGAAGACTCAAGACTTATACTCCAAAGCAAGACCAAAGCCACCTCAAGTGGGGACCACATGCCACAAGACACATGCCACCTCATCATCCAAGATTGATGCCACATCACACATGCCACCTCACCATCCAAGATTGCTGCCACATCACACATGCCACCTCACTATCCAAGGTTGGCACCCAAGAGAAGAAAAGGGGAATTTGAAATTGAATTGGCTACAACCTCCTCCACAACATCCTCCACTCTTCATGGGACGCCCCATATTTTTCTCCACAATTTTTTCTCCATGATATTTGGTGTAGTTTGAATTCAAAATGGCTTAATAGTCTATAAAAGACTCTTAGTCTTCTTGTAAAAGGATGATGGAAAAGAAAAATTAAAATTTTCTTCTATGTGAGTTCTATGTGCCTAAGTGGTAGTTTTAAAGTCTTCTCCCTATCCCACGCCAACCCTATTTCTCCTCCTCCATCTCCAACGCCAAAGACACTCTCCTTCTTCTCCAATCTCAAGCTAGCTCTTCAATGTTCAAGGTTGATCAAGAAGACCATCACAAGGAGGACGGCCTAATTCATTTCAAGTAATCTACCATGGTGCCAAGATTATTCTTCAACAATGCTTCCTCGACTCTTCTTTAGTTTCTCCATTTCATGACTAACATATTTTTACCAAGTACTTAATCTTGAGGTTTCCTTGTGTAGGGTTCTCCGGGATTCCGAATTCAAGAGGAAGGAATTACTTGCCACAATCCATAAAACAAGAAGCGCCCTCAATTTGTAGTATGGTCTTGTCATTTGGGAGGTCTCTTCATGAGTGATCTTGATCTACATGAAAGATTAGTGCCAGGTATGTTCTAGTGTCGATTAGGTCTGAAATATTAAATTTGCCTATCTTAAGTTGTGTGGTTCGAATCTTATTCCTATTTCTTTGTTATTTTGATAGTCTCATTAATTAGGTTTACGTTTGATCGTCTGAGTTCTCTTCATTAGACCTCCTTTGATATTATATGCTGAACTAATCATATGCAAATAAGAAAATTGCTAAGTTAATCTATGCTAATCTCCTTTAGGGTTGCATCGTTGCATTCTCAACTTGCATGTTTCCCACCATTCTTGGTATCAGAGCATGGTAGAATAAGTTCCTGATTGCATAGCATTAAGTCCTTGAAGTACTTGGATCGGGGGCGTTACCAGGCCGTCCGGTCTTAGGAGAAAGTAGGGTTTAAACACCCTCTCTTCCCATTCCATGGGGTTCTCCTAAGGCATGTCGGGGTGCCATTGTGATTGACCCGTGAAAAAGAAAGCCAAAGGACTTCTTAGATTTCATTTGTGAATTTTGCATTGGGCACATTCTGTTTTTCTGCTTGCTGTATTTTCTGTAGGCTGACTGTAATCTGCCTGCAACTCCAAAGGAAAGTATCACATTCCTCGTTGAAATATTTTTTTTCCTGTTCCATTTTAAGTTGCTTATCACTTTTTTAAATTTCAATCTTAGAAAAAATTAACAAAAAAAATGAAAATTCCTGCAGTCCGTCAGTGTTATTAGGGTTTCTGTTCTGTTCTATTCCTTTTCATTATCTTCATTTCAGAATCTGCCTAGAATAGTACAGATTTTATTTTGAAATTTTGTTTCATCTGGTATGTCATCTAGAAGTTAGAAGTTTTCTGTGATTTTTTTAGATTTTTCTGACATTTTTTTCTGCACTTATCAACACCACTTTTAAACTGCAACACACTACTTCTGTACCTAAAATTTGAAATTTGCATTCATCTCATGACAAATCAAATTAAGGGCATGAAATTGACATAGGGTCAGGATTTCATCACCTATCCCTAGCCCAAAAATCACCAAATTGCATATCGACCCAATCCCTAACTAAAATTGATTAGACATTAATTGCCCTAGTGGGTTAGGGACATCAATTTGGTCGAGTCCGGGTTATTGTCAACTCATTGTGTCAATTAGTCTTGTGTGTGCCCTATTACTTGGTGTCTAGAATTGGGACTAAGGGCTTGGGTGCTGATCCGTCTATCGGGCCAATTCCACCGGGCCTAGATAGGCCAGAGACAGGATCTCACACTCCCCTTGTTCTAAAACCTGGCCAAGTATAGAGTTACTACAATCTAGCTTGCCACCTTGATTAGGCAACTAGCTTGGAACTATAGGTCCAGTTCAATTCAATTGGGAAAGCTTGTGCAACCCATTTCTTCATCTATTATTGAAAGCTGGTGTCAAGGATAGAGGTTAAGTGGCTCAAGCCTAAGCGGTTCTTGTGGTTTTTAATTAGGACCCAGTGAAAGCTGGGGGAACCTCCCACAGACCCACCTCCTGACTGGCTAGTGGAAGAGAGTAGCTGTTGATTTGATTGTATCTAGTCAACTCAGTTTATTTGGACTAACCGATTTAGAAAACTCGTAGTTCGGGTCTGAATCTAATTGTTTGCATGACAACTAGGTCAAGCACACCTTACCACCCTTCACAAGCCCAACCTAGTTCATCCATGGATACTAGTATGGAAAACCTTATGAGAACTATGATCGAGAAGATGGACTGTTTGGATGCTAAATTTCGTCAGTTCGAGGAAAGGATAGGAATCTTAGAAGAAGCTAGGTTGACCCCAACTGAACCATCTTCATCCAGATTACCTTCAGTTCATCCTAGAGCCCAACGACAGGAACACACACCTGACCCAATTCAAAGAAGACCGCATTAGGATTATGTTGATCATACTCCAGAGCTACCTCCTAGAAGGCCTCACTATGATACTTTTGATCAAGATGATCGGGCCCTAAGGAACATCCGTCTAGATGCACCAACCTTTGAGGGAAGCTTAGATCCTAAGGTGTACACAGACTGGGAGGCTGACATGGACCAGTATTTTGACTGGTATGATATGTCTGAAGAGAGAAGATTTAAGTTTTCCAAAATCAGACTAGTTCGTCAGGCTCGGTTATATTGGGGAAACGTGGAACGCATATCAAGGCAAAGGGGAGATTTACCTATAGCAACATGGAGAGATATGAAGAGGAAACTTAGAGAGAAATATCTGCCTATTTCTTATCAGCAAAGGTTATTAGATCAGTGGCAACGATTGACACAGGGTAACAAGACCGTTTTTGAATACGTTGCTAAATTTGATGAGTTTGTGATGCGATGCAACGTAGTCGAGTCTGAGGCAGCCACATTGTCGAGGTTTAGATCAGGATTGAATGAAGATTTAAAAGGAGAACTATTTTTGAGAGAAGTCCATGATTTAGATCAGGCATACCAAGTTGCCTTGGACTATGAGAGGTTTCAAAGGAGAGCTACATTTAGACGACCTGAACCTATTAGGTTTAACCCTCCTGTTAGCAGGCCTTGTTCAGTCCCTAGTACAACAAATAGACCAAGATCCAGCTCGAATCCAACCCCTAGGCACAACCCTGCCATTCCCCCAATTCCTAGAGAAGACAAAGGAAAGAGCCCTGAAGTTCGAGGTGAGAGGGAGCGAGTTTGCTATAAGTGTCGTAAACCAGGTCATTTCGTGAGCCAATGTCCCTCTAGAGCTTTACATATAGGGGAGGCAGAAGAAGGTGAACCAGAACCCCTGGAGAATGATGAAGAGGAGGTTTATGAAGCAGGGAATTGCTTGGCTGATGAGTATGAAGGAGATGAAGAAAATGTAGATTCATCAGATGTGTTAGGAGTTGTGAGATGTATCATGACACAGACCAAGGAGCAGGAAGACTGGCGTAGGACTAGCATCCTACACACATTTGTCAAAATAAGAGAAAAGGTCTGTAAGATCGTGATCGATAGTGGAAGCTGTGTCAATGCCATTTCCACTAGTACAGCGAAGAGTCTAGGATTACCCACTAAACCACATCCCAATCCATATAAGGTATCCTGGATCGATTCCACTTCTATCCCAATCAAGCAGAGATGTCAGGTCCGAATCCAACTTCAGTCCTATCAAGAACAAATCTGGTGTGATGTACTCCCTATGGGAGTAAGTAGCATCATCCTAGGTAGGCCATGGCTGTTTGACCATGATGTGACAATTTTTGGTCGATCAAATTCCTGTGCTTTCAATTTCAATGGCAAGAAAATTGTCATTCATCCAACCCAGCCTAAGGACAACACCAAAAGAGGAGTTAGCAGCCTGAAAGAAAAAAGGACTGGATTAAATTTGATAGGTGCAAGAGAATTAGAAAAAGACATTAATGAGGGAGCACCTATTTGGATGGTAGCTGCTAAGGAAACTATGGACCACACCCCTGTAGAACACCCTCAAGAGGTGGTCCAATTATTGAAAGACTTTGAAGATGTGTTTCCCGAGGATCTTCCCGACAATCTTCCACCTTTAAGGGACATACAGCATGTCATAGATTTAGTCCCTGGCGCGACTTTACCTAATTTGTCTCATTATAGGATGAATCCAACTGAACATCAGGAGTTACAAAGGCAAGTTAGTGAACTTCTTAGAAAGGGATTTGTTAGAAAAAGTTTAAGCTCTTGTGCAGTCCCTGCCTTGTTAACCCCTAAAAAGGATGGTACCTGGAGGATGTGTGTAGACAGCCATGCCATCAACAAGATTACTATCAAATATAGATTTCCAATCCCAAGACTGGACGATATGTTAGATATGATAGCCGGATCAACAATTTTCTCCAAGATAGACTTAAAGAGTGGCTATCACCAGGTTAGGGTTAGGCCTGGAGATGAATGGAAGACCGCTTTTAAGACTAAAGATGGATTATATGAGTGGTTAGTCATGCCGTTCGGTCTGTCCAATGCACCCAGCACCTTTATGAGAATTATGAATCAGGTGTTGAAAACTTTCATCGAAAAATTTGTGGTGGTCTACTTTGATGACATTCTTATCTGTAGCAAGACTAAGGCAGACCATTTAACCCACCTAAGGCAAGTTTGCCAAGTCCTTAGAAAGGATAGCCTCTATGCCAATATCAAGAAGTGTGAATTCTTAACACATAGAGTTATCTTTCTAGGATTCGTAGTAACATTTGAAGGAGTGTCCGTGGACCCTGCGAAAATTAAGTCAATAGTAGAGTGGCCTGTACCCAAGAGTATCCATGATGTCCGTAGTTTCCATGGTTTAGCCACCTTCTATAGGAGATTCAT
Organism: Areca catechu; assembly: GCA_021397845.1. Taxonomy (NCBI): domain Eukaryota; kingdom Viridiplantae; phylum Streptophyta; class Magnoliopsida; order Arecales; family Arecaceae; genus Areca; species Areca catechu. The sequence goes on along the minus strand of CM038051.1, from coordinate 171,884,028 downwards.
TAGAGGGTTCAGTACGATAGTGGCTCCAATCACTGATTGTATTAGGAAGGGATCTTTTGAATGGACTAAAGCGGCAGACAAAGCCTTCCGAACAATAAAGGAAAAAATGACACACGCACCCGTCCTGAGGTTACCCAATTTTACCAAAGTGTTCGAGGTTGCTTATGATGCTTCTGGGGTAGGAATTGGAGGTGTCTTGAGTCAAGAGAATCACCCAGTAGCATATTTTAGTGAGAAGTTAAATGAAGCGAGACTAAGGTATTCCACCTATGATAGGGAGTTGTATGCGGTAGTTCAGGCATTACGTTATTCGAGGCATTATCTTCTACCGCAAGAGTTTGTCCTATTTTCTGACCATGAAGCTCTTAGGTTCCTTAGTTCTCAGAAGAAATTGAACCCTAGGCACGGGAAATGGGTAGAGTTCAAACAAGCTTATACGTTCGTACTGAAACATCGTGCCGGAACTGAAAATAGGGTTGCTGATGCATTGAGTCGTCGTTCAATGTTGTTGAATTCTGTGAGCACTGAGGTAGTAGGGTTTGAAAGATTAAAAGAGGAATATCCTACATGCCCTGATTTTGGTGACATCTATCGATCCCTTCAACAAGGACCATCTAGTGAGCATAGTGATTATACCATTTTAAGTGGATACCTTTTCAGAGGAAATCAGTTGTGTATCCCCAAGACCTCTATTAGGGAATTTCTGATCTGGGAAGTTCATGCTGGGGGCTTAGCAGGACATTTTGGTAGAAATAAGACCATCTTAGCAATAGAAGACCAATTCTTTTGGCTTGGTCTCAAAAGAAATGTGGCCCAGATTGTAGCTCAGTGCCATACCTGTGCTGTTGCAAAACAGCAAGACAGAACACTGGTCTGTACACACCCTTACCTGTCCCTGATTGTCCAAGGCAGGATATCAGCATGGATTTTGTAGTAGGCCTCCCTAAGACGTCTAGGAAGTATGATTCTGTCTTTGTGGTTGTCGATCGCTTCTCCAAGATGGCTCACTTCATTCCTTGTTCTCAAACTTTAGATGCTTCGATGGTGGCCAAGCTTTTTCTCGATCAGGTCGTTAGGCGTCATGGTTTACCCAAAACCATTGTGTCCGATAGAGATGTCGAATTTACTAGCTATTTCTGGAAAACCCTCTGGCACATGCTCGGTACCAAGCTGAAATTCTCTACTGCCTATCATCCTCAAACCAATGGCCAGACTGAGGTAGTAAACCGAAGCTTAGGAAATCTGTTGAGATGCTTAGTTGGTGACAACCTAGGAAACTGGGACCTATTACTTCCTCGTGCTGAATTTGCCTATAACAGCTTAGTTAATAGGTCTATTAGGAAAAGTCCGTTCGAAGTGGTCCATGGATACAGACCTAGGAAGCCTTTAGACCTAGCTCCTTTACCCACACATGCACGGGTGTTCGAGTCTGCCGAGTCATATGCACAGCATATTAGGGAATTGCATAAGGACATTAGCCAAAAGATTCAAGAAAGTAATGAACTCTATCAGCATATGACTAATTCACATAAACGATTAAAAGAATTTAATGAAGGGGACTCCATCATGATCAAACTTAAACCTGAAAGGTTTCCACCGGGAACTATGAAGAAACTCCATGACCGGGGAGCCGGACCTTTCAAAATAATAAAGAAAATTGGACCAAATGCTTATGTATTAGAATTACCACCATGTTATGGCATTAGTTCAACATTTAACATTTCAGACTTAAAAGAATAAAAAGAACCTGCATTAATACCTAGTGAGCTTTTTGGTCCTAATATTTCTTTTGAGAGTGAAACACCAAATGAGTGTCCACCACCAAGTGTTCCTGAGAGAAAGGAGAGAATTGAAAGGATATTGGATGACCAGATCACTACTACTAGGAATAGAGGCTACCAACATTATCTGGCTAGATGGCAAGGATGTCCTGAATCTGAAGACTCCTGGATTTCCCGAGAGGACCTACAACAAATCGACCCGGATGCATTAGAAGCTTATCAAGCCAACCCTCACTCGATAGGGTCGAGTTCCTTCCACCCCGGGAGAATTGGTGTGGGCACCAGAATCAGGAAGAGACTCCAACCAATTCAAGTCAAATCCAAGTCCTTATGGTTGGATGAGTAAAAGAAATCCAGTAATTTTTTCTTTCTTTAATTTTGAGTCCAAATAATTATGTAATTCGAGTCCATTTCAATTTTATGTTGGGACTAGTCCAGCCTGAATAACCTTGTATTTGAGAGTTGGGTCCAAATAAGTCAAGTCCAATCCATGAAGAATCAAACCAAACCATATTTGAAGACTAAAGAAGACTCAAGACTTATACTCCAAAGCAAGACCAAAGCCACCTCGAGTGGGGACCACATGCCACATGACACATGCCACCTCATCATCCAAGGTTGCTGCCATATCACACATGCCACCTCACCATCCAAGATTGCTGCCACATCACACATGCCACCTCACTATCCAAGGTTGGCACCCAAGAGAAGAAAAGGGGAATTTGAAATTGAATTGGCTACAACCTCCTCCACAACCTCCTCCACTCTTCATGGGACGCCCCATATTTTTCTCCACAATTTTTTCTCCATGATATTTGGTGTAGTTTGAATTCAAAATGGCTTAATAGTCTATAAAAGACTCTTAGTCTTCTTGTAAAAGGATGATGGAAAAGAAAAATTAAAATTTTCTTCTATGTGAGTTCTATGTGCCTAAGTGGTAGTTTTAAAGTCTTCTTCCTATCCCACGCCAACCCTATTTCTCCTCCTCCATCTCCAACACCAAAGACACTCTCCTTCTTCTCCAATCTCAAGCTAGCTCTTCAATGTTCAAGGTTGATCAAGAAGACCATCACAAGGAGGACAGCCTAATTCATTTCAAGTGATCTACCATGGCGCCAAGATTATTCTTCAACAATGCTTCCTCGACTCTTCTTTAGTTTCTCCATTTCATGACTAACGTATTTTTACCAAGTACTTAATCTTGAGGTTTCCTTGTGTAGGGTTCTCCGGGATTCTGAATTCAAGAGGAAGGAATTACTTGCCACAATCCATAAAACAAGAAGCGCCCTCAATTTGTAGTATGGTCTTGTCATTTGGGAGGTCTCTTCATGAGTGATCTTGATCTACTTGAAAGATTAATGCAAGGTATGTTCTAGTGTCGATTAGGTCTGAAATATTAAATTTGCCTATCTTAAGTTGTGTGGTTCGAATCTTATTCCTATTTCTTTGTTATTTTGATAGTCTCATTAATTAGGTTTACGTTTGATCGTCCGAGTTCTCTTCATTAGACCTCCTTTGATATTATATGCTGAACTAATCATATGCAAATAAGAAAATTGCTAAGTTAATCTATGCTAATCTCCTTTAGGGTTGCATCGTTGCATTCTCAACTTGCATGTTTCTCACCATTCTTGGTATCAGAGCATGGTAGAATAAGTTCCTGATTGCATAGCATTAAGTCCTTGAAGTACTTGGATCGGGGGCGTTACCAGGCCGTCCGGTCTTAGGAGAAAGTAGGGTTTAAACACCCTCTCTTCCCATTCCACGGGGATCTCCTAAGGCATGTCGGGGTGCCATTGTGATTGACCCATGAAAAAGAAAGCCAAAGGACTTCTTAGATTTTATTTGTGAATTTTGCATTGGGCACATTCTGTTTTTCTGCTTGCTGTATTTTCTGTAGGCTGACTGTAATCCGCCTGCAACTCCAAAGGCAAGTATCACATTCCTCATTGGAATATTTTTTTTCCTGTTCCATTTTAAGTTTCTTATCACCATTTTAAATTTCAGTTTGATAAAAAATTTACAGAAAAAATGAAAATTCTTGCAGTCCGTCAGTGTTATTAGGGTTTCTGTTATGTTCTGTTCATTTTCATTATCTTCATTTCAGAATCTATCTAGAATAGTACAAGTTTTTATTTTGAATATTTGTTTCATCTGGTATGTCATCTAGAAGTTAGAGGTTTTCTGTGATTTTTTTAAATTTTTTTGATATTTTTTTCTGTACTTATCAACACCACTTTTAAATTGCAACACACTACTTCTGTACCTGAAATTTGAAATTTGCATGCATCTCATGACAAATCAAATTAAGGGCATGAAATTGACATAGGATCAGGATTTCATCACCTGTTCCTAGCCCAAAAATCACCAAATTGCATATCGACCCAATCCCTAACTAAAATTGATTAGACATTAATTGCCCTAGTTGGTTAGAGACATCAATTTGGTCGAGTCCAGGTTATTGTCAACTCATTGTGTCAACTAGTCTTGTGTGTGCCCTATTACTTGGTGTCTAGAATTGGGACTAAGGGCTTGGGTGCTGATCCGTCTATCGGGCCAATTCCACCGGGCCTAGGTAGGCCAGAGACAGGATCTCACACTCCCCTTGTTCTAAAACCTGGCCAAGTATAGAGTTACTACAATCTAGCTTGCCACCTTGATTAGGCAACTAGCTTGGAACTCTAGGTCCAGTTCAATTCAATTGGGAAAGCTTGTGCAACCCATTTCTTCATCTATTATTGAAAGCTGGTGTCAAGGATAGAGGTTAAGTGGCTCAAGCCTAAGCGGTTCTTGTGGTTTTTAATTAGGACCCAGTGAAAGCTGGGGGAACCTCCCACAGACCCACCTCCTGACTGGCCAGTGGAAAAGAGTAGCTGTTGATTTGATTGTATCTAGTCAAATTAGCTTATTTGGACTAACCGGTTTAGAAAACTCGTAGTTCAGGTCTGAATCTAATTGTTTGCATGACAACTAGGTCAGGCACACCTTACCACCCTTCACAAGCCCAACCTAGTTCATCCATGGATACTAGTATGGAAAGCCTTATGAGAACTATGATCGAGAAGATGGACCGTTTGGATGCTAAATTTGGTCAGTTCGAGGAAAGGGTAGGAATCCTAGAAGAAGCTAGGTTGACCCCAACTGAACCACCTTCACCCAGATTACCTTCAGTTCATCCTAGAGCCCAACGACAGGAACACACACCTGACCCAATTCAAAGAAGACCGCCTCAGGATTATGTTGATCATACTCCAGAGCCACCTCCTAGAAGGCCTCACTATGATACTTTTGATCAGGATGATCGGGCCCTAAGGAACATACATCTAGATGCACCAACCTTTAAGGTAAGCTTAGATCCTAAGGTGTACACAGACTGGGAGGCTGACATGGACCAGTATTTTGACTGGTATGATATGTCTGAAGAGAGAATATTTAAGTTTGCCAAAATCAGACTAGTTCGTCAGGCTCGGTTATATTGGGGAAACGTGGAACGCATATCAAGGCAAAGGGGAGATTTACCTATAGCAACATGGAGAGATATGAAGAGGAAACTTAGAGAGAAATATCTCCCTATTTCTTATCAGCAAAGGTTATTAGATCAGTGGCAACGATTGACACAGGGTAACAAGACCGTTTCTGAATACGTTGCTAAATTTGATGAGTTTGTGATGCGATGCAACGTAGTTGAGTCTGAGGCAGCCACATTGTCGAGGTTTAGATCAGGATTGAATGAAGATATAAAAGGGGAACTATTTTTGAGAGAAGTCCATGATTTAGATCAGGCATACCAAGTTGCCATGGACTATGAGAGGTTTCAAAGGAGAGCTACATTTAGACGACCTGAACCTATTAGGTTTAACCCTCCTGTTAGCAGGCCTAGTTCAGTCCCTGGTACAACCAATAGACCAAGATCCAGCTCGAATCCAACCCCTAGGCACAACCCTGCCATTCCCCCAATTCCTAGAGAAGACAAAGGAAAGAGCCCTGAAGTTCGAGGTAAGAGGGAGCGAGTCTGCTATAAGTGTCGTAAACCAGGTCATTTCGTGAGCCAATGTCCCTCTAGAGCTTTACATATAGGGGAGGCAGAAGAAGGTGAACCAGAACCCCTGGAGAATGATGAAGAGGAGGTTTATGAAGCAGGGGATTGCTTGGCTGATGAGTATGAAGGAGATGAAGAAAATGTAGATTCATCAGATGTGTTAGGAGTTGTGAGATGTATCATGACATAGACCAAGGAGCAGGAAGACTGGCGTAGGACTAGCATCCTACACACATTTGTCAAAATAAGAGAAAAGGTCTGTAAGATCGTGATCGATAGTGGAAGCTGTGTCAATGCCATTTCCACTAGTGCAGCCAAGAGTCTAGGATTACCCACTGAACCACATCCCAATCCATATAAGGTATCCTGGATCGATTCCACTTCTATCCCAATCAAGCAGAGATGTCAGGTCCGATTCCAACTTCAGTCCTATCAAGAACGAATCTGGTGTGATGTACTCCCTATGGGAGTAAGTAGCATCATCCTAGGTAGGCCATGGCTGTTTGACCATGATATGACAATTTTTGGTCGATCAAATTCCTGTGCTTTCAATTTCAATGGCAAGAAAATTGTCATTCATCCAACCTAGCCAAAGGACAACACCAAAAGAGGAGTTAGCAGCCTGAAAGAAAAAAGGACTGGATTAAATTTGATAGGTGCAAGAGAATTAGAAAAAGACATTAATGAGGGAGCACCTATTTGGATGGTAGCTGCAAAGGAAACTATGGACCACACCCCTGTAGAACACCCTCAAGAGGTGGTCCAATTATTGAAAGACTTTGAAGACGTGTTTCCCGAGGATCTTCCCGACAATCTTCCACCTTTAAGGGACATACAGCATGCCATAGATTTAGTCCCTGGCGCAACTTTATCTAATTTGTCTCATTATAGGATGAATCCAACTGAACATCAGGAGTTACAAAGGCAAGTTAGTGAACTTCTTAGAAAGGGGTTTGTTAGAGAAAGTTTAAGCCCTTGTGCAGTCCCTGCCTTGTTAACCCCTAAAAAGGATGGTACCTGGAGGATGTGTGTAGACAGCCGTGCCATCAACAAGATTACTATCAAATATAGGTTTCCAATCCCAAGACTGGACGATATGTTAGATATGATAGCCGGATCAACAATTTTCTCCAAGATAGACTTAAAGAGTGGCTATCACCAGGTTAGGGTTAGGCCTGGAGATGAATGGAAGACCGCTTTTAAGACTAAAGATGGATTATATGAGTGGTTAGTCATGCCGTTCGGTCTGTCCAATGCACCCAGCACCTTTATGAGAATTATGAATCAGGTGTTGAAAACTTTCATCGAAAAATTTGTGGTGGTCTACTTTGATGACATTCTTATCTGTAGCAAGACTAAGGCAGACCATTTAACCCACCTAAGGCAAGTTTGCCAAGTCCTTAGAAAGGATAGCCTCTATGCCAATATCAAGAAGTGTGAATTCTTAACACATAGAGTTATCTTTCTAGGATTCGTAGTAACATTTGAAGGAGTGTCCGCAGACCCTGCGAAAATTAAGTCAATAGTAGAGTGGCCTGTTCCCAAGAGTATCCATGATGTCCGTAGTTTCCATGGTTTAGCCACCTTCTATAGGAGATTCATTAGAGGGTTCAGTACGATAGTGGCTCCAATCACTGATTGTATTAGGAAGGGATCTTTTGAATGGACTAAAGCGGCAGACAAAGCCTTCCTAACAATTAAGGAAAAAATGACACACGCACCCGTCCTGAGGTTACCCAATTTTACCAAAGTGTTCGAGGTTGCTTATGATGCTTCTGGGGTAGGAATTGGAGGTGTCTTGAGTCAAGAGAATCACCCAGTAGCATATTTCAGTGAGAAGTTAAATGAAGCGAGACTAAGGTATTCCACCTATGATAGGGAGCTGTATGAGGTAGTTCAGGCATTACGTTATTGGAGGCATTATCTTCTACCGCAAGAGTTTGTCCTATTTTCTGACCATGAAGCTCTTAGGTTCCTTAGTTCTCAGAAGAAATTGAACCCTAGGCACGAGAAATGGGTAGAGTTCAAACAAGCTTATACGTTCGTACTGAAACATCGTGCCGGAACTGAAAATAGGGTTGCTGATGCGTTGAGTCGTCGTTCAATGTTGTTGAATTCTGTGAGCACTGAGGTAGTAGGGTTTGAAAGATTAAAAGAGGAATATCCTACATGCCCTGATTTTGGTGACATCTATCGATCCCTTCAACAAGGACCATCTAGTGAGCATAGTGATTATACCATTTTAAGTGGATACCTTTTCAGAGGAAATCAGTTGTGTATCCCCAAGACCTCTGTTAGGGAATTTCTGATTTGGGAAGTTCATGCTGGGGGCTTAGCAGGACATTTTGGTAGAAATAAGACCATCTTAGCAATAGAAGACCAATTCTTTTAGCCTGGTCTCAAAAGAAATGTGGTCCAGATTGTAGCTCAGTGCCGTACCTGTGCTGTTGCAAAACAGCAAAGACAGAACACCGGTCTGTACACACCTTTACCTGTCCCTGATTGTCCATGGCAGGATATCAGCAAAGATTTTGTAGTAGGCCTCCCAAAGACGTCTAGGAAGTATGATTCTGTCTTTGTGGTTGTCGATCGCTTCTCCAAGATGGCTCACTTCATTCCTTGTTCTCAAACTTTAGATGCTTCGATGGTGGCCAAGCTTTTTCTCGATCAGGTCGTTAGGCGTCATGGTTTACCCAAAACCATTGTGTCCGATAGAGATGTCAAATTTACTAGCTATTTCTGGAAAACCCTCTGGCACATGCTCGGTACCAAGCTGAAATTCTCTACTGCTTATCATCCTCAAACCAATAGCCAGACTGAGGTAGTAAACCGAAGCTTAGGAAATCTGTTGAGATGCTTAGTTGGTGACAACCTAGGAAACTGGGACCTATTACTTCCTCGTGCTGAATTTGCCTATAACAGCTCAGTTAATAGGTCTATTGGGAAAAGTCCATTCAAAGTGGTCCATGGATACAAACCTAGGAAGCCTTTAGACCTAGCTCCTTTACCCACACATGCACGGGTGTCCGAGTCTGCCGAGTCATATGCACAGCATATTAGGGAATTGCATAAGGAGATTAGCCAAAAGAATCAAGCAAGCAATGAACTCTATCAGCATATGACTAATTCACATAAACGATTAAAAGAATTTAATGAAGGGGACTCCGTCATGATCAAACTTAAACCTGAAAGGTTTCCACCGGGAACTATGAAGAAACTCCATGCCCGGGGAGCCGGACCTTTCAAAATAATAAAGAAAATTGGACCAAATGCTTATGTATTAGAATTACCACCAAGTTATGGCATTAGTTCAACATTTAACATTTCAGACTTACAAGAATACAAAGAACCTGCATTAATACCTAGTGAGCTTTTTGGTCCAAATGTTTCTTTTGAGAGTGAAACACCAAATGAGTGTCCACCACCAAGTGTTCCTGAGAGAAAGGAGAGAATTGAAAGGATCTTGGATGACCAGATTACTACTTCTAGGAATAGAGGCTACCAACGTTATCTGGTTAGATGGCAAGGATGTCCTGAATCTGAAGACTCCTGGATTTCCCGAGAGGACCTGCAACAAATCGACCCGGATGCATTAGAAGCTTATCAAGCCAACCCTCACTCGATAGGGTCGAGTTCCTTCCACCCCGGGAGAATTGGTGTGGGCACCAGAATCAGGAAGAGACTCCAACCAATTCAAGTCAAATCCAAGTCCTTATAGTTGCATGAGTGAAAGAAAATCCTGTAATTGTTTCTTTCTTTAATTTTGAGTCCAAATAATTATGTAATTCGAGTCCATTTCAATTTTATGTTGGGACTAGTCCAGCCTGAATAACCTTGTATTTGAGAGTTGGGTCCAAATAAGTCAAGTCCAATCTATGAAGAATCAAACCAAACCACATTTGAAGACTAAAGAAGACTCAAGACTTATACTCCAAAGCAAGACCAAAGCCACCTCGAGTGGGGACCACATGCCACATGACACATGCCACCTCATCATCCAAGGTTGCTGCCATATCACACATGCCACCTCACCATCCAAGATTGCTGCCACATCACACATGCCACCTCACTATCCAAGGTTGGCACCCAAGAGAAGAAAAGGGGAATTTGAAATTGAATTGGCTACAACCTCCTCCACAACATCCTCCACTCTTCATGGGACGCCCCATATTTTTCTCCACAATTTTTTCTCCATGATATTTGGTGTAGTTTGAATTCAAAATGGCTTAATAGTCTATAAAAGACTCTTAGTCTTCTTGTAAAAGGATGATGGAAAAGAAAAATTAAAATTTTCTTCTATGTGAGTTCTATGTGCCTAAGTGGTAGTTTTAAAGTCTTCTCCCTATCCCACGCCAACCCTATTTCTCCTCCTCCATCTCCAACGCCAAAGACACTCTCCTTCTTCTCCAATCTCAAGCTAGCTCTTCAATGTTCAAGGTTGATCAAGAAGACCATCACAAGGAGGACGGCCTAATTCATTTCAAGTGATCTACCATGGCGCCAAGATTATTCTTCAACAATGCTTCCTCGACTCTTCTTTAGTTTCTCCATTTCATGACTAACGTATTTTTACCTAGTACTTAATCTTAAGGTTTCCTTGTGTAGGGTTCTCCGGGATTCCGAATTCAAGAGGAAGGAATTACTTGCCACAATCCATAAAACAAGAAGCGCCCTCAATTTGTAGTATGGTCTTGTCATTTGGGAGGTCTCTTCATGAGTGATCTTGATCTACTTGAAAGATTAATGCCAGGTATGTTCTAGTGTCGATTAGGTCTGAAATATTAAATTTGCCTATCTTAAGTTGTGTGGTTCGAATCTTATTCTTATTTCTTTGTTATTTTGATAGTCTCATTAATTAGGTTTACGTTTGATCGTCCGAGTTCTCTTCATTAGACCTCCTTTGATATTATATGCTGAACTAATCATATGCAAATAAGAAAATTGCTAAGTTAATCTATGCTAATCTCCTTTAGGGTTGCATCGTTGCATTCTCAACTTGCATGTTTCCCACCATTCTTGGTATCAGAGCATGGTAGAATAAGTTCCTGATTGCATAGCATTAAGTCCTTGAAGTACTTGGATCGGGGGCGTTACCAGGCCGTCCGGTCTTAGGAGAAAGTAGGGTTTAAACACCCTCTCTTCCCATTCCACGGGGATCTCCTAAGGCGTGTCGGGGTGCCATTGTGATTGACCCGTGAAAAAGAAAGCCAAAGGACTTCATAGATTTCATTTGTGAATTTTGCATTGGGCACATTCTGTTTTTCTGCTTGCTGTATTTTCTGTAGGATGACTGTAATCCGCCTGCAACTCCAAAGGCAAGTATCACATTCCTCGTTGGAATATTTTTTTTCCTGTTCCATTTTAAGTTGCTTATCACCATTTTAAATTTAAATTTGAGAAAAAATTTATAAAAAAAATGAAAATTCCTGCAGTCCGTCAGTGTTATTATGGTTTCTGTTCTGTTCTGTTCATTTTCATTATCTTCATTTCAGAATCTGTCTAGAATAGTATAGATTTTATTTTGAAATTTTGTTTCATTTGGTATGTCATCTAGAAGTTAGAGGTTTTCTGTGATTTTTTTAGATTTTTCTGACATTTTTTTCTGTACTTATCAACACCACTTTTAAACTGCAATACACTACTTCTGTACCTGAAATTTGAAATTTGCATGCATCTCATGACAAATCAAATTAAGGGCATGAAATTGACATAGGGTCGGGATTTCATCACCTGTCCCTAGCCCAAAAATCACCAAATTGCATATCGACCCAATCCCTAACTAAAATTGATTAGACATTAATTGCCCTAGTGGGTTAGGGACATCAATTTGGTCGAGTCCGGGTTATTGTCAACTCATTGTGTCAACTAGTCTTGTGTGTGCCCTATTACTTGGTGTCTAGAATTGGGACTAAGGGCTTGGGTGCTGATCCGTCTATCGGGCCAATTCCACCGGGCCTAGGTAGGCCAGAGACAGGATCTCACACTCCCCTTGTTCTAAAACCTGGCCAAGTATAGAGTTACTACAATCTAGCTTGCCACCTTGATTAGGCAACTAGCTTGGAACTCTAGGTCCAGTTCAATTCAATTGGGAAAGCTTGTGCAACCCATTTCTTCATCTATTATTGAAAGCTGGTGTCAAGGATAGAGGTTAAGTGGCTCAAGCCTAAGCGGTTCTTGTGGTTTTTAATTAGGACCCAGTGAAAGCTGGGAGAACCTCCCACAGACCCACCTCCTGACTAGCCAGTGGAAGAGAGTAGCTGTTCATTTGATTGTATCTAGTCAACTCAGCTTATTTGGACTAACCGGTTTAAAAAACTCGTAGTTCGGGTCTAAATCTAATTGTTTGCATGACAACTAGGTCAGGCACACCTTACCACCCTTCACAAGCCCAACCTAGTTCATCCATGGATACTAGTATGGAAAGCCTTATGAGAACTATGATCGAGAAGATGGACCGTTTGGATGCTAAATTTGGTCAGTTCGAGGAAAGGGTAGGAATCCTAGAAGAAGCTAGGTTGACCCCAACTGAACCACCTTCACCCAGATTACCTTCAGTTCATCCTAGAGCCCAACGACAGGAACACACACCTGACCCAATTCAAAGAAGACCGCCTCAGGATTATGTTGATCATACTCCATAGCCACCTCCTAGAAGGCCTCACTATGATACTTTTGATCAGGATGATCGGGCCCTAAGGAACATCCATCTAGATGCACCAACCTTTAAGGTAAGCTTAGATCCTAAGGTGTACACAGACTGGGAGGCTGACATGGACCAGTATTTTGACTGGTATGATATGTCTGAAGAGAGAAGATTTAAGTTTGCCAAAATCAGACTAGTTCGTCAGGCTCGGTTATATTGGGGAAACATGGAACGCATATCAAGGCAAAGGGGAGATTTACCTATAGCAACATGGAGAGATATGAAGAGGAAACTTAGAGAGAAATATCTACCTATTTCTTATCAGCAAAGGTTATTAGATCAGTGGCAACGATTGACACAGGGTAACAAGACCGTTTCTGAATACGTTGCTAAATTTGATGAGTTTGTGATGCGATGTAACGTAGTCGAGTCTGAGGCAGCCACATTATCGAGATTTAGATCAGGATTGAATGAAGATATAAAAGGAGAACTGTTTTTAAAAGAAGTCCATGATTTAGATCAGGCATACCAAGTTGCCATGGACTATGAGAGGTTTCAAAGGAGAGCTGCATTTAGACGACCTGAACCTATTAGGTTTAACCCTCCTATTAGCAGGCCTAGTTCAGTCCCTGGTACAACCAGTAGACCAAGATCCAGCTCGAATCCAACCCCTAGGCACAACCCTGCCATTCCCCCAATTCCTAGAGAAGACAAAGGAAAGAGCCCTGAAGTTCGAGGTGAGAGGGAGCGAGTCTACTATAAGTGTCGTAAACCAGGTCATTTCATGAGCCAATGTCCCTCTAGAGCTTTACATATAGGGGAGACAGAAGAAGGTGAACCAGAACCCCTGGAGAATGATGAAGAGGAGGTTTATGAAGCAGGGGATTGCTTGGCTGATGAGTATGAAGGAGATGAAGAAAATGTAGATTCATCAGATTTGTTAGGAGTTGTGAGATGTATCATGACACAGACCAAGGAGCAGGAAGACTGGCGTAGGACTAGCATCCTACACACATTTATCAAAATAAGAGAAAAGGTCTGTAAGATCGTGATCGATAGTGGAAGCTGTGTCAATGCCATTTCCACTAGTGCAGCCAAGAGTCTACGATTACCCACTGAACCACATCCCAACCCATATAAGGTATCCTGGATCGATTCCACTTCTATCCCAATCAAGCAGAGATGTCAGGTCCGAATCCAACTTCAGTCCTATCAAGAACGAATCTGGTGTGATGTACTCCCTATGGGAGTAAGTAGCATCATCCTAGGTAGGCCATGGCTGTTTGACCATGATGTGACAATTTTTGGTCGATCAAATTCCTGTGCTTTCAATTTCAATGGCAAGAAAATTGTCATTCATCCAACCCAGCCTAAGGACAACACCAAAAGAGGAGTTAGCAGCCTGAAAGAAAAAAGGACTGGATTAAATTTGATAGGTGCAAGAAAATTAGAAAAAGACATTAATGAGGGAGCACCTATTTGGATGGTAGCTGCTAAGGAAACTATGGACCACACCCCTGTAGAACACCCTCAAGAGGTGGTCCAATTATTGAAAGACTTTGAAGACGTGTTTCCCGAGGATCTTCCCGACAATCTTCCACCTTTAAGAGACATACAGCATGCCATAGATTTAGTCCCTGGCGTGACTTTACCTAATTTGCCTCATTATAGGATGAATCCAACTGAGCATCAGGAGTTACAAAGGCAAGTTAGTGAACTTCTTAGAAAGGGGTTTGTTAGAGAAAGTTTAAGCCCTTGTGCAGTCCCTGCCTTGTTAACCCCTAAAAAGGATGGTACCTGGAGGATGTGTGTAGACAGCCGTGCCATCAATAAGATTACTATCAAATATAGGTTTCCAATCCCAAGACTGGACGATATGTTAGATATGATAGCCGGATCAACAATTTTCTCCAAGATAGACTTAAAGAGTGGCTATCACCAGGTTAGGGTTAGGCCTGGAGATGAATGGAAGACCGCTTTTAAGACTAAAGATGGATTATATGAGTGGTTAGTCATGCCGTTCGGTCTGTCCAATGCACCCAGCACCTTTATGAGAATTATGAATCAGGTGTTGAAAACTTTCATCGAAAAATTTGTGGTGGTCTACTTTGATGACATTCTTATCTGTAGCAAGACTAAGGCAGACCATTTAACCCACCTAAGGCAAGTTTGCCAAGTCCTTAGAAAGGATAGCCTCTATGCCAATATCAAGAAGTGCGAATTCTTAACACATAGAGTTATCTTTCTAGGATTTGTAGTAACATTTGAAGGAGTGTCCGCGGACCCTGCAAAAATTAAGTCAATAGTAGAGTGGCCTGTACCCAAGAGTATCCATGATGTTCGTAGTTTCCATGGTTTAGCCATCTTCTATAGGAGATTCATTAGAGGGTTCAGTAAGATAGTGGCTCCAATCACTGATTGTATTAGGAAGGGATCTTTTGAATGGACTACAGCGGCAGACAAAGCCTTCCTAACAATTAAGGAAAAAATGACACACGCACCCGTCCTGAGGTTACCCGATTTTACCAAAGTGTTCGAGGTTGCTTGTGATGCTTCTGGGGTAGGAATTGGAGGTGTCTTGAGTCAAGATAATCACCCAGTAGCATATTTCAGTGAGAAGTTAAATGAAGCGAGACTAAGGTATTCTACCTATGATAGGGAGCTGTATGCGGTAGTTCAGGCATTACGTTATTGGAGGCATTATCTTCTACCGCAAGAGTTTGTCCTATTTTCTGACCATGAAGCTCTTAGGTTCCTTAGTTCTCAGAAGAAATTGAACCCTAGGCACGGGAAATGGGTAGAGTTCAAACAAGCTTATACGTTCGTACTGAAACATCATGCCGGAACTGAAAATAGGGTTGCTGATGCGTTGAGTCGTCGTTCAATGTTGTTGAATTCTATGAGCACTGAGGTAGTAAGGTTTGAAAGATTAAAAGAGGAATATCCTACATGCCCTGATTTTGGTGACATCTATCGATCCCTTCAACAAGGACCATCTAGTGAGCATAGTGATTATACCATTTTAAGTGGATACCTTTTAAGAGGAAATCAGTTGTGTATCTCCAAGACCTCTGTTAGGGAATTTCTAATCTGGGAAGTTCATGCTGGGGGCTTAGCAGGATATTTTGGTAGAAATAAGACCATCTTAGCAATAGAAGACCAATTCTTTTGGCCTGGTCTAAAAAGAAATGTGGCCCAGATTGTAGCTCAGTGCCGTACCTGTGCTGTTGCAAAACAGCAAAGACAGAACACCGGTCTGTACACACCCTTACCTGTCCCTGATTGTCCATGGCAGGATATCAGCATGGATTTTGTAGTAGGCCTCCCAAAGACGTCTAGGAAGTATGATTCTGTCTTTGTGGTTATTGATCACTTCTCCAAGATGGCTCACTTCATTCCTTGTTCTCAAACTTTAGATGCTTCGAAGGTGGCCAAGCTTTTTCTCGATCAGGTCGTTAGGCTTCATGGTTTATCCAAAACCATTGTGTCCGATAGAGATGTCAAATTTACTAGCTATTTCTGGAAAACCCTCTGGCACATGCTCGATACCAAGCTAAAATTCTCTACTGCCTATCATCCTCAAACCAATGGCCAGACTGAGGTAGTAAACCGAAGCTTAGGAAATCTGTTGAGATGCTTAGTTGGTGACAACCTAGGAAACTGGGACCTATTACTTCCTCATGCTGAATTTGCCTATAACAGCTCAGTTAATAGGTCTATTGGGAAAAGTCCGTTCGAAGTGGTCCATGGATACAGACCTAGGAAGCCTTTAGACCTAGCTCCTTTACCCACACATGCACGGGTGTCCGAGTCTGCCGAGTCATATGCACAGCATATTAGGGAATTGCATAAGGAGATTAGCCAAAAGATTCAAGCAAGCAATGAACTCTATCAGCATATGACTAATTCACATAAACGATTAAAAGAATTTAATGAAGGGGACTCCGTCATGATCAAACTTAAACCTGAAAGTTTTCCACCGGGAACTATGAAGAAACTCCATGGTGGGGACACCGGAGGCACCAGAATAAGACAGAGGCTTTTTCAACCCTCTGTAAATTGATCAATAATTTTTGAGTCCATCTGTAATAAGGGCTTAGCTCATCTGAGTCCATTTTAGTTGTTATTTGAGTATTTTTAGTTGTTATTTCAGTTCTGTACTAGTCAGCTCATGTTGAGCTAGTTAAGTCCAATGCTAGTCAGCTCATGTTGAGCTAATTTTATTTTTTTGAGTCCTGTCCAAGCATACTGAAGACTCAAGACTATATCATACAAGTGAAGACCAAGTCCAACTAGATTGAAGACATGGAAGTATAGCACAAGTCCAACCCAGCTTGAAGATTTGAAGACCCCAGGAGGAAAATTCAGAAAACCCTGATTTCTTGCAGATGCCCTCCAGATGCCCAGATTCCCTTCCAGATGCCAAAGTATATTCATAGATAATAGCATCCATGATTCCATAGGTCCATCTGCATCCTAGCCCAAAGAAATCAAGCCCAGGTGCCAAGCCCAAGCCCCTAAGAAGCAAGATACCAGGGAATATTCCTGCTACCTGGCTACCAGGCCACCCCAGCTTCCAGAGGCCCAAACCCATGCACCCGAGCCCCTTTGGGCCAGCCTTTTGCTGCTCCTAGAAGCCCAACACGCCCCCCTAGGCGTCCTTGGAGTCTTGACCAAGTCAAGAAAATTTTTAGGGATTTTTCTACCTAATATTTCCTTATTTTCTAGCTAGGGTTTGAGAGGGAAAATGATTCTTATGTAAAGACTTATGTACCCTTACTTGGAGCCCAAGGTTAAGGGTCTATTTAAGAGAACCTAGCCTCTTGTATGAGGAGAATTTTTGATGAATGAAAACCTTGAGTTCTTCTATTGAGTGGTGTGATACCATGCTGTGTGCATAAAGGGGTTTGTGAGAGTTCTTCTTCCCGGTGTTTGCAATCATCTTCCTGCTGCCAACAAACCCTCCAGATCCCTGGACGCCCACTCCAAAAGAAGCCTTCCCTTGCTGTTTTTACTTTGTTTTCTTATTCCTTTGTGAGCTTTCTAACCCCTGACAGGTCGTTTGCAGGTCCCTGAGTTCCTACGAATCCAACGACTCCAGCCAAGCCTCAATCGGATCATCGAGCAGAAAGCCGGGTATTCACGGGTCTTTGGCTCGGTTTTCCAGGCCGCATCCATCGAGGAACGAGAGACCCCTTCGCTGCGATCTTCACAGACATTGTCAGGTACACCCCTCTACCTCCAGTAGTTTTATTGTAGGAGAACTTGCCCTAACCGAGGCTTCTCAGCCCCGGCGGTCCTTCTTTGCTACTTTTCTAGGTCCTAATCTGCATGCTGATCTTCAAAAATTCATAAAAAGTTCTCTACAAATAATTTTGATCTAAAATTTGGGAATTAATCACCTAACTCAACATTTAAAACATACAAAAAAAATTGCATGCATATTAGTTCCCCATCACTCCATGCCCGGGGAGCCGGACCTTTCAAAATAATAAAGAAAATTGGACCAAATGCTTATGTATTAGAATTACCACCAAGTTATGGCATTAGTTCAACATTTAACATTTCAGACTTAAAAGAATACAAAGAACCTGCATTAATACCTAGTGAGCTTTTTGGTCCTAATGTTTCTTTTGAGAGTGAAACACCAAATGAGTGTCCACCACCAAGTGTTCCTGAGAGAAAGGAGAGAATTGAAAGGATCTTGGATGACCAGATCACTACTACTAGGAATAGAGGCTACCAACGTTATCTTGTTAAATGGCAAGGATGTCCTGAATCTGAAGACTCCTGGATTTCCCGAGAGGACCTACAACAAATCGACCCGGATGCATTAGAAGCTTATCAAGCCAACCCTCACTCGATAGGGTCGAGTTCCTTCCACCCCGGGAGAATTGGTGTGGGCACCAGAATCAGGAAGAGACTCCAACCAATTCAAGTCAAATCCAAGTCCTTATGGTTGGATGAGTAAAAGAAAATCCTGTAATTTTTTCTTTCTTTAATTTTGAGTCCAAAAAATTATGTAATTCGAGTCCAATTCAATTTTATGTTGGGACTAGTCCAGCCTGAATCACCTTGTATTTGAGAGTTGGGTCCAAATAAGTCAAGTCCAATCCATGAAGAATCAAACCAAACCACATTTGAAGACTAAAGAAGACTCACGACTTATACTCCAAAGCAAGACCAAAGCCACCTCGAGTGGGGATCACATCCCACATGACACATGCCACCTCATCATCCAAGGTTGCTGCCATATCACACATGCCACCTCACCATCCAAGATTGCTGCCACATCACACTTGCCACCTCACTATCCAAGGTTGGCACCCAAGAGAAGAAAAGGAGAATTTGAAATTGAATTGGCTACAACCTCCTCCACAACATCCTCCACTCTTCATGGGGCGCCCCATATTTTTCTCCACAATTTTTTCTCCATGATATTTGGTGTAGTTTGAATTCAAAATGGCTTAATAGTCTATAAAAGACTCTTAGTCTTCTTGTAAAAGGATGATGGAAAAGAAAAATTAAAATTTTCTTCTATGTGAGTTCTATGTGCCTAAGTGGTAGTTTTAAAGTCTTCTCCCTATCCCACGCCAACCCTATTTCTCCTCCTCCATCTCCAACGCCAAAGACACTCTCCTTCTTCTCCAATCTCAAGCTAGCTCTTCAATGTTCAAGGTTGATCAAGAAGACCATCACAAGGAGGACGGCTTAATTCATTTCAAGTGATCTACCATGGCGCCAAGATTATTCTTCAACAATGCTTCCTCGACTCTTCTTTAGTTTCTCCATTTCATGACTAACGTATTTTTACCAAGTACTTAATCTTGAGGTTTCCTTGTGTAGGGTTCTCCGGGATTCCGAATTCAAGAGGAAGGAATTACTTGCCACAATCCATAAAACAAGAAGCGCCCTCAATTTGTAGTATGGTCTTGTCATTTGGGAGGTCTCTTCATGAGTGATCTTGATCTACTTGAAAGATTAATGCCAGGTATGTTCTAGTGTCGATTAGGTCTGAAATATTAAATTTGCCTATTTTAAGTTGTGTGGTTCGAATCTTATTCCTATTTCTTTGTTATTTTGATAGTCTCATTAATTAGGTTTACGTTTGATCGTCCGAGTTCTCTTCATTAGACCTCCTTTGATATTATATGCTGAACTAATCATATGCAAATAAGAAAATTGCTAAGTTAATCTATGCTAATCTCCTTTTGGGTTGCATCGTTGCATTCTCAACTTGCATGTTTCCCACCAGTCCATCTGTAATAAGGGCTTAGCCTATCTGAGTCCATTTTAATTGATTTTGAGTTTCAGTTCTGTACTAGTCAGCTCATGTTGAGCTAGTTCAGTCCAGTGTTAGTCAGCTCATGTCGAGCTAATTTTATTTTTTTGAGTCCTATTCAACCATATTGAAGACTCAAGACCACATCATACATGTAAAGACCAAGTCCAATCAGATTGAAGACGTGGAAGTTTAGCCCACGTCCAACCCAGCTTGAAGATTTGAAGACCCCAGGAGGAAAATCAGAAACCTTGATTCCTTTCAGATGCCCTCCAGATGCCCAGATTTCATTCCAGATGCCAAAATATATTCATAGACCAAGGAATCCATGAGTTTAGAGGTCCATCTGCATCCTAGCCCAAAGAAATCAAGCCCAGGCGCCAAGCCCAAGCCCCTAAGAAGCAATATACCGGGAATATTCCTACTACCTGGCTACCAGGCCACCCCAGCTTCCAAAGGCCCAAACCCATGCACCCGGGCCCCTTTGGGCCGGCCCCTTGCTACTCTTAGAAGCCCAACACGTCCCCCTAGGTGTCCTTGGAGTGTTGGCCAAGTCAAGAGAAATTTTAGGGATTTTTTCTACCTAATCTTTCCTTAGTTTCTAGCTAGGGTTTGAGAGGGAAAAGGATTCTCATGTAAAGACTAATGTGCCCTTACTTGGAGCCCAAGGTTAAGGGTCTATTTAAGGGACCCTAGCCTCTTGTATGAAGGGAGAGTTTTTGATGAATGAAAACCTTGAGTTCTTCAATTGAGTTGTGTGATACCCTGCTATGTGAAAAAAGGGGTTTGCGAGAGTTTTTCTTCCCAGTGCTGCAATCATCTTCTTGCTGCCAACAAACAACTCAAATCCCTGGATGCCCACTCCAAAAGAAACCTTCCCTTGCTATTTTTTCTTTGTTTTCTTATTCCTTTGTGAGTTTTCTAACCCCTGACAGGTCGTTTATAGGTCCCCGAGTTCCTACGAATCCAACGACTCCAACCATTCCTGAGATTGACAAGGCTTACATTAACGTGGAAGTATATGAAGCTGATGCAAACTTAGTGGATGAGTATGAGGGAGAAGAGGAGACACCTTTAGATGACCTAGAATTAGCTGACCCAATAGATACCCAGGTAGAAGCCAACCTAGAGGTAGTTGACCTTGACCACATCCAACCTAAAGCTATAGTGGAAGAACAAATAGAGGAAGAGAACCTAGGTACTGCTGCTAGAGCCTTACTTAAGGAAACCATAGAGGAGAGCCAAATTATAGAGTCTAGTCCTAAAATACAAGAACCTGAAGAATTTATTAAGGACTTGATCTCTTTGAATCAGTACCCTCAGGATGAGCCTCCTCCTATAGTTCCCATTAAGGACCTCTTCCTTGAGATTAGTAACCCATCTGGTGCGGGCACCAGACTCAGAAGAAGACTTCAGGGCTCCATCTGGATCTCTGATTGACATTGCCCGAAGAATTAGGGTTTTCTGGTTTTGTCATAAGGGTTGACTTGGTCAACTCAATTTTAGTTTGAGTCTGTATTTCCCTACAATTTAAATTTTGTTGAGTCATGTTGACTCAATACAAGTCCTAGTAGTGGTCTAGGTCTTCTCCAAGGTGCCACATTTTCTCCCAGGACTAAGCAAGTGGGCGCCACACTCCCAACTACACGCCAGAGTCCAGGAGGCGCCACATCTCCATCCAGTGTGCCTTGGTCCCCACACCACAAGAAAGCAGGTCCCTTCTTTCATGCGCCACTTGGGAGAGAAATCCATCAAGATACCTCAATCCAAGGAGGAGCCAACTTCTTTCCAGATAAACCCAAGCCAGGATGGCAAGAATTTTTCTTGAAGAGAGGATCAAGGAGGTGCCCCACAATGTTCCATAAAAACCCAAGTTATAAAAGGGAAGAGAGCATGTCTTGGGGAGAAAATCAAGGAGGCACCCAAAAGTTTCCTAAAGTTCCAAAGCCATGAAAGGAAGAAGCCTAAACTTGTGGAGCAAGACTAGGAGGTGTCCAAAAGAGCCAAACCATGAAGGGAAAATCCTTGATTCATGGTGAGATACTAGGAGACACCCCCACTACCTGCCAAAAATGTCCAAAACAAAGATGGGAAGGGCCTTGACTTAGGGAGGAAGAAAATGAGGAGTCCAAAAGAGTTGATCCATGGAAGGAAAGAAATCCTCTCTTGAAGACCCAAGCAAAGAGGCACCATCTACCTGCCTTTTATAACCCAAATCAAGTTTTTTTGGTACCTTGGCCGACCATATGTGTATGGATTATCCTGATTTGTAGATCCCCTCCTTTAGTCCCACATGGGAAGATGTAAAACCCTACTCCCTTGTAAAGCCCTATAAATTAAACCCCTCTTGTAAGTTTAAAGGAATCAGATGAATGAAACCAAATTTTTTTTGTGAGCAAACTTTGTGTTTTCTCTCTTCCGCACTTGCATCCAGGTGTTGAGCTCCATGAGGGAGTAAATCCGGGTTCCCCAGGAACCTTGAGGAGGTGTGAGATCTCCAAAACCCAAACCCTAGGTTAGCCACTTCTACTCCAAAACCCTAGCCGTCCACCATCCACTTCAATCCCCCAAATCCTAGCCTAGTCCACCTCCCACGGCCTCTTTCTCCAAGTCCAGGCCAACCACCAGCATCCAGCTACAGTCCAGTTACTTCAGATCCAAAGCTCTTTCCAGAGGGAGTCGAATCAGCCTTCAAGAGAATCCGGATCTCAGCGACATCAGCCTTCAAGTTCTTCGAACTGGTAAATCCTTTCCCGAGTCTCTGAATCCATCACTTGTTTTTCTTCTTCCCATATCTTGAGTCTAGGAGAAGCCGACTCAGCCACGAGACCAGTATTGGAAGATCCATTGCGAAAATAGCCGAATCCGAGGATCCAACAATCTGCCCGAGAGAGTTCTTCCACCCAAATTCTGTGAAGATCACTGTCTGGTTGGTAACCCATCTCTCCTCTCTATTTCTGTCCTGTTGAAAGTTCAGAGCGAAACCCTAGGTCTGGGAGTTTCTCAACCCCCAGCGATCCGTTACTTCTGAACTACTCTGATAACCTAGTTTTTCTAAATTGTGCTTTCAATCCTTACCTAGTTTCCTTCAACTTAGTTTAACTTTACTTTGAGTCAAAGCCAATTTCTGAAATATAAAAAAAATAAATAAATAAATAAAAAAGAATTAATATTAATTTTACTTTCGTATATGCTTTTTGTTCTTTGTTCTGCATCATTTTTGGTATCAGAGCTTTCGTTCTGCATCACCATCCTTCCATTATGCAAACCCCATAGCTATACCGCAACCTCGTAAGGTTATCCTCATTAGTCTAGGATTAGTTCCTGACATGCCTTCTTATATCGAACTTTATCCAACTAACTTTGAACCTTTTTCCCTACCCTACCAAACTAATTCTGAACCCACTTCCTATTTTCTGCCCTTGCCTAACACCTCCAGCATTTCTAGGATTATTAGATTGCATTTAACTGAGATTAGCATACTGCATGCATTCATCACACATGTTAGGTTTGCATCTTACTTCTGGCATACTCTTTGGAATTTGCTAGGAGTTCACTGTAAATTTTCATGTGCATGTCAAGCTAGGATCAAACCTAGAGAACCTATAATCTATTAGGTTTAGCTCCAAAGAGTTCAATAAAATTTCCTTCAATAGGAATGCATAGTCGAGTCTTTAGGTGTCAGTATGAGTCCTTTGCATCATCTTGTTAGGAGTCTGCATGTGCCCAGCATGTTCACCACCTGCACTAATTTTGAAACAACTAGCTAATTCCCAAAGATGGATTAAAGAATTTGATGTAGTGGATTCTATCTTGGTTAGGCTTAGGCCTAAAAGAAGCTTCATGCTCACAGAGCCGGACCTTTGAAAGTGATAGAGAAGATTGGATCAAATGCCTAGGTGTTAGACTTGCCTTCGGATTTGGGCATTAGTTCTACCTTCAATATTACAGACTTGGTTGAGTATAGGGAACCGACAGCGATACCTAGTAAGGCCTTTGGACCTATTCCTTTTCATTGTGAGTGACCCTAACCTAGAGTGTCCACAAACAAATTTGGCCTGAGAGAGGAGAACGGATCGAGCGGATCCTGGATGATCAAGCCATCATGACCTAGGACCATGACTATCAATGCTTCCTGATCCGATGGCAAGGCCGGCCAGAGTCGGACGATTCATGGATTTCTCGAGAGGACTTGTAATGCCTCAACCCAGACCTTCTCGAGAGATATATGAGCCAGTCTGACCTTCACTCGACAGGGTCGAGTTCCTCCCACCCCGGGAGAATTGGTGGGGAAACCAAAGGCACCAGAATAAGATAGAGGCTTTTCAACCCTCTATGAATTGATCAATAATTTATGAGTCCATCTGTAATAAGGGCTTAGCCTATCTGAGTCCATTTTAATTGATTTTGAGTTTCAGTTCTGTACTAGTCAGCTCATGTTGAGCTAGTTCAGTCCAGTGTTAGTCAGCTCATGTCGAGCTAATTTTATTTTTTTGAGTCCTATTCAACCATATTGAAGACTCAAGACCACATCATACAAGTAAAGACCAAGTCCAATCAGATGGAAGACATGGAAGTTTAGCCCAAGTCTAACCCAGCTTGAAGATTTGAAGACCCCAGGAGGAAAATCAGAAACCCTGATTCCTTGCAGATGCCCTCCAGATGCCCAGATTTCCTTCCATATGCCAAAATATATTCATAGACCAAGGCATCCATGATTTTAGAGGTCCATCTGCATCCTATCCCAAAGAAATCAAGCCCAGGCACCAAGCCCAAGCCCCTAAGAAGCAAGATACCAGGGAATATTCCTGCTACCTGGCTACCAGGCCACCCTAGCTTCCAGAGGCCCAAACCCATGCACCCGAGCTCCTTTGGGCCGGCCCCTTGCTGCTCTTAGAAGCCCAACACGTCCCCCTAGGTGTCCTTGGAGTGTTGGCCAAGTCAAGAGAAATTTTAGGGATTTTTTCTACCTAATCTTTCCTTATTTTCTAGCTAGGGTTTGAGACGGAAAAGGATTCTCATGTAAAGACTAATGTGCCCTTACTTGGAGCCCAAGGTTAAGGGTCTATTTAAGGGACCCTAGCCTCTTGTATGAAGGAAAAATTTTTGATGAATGAAAACCTTGAGTTCTTCTATTGAGTTGTGTGATACCCTGCTATGTGCATAAAGGGGTTTGCGAGAGTTTTTCTTCCCAGTGCTGCAATCATCTTCCAGCTGCCAACAAACATCTCAAATCCCTGGACGCCCACTCCAAAAGAAGCCTTCCTTTGCTGTTTTCCTTTGTTTTCTTGTTCCTTTGTGAGTTTTCTAACCCCTGACAGGTCGTTTACAGGTCCCCGAGTTCCTACGAATCCAATGACTCCAGCCAAGCCTCAATTGGATCACCGAGCAGAAAGCCGGGTATCCACGGGTCTTTGGCTCGGTTTTTCAGGCCGCATTCGTCGAGGAATGAGAGATCCTTTTGCTGCGATCTTCACAGACATTGTCAGGTACACCCCCTCTACCTCCAGAAGTTTTATTGTAGGAGAACTTGCCATAACCGAGGCTTCTCAGCCCCGGCGATCCTTCTTTTCTACTTTTATAGGTCCTAATCTGCATACTGATCTTCTAAAATTCATATAAAATTTCCTACAACTTATTTTAATCTAAAATTTAGGAATTAGTCACTCAACCCCACATATAAAACGTACAAAAAAAATTGCATTCATATTAGTCCCCCATCAAGAACATTATTCCTTGTAGTGCTGGGATGTCATTCCCGATTAAAAGCATGTCATCCATATACAATACAAGGAAAACAATCACAGAACCATTAGCCCATTTATAAATGCAAGGTTCTTCTTCGTTCCTAATGAAGCCATATGACTTGATACACTTATCAAATCGCATGTTCCAACTCCTTGATACTTGCTTCAGTCCATAGATGGACTTTTGAAGCCTGCACACCTTTGACTCGTCTGTGGATGTGAGCCCTTCAGGTTGTATCATATACACCTCCTCTTCCAGCTCACCATTCAGGAAAGATGTTCGGACATCCATTTGCTAGATTTCAAAGTCAAAGTATACCGCTAAAGTAAGCATAATGTGAATGGATTTGAGCATTGCCATAGGAGAGAACATCTCATCATAGTCAATACCATAACGTTGACGATACCTCTTGGCAACTAGATGGGCTTTATAGGTCTCCACCTACCTATCTACGCCTTTTTTCATTTTGAAGATCCATTTGCACCTAATGGGCACCAGGCTCAGGAAGAGGCTTCAACCTATGCCAAGTTCTTTATGGAAAGAAGATTAAGAATTTAAGTCCTGAAATAAGTCTATGAGTCATGTATTTATTTTTTATTTGAATAATTGAGTCCTATTTATTTCAATTTGGATTCTCAAGTCCAATTAGCGTTAAATTGGCTTTGTATTGAGTAAGTATAAGTAGTTGGGTTCAAGAGCTACTTGATTTGGATTTCAATTAAGCAAGATTAAGTACAACCAGCTTCACCAACAAACCAAACTACTTGGAGCACCACATCATCAATGCACCATGCCACCTTGGAGGACAAATCATGCTAACTTAGAGGACAAGTCATGCCACATCACCATGACACATCAACCATGAATTTTCATCCAAGTTAAATTCAAATTTGAATGAAGCTCCACTCTTCATGGGATGCTACCTTATAATTAGGAGTTTTAAAATTTTTAAAAGGGCCATTCCTCTTTCCTTGGGATGCCCCTTGATTTTCTCCATGAAAAGTGATGTAATTTGAATTTGAAAGGGAGCTTAAGATTTATAAAAGCTCCTAAATCCTCTTGTAATATTGATGATAAATGAAATGAATTCCTTTCATGAAAGTTTTTCCTTTGCTAGCCAAAGTCCCTTGAGAGAAGGTAGGTGTGAGGCCTAGGTTACTTAGCCAATCAAGCATTTAATCCTTCTTCCATCCCCATTCGGCCAACCTTGAAGACTCTTCTTCAAGCCACTCCAAGTTCGTCCTTCCCCTCTTCCAAAGGGTGTCATCCACAAGGAAGTTCTCCACGCCATCAAGTGAAGAAGGTTCATGCTATGGGCGCCAAAGGAGATCCACTTCAAGCCAAGCCTAAGCCTCTTTCTTCCATTCCAAACTTTCCTCCTCCATTCCTCCAACCTTCCATCTAAACATTCTAATCTTTCCATATATCTGTGCAGGATCCTCGGGTCTCTTGGTTTCCAAGGTGAAGGTCTAATGTGCTAAAAAATCGGATACAAGGTGCCTTAAAACCTAGAGTAATCCTTTTGCCATCTTAGTACTTCTTCTTGAGTGTTCCCTTGCCATATTTTAGGATATTAATGACCGGGTAACCATCTTTAAAACCTTCTTTTAGATCTGAAATAGTAGAGTAAGCTAGCCCTAACCTATGCGGTTTCTTAACCACAAAGGTCCCTTCTTAATTGCTTTGAAATGGTTATTTTCTAGTCATGTTTTCCCTTATGTTCCTTTCATGTAATTCTATTTCTTTTATGTAGAATAGCTGCATGCATATTTACTTCATTTTCATTTAGTCTCTCTAATTTCTAGAAATGCATCATTCGATATTTGTTCCCCATCAATCGTTGATTAGCCTTAAGATCAGATAGAAATCCTCCATGGTGTGTGACCCCATAGGTTCGAACACTAAGCTGGTAACACTGGAATATTTTCAGTACCAGTCAAAGTCCTTATCTAGCAATGATACTCGACGTCTGGATAGGTCAAAGAAGTAGAGTACCTCACAAGAACCTCTGGCATATGGTTGCCGCATAATTCATCCCTTTAACCTCATAATGCTCAGGATGACCTAGGGTTTGACTGCTAATCCTAATTTGGTTTATCTAAATCATGTCTCAACCTTACAAGTTCTGTGACTCATCATAAGAACTACCCTGGCCAAGGTTTTGCTAAATTGAGACATAGTGAGTCATTCACTCCAAATTATTTGGAAAGATAAATTCCATCTTGATCCACCATCACTCCACAAGTACTTGACTGCACCCAGAAACCTTCCGTCACTGGATTAGAAATCCTGGTAGTCCGGTACCAAAGTACAATGAGTTGCTTATAAGCTACCATGGTATCCTCAGGTCTAAGAGACATATGTATCCATATCCCTTCGTGAGCAACCCTTGGTAAAAGGGAGCTCCACAGATGGTCACGTTTAGTGAAATGTCATACATTTCACTTGCATATCATACCAGTGTATCCACACTCCTTGGTTAAGAGGATAACCAACAAATGTGACATACAATAACCTACACTTGATACATCATCATCCTATAACAATGTATCATTTGGCTATGAAACAGTTTAAGAACTACTTGACATATCCTCTCTATATCAAACAATGTAGTTCTAAGGACTCCATCATACAAGAGTTCATTTCAGGAAAATGTAAATATGATGAACAGCTAATAAAAAAAGAATAACTTTTATTCATTCAAAAATCATATATAGTTACAAGATAGCATAACCGTCTATAGCTTAGATGATTGGCTTTGGGACATAATTCCCAATAGCTTGATGAAGGAGGCCAAAAGGCCTGATGAAGGAGGAGGAGGAGCCTGATGAACGAGGCTAAGGGGCCTGATGGAGGAGGCGGGAGGCTTGATGCTGGAGGTTGAAGAGCCTGATGAAGGAGGTCGAGAGGCCAGATGGAGGAGGCCAGGAGGCCTAATGGCGAAGGCTGAGGAGCCTGATGGAGGAGGCCGGGAGACCTGATGAAGGAGGCTGAGGAGCCTAGTGCCGGAGGCTGAGGAGCCTGATGATGGAGGTCGAGGGGCCTGGTGGAGGAGCTCGGTAGGCCTGATGACGGAGGCTGAGGAACCTGATGAAGGAGGCCTAGGGGCCTGGTGGAGGAGGCTAGGAGGCTTGATGTCGGAGGCTGAGGAGCCTGATGAAGGAGGTTGAGGGGCCTAGCACTAGAGGTTGAGGAGCCTGATGAAGGAGGTCAAGAGGCCTGATGAAGGAGGTCGGGAGGCCTGATGCCGGAGGCTGAGGAGCTTGATAAAGGAGGCTAAGGGGCCTCGTGGAGGAGGCCGGGAGGCCTGATGCCAGAGGTTGAAGAGCCTAATGAAGGAGGCTGAGGGGCATGGCACTAGAGGCTGAGGAGCCTGATGAAGGAGGTCGAGTGGCCTAATGTAGGAGGCCGGGAGGCCTGATTCTAGAGGCTGAGGAGCCTAATATAGGAGGTTGAGGGGCCTGGTGCCGGAGAATGAGGAGCCTGATGAAGGAGGCCGAGAGGCCTGATGAAGGCGGCCGGGAGGCTTGATGCTGGAGGCTGAGGAGCCAAATAAAGGAGGTTAAGGGCCGTGGTGCCTGAAGCTGAGGAGCCTAATGAAGGAGGTTGAGGGGCATGGTGGGGGAGGCCGGGAGGCCTGATGCTGCAGGTTGCGGAGCCTGATGAAGGAGGCTAAGGGGCCTGGTGGAGGAGGCCGGGAGGCCTGATGCCGGAGGCTAAGGAGCCTGATGAATCAGGCCGGGAGGCCTGGCACCAGAGGCCGAGGGACTTGATGAAGGAGGCCGAGGGACTTGATGAAGGAGGATGCATACACCAAGCTACGAATCGGGTGATAGATGGCCGGGACTTCTGGGGTTTCCTGGTGGACATCTCTGGACTATGGGCAGGGCGACTGAAGCCGAGAGGCTGGCGGATCTTCTAGTCCTAAGTGCCAGGCTTTGGGAGTTTTCAAGCTTAGAGTGCTGGGATTCAGGAGTTTCCGGGCTCAAGGTACCGATCTTCGAGAGTTTTCAAGCTTAGAGTGCCGGGCTTTGGAAGTTTCTGGGCTTAGAGTGTCAGGCTCCGAGAGTTTTCGGGCATAGAGTGTGGGGCTTCGAGAGTTTCCAAGCTCAGGATGCCGGGCTTCCGAAGTTTCCAAGCTCCGGGCGCCGAGCTTCGAGAGTTTCCAGGCTTAGAGTGCCAGGCTTCGAGAGTTTCCGAGCTTAGAGTGCCAGGCTTCGAGAGTTTTTGGGCTTAGAGTGCTGGGTTTCATAAGTTTCCAGGCTTAAAGTATCGGGCTTTGGGAGTTTCTAGGCTTAGGCTGGCTCAAAGTGGGTTGATCAAGTCCATGCACAAATTGAGGACAAGGTTGCGCTAGAGGTGAGTTTTAATAATCAAGGAAGGAGTCTTCCATCCTTGATGAGGTGGCGAGCTACTCCAGGCTCAGGGCTTCAATGCAGGCCCATCGATTGACTACACTGCGAGTCGTGTGGTGGACCATGGGACTGATGGGGTTCCCGGGGACATCTCTGAACTATTAGCTTAGCAAATGCCAAGCTGTGAGCATCGCAGTAGATGGCAAGACTACGTTGAGTCACTACAGACATCTCCGGACTATAAGCAGGGCAAGAGGTGAACTAGGAGTCAAGCAGTAGATGGCGAGACCTTTGGAAGACTCCATGGACATCTCCGGACTATCAGGCAGCAGTTGCTAAACTATGAGCCTCACGGTAGATCGCAGAACTATGTTGAGTCACTACAGACATCTTCAAACTGTGAGCATGGCAAGGGCTAAGCTAAGACTCAAGCGGTAGATGGCGGGACCCCTAGGGTTTCCCAGTTGGCATCCCTTGGACTTTGGCCTCAGCAGTAAGTGTTAGACCGTGATACTTGCCATTGATGGCGAGATGGAATCTTTCCCTGTAAATCTATCACACAGCTTTTCATATAATGAAGGTGATAGGGGGAGAGAGTTACCTGTCGGACTCTAGTCGCTTGGATAAGAGTGAGTTAATTTTTCAGGGGGAGAAATATCGGTCGAACTTGTTGATCATCAGCTTAAGGGAAGATTGATGGCGCTAGTTCTGACTAGAGGGTGCAGCGGTTGGAGACCGGCATTCGGCAAAGCACGATCTTTTTTTTTTTTTTGTACCCCCGGTCGGCCCCCTAGGGTTGAGGGTGGTCTTGAAAATTTTTGCATTCGGGCATGCCAATCTGTTGGTTGCCAGGATCTTGAAAACTTCTTCCTACCTGGCGTGCCAATCTGTTGGCCACCAAGATCTTGAAAACTTCCCCCTTCCTGGCGCGCCGATCTTTTAGTCGCCAGGATCTTGAAAACTGCCCCCTACCTGGCATGCCAATCTATTGGTTGCCAGGATCTTGAAGACTTCCCCCTTCCTAGCACGCCAATCTGTTGGTCACCAAGATCGTCGCTGCCTATAGCTCAGTCATGTCGGGGAATCCTCCCATCACTGTTTGGCACCACGATGGCCTAGGGACCCATCTGCTCTATCCCACTCTGTGGCTATCTACTCCTAGTCATGCCTACCCTCTTCCTTCCTTCCAGCAAGATATGGGAGACCTAGGCTGAGGATTCTGTCGATGACACTATGATGATCAAGTCTGTGGGATGATCGAGGGGAACAGACAAGACCTCCATGGTGTAGGGCTTGGGGGATCCATTCGCCGGGAGGGTGTGACTCGAGAATAGAAATATAAAAGAACGATAAAGAGGAGGGATCGAGAGTAGGGAGAGGGAAGGCTTCTCGGGCAAGTGGTTCGCCCAGCGGTGCTTGGTCACCTGCCTACTTACCTCTCCCTCTCTTTTTCCCGCGTGCTTACCTTTCTTACCTTCCTTTGGAGGCTGGGTCAGACCCCTATGGCCTTGGGGGAGCCTGAGAGAAAGAGAGAGAGCATCCTTGTTGCCCAGGTGGCTTCCCAAGAGGGGGATGAATTGGGATTAAAAAACTTTTCACAATTATGTGCACTTTGAAATTCTTTGTGTTGTGGTGCAATATGCAATGCAGATTAAATAAATAAATGCAATAAGACAATGAAAGCACAAGCGCAAACACAAAGAGATTTAGAGTGGTTCGGAGCAACCGGCTCCTATGTCCACTACCCAAGCACCACTTGGGATTTTCACTATATCCCCCAATCGAAATATAGTCAGATTATTTTACTAGGCTCACAATCCAAACCTATACACTTTGGTTTTAACGGGATTACCAAAGAAACCCAAACTCCCTTTGGTTTTGAATGGGATCACCAAAGAAACCCTAACACTTGGTTTTATACCGGGATCACCAAGAACCCAACTTAGGTTTTTACAAGGCTCACCTAAAAACCTTCAACCCTCTCTTAAGACACAGCCCCTTGCTATTCTTAGAGAGAAAACAAAGATAGAGAGAAATAAACAAACAACTACAACAAACCGAGTCTGTTTAAGTGTTTTCGATGCAGATCAAAATGAAGCCTAAATTTGAATGCTCTTTAATGCTCTTCAAGCTACTTCTATGCTTCTTCAATGAGTGGATTCAATGATGAAGTGGAGTTGGTGAAGCTTTGAATCCTAACTTGAAAGATCTTGAAGTAGGTAGGTGAAAGACTTGAAGGCTCTTTTATTTCTCAAGAAAAATCAATAATAATGCTCTAATTATTGTTTAATCCCTCAAAAGCAATCCCTTTTATAGTTTTTCATGAGATATGGCCGTTGTAGGGCCTAGGGATTCATGAAAGAGCTGTTGGAGATGAATTTCAATTCAAAAATCACTTCTAGCAACTAGCCGTTAGAGTGCAGAAAATGACTACTCGAGTCGGCTCGAGGTCCATGAGTCGGCTCGAAGTCTCAGACAGCCCAAAATAAATTTTTATAAGAGTTGGCTCTTTAGGCTGGAGTCGGCTCTTGCCTTCAATCAATTCAAAATAATAAATACCTAGAGTCGGCTCTTCATGGCAGAGTCGGCTCGAGTTCTCAGTCACCAAAAATTCATAACTCTAGATGAGTCGGCTCTTGGGGCTCGAGTCGGCTTGAGTTCTTAGGCTTCAGAAACAAGTATTCTTCCATGAGTCAGCTCTTGAGATAGGAGTCAGCTCTTGACACTAAAACTCTGAAATTTCTTCATGCCGTGCCACAAGGAGTCGGCTCTTGATCCATGAGTCAGCTCTTGCCAAGAATTTAATTGATGCTTCAAACTTCTCCAAAACTCTTCAACACTTGAATCAAACAAGAGCTAATCTACATACTCTCAATTTTATAATTTTCAGCCCATTTTACAAGATTACAAGATTGAGAAAATTAGGGCTTTTACAAGTTAAAGTTCATAAAAGTCTATATATAATTGAATTACCTCTCAATCAATTTGAAAACCAATTTAAACTAAAGGTAACCAATTTCCTACAAAAACTTCTCAAGTAATTGAAAGAATTAGTATCAAATATATGCTCCAATATTTTGTGATCATCAAAATCATTCCAGGGGTCAACAATCTCTCCCTTCTTGATGATGACAAAACATTGGGCATGAGCAGAATTTAAAAAATACTTTCTAATTATTGTGTATCATATTCACAATTATCAAATGATATTGATCGTAGTGTGTATCAAACTAATTGAGTATCAAGGTTTCAACACAGTGTGTCATATATATCGATACACTATATTATCTGTATCATATGAGCAATAAGTATCGAAACATAATGTATCAAATGTATTGTGTATCAAAACTTTATAGCATTAACTGGTATTTGAAGTGAATTTCATGAAAACTTAACAAAAACTAGATATAAGCTCTCCCTTACTATTGTAATAGCATTTCTTTTTATTTTCATCAAATTTTCATAAATTTTCATATAAAATATAAACATTTATACACATTCTCATAAATTAACATTCATATCATAACATTTTCATGCATATTCTCCCTTCTCCCCCTTTTTGTCATCAACAAAAGGTATATAGAATATGAGAACATACATTTACAGAAAATCATTCACAATGTGTATGATAAAGAAACATGTTTCATAAAAGATCATATGTATATATATGAAAAGTTAGTACATAAGTGATACAATACAAATATACCTCAGCACGACAAAATAGTATCACAACATCAAAATATAACTAACATAAAGTCCTAAAAACATCAAGATGAAAGACTAAAACATAAAAAGGATGGACTAGGATCATCACCACTAAGGTCTTTCTCACTAGAGGAGGAACCAACCTCTAAGATGCCTGGAGCAGGCCTGAACTTAGGGAACCTAGGCCTAAGGTCCCTGAGTCTAGTCCTAAGAGGTGTGGTAGTCCTAGAAGCTTTGGTTTTGGCTTTAGCTTTTACTTTGGACTCAGAAGAAATGATAATAGGAGTGGGTCTGGTAGTGGGAGGATCAAAAGATAAGGCCAAAGTGCTGGTGGTAGACAATATCTCTGTAGCTGGAGTCTCTCCAATGTCAGATCCTGGAATCTCGATACCAACCTTAGCCTCAGCAGGAGTGGCCTATGAAGGAATGTCACTGAAATGTGCCACCTATCCCTGCCTGTAATCAGTGCCAATGCCAGTGTCAGGTGCTGCTGTGGAAGTAGTCGGTACAGACTGAATGACTGCTGTAAGCTGTCAAAGAGTAGTCATGATGCCCTGGAAGCCCTAGTGCATCTCTGACTGAAGAGCAGAAATCTTGGCATCAGTCTCAACTCTCCCTCTATGAAGGCTCGAGATCTCATCCATTACCTACTGCAATCGGTCATCAGCATCAGGTCCAACAGCTGTAGATCATCTGACAAGTGAACGAGGAGTGGTAGGAGCTGGCTCTGAGGGTCCAGCCTCATCAGTATGTGCATCTACTTCCACACCATGTCCCTCTACTGCCTGAATGTCTTCATCTGAGTCATCCTCTGAGTGAGCTAATGGAAGACCTGAGGTCTTCTAAATCCAGTGACCCTCTACTTTAATAAATCCCATCCAAGTCAGAGATTTCATATTGTATCTGTCAGTGTGTAAGAGTGGCCGGTTGTCCTCACTAGTCAAGTCAACTAGGGCATCCTGAAACAGAAGTGTGAAAACCATGTCGTATGGTAGACATGCCCGTGCCCTAGCCTCTCTCATCTGTGAAAGCATAATAAATGGTAGATTGAGGGCCTCCCCCTCAATCAAGCATCTCATAAAGACCAGGTTGCGCTCACTAACCCAGTCAAACCTCCCCGTCCGGGGCAAGAAGATACGACTAATGATGTTGTGCAAAAGTCTCATTTCCAATGATAATTGGTTTGCACTAACATGAATAACTCCCTTTACATTTGTCCTTTCCAGCACTAATCTTACGGTCTTCTGCTTCTCCTTCAAAACTAGGTAACTTTCACCTTCTTTTGGAATGTGAAGAATGCTGGACTACTTTTGTTCACTAATTTCAATGTGTTTTCCCTTCACTATACCTTCAATATGGAATGCACCTAAGGACATACTTTAAAAAAATTACCTAACCAAGTTGGGATAAGTGGGAACATTTAACAAACAGAAATCTCTCCAACCCTGTTTAGCCAACCAATCCCCAATGTGCAAATGCTCTTCTTCCAAGAAATTAAAATCAATACATCTACCAGGAGTAACTTGTTTATTACCCACTAAAATAACTTTCCTTGGTACCTCTAGCTCTTCATCATGCTCTATTTGCTGTTCTTCTTCTGGATTCGAGGTATCCAAATGCCATTTTGTCCTTCTTTCCTCTGCAACCATCTGAACCACTCTCCTAGGTTTTTTGGCTATGGCCTTACGAGGAGCCATCTAGCTTGGATTAGAAGTTTGGAGGGTTTAGGAAGTGTTCTAGGATCTTTTCCAAGGTTGGAAAGAGGGGTCAGCTAAGGGAAAGTGAGAAAAATGGAAAGACATAGTGAATACAAACTTACAAAACCCTATTTAAAAACCTTCGGCTCGACTCTCGAGTCGGCTCGCCAAACTGCCTAATGACTCGAGTTGGCTTGCCGAACCACTTGATGACTCAAGTCAGCTCGAGCCAAAATTCAGCCTAAAATTCGAAAAAGGTTAAAATCAATTTCTATGGGTTTCTAGTCACTAAAATAAGTTGTCAGAAGCTCTAGAGTGAAATTTGAAATATCTAGATAATCTTTCCTTATTTTTCAAAAATTAGGACAAAATGTTCAGAATAGGTCAAACAGGCCTAATTTGTCTCTAATCTTCTCAAATCTATCTAGACTAAGGGGTTTAGTAAAAATGTTAGCAAGTTGATCCTCAGTAGGTACAAATTCTAGCTCAACAACATTATTTAAAACATGATCACGAATAAAATGATGTCTAATTTCTATGTGCTTAGTTCGTGAATGCTAAATTAGATTTTTGGATAAATTAATAGCATTAGTATTGTAACATTTAATAAGAATTTTAGATTAGACAACACCATAATCTTTTAGTTATTGCTTGATCCATAACACTTGAGCACAACAGCTCCCAACAGCCACATATTCTGCCTCAGCAGTAGATAGTGCTGCAGAGTTTTGCTTGCGATAGTGCCATGAAATTAAGTTAACACCTAGAAATTGATAGGTGCCACTTGTGCTTTTTCTATCAATCTTATAGCCTCCATAATTAGCATTAGAATAACTAATTAATTTCAAAAATGTGTGCTTAGAATATCATAAACCTACATTACATGTACCTTTAAGATATTTAATGATTCTTTTAATAGCTATGATGTGTGACTCTTTTGGATTAGATTGAAATCGTGCACATATACAAACACTAAATAAAATATCAGGTCTACTAGCTGTCAAATAGAGTAATGAACCGATCATACCTCGGTACAGCTTTTGATCAACATTTGTGCCATTCTCATCTTTATCAAGTCTACATGCAGGACTCATGGGTGTTTCAATTTCTTTGCTTGATTCCATGCCAAACTTTTTGATAATCTCCTTGATATATTTGGCCTAGTTGATCAGGATACCTTCTTTAGTTTGTTGATCTGAAGTCCGAGAAAGTAACTCGCTCACCCATCAAGATCATCTCAAATTCTCCCTGTATTAGCTTAGCAAAATCTTGACACAAAGATTCATCAGTAGATCCAAAAATAATATCATCAATATAGATTTGAACAACTAAAATATCATTATTTTTTCTTTGAATAAACAGTGTAGTGTCAACACTACCTCTTACAAAATTATTTGAAGTTAAAAGCTTACTTAGCATGTCAAACCAGGCTCTAGGTACCTGTTTCAGACCGTACAAAACTTTATTCAATTTGAAAATATGATTTGGAAAAGTGTGATCAATAAAACCCGGTGGTTGCTCAACAAAATCTTCTTCGGATAAAAAACCATTCAAAAATGCACTATTTATGTCTATTTGAAATAACTTAAAATTCATAAGGCATGCATAAGCTAATAGTAATCTAATGGCTTCTAATATAGCTACTGGTGCATAAGTTTTATCAAAATATATTCCCTTTTCTTGATTATATCCTTGTGCTACCGGTCTAGCCTTATTTCTAATTACATTTCCTTCTTCATCTAATTTATTTCTATAAACCCATCTAATATCTATAATAGGATAATCATTAGGTCTTTCTACTAGGGTCCAAACATTATTTCTCCCAAATTGGTTTAATTCATCATGCATGGCTAACATCCAATTAGGATCAGTTTCAGCTTCTTCTATAGTGTGTGGTTCTACATGAGAAACAAAAGCAATTAAGTCATATGTATCTCTATGTGCAGTTCTAGTTCTAACACCTTAAGATGGGTCTCCTATAATTAATTCTTTGTTGTGTGATTGTACATACCTCCATTCTTTAGGTATATCATCATGATTTTTGCTTACCTCTTCTTCATGTGGTTCACTTGATTGTTTGTCTTTGAGAGTCAAATCTTTCAATCCATGTTCTAGTGTACTTGTGTCATCATCAGCAAGATCTTCTTTTCTAGAAGATGTAATGTCAGATTAATTGAAAATAACATATATTGATTCTTCTACAGTCAAAGTTCTTTTATTGAAAACTCGATAGGCTTTACCATTTAAAGAATATCCAAGAAAAATAGCCTTATCGAATTTTGCATCAAATTTTCCAAGATTATCATTTCCGTTATTAAGAACAAAACATTTACATCCAAAAATATAAAAATATTTAATATTAGGTTTTCTATTGTTCCAAAGTTTATAGGGGGTTTTTTTAATGATAGGTCTAATCAAAACTCTATTCAAAATATAGCAAGCGATATTTACAGCTTCTGCCCAAAAGGATTTTCTTCACAAAGCATTGTTCTGGACATCTCTTCCAAAGTACGATTCTTTCTTTCTACAATACCATTTTGCTGTGGTATTCTAGGTGTAGAGAAGTTATGGTCAATACCGTGCTTTGTGCAAAAGTGATCAAAATATTGATTTTCAAACTTGGTGCCATGATCACTACGAATTGAAATAACAGATAGATTTTTCAAATTTATGACTCTTTTATAAAACTTTTTGAATACTTTGAAAGTCTCATCTTTATGTGAATAAACAAAATCCATGTGTATCTTAAAAAATCATCTACAATCACAAGGCTATATTTCATACCACCTAGGTTGGTAGTCCTAGTAGGTCCAAATAAGTCCATGTGAAGTAGCTCTAAGGGTCTAGTAGTAGAAATAATATTTTTGGATTTAAAACTCCCCCTCACTTATTTTCCTAATTGACAAGCATCGCAAATGTAATCAAAATTAACTTTAAATTTTGGCAATCCTTTGACTAAGTCTTTTAAAATAAGTTTAGCTATAGTGTCCATACTGGCATGT
The DNA here is from genome assembly GCA_021397845.1 of Areca catechu. Classification (NCBI taxonomy): domain Eukaryota; kingdom Viridiplantae; phylum Streptophyta; class Magnoliopsida; order Arecales; family Arecaceae; genus Areca; species Areca catechu. The sequence goes on along the minus strand of CM038051.1, from coordinate 171,845,776 downwards.
ACAAGTCGCCTATGCCATAGTAAACTTGATTCTTTGTTCTTATCATTCATTGCTACAAGACTTGTATTGCTTGATATAGCTAGATCATTAAGATCTATTATGTAAATGTTACCATGTCTATGTCCAATGAATTTAGTACTAGAGTCAAGTGGATCAACTACTATACACATTGATGACTTGAAGAAAACATTAAAACCAATGTCACACAGCTAACTAATACTCAAAAGATTATGTTTTAACTTTTCTACAAGTAACACATTTTCAATAAATATAGCAGTAATTTTGATTTTATCGATACCGATTATCCTTCCTTTTTGATTATCACCAAATGTTACCATTCCACCATCTTTTTGTTCTAGGATAAAGAATTGATCAATATCACCCGTCATGTATCTTGAACAGCCGCTATCCAGATACCATCCTTTCTTTATATTTGTGGCTGCAAGACATCCCTACAAAACAATCATTTAATAAATTTAGGTACCCAAGCTTTCTTGGGTCCTTGCAAGTTAGTAGAAATGGTTCCTTTTGGAACCCAAACTTTCTTAATTTTCTTTTTGTCATTATGTTTCAAATGACATTCAAATGCCTTATGACCAATGTTATTACAAGCATAGCATACAATCCTTGACTTTGAATAATAAGCATGAGATGATGCAAATTTAGGTCTAACTTGTTTTGAAGTAGTAAACTTAGGAGCATATGATGTAGATGCAGAAAATTTGTTTGAAATTAAACCTTTGTAACCAATTCCAAATTTATTATTTATCTCTCTTTGATCTTTCAAAATTAATTCAAGCTTGTTGGAATTTAGGGTTAGTTTTTTAACCAAAAGCTTGAGCTTTTGAACTTCTTTCTTTAAATCATCATTTTCATTTTTCAAACCTTTGTTTTTCTCAAGAAGCTCTTCTTTTTCAAATCGGGTGATCTTAAGTCTTTCACAAACTAGGTTTAATTTCCTTTGCAAAATCTTATTTCTTTCACCAAATTCAATTTTGTCTTTTTCAACTGTATCACAATGATTTTTCAAAGTTTTCATTTTCAAACCTACCTTTTTGTATTCTACTAATAATTCACAAAATGCATTATGTAGTTCATCATATGTAAATTCTAAGTTAGGTTTAGAAGTAGTTATCTCATCCTCCAAACCCATAAGATAGATTTGTGCAGTCTTTGTTGTCTCTTCATCCTCTTCAGTGGATGTAGATTCATCACTGTCACTCCATGCTGCAAGCATTGCCTTCTTCATCTTTCTAATGATCATCTTTTTCTTTGCTTCAGGACAGTTAGGACAGATGTGTCCCGGCTTCTTGCATCCATAGCAGATTGGTACTTGATATTTATCTTTATCCTTCTCCTTTTCTTTATCTTTTTCTCTTTCTTTCCAAAAATCTCCTTTTCTAAATTGCTTTCTCCATCTATTTGTTTTTCTTCTGCCCATAAACCTTTTAAATCTTCTCATTACAAGGGCTATCTCATCATTTTCTAAATCATCATCATCTGATGAGTCTGAGTCTTCATTCTTGTCCTCTTCTGTAGCTTTAAATGCTATAGCTTTCTTTCTTTTGATATCTTCATCAGTCCTTTGTTGCAAAGCTAATTCATGTGTAATTAGTGATCCAAGTAGTTCATCCAGTGATAGAGTGTTCAGATCCTTCGCCTCTTGAATAGCTGTCACTTTAGCTTCCCATTTATCTGGCAAGGATCTCAAAACTTTTTGGACAAGATCAGCATTTGTGTAAGTTCTACCAAGACTTTTGAGACTGTTTATAATATCAGTAAAGCGAGTATACATAGCAGATTGATGCAGAACAAAGAACAAAGAAGCGTATGCGAAAGTAAAAATTAAGATTAATTCTTTTCTTTTTCTTTTTTTTTTTATATTTCAGAAATTGGCTTTGACTCAAAGTAAAGTTAAACTAAGTTGAAGGAAACTAGGTAATGATTGAAAGCACAATTTAGAAAAACTAGGTTATCAGAGTAGTTCAGAAGTAACGGATTGCTGGGGGTTGAGAAACTCCCAGACCTAGGGTTTTGCTCTGAACTTTTAACAGGACAGAAATAGAGAGGAGAGATGGGTTACCAACCAGACAGTGATCTTCACAGAATTTGGGTGGAAGAACTCTCTCGGGTAGATTGTTGGATCCTCGGATTCGGCTATCTTCGCAATGGATCCTCCAATACTGGTCTCGTGGTTGGGTCGACTTCTCCTGGACTCAAGATCTGGGAAGAAGAGAAACAAATGATGGATTCAGAGACTCAGGGAAGGATTTACCAGTTCGAAGAACTTGAAGGCTGATGTCGCTGAGATCCGGATTCTCTTGAAGGCTGATTTGACTTCCTTTGGAAAAAGCTTTGGATCTGATGTATCCGGACTGTAGCTGGATGCTGGTGGTCGGCCTGGACTTGGAAAGAGAGGCCGTGGGAGGTGGAATAGGCTAGGGTTTGGTGGATTGAAGTGGATGGTGGGCGGCTAGGGTTTGGAGTAGAAGTGGCTAACCTAGGGTTTGGGTTTTGGAGATCTCACACCTCCTCAAGGTTCCTGGGGAACCCGGATTTACTCCCTTACAGAGCTCAACACCTGGATGCAAGTGCGGAAGAGAGAAAACACAAAGTTTGCTCACAAAAAAAATTTGGTTTCATTCATCTGATTTTTTTTCAAACTTACATGGGGGTTTAATTTATAGGCCATTACAAGAGAGTAGGGTTTTACATCTTCCCATGTGGGACTAAAGGAGGGGATCTTCAAATTAGGATATCAATCCCTACTCATATGACCGGCCAATTAATTCCAAAGTTGATTGAAGCTTCAAAAAGGAAAGTGGGTGGCGCCTCCTTGTCTTGACCTCCAAGAAAATATTTTTTTCTTTCTATGCTTGGCCTTATCTGGAAGTGTTTGGGCGCCTCTTAACCTTGCCCTCCAAGAGAAAATTTGTTGCCTTTTATATCTGGCTTTAGTTGGAATGATTAGGGCGCCTCCTAACCTTGCTTTTCAAGAGAAATCTCCTTCCTTCCATGGCTCAACCCTTTTTGGATACCTCCTTTTCTTTCTCCCCAAGTTATGGCTCCTTCTAACTTTGTTTTGAGTATTTCTGGCAGGTAATGGGCGCCTCCTTGAATTTCTCTCCAAGAGAATTTCTTCCCTTTCATAGTTTGGTTCTTTTGGGAAGTCTTGGGCCGCCCCCTTGATTTGTGGACCCCTGGTGGATTTCTCCTCAATTGGCGCATGAAAGAGGGGAGCTGCTATCTGTGGTGTGGGGACCAAAGCCTGCTGGATGGAGATGTGGTGCCCCCTGGACTCAGGCGTATGGCTGGGAGTGTGGCGCCCACTTGCTTGGGCTTGGGAGAAAATGTAACACCCCAAGTTGAAGCCCTAGTCCACTACTGAGTCAACATGACTCAACAAAATAAAAATGCAGGTAATACAGACTCAAACTAAAATTGAGTTGATCAAGTCAACCCTTATTACAAGCCAAAAATCCTAATTCTTCGGGCAAGGTTAATCAGAGATCCAGATGGAGCTCTGAAGTCTTCTTCTGAGTCTGGTGCCTGCACCAATTCTCCCAGGGTGGGAGGAACTCGACCCTATCGAGTATGGATCAAGTTGGCTCTGATATCTCTCCAAGAGGTCTAGGTCCAATTCTTGTAATTCTTCTCGGGATATCCAAGAGTTATCAGAATCTGGCCATCCTTGCCAGCGGACCAGGTATCTTTGGTATCCTCGATTACGAGTAGAGATAACCTGATCATCCAGGATCTTTTCAATCTGCTCTTTCCTTACAGGCCAGTTTGTTGGTGGACACACAGGGTCAGGTTCACTCTCAAGAGTAGGATTAGGTTCAAAAGCCTCACTGGGAATCACAGCTGGCTCTCTATACTCTACTAGGTCTGTAATGTTGAAAGTGGAGCTAATGCCTAGTTCTGGAGGTAACTCGAGCACATAGGCATTGGATCCTACTCTCTTCACCACTCTAAATGGTCCAGCTCCTCTAGCATGTAACTTTCTAACGGTTCCAGGAGAAAACCGTTCAGGCCTTAACCTAATCATTACATAGTCTCCTTCATCAAAAGTTTTGACTCGTCTTTGAGAATCAGCCAACTTCTTATAAGTTTCATTACTTAAATTTATTTTGGCTTGAATTTCTTTATGCAAATCTTTTATATGCTGTGCAAAAACTTCGGCAGACTTGGAGACCCGTGTGTGGATTGGTAAAGGAGCTAGGTCAAGAGGTGTGTGAGGTTTGTAACCATGCACAATTTCAAATGGACTCTTACCCGTAGACCTATTGACCGAGTCATTATATGCAAATTCAGCTCTAGGTAAGGACAAATCCCAGTTCCTAATGTTTTCACCAACAAGACACCTTAACAGATTGCCTAAACTACGGTTCACTACTTCGGTTTGGCCATCAGTCTGGGGATGATAGGCAGTTGAAAACTTAAGTTTGGTCCCTAACTTATGCCAAAGGGTTTTTCAGAAATAACTGGTGAACCGAACATCCCTATCTGAAACAATGGTCTTGGGTAGGCCATGGAGTCGAACTATCTCATTAAAAAACAGGGTGGCTACCTTAGACGCATCAAATGTTTGGGAACAAGGCAAGAAATGGGCCATCTTGGAAAATCGGTCTACTACAACGCAGATGGAGTCATGCCTCCTCTGGGTCTTAGGCAAACCTAACACAAAGTCCATGCTCACATCTTGCCAAGGACGATCTGGGATAGGGTGTGGGGTATAAAGGCCGGTGTTTTGTTTTCGCTGTTTGGCAATAGCGCAGGTTCGACACCTAGCCACAATGTGGGCTACATCTCTTTTTAAGCTAAGCCAGAAAAAATGGTTTTCAATAGCCAGGGTGGTCTTATCTTTTCCGAAATGGCCAGCTAAGCCTCCAGCATGAGTTTCCCAAATCAAAAATTCCCTAAGGGAGGTTCTAGGGATGCAAAGCCTATTCTTAAAGAACAGAAAGCCATCTAAAAGGGAATAATCCTTATGTTCACTAGATGGTCCTTGAGTTAGATCCTGGTACACAGTTTTAAAATCCGGACACGACTCATATTCCTCTTTGATTTGCTCAAACCCTATGACTTCAGCTCTAACTGAGTTCAACAACAAAGATCGACGACTAAGGGCATCAGCTACCTTATTTTTAGACCCAGCCTTATGCTTCAAAACAAAAGTATAGGACTGGATATACTCTACCCACTTAGCATGCCTAGGGTTAAGCTTCTTCTGAGAATTCAAGAATCTAAGAGCCTCATGGTCTGAAAATAGCACAAATTCTTGTAGTAGCAAATAATGTCTCTAGTAACGCAAAGCTTGCACTACCGCATAAAATTCCTTATCCTAGGTAGAATACCTAAGCTTAGCATCATTAAGTTTTTCACTAAAGAATGCTACGGGATGGTTCTCTTGGCTTAGGACTCCACCTATACCTACTCCTGAAGCATCATAGGCAACCTCAAATACCTTTGAAAAGTCCGGTAACCTCAAGATGGGTGCCTGGGTCATCCTATCCTTAAGATCTAGGAAGGCTTTATGGGCTGCTTTGGTCCACTGAAATTCTCCCTTCCTAATACAGTCTGTGATAGGAGCAACTACAGTACTAAACCCCTTGATGAATCGTCTATAGAAGGTAGCCAAGCCATGGAAACTTCTGACTTCATGCACACTGGTCGGCTCTGGCCATTCAACTATGGACCTAATCTTTTCTGGATCGGCAGCCACGCCATCAGGGGTTACAACAAAACCAATGAAGATAATTCTACTAGTCATAAATTCATACTTTTTGAGATTACCGTAGAGACTATCATTCCTCAAAACTTAGCAGACTTGTCTAAGGTGGCCTAGGTGATCTGCAGGGGTCTTACTATAGATCAGGATGTCATCAAAATAGACCACTACAAACTTTTCTATGAAAGCTCTAAGTACCTGGGTCATAATCCTCATGAAAGTACTAGGGGCATTGGACAACCCAAAAGGCATAACAACTCATTCAAAGAGGCCATCCTTAGTTTTGAAGGCAGTTTTCCACTCATCCCCTGGTCTAATCCTAACTTGATGATAGCCACTCTTGAGATCAATTTAAGAAAAAACCATGGCACCGGCCATCATATCTAGCATGTCATCTAGTCTAAGGATGGGGAACCTATACTTGATTGTGATTTTATTGATGGCACGACTGTCAACACACATCCTCCACGTGCCATCCTTCTTCGGGGTCAGAAGTGCAGGGACTGCACAAGGGCTAAGACTCTCTCTAATGAACCCCTTCCTCAACAATTCGCCAACCTGCTTTTGCAGTTCTTTATGCTCAGATGGATTCATCCTATAATGGGGCAAGTTGGGTAAAGTAGCTCCTGGGACTAAATCTATGGAATGCTGAATATCCCTAAGAGGTGGAAGGTGGTCTGGCAGATCCTCGGGAAAAACATCCTCAAATTCTTCTAATAAAGGCTTAACTTCCTGAGGAGGCTCTGAGGGTGTAGGAGTCCTAAGTTCCTTAGCAGTCAACATCCAAATGGGTGAACCACTATGAATTTCTTGTTCTAGATCCTTGGCACTAATTAGGTTCACTCCAGACTTCATTTCTCTGACCTTATTGGTTCCTTTAGCTACCTTGACCTTAGGAGGGACTGAATGGATTGTGATTTTCTTCCCATTGAAACTAAAGACACAGGTGTTGGATTTTCCTAAGAGGGTGGCATCATGATCATACAACCAAGGTCTTCCAAGAATTATACTGCTCACCCCCATGGGCAAGACATCACACCAAATCTTCTCTTGATAGGATTGCATTTGGATTTGGACCTGACATCTAGATTGGATGGGTATAGAGGTAGAGTCTACCCAAGAAACCTTATAGGGGTTGGGGTGGGGGACTGGGGTTAAGCCTAACATTTTGACAGTGCTAGTAGAAATGGCATTCACACAGCTCCCACTATCTATGATGATTTTACATACCTTATCCCCTAGTTTAAGGAAAGTCTGTAGGATGTTAGTCCTACGCCAATCTTCCTGAACTTTAGTCTGGGACAGGATGCATCTCACAACCCCTAATTGGTCAGACTCTGTGGATTCTTCCTCTCCTTCATACTCATCGACCAAATTCATTCCGGCCTCGTAAACTTCTTCTTCAAACTCCTCATTGGGCTCGGAATTCTCTTCTCCTCCCTCTTCTATATAAAGGGATCTACGAGGGCACTGGCTAGAAACATGACCTACCTTATGACACTTAAAACAAGCTATGGCTGTGCACTGATTGGAGATATGATCGGGCTTCTGGCACTTAAAACAGATGATACTAGGGGTTCTCTGGGTGTCAGGTGCCTTACCTTTGTCCATGGGCCTAGGGGTGGGAATACCCTGATTAGGCTTGCTAGGGGTAACCTGGCTAGGTCCATTTCTTGGGATTGGGGCACTAACCCTAGAAGGCATGGGTCCTCTCTGAAACTTCTCAGTGTTTAGTGCAATTTGATAGGCTTGGTCTAGGTCAGTAACCTCTCTCAGAAATAACTCTCTCTTAATGTCTTCCCTAAGTCCAGCCCTAAATCTAGGCAAAGTGACCTCATGGGCTTCACTCACATCACATCTCATTAGGTATTCATCAAAGGTGGTTATGTAGTCTGAAATAGATCGGTTCCCTTGTTTCAAAGTCTGCCATTGGTCTAACAGATTTTGCTGGTATGAAATGGGTAGGTACTTGTCTCTAAGTTTCTCTTTCATACCCTGCCAAGTGGTTATGGGCTCTACATTTCGTCTTCTAGTGGTTAGCTCAATGTTCCCCCAGTATAACCTAGCTTGACGTATTAATTTCATCTTGGCAAACTTGAATTTCCTCTCCTCAGACATGGCATACCACTCAAAGTACTTGTCCATCTCACCCTCCCAATTAGAATACACCTTAGGATTTAAGCTACCATCAAAAGTGGGTGCATCTAACTTGATGTTCCGAATGAACCTATCATCTCTATCCTCAGGTTCTGGGTCAGGCCTCCTATGATTAGGTTCAGGATCTCGGTATAAAGGTCTTCTAGGCTCTTGGTGTGGGTGAGGTTGAGGCACATTAAAATCTAGGTCAGGAGTCCAGTTTCGATGCCTAGGTTCCTCTAGCACTTGGACTCGATCCCTAAGCTGGGCAAAATCCTCATGGACTTGTTCTTTAAACTGGGCAACAGTGGTAGTCACATCCTGACTCAGTTTGTTCATACTCTTAGTAAGAGCTCTAACCATGGCCTCTAAATCAGGTTGGGTTTAACCAGGTTGGTAGGGCACTCCATTCCGGGTAGACATGATGCAAGCAAACACACAAAATGAGACTCAACTGAACGACTACGGGCTAACTAGACCTAGAGCCCAAACTAGATGCCCAATCAGAGTGGCAAGCTAGCTTGTAGTAACTCAGGACTCAGCCAGGCAGGTGTAAGGGGAGTGTTAGATCCCTGAATGCCAATCCTAGACACCAATCAGAGATTGGCCAGGTAGGCGGACCAGCACACAAGCCCTTCGGGATGGAATCCTTGAACCACCGTTCTAGACACTGAGTACAAAGCACACACAGAGTAACCAGATAAACTGACTCAACACTAGCCTTGACCTGACTTGTTGATGTCCCTAGCCCACTAGGGCAAATTAGGTCTAATCAATTTTTAGATTAAAGGCTTAGGTTCGAATGAGTGGGTGGTGGTTTTGGGCTAAGGAGAGGTTATCAACTCCTCCCCTTATCTTAGATACTCAAATGCCCTTAAGATGAATTAAGAGATGAACACTCAAAATAATTGGATTGCAGAACACAAAAATAGAGTTGCAGTAATTTAATTCTTAGAAATCTCACAGACACCAATAAATCATAGGAAAATTATGAAAAATATTTTCAATTATACTGGTTTCAGAAAAACAAAAATTACTGAATTTGGAGTTAATTGCAGTGAGAAATAATTCCTGAAACAGGGCAATTACGGGTTGAAAATAGAGTACTTCCCCGTTTACAATTCCTGCTACGAAGTTATAACCCAACGGATCCCCTACACGCCCTAGGAACACCCCGTGGAATGGGAAGAGGAGGTTTGCACCTCGCTTCATTCCTAGGACTGGACGTCCTGGGGAGTCTACTTCGAGCAGACAAAGTAAAAAGAGAGAGACTCAAACAAGCAATCAAAACAGAAATCCTAGACAGGGCTCTGATACCAAAATGATGCAAAACAAAGAACAAAGAAGCGTATGCGGAAGTAAAAATTAAGATTAATTCTTTTCTTCTTTTTTTTTTTATATATTTCAGAAATTGGCTTTGACTCAAAGTAAAGTTAAACTAAGTTGAAGGAAACTAGGTAATGATTGAAAGCATAATTTAGAAAAACTAGGTTATCAGAGTAGTTCAGAAGTAACGGATCACTGGGGGTTGAGAAACTCCCAGACCTAGGGTTTCGCTCTGAACTTTCAACAGGACAGAAATAGAGAGGAGAGATGGGTTACCAACCAGACAGTGATCTTCACAGAATTTGGGTGGAAGAACTCTCTCAGGCAGATTGTTGGATCCTCAGATTCGGCTATCTTCGCAATGGATCCTCCAATACTGGTCTCGTGGCTGGGTCGGCTTCTCCTGGACTCAAGATCTGGGAAGAAGAGAAACAAATGATGGATTCAGAGACTCAGGGAAGGATTTACCAGTTCGAAGAACTTGAAGGCTGATGTCGCTGAGATCCGGATTCTCTTGAAGGCTGATTCGACTTCCTCTGGAAAGAGCTTTGGATCTGATGTATCCGGACTATAGCTGGATGCTGGTGGTCGGCCTGGACTTGGAAAGAGAGGCCGTGGGAGGTGGAATAGGCTAGGGTTTGGTGGATTGAAGTGGATGATGGGCGGCTAGGGTTTGGAGTAGAAGTGGCTAACCTAGGGTTTGGGTTTTGGAGATCTCACACCTCCTCAAGTTTCCTGGGGATCCCGGATTTACTCCCTTACGGAGCTCAACACCTGGATGCAAGTGCGGAAGAGAGAAAACACAAAGTTTGCTCACAAAAAAAAATTGGTTTCATTCATCTGATTTTTTTTCAAACTTACATAGGGGTTTAATTTATAGGCCATTACAAGAAAGTAGGGTTTTACATCTTCCCATGTGGGACTAAAGGAGGGGATCTTCAAATTAGGATATCAATCCCTACTCATATGGCCAGCCAATTAATTCCAAAGTTGATTGAAGCATCAAAAAAGGAAAGTGGGTGGTGCCTCCTTGTCTTGACCTCCAAGAAAATATTTTTTTCCTTCTATGCTTGGCCTTATCTGGAAGTGTTTGGGCGCCTCTTAACCTTGCCCTCCAAGAGAAAATTTGTTGCCTTTTATATCTGGCTTTAGTTGGAATGATTAGGGCGCCTCCTAACCTTGCTTTTCAAGAGAAATCTCCTTCCTTCCATGGCTCAACCCTTTTTGGATACCTCCTTTTCTTTCTTCCCAAGTTATGGCTCCTTCTAACTTTGTTTTGAGTATTTCTAGCAGGTAATGGGCACCTCCTTGAATTTCTCTCCAAGAGAATTTCTTCCCTTTCATAGTTTGGTTCTTTTGGGAAGTCTTGGGCCGCCCCCTTGATTTGTGGACCCCTGGTGGATTTCTCCTCAATTGGTGCATGAAAGAGGGGAGCTGCTATCTGTGGTGTGGGGACCAAAGCCTGCTGGATGGAGATGTGGCACCCCCTGGACTCAGGCGTATGGCTGGGAGTGTGGCGCCCACTTGCTTGGCCTTGGGAGAAAATGTAACACCCCAGGTTGAAACCCTAGTCCACTACTGAGTCAACATGACTCAACAAAATAAAAATGCAGGTAATACAGACTCAAACTAAAATTGAGTTGATCAAGTCAACCCTTATGATGCGAGACAGGGATTGGACTGGATCGCTGGTGAGCATGAAAGTCACCAGGGATTAGGATTTGCAAAGGAGGAAAGAAGAGGGTGCAGGGTTAAGAAAAAATACTGGGGTTCACATAGATTCCCCAAGAAGAACAAGCACATAGCAAAGGGGCTCACACAGATGCCCTAGAAGAATAAGCACATAGCCAAGGGGCTCACATAGATGCCCTGGGCTCACACAGATGCCCAAAATCAGGGATCACATAGAAACCCTGGGAAGATGGAGAAGGGATCATGCAGATACCCTAGGAGCACACAGATCCTTCACACAGAACAATAAAAATTTTATTCATCCATCCTCCTATTACAAAAGGCTGAGGGTGGTATTTATAGATTTTCCAACCCTCATTTGAATTTGAATACAAGATAAAAAGATAAGAACGAATCAAATTCAAATATAAGATAGGATAAGATAAGCCTATCCATATATCAATCCTAACCAACCAAATCCTAAATCAAATTCAAATATAAGATAGGATAAGATAAGCCTATCCATATATCAATCCTAACCAACCAAATCCTAATTCAAATTTTAAACAAAAGATAAATCCTAAATAAATTTATTCCAAAAATGCTTCAAGATCTGTTCCACTCCAAGAATTATGCTTGCTTCAAGATCCGTGCTTGAGATGTCCCCATCATTCTCCTATGGTGGGGTGAACTCGACTCCATCGAATCAGGCTGAGCGAGGTTGATGGAACTGAAACCAATCAAAAAGGACTCCGATGCTGAGCGAGGTTGATGACGGTGGCGGCCATGGTGGAGGAATGCGGCTAGCCAACGGAGAGCACTAAGGTGATCTGGTGGAGCATTCGATCTGAAGCTTGAGGGCGACGATGAATCTGTTGGGGTCGCCGGTTGTAGGTAGGGGAGATGTCGTTGACGGAGAGAAGAAGATGACCGCCGGTGGGCTCGGAGGTGATCTCTCCGGTGAGGTCGGCGGACCAGTCTTTCACGGAGCGGCTGGGAGCTAGGGTTGAGGATGGCTGGGGGGAGAATGGTCCGACGTCGATGTTGGGGAAGGATCCGTGGACGAGATTTGAAACAGGGAAGAAAGAGAATAGTGGGCCGGTGATGAAGAAGAAAAATCCTAATCCTTTAGCTCTGATACCACTTGATGCGGGACAGGGATTGGACTGGATCGCTGGTGAGCATGAAAGTCACCAGGGATTAGGATTTGCAAAGGAGGAAAGAAGAGGGTGCAGGGTTAAGATAAAATACTGGGGTTCACATAGATTTCCCAAGAAGAACAAGCACATAGCAAAGGGGCTCACACAGATGCCCTAGAAGAATAAGCACATAGCCAAGGGGCTCACATAGATGCCCTGGGCTCACACAGATGCCCAAAATCAGGGATCACACAGAAACCCTGGGAAGATGGAGAAGGGATCATACAGATACCCTAGGAGCACACAGATCCTTCACACAGAACAATAGAAATTTTATTCATCCATCCTCCTATTACAAAAGGCTGAGGGTGGTATTTATAGATTTTCCAACCCTCATTTGAATTTGAATACAAGATAAAAAGATAAGAACGAATCAAATTCAAATATAAGATAGGATAAGATAAGCCTATCCATATATCAATCCTAACCAACCAAATCCTAAATCAAATTCAAATATAAGATAGGATAAGATAAGCCTATCCATATATCAATCCTAACCAACCAAATCCTAATTCAAATTTTAAACAAAAGATAAATCCTAAATAAATTTATTCCAAAAATGCTTCAAGATCTGTGCCACTCCAAGAATTATGCTTGCTTAAAGATCCGTGCTTGAGATGTCCCCATCACCTTATTACAAGCCAAAAACCCTAATTCTTCGGGCAAGGTTAATCAAAGATCCAGATGGAGCTCTGAAGTCTTCTTCTGAGTCTGGTGCCCGCACCACAGATATAGTCTCACAAGGATCCATCTTAAATAACTCATAGTTATGCACAAGAAGATTGATTTTTGATGTTTTAACTTATGATGTGCCTTCCTGTGTAATTTCTAGCTTGTCCCAAATTTCTTTAGCAGAATTAAAAGTTGAAATTCTATTAAACTCATTTGGATCCAAAGCACAATACAATAATTTCCTTGCTTTGGCATTCAGCTCTGCTAATTTCATATCATTTTCATCCCAATCTTCTTCTGGTTTGGGAACCTCTACATCATTAACTCTAACAGTGGGTGTGTGAGGTCATTTCAAGATAATTTTTCATAAATGAAAATTTAAGGCTTGAATGTATATTTTCATTCTTGCCTTCCAATATGTATAATTAGTTTTGATAAAAAGTGGAGGTCGATTTGAGGATTGACCTTCGACCAATGAAGTGATCATGGGATGTGCCATCTATCTTTACTCTAATTAAATTTCAGAGACTTTGCTCTGATACAACTTGTTGTCCAGGTAGCTTCCTAAGATGGGTGAATTAGGATTAAAAATCTTTTCACAATTATGTACACTTTGAAATTCTTTTAGTGTTGTGGTGCAATATGTAATGCGAAAGTAAATAAATAAATGCAATAATAAAATGAAAGCACAAGAGCAAACACAAAGAGATTTAGAGTGGTTCGGAGCAACCAGCTCCTACATCCACTACCCAAGCACCACTTGGGATTTCCACTATATCCCCCAACTGAAATACAGTCGGATTGTTTTACCAGGCTCACAATCCAAACCTATACACTTTGGTTTTTCCAGGATTACCAAAGAAATCCAAACTCCCTTTGGTTTTGAACGGGATCACCAAAGAAACCCTAACACTTGGTTTTATACCGGGATCACCAAGAACCCAACTTAGGTTTTTACAAGTCTCACCTAAAAACCTTCAACCCTCTTTTAAGACACAGCCCCTTGCTGTTCTTATAGAGAAAACAAAGATAAAGAGAAATAAACAAGCAACTATAACAAACCAAGTCTATTTAAATGTTGCCGATGTAGATCAAAATGAAGCCTAGATTTGAATGCTCTTTAACACTCTTCAAGCTGCTTATATGCTTCTTCAATGAGTGGATTAAATGATGAAGTTGAGTTGGTGAAGCTTTGAATCCTAACTTGAAAGCTCTTGAAGTAGGTAGGTGAAAGACTTGAAGGCTCTCTGATTTCTCAAGATAAATCAATAATAATGCTATAATAATTGCTTAATCCCTCAAAAGCAATTCTTTTTATAGTTTTTCATAAGATATGGCCATTGTAGATCCTAGGGATTCATGAAAGAGCTGTTGGAGACGAATTTCAATTCAAAAATCACTTCCAGCAACTAGCCGTTGGAGTGCAGAAAATGGCTACTTGAGTCGGCTCGAGGTCCACGAGTTGGCTTAAAGTCTCAAACAACCTAAAACAAAATTTTGTAAGAGTCAGCTCTTCAGGCTGGAGTCAGCTCTTGCCTTCAATCAATTCAAAATAATAAATACCTAGAGTCGGCTCTTCAGGGCAGAGTCGGCTCGAGTTCTCAGTCACCAAAAATTCATAACTCTGGACGAGTCGGCTCTTGAGGCTTGAGTTGGTTCGAGTTCTCAGGCTTCAGAAATAAGTATTCTTCCATGAGTCGGCTCTTGGGACAAGAGTCGGCTCTTGATACTAAAACTCTAAAATTTCTCTGTGCCATGCCACAAGGAGTCGGCTCTTGATACATGAGTCAGCTCTTGCCAAGACTTCAATTGATGCTTCGAACTTCTCCAAAACTCTTCAACACTTGAATCAAACAAGAGCTAATCTAAATACTCTCAATTTTATAATTTTCAGCCCATTTTACAAGATTATAAGATTGATAAAATTAGGGCTTTTACAAGTTAAAGTTCATAAAAGTCCATACATAATTGAATTACCTCTCAATCAATTTGAAAACCAATTTAAACTAAAGGTAACCAATTTCCTGCAAAAACTTCTCAAGTAATTGAAAGAATTAGTATCAAATACATGATCCAATATTTTGTGATCATCAAAATCATTCCAAGGGTCAACAATCATTCTTTCCTTGGGCCTTCAGGTGGTGCTCCGAGCTGAGAAAGCCCCCCTCGCCTTCTTGGCTTTGATGCCGCTTATAGGAGGGGCATTTCTATTTCGAGAGAGACCACCCAGGGCTGCAAGTCCTAAAGCCTTGGTTGGATTCTTCACTTGGGGAAGCTCTGAGTGTTGCACCATGACCGTCGATGGCTATTGGTGGTGTAGCTGTGGACGTGGCAGCATGTCGCTAGGCGTCGGATCTGGGGGCACCCATGTCGTACCTCTCGCACCGCCTGTAGAAAGCTGCGGGTGACCAGGCTTTGCTTTATTATAATTCAAATATCTATTCTTCTAGCAGGAACTCCGTATTGAGGGCTCTACTCTAGGGTATGGACACGTCCCCAGTAGGGAGCGAGCCTCAACGGGGGGGCTCGCCCAATGAGCCTGACCTCGGCTGAGAACTGACCTTGGCAGGGAGCTGACCTTAAATGGGGGGCTCGCCCAATGAGCCTAGCCTCAGCTAGGAGCTGACCTTGACAGGGAGCCAACCTCAAACAGGGGGCTCGCCCAATGAGCCCGGCCTCGATTGAGAGCTGACCTTGGTAGGGAGATAGCCTTAGACCGGGGGCTCATCCAATGAGCACAGCCTCAACTGGGTGGCAAGTCTTCTGTTATCGTAGCCGACCGTGTGCTCCACGTCAATGGATGTCGCCACATCAGTATGAAACAAAGAACTATTCATGGAATCACACATTGATGCGGTTAGAATAATATGTCACACTTATGCAATGTAAGCCCATACCTTCAGGATGACGATTAGTTGGAAGACACATGCTCCACCTTCAAGGAAGAAGAGTAAGCTCTGCATGCAGCATATGTGTACTGCCTCAATAGGTAGTTCACATGGGGATACGGGTTTCTTCGCCTTCCTTCGAGGTGCTAGCCTCTCCAGAATAGTGTTGGCAGCACTGTCTCCTTCTTCACCTCCTTGAAGAACCACGGACTGCTTCTTCAACTCTTTGAGGAAATGCTGTTGAAGCACAGATGGTATTGGGTTTCAAGGGTTTCGATGGCATAGCAAAAGAATGGATTTCAAAAAATTTGATTCTTAAAAACCCTAAAAACTAGAAACCCTAAGCCCAGGATCCCTTATTCACTACAATCAACAAGTCATTAAATTAGGGTTATGAAGAATACCTAGAATGCTAATTCCTTTATCTTTTAATTAGGAACACAAGCGCATGCCCTCTAATGGTGATCCACATCGGAGTCAAGTCTATGAACCACTCCTAAACAGGTTGCTTAAGCCACTGGGATCTTTTGAAGGCCTTTCTTCCTTTGGTAGCCTCTCCTTCCTTGCCCTGGTCCTTGCCCTCCAGTAGAGCACTCTAAGCCCTTTCCAAAACTCTCTTCACTTTCATTTTCACTTCCTAATTCACTTTCTAAAACCCTCATCTTAAAATGAAGAACTTGTCTTAAAACAAGACCTAAATTCTAACAAGGGAGGAAGAGACAAGGAGAGTGTGGCAAAGTATGAGTGTAAGAATGCAGGAAAGAAAGGAATTTGTGATCCCATCGGCCTAAACACCGATGGCTATTTCTAGGAGAGGGGGAGGTGCTAGATAAACCTTATCATCAGCTATTGATCTGTCCAAACATAGATCATATAAGACCCTTCACTAAGAAGGAGTCTTATTTTGAAGCACCATGTCCCTTCTTACACCAAGAGACAAGATTTTTTGTCTCTTCGGTTCCTAGCCAAATTCTCCACATGCCACATGTGATTTTCTAGTTGTAGGAAGGCCAAGGGATGTGGCTATTGAATGAGAAGCATCGGTGATTTAAAGGGACATAAAGTAGAAGGACTCTGCTTACTTGAATTAGCACTAAAGTGAAGAGACGCGACTCTTCACTTTGCGCCAACTTCCTTCCATGCCATCTTTCCTTTATTTTACTGGTCAAAGACCATGCAATATGGGTGTCATATGAAAGAGGACAAAAAATAGTTTATCACCTTATAAGTGATTAACAAGCAGAAGAACTCTTGGTCCTTCTACGCCCCTTTAATTGTTAACCCCTTCATTTGGCACCAAGAGTCCTTCCAACTTAGGACTCTCCAAATAATCAAGATAAAGGCTGAATAAATCTGGTTAAAACCAGATTAGTGCTGCCCCACATTGGACTAAACCCAGTCCAGGATTCCCTCTAATTGGCTAGCCCATTAAGCAACCTTATAGACCCAATTCATTTGGGTTAGGAATTAGGTTAGCCTACACATGCTAGTGTGTAAACTAGCTAACCAATTAGCATCCCATGACCCTAATTGACTTCCTAGGCCAACTCCTTAATGTGTGTGACCCTTTGGGTTTCACATCTAGCTAGTAGTAGGTCTAAGTCCAAGTCAATTCGATCCAATTGAACCCGATTGACCTAATTAAGTCAAATTGAGCTGACCTAAGTTGCCAATTCGAACCAAACTTCGAATTGACTAATGAATTCAATCTAATTGATTCATGAAAACCCACAAGACATGACTGATGTCTAGTAATGTGTCATACCTACCCAAAAGATGAGAAATTTTGTAGAAAGTATTAAAATATCTTTCAGTGGAAAGTTACCGTGCAATTCAATCTTTCGATCTCTCTTTATCCCGAATAAGTGATGGGAATGGATCATTGTCAAATCCTAGCACTTAGTCATTTTGAATCTCAATTTGATAATGAAGACTCTACTGATAACTGATTAGAAACACTTCTAATGTCATCCTGCTTTGATCAAAGACTCCTTGAGTCATTAATCAAAGAGATTACTTAGGATAATATTTTGTCTTACTAGGAATGATCGATTCCTTGTTGGTCCACTCACATCTTTCATACACCTTTCAACATATCCGAGAACACCCCGTACATGACTCAATGCCATGAATGTATAGTAACCAAAAAATGGCTTTGTGTGTATGAGGAACCATGGTGACCTCAGGTCTAAAGATCACTTGCACTACTCCTAATATAAGAACTATCTCTTGACAAGTAGTAAGACTTCCATAAGATATTCTCAGTGCAGATCAGTTCAGTGAACTCAAACCTTAATGAGCACCCTTATCCTTGTATTAGTGTCTCTACACAAGTAGCTGTAAGACCAACCACCCTCTCCATCAAGCATACATAGGATAAGCTAGTCTTTCCGGAAATATCGATCCCTAAATCGATGATCCAACAATTAGGAACAATTTAGATAAGGGTTTATAGGAACTTAGGTCTCACCATTATGATCTCCATCATAATCCTAAATCCTTTGCCCTAACCTATGGGGTTCATCATAATCTTTGAATAAGACACAACAGTATGATGAAACAAAAAATGCCTTTAATTAATATAATAATGTCATACAAGAGTTAGAAGATTATAAAAATATCCTTACAAAGATTGGCTTTTAGGGTACTTTTCTTTCAAATGGAACGGGACTCTTGAGAACCCTTCCCAACTCTCTATCCCAAACCTTCAACAGAAGGTATGCGCTCAAGAATCCCTCCCAAAACTCAAACCCCTTCTCTGATAATCTCTCAAAGATCAAGTGTGAACTCTAACCATGAGAAAATGGCAGAGCCTCTTGATCTCCTTTTCTATTCTTCTAGCAGAACTCAGAATAGAACAAACTCACATGAACTAAAACAATTAACACCCAAATCTAATTTAATGAGAGATTATAAAGAGAGTTTGAGTCCTTTGGAATTTAGATGTTACAAACCCTTGGGATTCTGCAATAATAGCCATTAAAACCCTGAAACACTTATCATTATATCCCATAATAGCTGCAAGCATTAATGAAGCAGTTTCGATTTTCAGTAGAGTCCGTCGTCGAGTCGACTCGACTGTTCGAGTTGACTCGAGTGAATTTGCTCGAGTCGACTCCTCAAATGAGTCAACTTAAATGTAACTGATAATTTCTTGTCAAAACAAGTCTGATATGATTCCCAATCATTCCCATGCCAACATATCAAGAAGAAACCCCATGGTGGTGTGAGCACCAGGATCCGACAGAGGCTCCTCAAATCTCTATGGATCTCAGATTAGGGTTCCCCTTCTATGAGTCCTGTAATAAGGCCTTGAGCCAAAGCAATTTCATAATTTCTTATCAAAGTTTGTTTAGTCCTGTACCTTGACCAATTTGGGTCAAGTTAGGTCATTTGTCCTGTATTTGTTTGAGTCTGAGTTTGGACTGGGCCCAAGCCCAATTGAAGTCACCCTGGCTTTCTTAACCAAGTCAAGTTCTGGTGGGCCAACCCACCCCTTCCACTTGGAATAATGCCAACTCAGGTGCCACCTCAGCTACCTACATGGCGCCACATCAGTTGCCACTTGGGCATCCAAGGAGGGAAATAAGGTGGCACCCTCAAGCTTTCCACACACCATCCCCTTGCCTTTTTCTCTTGGGCGATATTGGTAGGAAGAAACACCATCCCCCTCTTCCCTCCCCCACATCACGCCTTGTTCCATCAAAAGAGGGGCGTTGAAGATCCTTGAAGAGACCAAGCCACAAAGCAAGCCCCCTTCCAAGCCTTCTTCCCAAAGTGTTCATGCAAGGATGGAAGGTCAAAGGACACACTCCCCTCTCCAAGCCCTCAACTATGCAACGCCCAAGGAGCTCTCCACTTGGTCGGCCTTGAATCACTCCAAGAAATGGCGTTGAAGAGTCCAAGGGAACACATCCCTTCAAGCAAGCCATGCCCCACTCTTTCATCCCAAAATGAGCATGCTAATGAAGGAAGTTAAGAGACCAATCCCCCTCTCCAAGCCTTCCCACATGCCACGCCCAATCCAAGTCTTTTGGTTGGCCAAAGAGAGGAGAAGTTGAAAATTTTGGGCGCCACCCATGAAGCTTGTAATTTGGTTTCATTTGAATTTCAAATGAGCCTTGGGTGCCTATTTAAAGGACCCAATCCCTCCCATGTAGAACTATTGAATGATTAATGAAAAAGAGATTAAGTTTTCTATCCTCCAACCCTTGTCGCCTAGACTAGGTTTGAGTGAAATTGCTTTCGTCCCCAGGGACGTCGAGTGGTGTGAGGCCACCTGTCCGTCGCCCCAGGGCGTCGTGAGTCCTTCATCCTCCTGGACGTCGAGTGGTGTGAGGCCACATTCCTTCATCCTCCGTGACATCGCAGGGTGCGAGGCCCCAAGTTATCTCCAACTTCAACTTCGGAATCCAGCCGGACGCCGGGCTCGAAGCCCCTTCTCAACTCCCTCTCAGTTCCTTTCTATGCATCTCCACATCTCACTGATCCTTCTTTTGTTTGCCTACAGGTCCTCCCTGGCATCTCGGGCATCGGAGATAGTCAGCTTTGCCATTGCGACCTCCTGACCCAAAGCCAGTGCTCCTACGGGTTCGACTGCTCAGGCATCTAGGCCGCATCCGCCGAGTTGAGCGATCTCTGCACTGGGCGCTTCAGAAGTGTGAGGTTTGCTTTCTCTTTATCTCCTAAGTAGATATTGTATGTCGAGCTAGTCCTACCGGGGTGTCTTAATCCCGGGGTCCTGTTCTCATTTTCACTTTTAGGGCTTTGAACTGCTAGCATAAGCTTACATTACTCTTCTTTCGTATTTCTTGCCTTTGCTTTTGTTCAGGAATCGAAACCCTAAAAAATATCTAAAACTCTTCAAACATAAAAAACAAAAAAAAACTCCTTGCATCATAAGCATCCATCCTAGCATCCCTAGCCCTAACCCCCTTGTTCCATATCAATCTTGGTATCAGAGCAAGGCTAGGACTAGTGCATTTTTTTGTTTCTTTCATTTTCTACATTCTGGTCAGCCCGTATATGGTCTGATCATTGGATTGTTTCTCTCTATAGAGACCTCTAAATTTCATGATTTCTATTTTGTTAGATCGATCTAAATTCAAAGTATTTTTTTCTATTTTCTCAGATTTTATTTCAGTTTGTTGAGTTTCTACAAGCCAAAATACTACCTGAGAAAATCTCAGGTCTGAAATTTCAGCAAGCATTTCATCTTTTGATTCACTCATCCATCTAGCTTGTTTCTTGCATGTTTTAATTCCTGCATTTTGTTTAGCATTCACCCATCTAAAAGACACAAAACAAAAAATAAGAAAAAAAATTCTAAGTCATTTCATTAGTCATTATTGTGCTTCATTTCACATAACTTATCTTAAGGGCATCAAATTAACATAGGGTCAGGATTTTATTACCTATCCCTAGACCAAAAACTACCACCCGACATATCGAACCCTAGCCATTAACTAAAATCGATTAGACGTTTAATCTGCTCTAGTGAGCTAGGGACACCCACGAAGTCGGGTCGACCCAAGTGCCGAGCCAAGCTAGATTGCTTGTTGGTGTGTGCTTGAGTAGCTGGTGTCTAGGCAAGTGGTTCAGGGACTAGAGCCCGAAGGGAAGTGGGTTGGTTCGCTTACCTGGCCAATTTCTAATTGGTGTCTAGGCAAGCAAAGAGGAACCTCCACTAACCTTACACTTACCTGGCCAGGTTCCAAGTTACTACTTCTAGGTTCATCTTCTTGGCTTTACATTTGAAGAGATCTCCTAGGTCTAGCAAACCGTAGCATCGTTTTATTACATGTGCACTAGATCAGGAACCTCTTTTCACCCACCTTCTCCACCCTCTACCGACACCATGGACCAACTGTGAGCTGACATTGGAGCCTTAACTCAATCCATGACCCAGTTAGGCAACCAATTGAATAATAGACTGGATCAAATAGAGGCCAGACTGAGACCCCTAGAGGAAGCTGCTAGGCCCTGACCTGAACCCAGTCCTGAGTCCCCTCATCCCAGGAGAAACATGCCACAAGACCCTTACTTTGAGGATGACTTTGGGAGAGACCCTGACCCCTTTGTTGATACCCATCCTAGGAGACCCAATCTGAAGGACCGTGAAGAAAGAGCCCTTAAGAGCATCAAGCTTGAGGCACCCACTTTCGATGGTAGCTTACATCCCAGGGTGTATGAAGATTAGGAGTCTACTATGGAGCAGTATTTTGACTGGTACTCTATGTCTGAGAGAACTAAGTTTAAGTTTGCCAAGCTCAGGTTGGTTCACCAAGCTAGGTTGTTCTGGAACAGTGTTGAAAACTACATAGAGCAGAAAGGTCAATTACCCATAACTGCCTGGGGGGAGATGAGAGATAAGCTTAGAAGGAAATACTTACCTGCATCCTACACCCAGAAACTGTTGGACCAATGGCAGACCCTAAGTCAAGGGAGTAAGAGTGTGGCCGATTACATCGCCAAGTTTGATGAATATGTTATGCGATGTAAGGTTGTTGAATCACCTGAGGTAACCCTGTCTAGGTTTAGGGTTGGCCTACACCCAGACATCCAGAGAGAGCTGTATTTTAGATCAACCAGAACCTTGGAAGAAGCTTACCAAGTTGCTAGGCTCTGTGAGCGTTTCCAGAGAGCTCCCACCTATAGAAGACCTGAGCCCTTTAGAAACCCGAGCCATATCCCTGGATCCACCCAAGGTTATAATCAAGCTTACCCGAGTCGACCAAACCCAAACCGAACTGACCCAAGTCGACCAAACCCAGCCCGACCCAGTCCTAGTCGTCCCAGCCTGAACCGACCCCAGTATAGTAGAGAGGAAAAGGGTAAGGCTATTGAAGTCCAGAGGAGACCTGATCCACAAGGTAAATGCTTTAGGTGTCATAAACCTGGTCATTTTGCTAGCCAGTGCACCGCCCCTGCCCTACTCATAGAAGAACCAGCTGAGACTGAACCCGAACCAACTGTAGAACCTGAAGAGGACATCTATGATCCCGAAAATCAGTTATTGGAAGGGCACGAGGGAGAGGAAGAAGTGTATGAATCTGAAGACCTTGTAGGGGTAGTCCAATGCATCCTAGCCCAAAACATAGTACAGGAAGACTGGTGTAGGACCAACATCCTACAGACCCTGATCAAGCTAGGAGATAAGGTTTGTAAGGTCATCATTGATAGTGGAAGCTATGTTAATGCCCTTTCCTTGAGTACAGTTAAATCTTTAGGACTAGCCACAGTTTCCCACCCCAACCCTTACAAAGTCTCCTGGATAGATTCAAATTCAATCCCTGTAAAGTCTAGGTGCCAAATCAAGATAAAAATAAGTTCCTATGAAGAATCGATTTGGTGTGACATCTTACCCATGGGTGTGGGTAGTATCATTCTAGGACGATCCTGGCTTTTCGACCATGATGCCACCCTTTATGATCGATCCAATACCTGTGTCTTTCTCCACCAAGGGAAAAAGATCACAATCAACCCAATCCAACCTAAGGACCCTGTCAAGAAAGGATCTAGTAGCCTTAAGGAGAAGAAAGCCGAAGTCAACCAGATCACACCTAAGGAGCTAGAGAAAGAGATTTTAGAGGGAGCCCTTGTTTGGATTCTAGCCACCAAGGAGAGTCACGAGCCAACCAATGTAGAACACCCGCAAGAGGTAGTAAAGACTCTGAAAGAATTTGAGGATGTTTTCCCAGAAGAATTACTTGATCAACTGCCACCCCTTAGGGACATCCAGCACGCTATAGATTTGGTCCCAGGATCCACTTTGCCCAACCTTCCCCACTATACGATGAACCCCACTGAATATCAGGAGCTTCAGAAACAAGTGGGAGAGCTACTTAGGAAGGGTTTTCTTAGGGAGAGTTTAAGTCCCTGTGCTGTCCCTGCCCTACTTACCCCTAATAAAGATGGGACCTGGAGGATGTGTGTTGATAGCAGGGCTATCAACAAAATTACAATCAAATATAGGTTTCCTATTCCCCGCCTGGATGATATACTCGATATGATGGCCGGTGCCACAATCTTTTCAAAGATAGACCTCAAGAGTGGTTACCACCAGATTAGAATTCGATCGGGGGATGAATGGAAAACAGTATTTAAGACTAAGGATGGTATGTTTGAATGGGTAGTAATGCCTTTCGGGTTGTCTAATGCGCCCAGTACCTTTATGAGAGTCATGACCCAAGTCTTGCACGAGTTCACTAGAAAATTCCTTGTAGTGTATTTTGATGACATCTTGATCTATAGCAAGACCAAAGATGACCATCTTCACCACTTAAGGTTAGTCTGCCAAACCCTTAGGGAGAATAGCCTTTACGCCAACCCTAAGAAGTGTGAATTTATGACAACTAGGGTTATCTTCTTAGGCTTGGTAGTTATCCTTAAAGGAGTTTCAGCCAACCCCGAAAAGGTTAGAGCTATAGTTGAGTGGCATGTCCCTTTTAGCATCCATGATGTACGTAGTTTCCATGGCCTAGCCACATTTTATAGATGATTTATTTGGGGATTCAGTTCAATTGTAGCACCGATAACTGACTGCATCAGGAAGGGAGGTTTTCAATGGACTAAAGCTGCAGACAAAGCCTTCATTGAAATTAAGGATAGAATGGTACAAGCACCTGTCTTGAGATTACCAGATTTTTTTAAGGTTTTTGAGGTTGCTTGTGATGCTTCGGGAGTTGGGATTGGTGGAGTACTTAGTCAGGAAAATCACCCTGTGGCCTTCATTAGTGAAAAACTTAATGAGGCCAAAATTAAGTACTCGACTTATGATAAGGAGTTTTATGCAGTCGTCCAAGCCCTTAGGTATAGGAGGCACTACCTTTTACCCCATGAGTTTGTCCTATTTTCAGACCATGAAGCCCTTCGATACCTGAACTCCCATAAGAGATGAACCCTAGGCACGCTAAGTGGGTTGAGTATATCCAAGCCTATACCTTTATGTTTAAACATCATGCTGGTACTAAAAATAAGGTAGCTGATGCCCTTAGCCATCGTGCCCTTTTGTTAAACACGGTTAGGACAGAGGTTGTAGGATTTGACTGACTTAAGGAGCAATATGAATCTTGTCCTGACTTCAGTGAGATCTTCCAGTCTAAGCTTCAAGAACCATTTAGTGCCCATAGTGACTATACCTTACAGGATGGTTATCTTTTCAAGGGTAATAAGTTGTGCATTCCCAAGACTTCACTCCGAAATTTTTTAGTGTGGGAAACCCATGCGGGAGGCCTAGCTGGTCACTTTGGTAGGGAGAAGACCATTCTAGCTATTGAAGACCAGTTCTTTTGGCCTAGCCTTAAGAAAGATGTTGCCAATATTGTCTCTAGGTGCCGAACCTATGCTGTGGCCCAGCAGTAGAGATAGAATACTGGCCTTTACACCCCCTTGCCCGTACCTAGCCACCCTTGGCAAGACCTCAGCATGGATTTTGTGGTAGGATTATCCAAGACCGCAAGGAAGCACGATTCTGTCTTTGTAGTAGTGGATAGGTTTTCCAAAATGGCTCATTTTATACCCTGCTCCCAGACCCTAGATGCTTCCAAAGTTGCCAAGCTTTTTCTGGAACATGTGGTTAAGTTACCTGGCCTACCTAAGACTATAGTGTCCGATAGGGATGTCCGCTTCACTAGCTATTTCTGGAAAACCCTTTGGCACCTCCTAGGAACCAAGCTCCAATTCTCCACTGCCTACCACCCGCAAACCGATGGTCAAACTGAGGTGGTCAACCGCAGCCTAGGAAACCTTCTTAGATGCTTGATAGGTGAACATACGGGAAATTGGGATCTTCTTTTACCTCGAGCCGAGTTCACCTACAACAACTCTATAAATAGGACCATCGGGAAGAGTCCTTTTGAAGTTGTCTCTAGATACAAGCCTAACCGACCTCTTGACCTAAGTCCCCTATCCATCCATGCACGTGTCTCTGAGTCAGCTGACTCACTTGCACAGCATATTAGGGACATGCATAAAGAAATTAGCCAGAAAATTAATATAAGTAATAACACATATAAAAGACTTGCTGATTCCCGAAAGCCAGCAAAAGAGTTTTAAAAAGGGGATTTTGTAATGATTAGGCTTCGGCCTGAACGGTTTCCACCAGGAACCGTTAAGAAGCTTCAGGCTCATGGGGCAGGTCCCTTTAAAGTGATTAGGAGAATGGGCCCTAACGCCTATGTGCTACAATTACATCCGGATTATGGAATTAGCTCAACATTCAATATCTCTGACTTAGTCAAGTATAGAGAACCCGCAAACATACCCAGTGAGTCGTTTGGGCCTGACCTCCCTTTTGAGAGTGAACCTGAACCTAAGTGTCCACCTCCAAATATACATGAGCAAGGAGAGCAGATCGAGCATGTCCTGGATGACCAAGCCATCACTACCCGGGGCAAGGGCTACCAGCGTTACCTGGTCCGATGGCAAGGCCGACCCGAATCCGATGACTCGTGGATCACACGGGAGGACTTGCAGCGCATCGACCCCGACATCCTGGAAAGATACCAAAGCCAAGCTAACCCCTACTCGACAGGGTCGAGTTCCTCCTCTCCCGGGAGAATTGATGTGGGCACCAGGATCCGATAGAGACTCCTCAACCCTCTGTGGATCTCAGATTAGGGTTCCCCTTCTATGAGTCCTGTAATAAGGCCTTGAGCCAAAGCAATTTCATAATTTCTTGTCAAAGTTTGTTTAGTCCTGTACCTTGACCAATTTGGATCAAGTTTGGTCATGAGTCCTATATTTGTTCGAGTCTGAGTTTGGACTTGGCCCAAGCCCAATTGAAGTCACCCTGGCTTTCTTAACCAAGTCAAGTTCTGGTGGGCCCACCCACCCCTTCCACTTGGAATAATGCCAACTCAGGTGCCACCTCAGCTACCTACGTGGCGCCACATCAGTTGCCACTTGGGCATCCAAGGAGGGAAACAAGGTGGCACCCTCATGCTTTCCACACGCCATCCCCTTGCCTTTTTCTCTTGGGCGACATTGGAAGGAAGAAACACCATCCCCCTCTTCCCTCCCCCACATCATGCCTTGTTCCATCAAAAGAGAGGCATTGAAGATCCTTGAAGAGACCAAGCCACAAAGCAAGCACCCTTCCAAGCCTTCTTCCCAAAGTGTTCATACAAGGATGGAAGGTCAAAGGACACACTCCCCTCTCCAAGCCCTCAACTATGCAATGCCCAAGGAGCTCTCCACTTGGTCGGCCTTGAATCACTCCAAGAAATGGCGGTGAAGTGTCCAAGGGAACACATCCCTTCAAGCAAGCCATGCCCCACTCTTTCTTCCCAAAATGAGCATGCTAATGAAGGAAGTCAAGAGACCAATTCCCTTCCCCAAAACTTCCCACATGCCATGCCCAATCCAAGTCTTTTGGTCGGCCAAAGAGAGGAGAAGTTGAAAATTTTGGGCGCCACCCATGAAGCTTGTAATTTGGTTTCATTTGAATTTCAAATGGGCCTTGGGTGCCTTTTTAAAGGACCCAATCCCTCCCTTGTAGAACTATTGAATGATTAATGAAAAAGAGATTGAGTTTTCTATCCTCCAACCCTTGTCTCCTAGACTAGGTTTGAGTGAAATTGCTTTCGTCCCCAGGGACGTCGAGTGGTGTGAGGCCACCTGTCCGTCGCCCCAGGGCATCGCGAGTCCTTCATCCTCCTGGACGTCGAGTGGTGTGAGGCCACATTCCTTCGTCCTCCGTGATGTCATGGGGTGCGAGGCCCCAAGTTATCTCCAACTTCGACTTCGGAATCCAGCCGGACGCCGGGCTCGAAGCCCCTTCTCAACTCCCTCTCAGTTCCTTTCCGTGCATCTCCACATCTCACTGATCCTTCTTTTGTTTGCCTATAGGTCCTCTCTGGCATCTCGGGCATCGAAGACAGTCAACTTTGCCATCGTGACCTCCCGACCCAAAGCTAGTGCTCCCATGGGTTCGACTGCTCGGGCATCCAGGCCGCATCAGCCAAGTTGAGCGATCTCTGCACCGGGCACTTCAGAAGTGTAAGGTTTGCTTTCTCTTTATCTCCTAAGTAGATATTGTATGTCGAGCTAGTCCTACCGGGGTTTCTTAATCCCAGGGTCCTGTTCTCGTTTTCACTTTTAGGGCTTTGAACTGCTAGCGTAAGCTTACATTACTCTTCTTCCATATTTCTTGCCTTTGCTTGTGTTCGGGAATCGAAACCCTAAAAAATATCTAAAACTCTTCAAACATAAAAAACAAAAAAAAATTCCTTGCATCATAAGCATCCATCCTAGCATCCCTAGCCCTAACCCCCTTATTCCACATCACATGGTGTGTGACCCCATAGGTTCAAACACTAAACTGGTAGCATAGGAACATTTCCAATACCAGCCAAAGTTGCCATCTAGTAATGACACCCGGCATTCGGATAGGTTGAAGGTTGCAGAGCAACAAGAACCTATTGCATATAGAATACCACTGAACTTATTCCTTTAATCTCCTAATGCTCTGGATGGCTTAGGGTTAAACTGCCCAACCCTAATAAGTCCGTCTCAATATGTCTCAAACAAATAATCCTTGTAACTCCTTTCAAGGAATGCCCTGGCCAAGGTCTTTCTCAATTAAGGCATATTAAGCATTCAATCCAAACCATTTGGAGAGATTAATCCTATCTCAATCCTACTATCGCTACATAAGTACTTGACTGTACTCAATAACCTTCCATCACCCGATTAGAAATTCGGGTAGTCCAGCATCTAAGCACAGTGAGTTACTTGCAAGCTACCATAGTGATCTCAAGTCAGAGGAATAATTCATGTCCACATTCTAATACAAGACTTCTCTTTAGCAGAAAGAGAATCTCGCATGAGGGTCACACTCAGTGAAGTGTCGAACACAACACCTGATGTCATACCAGCATCTCCATGCTACTTGGTTAAGAGGACAACTAACAGATATGACATCAATGACCTACTCTTGATACACCATTATCCTGAAATGTCATATCCTTTGGTTACGAACCAGTTTATGAACTACATGATGCATCCTCTCTACATCGCATACAAGGTAGCTTAAAGGACATCATCACACAAGAGTTCAATTAGGAAGATGATATGTGATGAACAACCAAAATAAACTTTTTATTCAATTCAATATTTTATATACATATACATGAGTTGCACAACCATCTACAACCCAGACGATTGGCTTTGGAATACATTTCCCAACAACTCCTACCTAGACTTAAGCTAATCAAAACAAAATCTAATTCCAATCTTCCATTTGCAATCATCGAACTCTTGTATTCTAATGGCTTTAGTGAAGGGGTTGGCCAAGTTCTCCTTACCATCGATCTTCAGAAGCTCGATGTCACCTCATTCAATAATCTCCCGGACAAGGTGATAATGATGCAGAATATGCTTGGTCCGCTGGTATGATTTTGGCTCTTTGGCTTGATGCTACAATATATTCTGCCTCGCAAACAGAATCAACCACTGTATGCTGCTTGGAACTTTTCCAGCAGACTGCTCCGCCATTAAGGGTAAACATAAAACCAGACACACTCTTACTATCATCTCTATCTAACTGAAAACTGGAGTAAATGTACCCGACAAGCCTTAGGTCAGAATCTCCATAAATAAGCCATTCGTCCATGGTATTTCTCAATACTTAAGGATGTTTTTAATAACTTTCCAATGAACTTCACCTAAGTCAGACTAGTATCTACTCACTACCTTAGTGAGTATGCCATGTCTAGTCTAGTTGATGGGGGACAATAATGAAATGATGCATCCCTAATGGAATAAGTAATGACTAAATAAGAAATGAAGTAAATAGATGTAGCTATTCAAAGTAAAGAAGTAGGATTTTTATGATAGGATTCTAAATATTAAACTTGACTAGAAATAAAACCATTCAAAGTAAATAAGAGGAGGACCTTTGTGGTTAAGAAACCACTCAGATTGGGCTAAGTTAATCTTAATATTTCAGATATGAAAGTTTATCTAGAGAGGGATATCCGGCAATCAATATTTCAAAATGTGGAATTTGAAATGCTCAAAGAGGAAGTTCCTAGATGATAAGGAGATTGCTCTAGGTTGCAAAGCTTCTTGTATCCGGCTTCTGACACGGTAGACCTTCTTCTTTGGAACCTGGTAGCCCAAGGGATCCTGCAACAAAGAGATGTGAAGGGGATTAGAGGATAGATTGAAATGGGAAATGGAGAGAAGAATCTTTGAAATGAGAATGGAAGCTTGGACTAGTCTTGGCGAGGATCTTCTATGGCATCTTTGGATTGAAAACTCCTTGTCGGATTGTATGAAGAACTCCTTAGCGGATTGGAGTCATTGGAGATGGAGGAGATTAAGACTAAACATAGACTAAACTAAGGATCCTTTGGTTGGCCATATGGATTGTAAGGTGGAAGGGATGAAGCTAAGATGGTTGTATGGAGATGGAAGGGAAGATCACTCTAGGCCTCACGCCCACATTCTCACAAGGGACCAAGCTAATAAGCAAGGGAAATTTCAAGAAAAGTTTTCATTCTTCATTGATTCATCATGATGAATACAATAAGGTTTCGAGCCCTTTTTTTATAGACCACCAAGCCATTTGAAATTCAATTTCAAATTTCAAACAACAACAAAATAAATGGAGAAAATAGTGGGCGTCTCATGAAGACGGGCGGCATTTATGGAGATTTTGTGGGCCATTTCAAATTCATTCTTCTCTTGGGCGACATTCCTTAGTGAGGTGTCTTGGTGATGTGGCAAGAAGGAATGATGAAGTAGCTTCCAAGTTGGTGATCCCATGGTCCATGCGCCCACTAGCCTTCTTGACTTGGTTATGCTGAAACCAGATTGGACTTGGCTGAACTCATCTTGACTCAATTACAATGAAGAACCCAATTAAAATAAGTACAGGACTCAATTACCAAAATGAAATAAATACAGGACTAATAGACCCAATTAAAAGTTATTACAGGACTCGAACTCTCAATCTTCAAACCATAGAGAATCTTGCCTAATTTGTATTGATTGAAGTCTCTTCCTGAACCTGGTGCTCGCACCAATTATGCCCGGATGGGAGGAACTCGACCCTGTCGAGTAAGGATCAGCCTAATTGTGATACTTTCTAGTAGGTCTGGATCAATTTGCTGTAGATCCTCTCGAGTGATCCAGGAGTCCTCAGATTCTGGTCGGCCTTGCCAACGAACCAGATAATGTTGATAGCCCTTACTTCTACTGGTAATCACCTGGTCATCCAATATATGTTCAACTCTATCTCTCCGATCTAGTGGAATTGCTGGTGGACACTCAGGTAGGGTTTCGCTCTCAAAGGTAGGATAAGGCCCAAAAGGCTCTCTAGGAATTAATGCTGGCTCTTTATATTCTTTCATATCAGAAATATTAAATGTTGAACTAATGCCATAATCTGGTGGTAACTCTAATACATATGCATTAGGTCCAATTCTCTTAATTACTTTGAAAGGTCCAGCTCCCCGGACATGCAGTTTCTTTATAGTTCCTGGTGGGAACCTTTTAGGTCTAAGTTTAATCATTATAGAGTCCCCTTCATTAAATTATTTCATTCATTTACATGAATTAGCCATATGCTTATAGACTTCATTGCTCATTTGAATCTTTTTACTAATTTCCTTATGCAATTCCTAGATATGCTATGCATATGACTCGGCAGACTTAGATACTCGTGCATGTGAGGGTAAAGGAATGAGGTTGATAGGTCTCCTAGGTTTATAACCATGAACAATCTTAAAGAGACTTTTACCAGTAGACCTACTAACCGAACTGTTGTAAGCGAATTCAGCATGAGATAAAAACAAATCCTAGTTTCCCAGACTTTCTCCTACAAGACACCTCAATAAGTTCTCTAGACTTCTATTTACAACTTTGGTTTGTCCATCAGTCTGAGGGTGGTAGGTAGTGAATAATTTTAATTTGATTCCTAACAAATGCAATAGGGTTTTTCAAAAGTAACTAGTGAATCGGACATCCCTATCGGACACTATGGTTTTAGGAAGGCCATGTAATTTAACCACTCCGTCTAGAAAAATTTTGGCCACTCTAAAGGCATCAAAGGTTTGGGAGCAAGGAATGAAATGAGCCATCTTTGAAAACCTATCGACCATAACAAATATCGAATCATGTTTTCACTGGGTCTTAGGTAGGCCTAATACAAAATCCATGCTGAGATCCTGCCAGGGGTAATCGGATACTGGTAAAGGTGTATAAAGTCCAGTGTTTTGCTTCTGCTGTTTGCCAACAGTACAAGTTCGACATCTGGCCACTATCTGGGCAACTTGTCTCTTAAGTCCTGGCCAATAAAACATGTCCTCAATAGCTATAATGGTCTTATTCCTACCAAAGTGACCAGCTAAACCTCCAGCATGGGTCTCCCAAACTAGAAAATCTCTTAAAGAAGTTTTGGGAATACAGAGCTTGTTCTCCTTAAACAAAAAACCATCTAGAAGGGTATACTCAGTGTGGTCACTAAATGGTCCTTATCTCAAAGCCTGGTAAATTTTACTAAAGTCTGGATAGGTATCATACTCATCCTTAAGTTTCTCAAATCCAACGACTTCAGTGCTAACCGAATTCAGAAGCAAGGCTCTACGACTCAAGGATCGGCTACCTTATTCTCAGTTCTGGCATGGTGCTTCAGGTCAAAAGTGTAGGCTTGGATATATTCTACCCATTTGGCATGCTTAGGATTCAGCTTTTTCTGGGAACTAAGAAATCTAAGGGCCTCATGATTAGAGAATAGGACAAATTCTTGTAGTAGAAGATAGTTCCTCCAATACCTTAAAGCTTGTACTACCGTATAGAGCTCCTTATCATAGGTGGAATATTTAAGCTTAGCCTCATTTAACTTTTCACTAAAGAAAGCTATGTGGTTTTCCTGGCTTAAAACTCTGCCTATTCCAACTCTGGATGCATCATAAGTGACCTCGAATACTTTGAAAAAGTTGGATAACCTCAAAATTGGTGCTTGTGTCATTTTATCTTTTATCTCTAGGAAGGCTTTATTGGTTACTTTGGTCCAATCAAAACTACCTTCCTAATGCAATCAGTTATTGGGGCGACAATGGAGCTAAAGCCTTGAATGAATCTCCTATAGAAGGTGGCTAGGCGAAGAAAACTATGAACATCATGAACAGTCTTGGGAATGGGCCACTCAACTATGGATTTGATCTTTTCAGAATCAGTCGAAACTCCATCAGGGGTGACAATGAAGCCTAGAAAAGTGACTCTATGGGTCATGAACTCACATTTCTTCAAATTAGAATAGAGATTCTCTTTTCTAAGGGTTGCACATACTTGCCTAAGGTGGTCTAAGTGGTTTTTCTTAGTCCTATTGTAAATCAAAATGTCATCAAAGTATACCATAACAAATTTTCCTATAAAAGCTCGTAGGACTTGGGTCATGATCTTCATAAATGTACTAAGAGCATTGGACAATCCAAATGGCATCACTACCCATTCAAATAAACCATCCTTGGTCTTAAAAGCAATCTTCCATTCATCCCCGAGTCTAATCCTCACTTGATGATAGCCACTCCTAAGGTCAATTTTAGAAAAGATAGTAGCTCCAGCCATCATATCTAACATGTCATCTAATCAGGGAATAGGAAATCTATACTTCACTATGATTTTATTGATGGCATGACTATCAACACACATCCTCCAAGTGCCATCTTTCTTAGGTGTTAACAAAGCTAGGACTGCACAAGGACTCAAACTTTCCTTAATAAATCCTTTCCTAAGGAGGTCCCCTACTTATCTTTGTAATTCTAGGTGTTCTGTAGGGTTCATCCTATAATGTAGAAGGTTTGGTAAGGTTGCTCCTTGGACTAAATAAATGGCATGTTGGATATCCCTAAGTGGTGGAATGTGGTCCGGTAGGTCATTAGGAAATACATCCTTAAAGTCTTCTAACACTTCAACCACTTTCTAAGGGTGTTCTTTCTAGGAAGGCTTTTGAATTTTCTTAGTGGTTAAGATCCAAATAGGTGTACCCTCAGTGAGCTCTTTCTCAATCTCTTTTGCAGTTATCAAATTTACTCCAGTCTTCTTTTCCTTTAGGTGGCTCGATCCTCTCTTAGTAGTGTCCTTAGGTGGTGTAGGGTTGATCACAAACTTCTTTCTAGAGTGCATGTATGAATAAGAATTAGATTGGCCATAAAGGGTTGCATCATGGTCAAATAACCAAGGTCAACCTTAGATGATACTACTCACTCCTATTGGTAGGACGTCACACCACACTTTCTCCTGATAGGACTACAATTAGAATTGGACTAGACACCTAAGCTTGATAGGAATTGAGGTGGAGTCTATCCAAGAAACCTTATAAGGATTTGGGTGGGGAACTGTGGCTAAGCCTAAAGTTTTGACAGCACTAGTGGATATGGCATTTACACAACTCCCACTATCTATGATTATCTTACACGCCTTATCCCCTAACTTGACAAAGGTTTGTAGGATGTTAGTCCTACGCCAATCTTCCTGGGTCTCAATCTGGGTAATGATGCATCTAACTACTCCCAAAAGGTCAGGCTCTATAAAATCCTCGTCACCTTCATATTCCTCTACCAAATTATTCTTAGCCTGATATACTTCCTCAACACAATCATCTAGGGGCTCTATGGGTTCAGGCTCATTTTCCTCTATTTCTCCAATATGCAAAGCTCTAGTTGGGCAATTGCTAACATTGGCCTATCTTATGACATCTGAAGCAAGGAGCATTAGGATTTGGGGTTCTCTGAACTTCTGGTGCTTTACCTCTATCATCTTTATGAGTCAGAGGTGTACCAGGGTTGGGTCGATTAAGTCACATCTGACTTGGTCCTGGCTGCTGACTAGGTGCACTAGTTCTAGGGGGTTCTGGTCTATGATAAATTGGTCCCCTATTAAATCTCTCAGCATCTTGTACTACCTGGTAAGCTAGCTCTAAATCATGGACTTCTCTCAAGAACAACTCCTTCTGGATCTCTTCTCTTAATTTGGCTCTGAATCTAGACAGGGTAACTGATTCAAACTCATCGACATTGCATCTCATCACAAACTCATCAAATTCTGCAATGTACTCAACTACACTCTTGGTTCCTTGGGTCAATCTCTGCCACTGGTCTAAAAGTCTTTGGTGGTAGGACATGGGAAGGTACTTTTCTCTAAGCCTAAGCTTCATTACCCTCCAGGTTACTATGGGAACATCATCTCTTTGTCTAATAAACCTTTCAACATTTCTCCAATACAGCCTGGCCTGACGGACTAGCCTAAGCTTCGCAAACTTGCACTTCCTCTCCTCAGTAATGTTATACCACTCAAAATACTGGTCCATCTCTCCCTTCCAATCTATATAAACCTTTGGATCTAGATGCCCATCAAAAGTGGGCACTTCCAAACTAATGTTCCTAAGGGTTCGATCATCATGGTCCATTTGATCCTGATTGGGTCTCCTAGGATTTGGCTCATAAGTTGGGTCATGGTGTGCTCTCCTATGGTTCGGGTCATGGACTTGATCAAGGTTTGGTCTCCTAGGATTTTGCTCAAGGAAGGGTCTTGATGAGGCCTCCTAGGGTTTGGTTCAGGGAAAAGGTCTTAGTGCGGAGCCCTTCTAGGGTTGACAGGTGTACGAAACTCTGGTTCAAGCTCTAATTCATTATAGACTTCATGGGTTCTTCTAGGGGTACGAGCCTCTAACTGGTCAAGCCTAGCAGTGATGAGGGCCATTTGATCAATCATGATTTGGTTGGTCTGGGCCAATTGGTCAGTCAGGTTTTGGTTCAGTCGGGCCATTTGATCATTCAAGGTTTCCATTAAGGTCTCAAAATTTTGGTCCATGGTTGCACTCGATTGAGCTTGGGTTTGTTGGTAGGGTGCTCTTGATCTAGTTGCCATGCGCACACGGACTCAAACTCGGGCTAGGGATTTGCTAGACCTAATAGCTCAAGTAAGGTGAGTCGACTAGGTACAACCAAATCTACAGCTATCCTATCCACTGGCCAGGTAAGGAATGGGTCTATGGGAGGCTCCCCCAGCTCTTGCTGGGTCCTAATTAAAAACCATAGGAACCGCTTAGGGCATTTGCCACTTGACCCCTAGCCTAGACACCAGCTTTCACTAGTTTTTCCAAATGACTTGAACTAGACCTGTGCATGTCCTTGGAAATTAGAGTACTACTCAATTTTAATTAAAGATTGGGTTCGCTTAGCTTCCAGAAGTGTCCGGAGATTAGAGAACGGCCTTGAGAGGTTGATCAGTCAGCACCACGATAGCGTGGGCCTGGAAGTATGGCCGTAGTCACTTTGTCGCAATCACTAAAGAGTATATCAACTTCTGCATCCTTGTATATCACATTTTTGTGTCATGTAGGATCTTGCTGATTTAGTAAATCGACTTTTGGGACCCGTCTTCTTCCTTCCGGACAAGAACTGAACTCACTGCTTCGTCTAAAGTAGAGAGGTACACGTAGAGGACCTTGCCTTCTTTTGGCTTGGAGAGTAATGGCGAGGTCTCTAAATACTTCTTCAATTTCTCAAAGGCAACATGACAGTCTTCGGACCATTCGAAGCCATTTGATTGCCGAAGTACCTTGAAGAAAGGAAGACATTTCTCGGCTGACCGAGAGATAAATCTGCTTAGGGAGGCAATCCTCCCTGTCAACTGTTGGACTTCTTTTTTACATGAGGGATGTCTCATATCCTTCAAGGCCTGGATCTTCTCGGGGTTGGCCTCAATCCCTCGTTTGGTGACAAGGAAGCCTAGGAATTTACCCGATGTGACCCTGAAGGTGCACTTCACCGGGTTTAACTTCATGTGGTAGCACTGGAGAGCGCTGAATGACTCCTCCAAGTCACGGATGTGGTCTCTCCGGTGGAGACTCTTGACGATCATGTCGTCAACATAGGCCTCCATATTTATTTCCAGTTGCTTTTCAAACACCTTATTGATGAGTCTTTGAAATATTGCTCCGGCGTTCTTGAGGCCGAACGGCATCATCCTGTAGCAGTAGAGACCTTTATCAGTGATGAATGCCATCTTCTCCTCATCTTGTGGATCCATTCTGATTTGGTTGTAGCTAGAGAAGGCATCCATAAAGCTCAGCAACTGGTGGCCGGCGGTAGCGTCAACCAGTTGATCAATCTTTGGAAGAGGGAAACTATCTTTTGGGCAAGCCTTGTTGAGTTCTGTATAGTTGATGCAGATCCTCCACTTGTCGCTAGCTTTCTTCACCATTACCACATTGGCTAGCCACTCGGGGTAGTGGGCCTCTCTGATGAACCCTGCCTTAAGGAGCTTGCCAACCTCTTCATCAACAGCTTGCTATCTTTCAGGGATGAAGCTCCTCTTCTTCTGTCACACCAGCTTGTACCCAGGGGTTACTTCCAGCTGATGAGTAATCACTTTGGAGGGAATCCCGGGCATGTCCAAAGCCGACCAGGCGAAGACATCGGTGTTGTCCCTGAGGAAATGGATCAGCTTCGTTCTGGTTTCCTTATCAAGGTGCTCCCGATTTGCATAACTCTGGAGGGATCTTCCTCTTTCAAAGGTATTGGGATGGTCCTCTCCATGGGTTCACCAAGGTTTATGGTTGAATCCCTCGAATCCAGCTGATCCAAAGTAGTCGAATCCTTGAAATGCCTATCTTCAATCATTAGACATTGTCGTGTCATCCTCTAGTTCCCTCTAACTTCTCCAACACCATGCCTGGAGGGGAAGCATACCAAGAGATAGTGAGAGGAGATCATGGTCCGGAACCTGTTCAAGGTGGGCCTCCCCAGAATAATGTTGTATACAGAGGGATCTGGACCACCATGAAGTTGATCGGTAATGCTTTTGTCGAGGCTCGGAGCTGAGGGTTACAGGCAACACTACCTCCCCTTCGACATAAACTTGGTTGCCCCCAAAATCGAAGAGTGGTATGGGGGATCTTTGCAGTTGATGTCTAGGCAAACACATTTTGGAGAATGCATCATATATCAAGATATCAGTCAAACTTTCATTATTAATAAGAACTCTCTGTAGATCATAATTGGCCACTATAGCCAAAATTACAAGAGGGTCGTCGTGCGAGAGCCGAACTCCCGCAAGGTTGTCGTCGGAGAAGAGGATGGAGTTGTTATCTTTCAGTCACTTTGAAGCTTCATCTTCATCCCGTCTCTAGTTGGTGGGCTGGTGTATCATCCCTAAACCTCCATTGGTGGGCCTTTGATTTGGCAATTCGGCCTCTTCGGGAGGTGGCTGGGGAACGGTTGCTTCCGACCGGGGTCCCTGGCGACCGATGTACCATCCCAGGTATCCTCTCTTGATGAGATCCTCGAACGCATCCCTCAGCTGGATGCATTCTTCTGTGTTGTGGCCGTGGTCCCGGTGGAATCGGCAAAATTTGTTCCCGTTCCTTGCGAAAGAGGAGGCCTTCATGGGATGGGCCGTTGGAGATAGTTTTCTTTTTCTATCTCCATGAGGATCTTCTCTCGAGGGAGGTTGAGGGGGGTATAGGAGTCGAATCTTCCTCCCAATGCTCTGGGCTTGGGAGGCCTCTCCGGCGGTCTACATATCTGCCACCGTTGTTATTGGAAGTTTGGGGGCCTTGCCCCCTGTTATTCTTCTTCTTTGATGGGGGTTTCCCTTCAATCAAACATCGATTCGCCACCTACTCTTCAGCATCGGCGTATTTCTGAGCCCTTGATAGGAGCTCAACGTAGCTTTTAGGAAACTTTTTGTCCAGGAAAGAAGTAAGCCTGGAGGTTCGAAGCCCCTTCTTCAGTGCTGACATGGCCACGTGCTCGTTGAGATCGGGGATCTCAAGCATGGTCACATTGAACCTGGAGATGTAATCTCTCAAGCTCTCTCCTTCATTCTGGTGAAGGAGGAAGAGTGTATCTGTATTCCGAGGAGTCTTGCGATAGGTCCTGAAATGCAAGACAAACAATTTTTCTAACTCGAAAAAGGAATCGATGGTACCTGGGTGCAGGCTCGAGTACCACATCCGAGCGGACTTCTTCAAGGTAGCCGGAAACACCAAACAGTACATTGCATCCGAAGCTCCTTGGATCATCATATGGGCTTCGAAGCTACCCAAATGGTCAAGGAGGTCGGAGGTGCCATCGTAGGGTTCTATCTAAGGAACCCTGAAGTGTCGAGGAATGTCCTCAGCCATGATGCAGTCGATGTGAGGTGGGCGTAGATCACCCACAATCAAGTCCTCGGGATCTCTCTGATCCCGCATTCTCTGTTCTCATGCCCTTACCATCTCTGATTCGATGGCTCTGAACCTCCCATCATAATCGGGAGTCTGCTTGGGTGCTCTTTCCACCGGAGTGGAGTCTTCGGAGGAGGAGGAGGAAGTTTGCCTAGGCCTTTTCCCTTTTTATGGGGAATCGGCAGACCAAGGCAGTCTCGAAGTTTGGCCTTCGAGAGAGGGCCGAGAACGGGGAGAGGGATGCGCTGAATCCTCCTGTGGTGCTCTCCTTCTTCGGGATCGAGAGCTATGTCTAGAAATAGCCGGTGGGTTTGCCACCGGAAAGGCTCTGTCTTGGAACTCTTGAACCATGGCCGTCAGGTTGGCGACCTGGTTCATAAGAGCTTTGAACTGCTGTGCTCCCACAACAACCATGGGAGGTGGAACATCGTTCTCCTCCGGGGGTGCACCCCCCTGAGACGGAGCACTACTCCGGCTTGTAGAAGCATTTTGAGCTTTCCCTCTTGACATCAAAAAATTCTTTGTTTCTTCTCCTTGTCTGGGAGGGAGCTTAACAAATGTTAATAATACGTCCCCCTTCCTGGCACGCCAATCTTTTGGCATGGAGTCCCTGGATCGGCCGGTCGGAGCCGCTGCATCGCAGAACCGCTCCCTGGTTCACCTACAAAACAGGTCCCTTGCCGAAGTTGTTCCGGCAGAGGACACTCCGATGCCTAAGTTAGTGGCGGATTCCAGCCACAGAATGGGCAAGATGTCGAGAGTGGAAGAGAAAAAGAGTTCTTGGAGATTGAAAGTGTATGTGTGCGAGATTATTCATGTATACCTCTCGAGCCATCCTTCTTACCCATATTTAAAAGATGGCCTCCAGTCTATGGCCCGCTCTTTTCCCAGAAATCATGGGGAGTCAATCTCTCCCATGATTGGCGGTCGTGGGTTGTCAATGAGCGGTTCCGGCTAGATCGGAGGCATGCCTGCAGGAATTGCATGCCATGGTCATGGCATGATGAGTGTCGATTGTAACCGTTGGTTACAGTTTTTTTTTTGGAACAGATTATGGTTCAAGCTTCGGGTTTCCCCTTGCATGGGCCAAAGGCTTGGTATTTCCCCGAGGCCGAAGATCATGTCTACGGTGGGGACTGAAGTTCGTGTCTTTAGAAGTCGATGAGTAGTTCAGACTTCGACTGGGGCCGAAGGTGCTACCCGAAGGACTGCCTTCGGATGTTGTAGTTCGGTGTGAAGCCTTGAGTTGCTTGCAGTTGGCCTTCGCTTAGTCCGAAGTCCATAGTCTGGAGAACCGGGGCTTCGATAAGTCGAACCGGAGCCTGGTTCGTAGCTGAACCAGGATATCCCAACACCAACTAAATAAAAGGGCTTAAGCTGGTAAACAGGGTTTGGTCCAAAAGGATTTAAATAAGGTTTGACACAACTTGATAAATAGGGTTTATATATAATACCCTAATTGGTAAAAAGGGCTAACTAACACTGGACCATTATAATAGAATTTATGACCTAATTGAAATTAGGGTTTTTTTACAAACTCAACTTTGGATCCAGGGTTTGTACAAGAACTCAATTTTGGGAGTTAGGGCTTAGCCCAACTAAGCTAAAATAACAAAATTTAAGATAACTATTTACAAGTGATCTGGGGTTTGGGCTTAGGGCTTCATTCATAGGTGATTCATAGGGATGTGGATTCGACCTGTCATTTTCTTCTAGCCCTAGTGTCTGCACCAATTCTCCCCGGGTGGGAGGAACTCGACCCTGTCGAGTATCGGTCAACCATGCTGTAATAGTGCTCTAGTAAGTCTGGGTCATTTCTTTGCAAGTCCTCTCTAGTGATCTAAGAATAGTCAGTCTCGGGTCATCCTAGCCAACAAACCAGATATCGCTAATAGGCTTTGCTCTGAGTAGCGATAATCTTGTCATCTAAGATCTGCTCGATCCTATCTCTCTGGACTGGTAGTATGGCAGGTGGACACATGTGGGTTGGTTCACTCTCAAGGATTGGATCAGGCCTAAAAGGCTCACTAGAAAACAATGTTGGCTCCCTATACTCTATAAGGTCTGAAATGTTGAAAGTAATACCTAGTTCAGGTGGTAACTCAAGCATGTATGCATTAGATCCGATTTTCCTAATTACTTTATATGATCCACTACTACAGGCATGTAACTTTTTCATGGTTCCAGGTGGGAATCGTTCAAGTCGTAGCCTAACCATGACAAAGTCTCCTTTATTAAATTCTTTAAGTCTTTTTCTTGGGTCAACCATATGATTCTTATGCAATTCTTTAATATGTTATGCATATGACTCTGTAAACATCTAATAGACTCACTATGCATTACTAGTGAAGAAAATTATTTATTTATTTATTTATTTTATTTATCTTTTTAAGTCCTTAATTTCAATTCTGTACTTGACCCTTGGTCGATGGGTGATATGCAGATGAAAACTTAACATGAACTCCTAATAGATGCCATAAGGTTCTCTTGAAATAAGTAGCAAATCTAATAGGGTCAAAGGATTGATGAAACATGCTAACCTCAACAAAGTGTAACATAATGGTTCTAGAAACATTGGAAACCTCAGGGAAGGGTAGAAAATAAGAAGTGGATTCGGGGGTGACTTGGTATGGTAGGAAATAAGAAAAGGGTTCGGGGATTTGTCCTAGACTAATGGGGTTAACCTTAAGGTTTTGACATTGAATTACATGAATAGGTAAATAAAGGTCAGCCTTATAGAAGGATGAGTCAGTGATTTCAAGAAAAAGATCTTCAATTGGGACCACAGGGGTGATTCAACCTGAGAATGTTGGATTAAATAAGTCAAGTCCTCATTGATTACTTTAGGACTAAGCTCTATAATTTGACTTTCTTCTAAAGTCCCCTCAGGTATAATTTTAATAGTAGGGTTAGACTCCTCATGGTTCTCTTCTTCTAAAGGTCCTTCCAGTATTGCTTTAGTCAGGGTAGGGTGAGGGTCAACTAACTTTGGGTTGGCTTTAGTTTAGGTATGGTCAGGATTATCTAACTCTGTGTCTACCTCCTATATCTCTTTATCTACATACTCATCTACTAAGCTCATATCAACTTCATAAACTTCTTCTTAAATAGCATCTTGGTGAACCAATAGGGTAGTAGAGGTGGGTCGACTAAGGGAAAATTGACTAGGATCTGTGCTAGTAGGAGTGGGTTGGCTTGAATTAGGGTTAAGTTGGCTCGGGTTAGAATTGGGTCAACTCTGCTGAGGAATGGGTCGACTCGGGTGGATTTGACTAGATCTTGACTTTTTATAAGGAGCACTAATCCTAATGGGTTCTAGCCAACTAAGAAAAACCTGACAAGCACTAGATTGATACCTAGGGGTTATGGGTTCCTTAGATTCATACCTATGGGTCATAGGTTTACTGGTTTTCTCCAGGTTTTTGAATTGCTTATCTAGTCGGTCCGACTTATTGTTCATCAAGGCAAACTAATCATTCATGAACCTCATAAAGGTTTCAAAGTTGTACTCCATGGTCAGACTGGGTTGAGTTGGGACTGGTGGGTAAGGGCTCCTAATCTAGAGGTCATGCAATGCAGACACACAAAATCGAACTAGGGTCTCCTAGACCTAGAGCTCGAGTAGAATGGGTCAACTCAATTTACAACCAATTCAGCAATTATCCTATCCATTGGCCAGGTAAGAGGTGGGGTCATGGGAAGCTCCCCCTACTCTCGCAGGGTCCTAATTAAAACCATGAGTCCACTTAAGGCATTTGCCTCTGGACCTCTAGCCTTAGACACCAGATTCGAGTGATAATCAAAGGATTGGATGCACTAGCTTTCACACATTACTTGGAAACAGACCTTGTTGGTATCCCCAAGCTGCTTTAGGTTTCTAATTAATTTAGTTAGGGTTAGGTTTGATGCACAAGGTGGTTGTTGTGGGCCTAGGATAGGTGATGAAATCCTACCCTGATCAGAGATAGTCAAGTGCCCTTAAGATTAGGTTACAGGATGAAGCAATCACACAATATGAAATCCTAATATGCAATGAAGCTAAAATAATTAAAAATAGCAAAAAATAAATTATTTTTTTTTTCTTCAATTAAATCTTAGATATGATTAATTTTAGATTTATGATCTCAAGATATCACGTCCGTCCATAGCTCATTACTCCCATGGGTCATGACAGTATACTTGCATATACCCGCTCAGGAGGCGTGATTTCCTTCCACCAATAAAACTATGCAATAAAATTTTTTCTTCTGATTCTTTTTTTGAGATTAGTATTAGATTAATAGAGGATTAACAACAAATTAATTACTATTTTTTTTATTTTTTTAATATGATTTTTGTGCAGTTTAGTTTTAGCCTAACTAGGTATGCAGAAATTTCAGCACAAGAGTGATTAAATCCTAGTTTAACCTTCTCTCTAATACCAAAGATGATGTGGGACAATATGCAAAAATTAATCTATTGATTATTTAACTAATTATCTGATATTAACAGCAATTAAATTTTTTTTGGATTTTTAGATTAGAAGACTCGAAGAGATCAATAAAGTAAAACTAGTCACTTACTTATCATCCCGCAAAGTAGGTCTAACAAAATAAACTAGAAAAACCAGGAATTGGTGATTAAGGAACCACCTTGAACTAGGGTTCTACTTATCAAGGAATTAGAAATTAAAGAGTTAGAGAAGGGTTTTTAATTTTACCAATGATGATTATATCCCTCTGATGTGGATCTGACTGGACTCTCAAGGATCTTGCGGTAGGGCTTCAAGATGGTCAAACTTCGGGCTCCGAACTTCAATGATGTTGGTTCCAAGGCGAGAACCACCATCATGTTTGATCTCAATCACCTGCAACTAGTCACAAACACTCACAAGAGTCAGGTTAAAGGCATGGAAGGAAGAATAAAAATTGAAAGGAAAAAAGTTGGAAGGGGAAGAAGATGGAAGTGGTGGCTAGGGTTTCTGATGGTTGGATAACTAGGGTCTCACACCCCGCGATGCTCTGAAGAACAAAGGAAAAGGGCCTCACACCCCGCAATGCTTGACACGGCAAAGAAAATTTGATAGAATGTCGGATTTATTTCATATATGTGGAATGAATAATTCAAGTCGGGGGTTGATGGGGGATTTATAAACCATCTACTAGAAGTGTAAGGGTTACAAAGTCTTGCATCGGTTTCCCTTGGGCAACAACTCCTTGAATTTCTTCTTGGATGTCTTGGACTTTTATCTTTGAGCTCTCCTTGGGCTTCTTCCAGCTTGGGCGACAACTTGGGATTGCTTTCTCAAAGTGGGGGACAACATAGGAGATGAGATGGGCGGCCAAGATGATAAATATTTCTCTTAAATGTACGACAAAAGGAGATAAGAAATATGAGTCTTTCTATTTTACTCCTCTCAAATTGGCATCAACTTGAATGTATAGGCGACAATCCTGGCTTCCAATCTTGAATTCATGTAGTACTCTTGAGTCCTGGATTTCTTGATTGCTTAGAACTTGATTAGCTTGGACTCTTGAAGCAAGAAATTTCCTTGAACATCTTTTGGATGGGTGTCCCTTGGAAGAAAAATTCTTGGCTGACTGCTTCTTTGGATTTGGCAACAAAATAAGGAGGGATGGGTGTCATATGGCTTGGACTCCTTCTGCTTTACTCATCTTAGAAAAAACAAGTGTCGATCTCTTCATGTGGCTGACCAAGGATAAAAGACATGGCATGTGATGATGTCCTGGATGACATGGCAAGTGATGCCCAAACATAAGTGACATGTCATATGATGATTTCCTGGATGACATGGTGAGTGATTTTCAAA
This sequence comes from Areca catechu, assembly GCA_021397845.1. NCBI lineage: Eukaryota > Viridiplantae > Streptophyta > Magnoliopsida > Arecales > Arecaceae > Areca > Areca catechu. The sequence goes on along the minus strand of CM038051.1, from coordinate 171,801,162 downwards.
AACTTGAAAATGTGATGCCAAGAAGTGGTTGTCATGTGGCAAGTTGTTGCCCAGGTGGCTTCCCAAGAAGGGGGTAAATTAGGATTATAAAAAACTTTAGCAAGTATGTGCAATTTAAAATCCTTTTAGTGTTGTAGTGAAATATGTAATGCAGAAGCAAGTAAGTAAATACAATGAAGTAAAACAAGCATAATCATAAACACAAGGAATTTAGAGTGGTTTAGAGCAATCCGCTCCTACGTCCACTACCCAAGCACCACTTGGGATTTCCACTATATTCTCCAACCAGGATATAGTCGGATTGTTTTAACAGGCTCACAATCCAAACCTATACAATTTGGTTTTACAGAGATCACCAAAGATAACCCACACTTGGTTTTAACACAGGCTAACCAAGAACCTAAATCCCTTTGGTTTTTATAACCGGGCTCACCAAAGAAAGCCCAATCTTGGTTTTATACCGGATCACCAAGAATCCAATATTGGTTTTATACTGGGATCACCAAGAACCCAACTTAGGTTTTAAAAGGCTCACCTAAAAACCTTTATCACTCTCCTAAGACACAGCCCCCATTGCTATTCTTAGAGATAAAACAAGATATATCAAAAATGTAAAGCAACTATACAACAAACCAAACTTGTTTGAATGTTGCCAATGAAGATAAAAGTGAAGCCTAGCTTTGAATACTCTTTAATGTTCTTCAAGCTGCTTCTTTTCTTCTTCAAAAGGTTGGATTCAAGGATGAAGACTAGTTGGTGAAGCTTTGAATCCTTTCTTGAATGCTTTTGAAGTGGGTTGGTGAAAGACTTGAAAACTTTTTAACTTCCAATGAATAATCCCTCAAAAAAAATTGTTTAAATCTTCATAAGTACTCCCCTTTATAGTCTTCCATTAGAATTAGCCGTTGAGGGGGCCTAGGGAATCGAAATAGAGCCGTTGGAAGGTTTTTGGGATTCAAAAATGAAGTTCTACAACTAGCTATTAGACTGCAAAAACCCATCACTCGAGTTGGCTCGAGGTCCATGAGTCGGCTCGAAGTCTCAAACAACCCAAAAAAAAATTTCTATGCGAGTCGGCTCTTCTGGGTTGAGTCTACTCGAACTTTCAATCAATGCAAGTTCAAATTCTGCTTAAGTTGGCTCTTCAAGGCTGAGTCGGCTCGAGGTATTGAAACTCTGAAGTTTTTGTGCCGTGCTAGAATAGGAGTCGACTCTTGATCCATGAGTCGGCTCTTACAAAAATTCCTTTTATGCTTCAAAACTTCTCCAAACTTCTTCAAATCAAGATTCCAACAAGAACTAACCTACTTATTCTCATTTTTACAATTTTATAGTCCTTTAATAAGATTATACATATGAGAAGCATTAGGGCTTTACAATTTAGAGTATACAAGATTTTATACAATGTTGGAATACCTTTCACCAGATAGAAAACCAACTAATGTAAAGATAAGCATTTTCCTGCAAAAACTTCTTTAGTAATTGAAAGAATTAGTAATACATACATGCTCCAATGTTTTGTAATCATCAAATCATTCCAGGGGTCAACAATCTTCCCCTTTTTGATGATAACAAAACACTGGGCATGAATATGATTTAAAACACTTTACAATTACCAGTAATGATATACTAAGTATCATATTCACAGGTATTAAAAAGTATTCAAAGTAGTGTGTATCAAACTAAATCAAGTATCAAGTTGTTGAACTGAAGTGGTGGGGACACCAAAGACACCAGAATAAGATAAAGGCTTTTCAACCCTCTATGAATTGATCAATAATTTATGAGTCCATCTGTAATAAGGGCTTAGCCTATCTGAGTCCATTTTAGTTGTTATTTGAGTATTTTGAGTTTCAGTTCTGTACTAGTCAGCTCATGTTGAGCTAGTTCAGTCCAGTGTTAGTCAGCTCATGCCGAGCTAATTTTATTTTTTTGAGTCCTATTCAACCATATTGAAGACTCAAGACCACATCATACAAGTGAAGACCAAGTCTAACCAGATTGAAGACAAGAAAGTATAGCCCAAGTCCAACCCAGCTTGAAGATTTGAAGACCCCAGGAGGAAAATTCAGAAAACCCTGATTCCTTGCAAATGCCCAACAGATGACCAGATTCCCTTCCAGATGCCAAAATATATTCATATACCAAGGAATCCATGATTCTAGAGGTCCATCTGCATCCTATCCCAAAGAAAGCAAGCCCGCGCCAAGCCCAAGCCCCTAAGAAGTAAGATACTAGGGAATATTCCTGCTACCTGGCTACCAGGCCACCCCAGCTTCCAGAGGCCCAAACCCATGCGCCCGAGCCCCTTTGGGCCAGCCTCTTGCTGCTCCTAGAAGCCCAACATACCCCCTAGGCATCTTTGGAGTGTTGGCCAAGTCAAGAGAATTTTTAGAGATTTTTCTACCTAATGTTTCCTTATTTTCTAGCTAGGGTTTGAGAGGGAAAAGGATTCTTATGTAAAGACTTATATGCCCTTTCTTGGAGCCCAAGGTTAAGGGTCTATTTAAAGGACCCTAGCCTCTTGTATGAAGGGAGATTTTGATATGAAATAAACCTTGAGTTCCTCAATTGCTTTGTATGATTACCCTGCTGTGTGCATAAAGGGGTTTGAGAGTTCTTCTTCCTAGTGTTTGCAACCATCTTCCTACCACCAACCATCCTTCTAGCCCCCTCCAAAACTTTCTTCCCTTTGCTATTTTCTATTGTTTTCTTGAGTTCCTCTGAGTTTTCTAACCCCTGATAGGTCATTTGCAGGTCCCTGAGCTCTTACGAATCCAACAACTCTAGCCACGCCTCAATCGGACCATCGAGCAGAAAGCCGAGTATCCGCGGGTCTTTGGCTCGATTTTCCAGGCCGCATCCATCGAGGAATGAGAGATCCCTTCGCTGCGATCTTCACCGGGCACTTTAGACATTGTCAGGTACACCCCCTCTACCTCCAGTCTTTATATTGTAGGAGAACTTGCCCTAACCGAGGCTTCTCAGCCCTGGCGATCCTTCTTTAGTACTTTTCTAGGTTCTAATCTGCATGCTTGGCTTCAAAAATTTATATAAAATCCCCTACAACTAATTTTGATTTGAGATTTGAGAATTAATCACCAAATCCCACATATAAAATGTACAAAAAGAATTGCATGCATTTTAGTCCCGCATCATTTGGTATCAGAGCTTAGATTAGGGCTTGTTTTCTGCAATTTTTAGTCCATATATTTTTTGTTATTTTAATTATTTCTCCCAGATAAAAACTTCAAAAATTCTGAAATTTTTTTTTCTAGATTCATCATAATTCACAGTAAGTTTAAGAATTTTCTCAGATTTTATTATGGCCTGTGAATTTTTTGCAAGCCAAAATACAGCCTGCAAATTTTTAGCTCTGTTTTTTCTGCAAGACAAGTTTGGAAGTTTTAGGGTTTTGATTAGCATCTTTTTGCATATCTTTTAATTTTAGTATATTTCCTGCATATTAGGCCATAATTTGCAAGTTTTCTTATATTTAAGAAAATACCAAAAAAAAATAAAATTACATATTCTCCAAAAATACCAAAAACATCTAACCCTAATTTGCATCATTTGCCTGCCATCATTGCATAATCTACTTTTAAGGGCACTCTTGCTATATCAGATGGGGGGAGGAGTTGATAACCTCTCCTTAGCCCAAAACCACATCCCTTGCATTCAGTCCCAAGCCTTAACCTAAAATTAACTAGACTTAATTTGCCCTAGTGGGCTAGGGACACCAACTGGTCGGGTCCGGGCTAGTGTTAGATCACTGTGTCAAGTTAACCTGTGTGTGCCTTGTGCTCAGTGTCAAGAACGGTGGTTTAGGGATTCAATCCTGAAGGGCTTGTGTGCTGGTCTGCCTACCTGGCCAATCTCTGATTGGTGTCAGGATTGGCAATCAGGGACCTAACACTCCCCTTACACCTGCCTGGCTGAGTACAGGGTTACTATAGGCTAGTTTGCCACCTTGATTGAGCCCTTAGTTTGGACTCTAGGTCTAGTCAGCTATAGTCGGTCTGATCGAGTCTTGCATGAGCACTAGATCAGGGGTTTCATATCACCCACCTCCTTCACAAATGTCTGAACCAATGGAAAATTTGCAAGCCCAAATAAAAGCACTCACTGAGCAACTAACCCAATCCATGGCCCAGTTGACTACCCAGTTAACTCAGTCGGTACCCAAACCAACAATAGAATTGACCATCTTGCCAATAGGTTTGACTAGTTAGGAGGCCATGTAGGGACCATAGCAAGAACCCATGGATCACAATCTGAGCCAGATCCCGAGTCCCCTCAACCTAGGAGAACCCCAAACCCTGATTTATACCATGAGGTCGAACCTAGGAGAGCCCCTCATCCTGACCCGTACTACAATCCTCAACCTTGGAGGACCCCAAACCCTGATCCATACCTTGAGGCTGAACCTAGGAGAGGCCATCATCCTGACCAAATCCCTAAGGTTAGTCCTAGAAGACCCAATCAGGATTTTGTAGACCAGGAAGATAGATCCTATTTACCCACATCCTCTAATCCTAGTATACCCACAACCTATAGATCTTATGACTCCAAATCCTATGAACCTAAAACCTATGAATCCAGAACCTATGAACCTAGATCCTATGACTCTAGATCCCATGATTATAGATCCTATGCACCCATACCCTATGAGCCTAGTAGACCCAACACCCAATATTCTGACCCATATAGGGAGTCCAACCCTAGGAGAACCCAATATTCTGACCCATATAGGGAGTCCAACCCTAGGAGAACCCAATATTCTGACCCATATAGGGAGTCCAACCCTAGGAGAACCCAATATCCTGACCCATATAGGGAGCCCAACCTTAGGAGGACCCCATACCATGATCCATCCTTAGAACCTGACCATAGAGCTGACCCAAAATCCTATGACCCCAGATCCTATAATCCCATGACCCATAGATCTGCACCCTTATCCTATGAGCCCAGAGAACCCATAATCCCTAAGTATCAATCTAGTACTATTCAAGTTTCCCTTAGTCAACTTGAACCCCATAAGATTAGTACCCCTAAATATGAACCCAGTAGTGAGCCATTACCCCTTAGGTAACCTGAACCTACTAGGATTAGTGTCCATAATCAGAAACCAGGACCTAGCCAATTTTTCCCTAGCCGACCTTCTCCAACCATTCCTGAGATTGACAAGGCTTACATTAATGCGAAAGTGGATGAGTATGAAGGAGAAGAGGAGACACCTTTAGTAGACCTAGAATTAGCTGACCCAATAGATACCCAGGTAGAAACCAACCCAGAGCTAGTTGACCTTGACCACATCCAACCTAAAGCTATAATGGAATAACAAATAGAGGAAGAGAACCTAGGTACTGCTGCTAGAGCCTTACCTGAGGAAACCATAGAGGAGAGCCAAATTATAGAGTCTAGTCCAAAAATACAAGAACCAGAATAATTTATTAAGGACCTGATCTCTTTGAATCAATACCTTCAAGATGAGTCCCTTCCTATAATTCCCATTAAGGACCTCTTCCCCGAAATTGGCGACCCATCCTTCCATTATGCAAACCCTGTAGATATAGCTCAACCTCGTAAGGTTAACCTCATTAGTATAGGATTAGTTCCTGACACACCATCTTTTATCCTACTTTATCCAATTAACCATGAACCTTTTTCTCTACCTTACCAAACTAATTATGAACCCGCTTCCTATTTTCTGCCCTTTCCTGACATCTCTAGCATTTCTAGGATTATTAGATTACATTTAACTGAAATTAGCATACTGCATGCATTCATCACGCATGTTAGGTTTGCATCTTACTTCTGGCACACTCTTTGGAATTTGCTAGGAGTTCACTATAAATTTTCATGTGCATGTCAAGCTAGGATCAAACCTAGGGAACCTATAATCTCTTAGGTTTAGATCCAAAGAGTTCAATAAAATTTCCTTCTATAGGAATGCATAGTCAAGTCTGTTAGGTGTTAGTATGAGTCCTTTGAATCATTTGTTAGGAGTCTGCATGTGCCTAGCATGTTCACCACCTACACTAATTTTAAACAAACTGGCTAATTCCCAAAGATGGATCAAAGAATTTGATGTAGTGGATTTTATCTTGGTTAGGCTTAGGCCTAAAAGAAGCTTCATGCTCGTAGAGCCGGACCTTTTAAAGTGATAGAGAAGGTTGGATCAAATGCCTAGGTGTTAGACTTGCCTTCGGATTTGGGCATTAGTTCAACCTTCAATATTATAGACCTGGTTGAGTATAGGGAACCGGCAGCGATACCTAGTAAGGCTTTTGAACCTATTCCTTTTCATTGTGAGTGACCCTAACCCAGAGTGTCCACTAATAAATTTGGCCTGAGAGAGGAGAACGGATCGAGCATATCCTGGATGATCAAGCCATTATGACCCGGGGCCGCGGTTATCAACGTTTCCTGGTTTGATGGCAAGGCCGACCAGAGTCGGATGATTCATAGATTTTTCGAGAGGACTTGCAGCACCTCAAACCAGACCTCCTCGAGAGATATGTGAGCCAGCTTGATCTTCACTCGACAGGGTCGAGTTCCTCCCACCCCAGGAGAATTGGTGGGGACACCAAAGGCACCAGAATAAGATAAAGGCTTTTCAACCCTCTATGAATTGATCAATAATTTATGAGTCCATCTATAATAAGGGCTTAGCCTATCTGAGTCCATTTTAGTTGTTATTTGAGTATTTTGAGTTTCAGTTCTGTAATAGTCAGCTCATGTTGAGCTAGTTCAGTCCAATGTTAGTCAGCTCATGTCGAGCTAATTTTATTTTTTTGAGTCCTATTCAACCATATTGAAGGCTCAAGACCACATCATACAAGTGAAGACCAAGTCCAACCAGATTGAAGACAAGAAAGTATAGCCCAAGTCCAACCCAGCTTGAAGATTTGAAGACCCCAGAAGGAAAATACAGAAAACCCTGATTCCTTGCAAATGCCCTCCAGATGCCCAGATTTCCTTCCAGATGCCAAAATATATTCATATACCAAGGAATCCATGATTTTAGAGGTCCATCTACATCCTATCCCAAAGAAATCAAGCCCATGCGCCAAGCCCAAGCCCCTAAGAAGCAAGATACCAGGGAATATTCCTGCTACTTGGCTACCATGCCACCCCAGCTTCCAGAGGCCCAAACCCATGCACCCGAGCCGCTTTAGGCCAGCCTCTTGCTGCTCCTAGAAGCCCAACATGCCCCCCTAGGTGTCCATGGAGTGTTGGCCAAGTCAAGAGAATTTTTAGGAATTTTTCTACCTAATGTTTCCTTATTTTCTAGCTAGGGTTTGAGAGGGAAAAGGATTCTTATATAAAGACTTATGTGCCCTTACTTGGAGCCCAAGGTTAAGGGTCTATTTAAAGGATCCTAGCCTCTTGTATGAAGGAAGATTTTGATATGAAATAAACCTTGAGTTCCTCAATTGCTTTGTGTGATTACCCTGCTGTGTGCATAAAGGGGTTTGAGAGTTCTTCTTCTCGGTGTTTGCAACCATCTTCCTGCCACCAACCATCCTTCTAGCCCCCTCCAAAACTTTCTTTCCTTTGCTATTTTCCTTTGTTTTCTTGATTTCCTCTGAGTTTTCTAACCCTTGATAGGTCGTTTGCAGGTCCCTGAGCTCTTACGAATCCAACGACTCCAGCCACGCCTCAATCGGACCACCGAGCAGAAAGCCGGGTATCCGTAGGTCTTTGGCTCAGTTTTCCAGGCATCCATCGAGGAACAAGAGATCCCTTCACTGTGATCTTCACCGAGTGCTTCATACATTGTCAGGTACACCCCCTCTACCTCCAGTCTTTATATTGTAGAAGAACTTGCCATAACCGAGGCTTCTCAGCCCCGGCGATCCTTCTTTAGTACTTTTCTAGGTTCTAATCTGCATGCTTGGCTTCAAAAATTCATATAAAATTCCCTACAACTAATTCTAATTTGAGATTTAGGAATTAATCACCTAGCCCCACATATAAAACGTACAAAAAGAATTGCATGCATTTTAGTCCTGCATCATGAAGAGTATCAAAACAATGTACCATTTGTATCATCCATGCACTAAGTATCAAACCTTCGCAATAATACTTTGCATTTGAAATAAATTTCAATTAAAAGCTTAACAAAAGCTCCCCCTTTCTTATATAGAAATATCCTCTTCAAATTTTCATGCTTGTCTCATTTTTCAAGTTCCATATTTTCATATTTTTCATTTCATGCACACTCTTCTCCCCCTTTTTGTCATCAACAAAAATATACAATATAAAGAGAATCATTCATTCAAAAATAAAATCATTCATAATTATTTGAGCATGTATCAAGTGAAACATAAAAAAGGATATGTATAAATAAAAAGTGTCAATACAAAGGTGATATATTACAAATGTGTCAAAGTACACTAAAAATAGTATCACAAACACCAACAAGAAATACTAAACAATAAATCCTAAAAGTCAAAAAGATGGACTAGGATCATCATCATTAGGTTCCTCTTCACTAGAAGAAGAACCAACCTCTAAAATACTAGGAGCAAGTTTAAATTTAGGGAACCTAGGTCTAAGGTCCCTAAGTCTAGTCCTAACAAGGGTTGAAGTCTTAGAGGTTCTAGGTTTGGTTTTAGTCGGAGGCTCATAAGAAATCATAATAGGTGTAGGCCGTGCAAAGGAGGATCAACGGAAAAGGCAAGGGTGCTGGTAGTCGACAAAATTTGCATCGCCAGAGTATCTCCAACGTCAGTGCTCTGATCCTGAGTATTAGTATCAGTTTCAATAGGATAGCAGCTATAGGAATATCAGTAGATTGCACTACCTCTCCCTGTCCATAATCTGTATCATGAATATCAAGTCCTGCTAAAGTAGCTGAATGATTGGCTGCTCTGATCTGTTGAAGAATCGATGGAATCTCCTGGAAGCCATCTCTCATCTCTGTCTGAAGTGCCAGTATCCTGGCATCTATCTCTCTCTGCCTCTTTGTAGAGTGGAGATTTCATCCAGTATCAGCTACAACCTGCTATCATCACCTGAACCAACAGTAGTAGATCCTCTCATAGATGATCGAGGTGTAGAAGGAGCTGGCTCAAAAGGTCCAGCCTCATCAACATGTGGCTTAGCCTCAGTATCCTATCCTTGAACTGTCTGATCATCATCTCCTAAATCCTCATCTGAATGTGCCACAGGAAGTCCTAAAATCTTCCTGATCTAGTGTCCATCAGCCTTAAGGAATCCCATTCTGATCAATGATTTAACATTGTATATGTCTGTATAAAGTAATGGCCTGCTATCCTCACCAGACAAATCTACCTGAGCATCCTAAAAGAGCAATTTGAATACCATGCCATATGAAGACATGCTCGTGCTCTACGAGCAGCTTCCCTCATCTGGGATATCATAATATAAGGTAAGTTGAGGGCCTCCCCCTCAACTAAACAACTCATAAACACCATATCCCTCTTGCTCACCCAGTCAAATCTCCCAGTCCTAGGTACAAAAATGCAACTGATGATATTATGAATCAACCTTATCTCCAATGAAAGTTGATTAGCCCTGACATGTACCGCACCAATAACATCATTCCTCTCAAGAATAATCCTCAATGTCATTTGTTTTTCTTTTAAAACCAAAAAGCTCTCTCCTTCCTTAGGTATTTGTAAAATGTCACTTAATTTTTGCTCATTTATCTCAATATGTTTCCCTTTCACCATTGATTCTATATGAAAAGCACCAAGGGACATATTTTCGAAGAACTATCTTACTAGATTAGGAAATGTACGCAAGTTCAATATACAAAACAACTTCCAACCTTGTGTAATAAGCCAATCACCGACTCTCAAGTGTTCTTGCTCTAAAAAGGTGAAATCAATACAATGTCCAGAGGTTACTTGCCTATTGCCCATCAAAACTACCTGTCTTGGAGCTTCCGGAGCTTCTTCATGTTCTTCCTATGGTTCATCTACGGGATTTGAAGTGTCAAGCCTCCTCTTGGTCCTTCTCTCCTCTACCATGGTTCGCACGACCCTTCTTGGCTTCTTCCCTATAGCTTTCTTAGGTGCCATTTAGGTTGAATTAGAGTTTAGGAAGGGTTTAGAGGAGTTCTAAGGTTTTTCTTAGGTTAGGAATAGGGAACGGTTGAAGCAAAATAGGAAAGGCAGAAAGAAATTGAGATTTGAAACCTATGATGCCCTATTTAAAAAGCGTCGGCCCGACTCTCGAGTCGGCTCGACAAAATAGCTGGTTGCTTGAGTCGGCTCGAGCACAAATCTTGGTTAAAGCTTAGAAAACCAAAAAAAAAATAAAATTTTATGGGTTCCTTAGTACTAAAGAAGGTGGTCATAAGCTCTAAAGAGAATTTTAAAATATCAAGATAAATTTTCCTTATTTTTGAAAAATAAGGTCAAAACTTTTAATATGGGTCACATAGGCCTAATTCACCTCTAATCTTTTCAAATCTATCTTGGCTAAGAGGTTTGGTAAAAATATCAGCAAGTTGATCTTCTATAGGCACAAATTCTAATTTTACAATATTTTTCAAAACATGATCTCAAATGAAATGATGTCTAATTTCTATATGCTTAGTTCTAGAATACTGAATTGGATTTCTAGATAAATTAATAGCACTAGTGTTATCACATTTAATAGGAATTCTAGACTAGATAACACCATAATTATCTGGCTATTGCTTGATCCAAAATACTTGTGCACAACAGCTCCCCGTAGCCACGTACTCTACTTCAGTAATAGACAGCTACAGAGTTCTGTTTACGACAGTGCTGTGAAATCAAGTTGACAACTAAAAATTGACAAGTGCCACTTGTACTCTTTCTATCAATATTACAGCCTCCATAATAAGCATCAGAATAACTAATTAACTTTAAAGATGAATGCTTAGAATACCATAATCCTAAATTGCATATGCCTTTAAGATACTTAATGATTCTTTTAACAGTAATGATGTGTAATTCTTTTGGATTAGATTGAAAATATGCACACATACAAACACTAAATAGAATATCAGGTCTACTGGTAGTTAAATAATGTAGAGAGCCAATCATACCTCTATACAGTTTTTGATCAACAGTTGTGCCATTTTCATCCTTATCAAGTCTGCATGCAAGATTCATGGGTGTTCCAATTTCCTTGCTTGATTACATGCCAAACTTTTTGATAATCTCTTTAATATATTTGGCCTGGTTGATCAGAATTCCTTCCTTTGAATGTTTGATTTGAAGCCCGAGGAAGTAGCTTAGCTCACCCATTAAACTCATTTCGAATTAACTTAGCAAAGTCTTGACATAAAGATTCATCAGTAGATCCAAATATTATATTGTCAACATAAATTTGAACAACTAAAATATCATTGTCTTTCCTTTGAATAAACAAGGTAGTATCAACACTACCTCTCATAAAATCATTTCCAATTAAAAACTTACTTAATATGTCATACCAGGCTCTAGGTGCCTGTTTAAGACCATATAAAGCTTTATTCAACTTAAAAACATGATTTGAAAATATGTGATCGATAAAACCAGGTGGTTGTTCGACAAAAACCTCTTCAAATAAAAAACCATTTATAAAGGCACTCTTTACGTCCATTTAAAATAATTTAAAGTTCATAAAACATGCATATACCAAGAGTAATCTAATAGCCTCTAGCCTAGCTATAGGTGCATAAGTCTTATCAAAATCTATTCACTCTTCTTGATTGTAACCTTGAGCTACCAGTCTTACCTTATTTCTAATTACATTATCTTGCTCATCTAGTTTGTTTCTATAAACTCATCTAGTTCCTATAACAGGATAGTTATTTGGTCTTTCTACAAGTGTCCAAATATTATTTCTCCAAAATTGGTTTAACTCATCATGCATAGCTAACATCCAATTAGGGTCGGTTTCAGCTTCTTCTATAGTGTGTGGTTCTACATGAGATACAAAAGCAATCAAATCATGTGCATCCTTATGTGAAGCTCTAGTTCTAACACCTTGAGATGGATCTCCTATAATTAGATCTTTGGGATGTGAGTGTACATACCTCCATTCTTTAGGTATATCATCATGATTTTTGCTTACCACTTCTTTATGTTATTCACTTGCTTTTTTGTCTTTGATAGTCAAATCCTTCAGTCCATGTTCAAGTGCACCTACATCATCATCAGCACAATCTTCTTTTCTAGAAGATGTAATGTCATTTTCATTGAAAACTACATATATTGATTCTTCCACAGTCAAAGTTCTTTTATTGAAAACTCGATAGGCTTTGCTATTTGAAGAATAACCAAGAAAGATAGCCTCATCGGATTTTGCATCAAACTTACCAAGATTGTCTTTATCATTATTAAGAATAAAACATTTGCAACCGAAAACATAAAAGTAAATGATATTAGGCTTTCTATTGTTCCACAGTTCATAGGGGGTTTTTCTAATGATAGGTCTAATTAAAACTCTGTTCAAAATATAGCAAGTGGTATTTACAGCTTCTGTCCAAAAGTATTTTGGAAGATTTCATTCACAGAGCATTGTTCTGAACATTTCTTCCAAAATTCTATTCTTTCTCTCTACAATATCATTTTGCTGTGGTGTTCTAAGAGCAGAGAAGTTATGATCAATACCATGCTTTGTGCAAAAATGATCAAAATGTTGATTTTCAAACTCCGTACCATGATCACTATGAATAGAAATAACAAAAAGATTTTTCAAGTTCGAAACTCTTTTGTAAAACTCTTTGAATACCTTAAAAGTCTCATCTTTATGTGCAATAAATAAAACTCAAGTGTATCTTGAAAAATCATCTACAATCACAAGGCCATACTTCATGACACCTAGGCTTGTTGTCCTAGTAGGTCCGAATATGTCCATGTGAAGTAGCTCTAAGGGTCTAGTAGTAGAAACAATATTTTTGGATTTAAAACTCTCCCTCACTTGCTTTCCTAATTGACATGCATCACAGACATAATCAAAATTTACTTTGAACTTTGGCAAACCTTTAACTAAGTCTTTTGAAATAAGTTTTGCAATAGTATCCATACTAGCATGTCCAAGTCGCCTATGCCATAGTAAACTTAATTTTTTGCTCTTATCATTCATTGTCACAAGATTTGTATTTCTTGACATAGCTAGATCATTAAGATCTACTACATAAATATTACCAAGTCTATGTCCAATGAACTTTGTACTAGAGTCAAGAGGATCAGCTACTATACACATTGAAGACTTGAAAAAATATTAAAACCAATATCACAAAGTTGACTAATACTCAAAAGATTATGCTTTAATTTTTCTACAAGTAACACATTCTCAATAAAGGTAGAAGGAGTAGTTTTTATTTTACCAATATCGATTATCCTTCCTTTGCGATTATCACCAAAGGTTACCATGCCACCATCCTCTTGTTCTAGGATAAAGAATTGATCAATATCACCTGTCATGTATCTTGAATAGCCGCTGTCAAGGTACCATCTCTTCATTATATTTGTGGCTGCAAGACATCCCTGCAAAACAATCAGGTAATAGATTTAGGTATCCAAGCTTTCTTGGGTCCTTACAAGTTAGTAGGATTGGTTTCTTTTGGAATCCAAATTTTCTTAATTTTCTTCTTGCCATTATATTTCAAATGATACTCAAATGCTTTATGACCAACATTATTACAAGCATAGCAGATAATTTTTGGCTTTGAATAAGAAATATATGATGATGCAAATTTAGGTCTATATTTCTTTGATGTAATGAACTTAGGAGCATAAGATGTGGATGCAAAAAATTTATTTGAATTTGAACCTTTATAACCGATTCCAAACTTGTTATTTGTATCTCTTTGATCTTTCAAAATCAGTTCAAGTTTGTTAGAGCTTAAGGTTAATTTTTCAACCAATGTTTGAAGCTTTTGAACTTCCTTTTTCAAATCAGTATTTTCATTTTACAAAATTTTATTCTTCTCAAGAAGTTCTTCCTTTTCAAATTGAGTTGTTTCAAGTCTTTCATAAATCAAACTTAATTCTCTTTGTAAGATCTTATTTTTTTTACAAATTTCATTTTTATCTTTTTCAACCATATCACAATTAGTTTTCAAGTTCTTCATTTTCAAACCAGCTTTTTTGTATTCTACCAATAATTCACAAAAAGCATTATGAAGCTCATCATATGTAAATTCTAAATTAGGTTCAGAAGTAGTTACCTCATCCTCCAAACCCATAAGGCAGATTTGAGCAGTTTTTGTTGTATCTTCATCTTCTTCTGTTGATGTAGATTCGTCACTATCGCTCCATGCTGCAAGCATTGCCTTCTTTTTCTTCCTTTTAATCAACTTTTTCTTAGCTTCTGGACAGTCAGGACGTATGTGTCTCGATTTCTTGCATTCATAACAAATAGGAATTTGATCTGTCTTTATCCTTTTCTTTGTCTTTTTCCCTCTTTTCCAAATTCTCCTTTTCTGAATTGCTTTCTCCATCTATTTGTTCTTTTTCTGCCCATAAACCTTTTGAATTTTCTCATTACTAAGGCGATCTCATCATTTTCTAGATCATCATCATCAGATGTATCTGAATCTTCATCTTTGTCCTCTTCAGTAGCCTTAAATGCTATAGCCTTTTTCTTTCTTGAGTCTTCATCTGTTCTTTGTTGCATGGCTAGCTCATGAGTAATCAATGATCCCAGCAGCTCATCCAATGGTAGGGTGTTCAAGTCCTTTGCCTCTTGAATTGCTGTAAATTTAGCTTCCCATTTATCTGGCAAAGATCTCAAAACCTTTTGGACTAGATCAGCATCAGTATAAATCCTACCAAGACTTTTAAGACCATTTATAATATCAGTAAAATGTGTATGCATAGCAGATATAGTTTCACTAGGATCCATTTTGAACAATTCATAATTATGCACAAGAAGATTGATTTTTGAAGTTTTAACTTGTGATGTGCCCTCGTGTGTGATCTCAAGCTTATCCCAAATTTCTTTAGCAGAATTGCAAGTGAAAATTCTGTTAAACTCATTTGGGTGCAAAGCACAATAAACTACATTCATAGCTTTGGCATTCAACTCAGCTAATTTCATATCATTCTCATCCCATTCTTTTTCTGATTTGGGAACCTCAATATCATTAACTCTAACAATGGGTGTGTGAGGTCCTTTTAGAATTATTTTCCAAAAATGAAAGTCTATGGCTTAAATGTAGATTTTCATCCTAGCCTTCCAATATGTATAATTGGTTCCAGAAAAAAGTGGAGGTCGATTTGTGGATTGGCCTTCGGCCAAAGAAATGCTCATGGGATGTTCCATCAATCTTTAATCTAAGTAATTTTCAGAGACTCTGCTCTGATACCACTTGTTGCCAAGGTGGCTTCCCAAGAGGGGGGTGAATTGGGATTATAAAAATTTTAGCAAGTATGTGCAATTTAAAATCCTTTTAGTATTGTGGTGAAATATGTAATGCAAAAACAAGTAAGTAAATGCAATGAAGTAAAACGAGCACAATCACAAATACAAGGAATTTAGAGTGGGTCGGAGCAACCCGCTCCTATGTCCACAACCCAAGCACCACTTGGGATTTCCACTATATCTTCCAATTGGAATATAGTCAGATTATTTTAATAGGCTCACAATCCAAACCTATACACTTTGGTTTTACCGGGATCACCAAAGAAAACCCACACTTGGTTTTAACACAGGCTAACCAAGAACTTAAATCCCTTTGATTTTTATAATTGGGCTTACCAAAGAAAACCCAATCTTGGTTTTATACCGGGATCACCAAGAACCCAATCTTGGTTTTATACCGAGATCACCAAGAACCCAACTTAGGTTTTAAAAGGCTCACCTAAAAACCTTTATCACTCTCTTAAGACACAGGCCCCTTTGCTGTTCTTAGAGATAAAACAAAATATATCAAAAATGTAAAGCAACTATACAACAAACCAAACATGTTTGAGTGTTGCCGATGAAGATCAAAGTGAAGCCTAGCTTTGAATGCTCTTTAATGTTCTTCAAGCTGCTTCTTTTCTTCTTCAAAAGGTTGGATTCAAGGATAAAGAATAGTTGGTGAAGCTTTGAATCCTTTCTTGAATGCTCTTGAAGTGGGTTGGTGAAAGACTTGAAAACTTTTCAACTTCCAATGAATAATCACTCAAAAAATTTGTTTAAATCTTCATAAATACTCTCCTTTATAGTCTTCCATTAGAAATAGCCATTGTAGGGCCTAGAGAACCGAAATAGAGCCGTTGGAGGATTTTTGGGATTCAAAAATGAAGTTCTGTAACTAGTCATTAGACTACAAAAACCCATCACTCGAGTTGGTCGAGGTCCATGAGTCGGCTTGAAGTCTTAGACAATCCAGAAAAAAATTCTATGTGAGTCGGCTATTCTGAGTTGAGCCAGCTCAAACTCTCAATCAATGCAAATTCAAATTATGCTTGAGTCGACTCTTCAAGGCTGAGTCAGCTCGAGGTATTGAAACCCTGAAATTTTTATGCCATGCTAGAATAGGAGTCGACTCTTGATCCATGAGTCGGCTCTTACAAAAATTCCTTTTATGCTTCAAAACTTCTCTAAACTTCTTCAAATCAAGATTCCAACAATAACTAACCTACTTATTCTTATTTTTACAATTTTATAGCCCTTTTACAATACTACACAGATGAGAAGCATTAGGGCTTTACAATTTGAAGTATACAAGATTTTATACAATGTTGGAATACCTTTCACTAGATAGAAAACCAACTAATGTAAAGATAAATATTTTCTTGCAAAAACTTCTTTAGTAATTGAAAGAATTAGTAATACATACATGCACCAATGTTTTGTAATCATCAAAATAATTCAAGGGGTCAACATAAGTGACTTGGGCTAGCACATGGAGTCACATGGCTTGACTTGAGCTAGCACATGGAGTCACATGGGTCTTGACTTGGGTCCCCTCTTGTATTACAGGACTCAACTAACAATTACAAGACTTAACCAACTAATTAATTAAAAGTCCAATTTGATCAAATTGATCAAAAGGCATAACCAACTAAATAAAAGGGCTTAAGCTAGTAAACAGGGTTTGGCCCGAAAGGATTTAAATAGGGTTTGACACAACCTGATAAATAAGATTTATATACAAAACCCTAATTGGAAAAAATGGCTAACTAACACTGGACCATTACAACAGAATTTATGATCGAATTGAAATTGGGGTTTTTTTACAAACTCAACTTTGGGTCTAGGGGATTTTACAGGGACTCAATTTTGGGATTTAGGGCTAAACCCAACTAAGCTAAAATAACAAAATTTAAGATAACTACTTATAAGTGATTTGGGGTTTGGGCTTAGTGCTTCTTTCACAGGTGATCCACAGGGATGTGGGTTCGACCTGTCATTTTTTTTTGGCCCTGGTGTCTGCACCACTATTCATTCTGAAATTATCAAGAAAGACCTGGTAGGAAGGGGCAAAGAATTCAGTATTGTATCCTTGCCAAGCTGCTCGTGCAAAGGACATCTGAGTTTGCCCAAATGCTCAAGTTACTCTATCTTATGCATTACATGATCAGTCACCAAAGCTCCATCATGCACACACATGTTGTAGATAGCAGAAGAGATCCAATATCTCTTCATATCATCCGGAGTGCCAAAAGATTCATTCAACGTTTGAAGAATCTCTTCTCATTGGGCCTCTTCAAATTTGTGACTAAACTCGTCATTCATCACAGCCAACATAATGCAACGCACCATGATGCGATCAGAGATCCACTTCTGGTAAGTGTCCCTAATAGTGCCACAAGAGTTGGAGGCTAGGGTTTCAGGTACCAGACACATCATCCTATTGAGGATCCGCTCGTGTTCCAGGATAATCCTAAGTTTTCGATACCAATTATTGAAGTTGGGTTTAGAAAGTTTGTCATTATCTAATAATGACCGGAGCGATAAAGTGGTCGACATTATCTAAAAAAGGAGAACAAGACCTATTAGTATATGAATTATACCCTAAGGACATGGATTTTAGTCTAAAGGTTTCTCCCACTATTTTATTCAGACTGGTAGTCTCTACACTCCAATTCGAAGAATAACCTTTATCCTTTAGTAAGTACTAGGATCCAATAGACTACCCATGAGCCTGACTTTCGCCGACCAACCCACATGCATCTAAAGGTAGGTACAATACCAATTGCTTCTCCAAGCAACTCCCAGTATTCATTTTGCCCTAAGGGTCCTCACAATCGGCCTTTGGGCCTCCTATTGAAGGTCTTGGTTAGGTCTAACCATTAACATTATTGAATTCAATGCTTCTAACTAATGCATGATCAAGCCCGACTTTGGCTGACCCACCTAACCACGTGTTAAGATAGTCGCACTGAGCCATCATATGTTGAATGGCAATTCCACTTACTTGATGACCACCCGTTCTTTAGAACTACCAATGATCACCCAACTTATGGACTCATTACCAATCCAACTTAATGGGAGGCTAAGACTTAGGCTATCACATAACTTAGTCTTTTTATGGAGATAATAATTTAGAGGATTTAAGTTTTGTGACACATGAAAAGAAGACATGGACCTTGATGAAGAAAACTCCTACCAAACTCTTAGATGGTTTCAAGATCAAATAGGTCCATGGGCACCTATAAACCAATCAGACTGATTAACCTTAGTTGACATGGGTCAACTCGAATCAATAGATAATCTAATCAAATCTGGTTCACCATATTAGCCAGGTAAGTAAGATCAAGGGATAGGTTAAGCCAAGTAAGCCTCTTTTCTTAGACACCAACCATGAGTTGGCTAGGCAAGAGTTAGCCCCAATGAACCTTGATCACAACTGTCAAACTTATCTTAGACACTAAGTGGTTTACCAGACTCAATCAGACTAACCTAAAGACCCGGGCTCACCATGAAGCCATGAATCAAGTACATTTAGATGTATGGACTGATCTAACTAATTATTAGATAGATCTATAGAGGAAAAACCTAATTCAACTTTTGATTAGTCTTTTTTCTAATTAATCCATTCATCTAAACCTAGGTCTAACCCATTTAAGGATCCAATTCTAGCTAACCCAATCAACCCATGGTTTATTAATCATGACATAAGATAAGAATCACATCCTAAATCTTAAAGAGTTTCAAAATTACAACTTAATTCTTAATTAAGTGTAACATGCCAATTGAAACATTTTTAATTAAACCATATGTTGAAATCCATTGGAAAATCAAGTGAAACAATTTCACAAAAAAAAATTCTGAACTTCAAACTTACTATTTCAAGCTTTTCTGGTCAAGTTGACTCGAGCAAGTTGAGTCAGCTCGTCCAGAACACAAAAACAGACAATATGTGCTATCTGCTGAATTGAGTCGACTCGAGCAAGGGTCAAGTCAGCTTGGATCATCAGAGCAGAAATAGTAACTTCAAGTTTCAGACTTTTCTCATGAACTTTTCAAAGTTTTTGGATGATACAACTTTTAGATCTTATCTAAATTTAGTTATGATCTATCAACCATAGATTAAAACCATTTTAATCCATCAAGTCTCTCACTTTCTTCTTCATAAGGTCATGATGGAACAGTTCTCCTACATGCCA
This sequence comes from Areca catechu, assembly GCA_021397845.1. Classification (NCBI taxonomy): domain Eukaryota; kingdom Viridiplantae; phylum Streptophyta; class Magnoliopsida; order Arecales; family Arecaceae; genus Areca; species Areca catechu. The sequence goes on along the minus strand of CM038051.1, from coordinate 171,781,621 downwards.
TAGGAGAACCCCTTGGAATGGAAAGAGATGGTCTTTACACCACGCTTCTCTCCTATAACCAGATGGCCATGCCGAATCCACCTTAATACAAGTACTTTGTGAAGGAAATAAATCATTTTCATACAAAAACATTAAACTAGACATGCATCACAACCTCGCTCTGATACCATTATAAGGTTAGGAGCAGCGGATGAGGTGGGCCCTGATGCATGCAATTTAAAAACTTTTTCTAAACCACATGGTGCAACGGAAGGAGACAAAAACACTTTTATCTATGATATGTTAATCCAATTAACACAGGCCCCTTACAATGATCCTGATGCGTGTAGAGTAATGTATGTTTGAAATCATGCATCTATAGTACGAAACAAAGAACTATTCATGGAATCACACAATGATGCAATAAGAATAATATGTCACACATATGTAATGTAAGCCCATACTTTCGGGATAACGATCGGTTGGAAGGCACGTGCTCCACCTGCAAGGAAGAAGAGTAAGCTCTGCGAGTAGCATACGTGTATTGCCTCTATAGGTGGTTCACACCGGGGTACGGGATTTCTCCTATTTTCTTCGAGGTGCTAGCCTCTTCAAAAATAGTGTCGGCAGTAGGGACTCCTTCTTCAACTCCTTGAAGAACCACAGACTACTTCTTCAACTCTTTGAAGAACTGCTGCTAAAGCACAGATAGAATAGGACTCTTGAGAACCCTTCCTAACTCTCTATCCCAAACCTTCAACAGAAAGTATGCGCTCAAGAATCCCTCCCAAAACTCAAACCCCTTCTCTAATAATCTCTTAGAGATCAATTGTGAACTCTAACCATGAGAAAATGGCAATCTCTGCATCTCCTTTTCTGTTCTTCCAACATAACTCAAAACAAAACAAACTCACATGAATTGAAATGATTAACACCCAAAATCTGATTTAATGAGAGATTATAAAGAGAGTTTGAGTCCCTTGGAATTTAGGGTGTTACAAACCCTTGGAATTTTGCAATAACAGCCATTAAAACCCAAAAACACCCATCATTAAATCCCATAATAGTTGCAAGCATTAATGAAGTAGTTTTGGTTTCAGCAAAGTCCGTCAACCAAGTTGCCTTGATTGTTCTAGTCGACTCGAGTGAATTTGTTCAAGTCGACTCGAGTGAATTTGCTCAAGTCGACTCATCAAACGAGTCAGCTCAAATGTAGCTCTGACAATTTCTTGTCAAAATAAGTCTGAAATGATTTCCAATCATTCCCATGCCAACAGATCAAGAAGAACGCCACGGTGTGTGACCCCATAGGTTCAAATACTAAATCGGTAGCATAGAAACATTTTTAATACCAACCAAAGTCACCATCTAGCATTGACACCCAGCATTTGGATAGGTTGAAGGTTGCAGAGCAATAAAAACCTGTCAAATATAGAATACCACTGAATTTATTCCTTTAATCTTCTGATGCTCTGGATGGCTTAGGGTTAAACTGCCCAACCCTAATAAGTCCATCTCAACATGTCTCAAATAAAGAATCCTTGTAACTCCTTACAAGGAATGCCCTAGCCAAGATCTTTCTCAATTAAGGCATATTAAGCATTCAAACCAAACTATTTGGAGAGATTAATCCTATCTCGATTCTACTACCACTACACAAGTACTTGACTGTACCCAGCAACCTTCCATTACCAAATTAGAAATCCAGGTAGTCCAGCACCTAAGCATAGTAAGTTGCTTGCAAGCTACCATAGTGATTTCAAGTCAGAGGAATAATTTATGTCCACATTTGAATGCAAAACTTCTCTTTGGCAGAAAGAGAATCTCGCAAGAGGGTCATGCTCAAAAAAGTGTCGAACATAATACTTGATGTCATATCGGCATCTCCATGCTACTTGGTTAAGAGGACAACCAATAGATATGACATCAACGACCTACTCTCGATACACCATTATCCTAAAATGGCGTATCCTTTGATCACGAACCAGTTTATGAACTACATGATCCATCCTCTCTACATCGCATACAAGGTATCTCAAAGGACATCATCACACAAGAGTTCAATTAGGAAGATGACATGTGATGAACAACCAGAATAAACTTTTTATTCAATTCAATAATTCATATATATATATACATGAGTTGCACAACCATCTACAGTCTAGACGATTGGTTTTGGGACACATTTCCTAATATGATTATGTATTTGAATCATCCTAGAAAAACTTCTTAAACACTAGAAAAGAGTTAGTATCAAATACATGCTCCAATATTTTGTTACCATCAAAATCATTCTAAGGATCAACAATCTCCCCCTTTTTGATGATGATAAAACACTGGGCATGGAAAAACTTTACAATTATGTATCTATGAACACTTAGAAATATCAAAGTGGCTTGTATATAGTTTAAATTGATGTGTATTAGTAAGTATCAACATGTATCAAGTATGTATCAAGAAAGTATCAAAATGTATCAGAGCCAATATTGATACATCCAATATTATCAAAATGTATCAGAGCCAATATTTATCAAAATATACTTTTGCTTTGGAACGTATCAGAGCCAATTAAGTATCAAAATATATCAAAGCTAATTTTCATTATTTTAGTATCAAAATGTATCAGAGCTAAGTTCTAAGTTCCATTAATTTTCATGCATAAATAACTTACTACTCCCATAAAATGTTTTCCATGAAGTTGTATTTTCCATGCACATCATTATTACTACTCCCCATTTTTGTCATCAACAAAAATATATTTCTTGAAGTTTTTATTTTTTCATATATAAACATGTTCTATGAAAATACCAATCAATGAATTTTGAAATAGTGCAAGAATATTAAGATGTTTTAAGATAATTTCACCTTCTCTTTATTTTCCTCATATTCTTGTTAACATTTTCTCTTTTCTAATGTTAATTGTTTGATATCAATTATTGAGTCCAAGGTTACATACATCACAAAAAGGTAAAACAAAATGAATAAGACATTGCACATTGCTAAAAGCATATATGTCACTACTTCAAAAAGATACATTTTAAAAAGAAATACGACAAGTGCCAGCACCACACATGCATCCAGCGATAGCCGGTAGCCCCTATCTGCCAACTATCAGTCCCGTGGCTGTTTGCCCAATGGGGAATGGACATCCTAAGCCCCTTCCCTGCCGCATCCGGCCAACGAAGGTTCATGATTGTGGCCATCGACTACTTCACCAAGTGGATCGAAGCATAACAGAGGTGAAGGTCCAATCTTTGTTCTAAAAATCCATAATCTATAGATACGGCCTCCCGCACACAGTTATCACCGATAATGGGAAGCAGTTCGACAACCGGGCCTTCAAAGAATTTTGCTCTGATCTCAGCATCTGCCATCGTTTTACCTCGGTGGCTCATCCTCAAACAAATAGGGAGGCCAAAGTGACTAACTGCACCATCCTGCAAGGGCTCCGTACGAGGCTGGATGAAGTCAAGGACCAGTGGATAGATGAGTTGCCCAGCATGCTGTGGGCCTACCACACCACTCCTCGTACGACCACCGGCAAGATGCCCTTCAATCTCATCTTCGGGATTGAAGCGGTAATCCCGGTGGAACTCGGCCTGCCCATGCTCTAGATAGAGCAATACGACAAAGTCAAAAACCCAGCACATCTCCTCCTTAACCTAGACTTGCTAGATGAAACAAGGGACAAAGCTCGACTCCAAATGGCAGCCTATCGGCAGTGAGTCGTGCACTATTACAACTCCCGTATGTGGGAGAAGGTGTTCCGTCCAAGCGACCTCATGCTCAGGCGAGCGGAAGCATCCCAACCGGGGGAGTGTGGGAAACTCTCCCGAAATTGGGAGGGTCCTTGCCGGGTGATCGAGGCCTTGCCAGGCGGGGCCTACTACCTCATTGGGCCCGACAGCATCCATTTCATGCGAACCTAGAATGCCAGCAACTTAAGGATGTACCACCAATAAAGTAAGGCCCTTCCACAATAAATTCAAGTTCCTTTTTGGTGCAACCTTATTTTTTTACCTATGTAGGAACTCATCCACCCCACTTCAAGATGGGGAACTTTCGAAGCCCCATAGTCAAGCCAAGAGCCATAGCGCCCCACGCCAAAGCTGAGAGCCACAACGCCCCGCACCAAAGCCAGAAAACTTTCGAAGCCCCGCACTCGAGCCGGGAGCCACAATACCTCGTACCAAAGCCGGGAGCCATAGCACCCTGCACCAAAGCCGAGAGCCACAGTGCCCCGTACTAGAAACAGGAGCAACATCACCCCACACAAAAACTAGAAAATTTTCGAAGCCCCGCACTTAAGCCAGGAGCCACAGCACCCCGCACCAAAGCTAGGAGCCACAGCACCCCGCACCAAAGCTGAGAGCTACAGCGCCCCGCACCAAAGCTAGAAAACCTCCAAAGCCCTGCAAGCCCGAAGTTGCAACACCCTGCATCAAAGCTAGGAAACCTTCGAAGTCCCTCACTCAAGCCGGGAAACCTCCGAAGCCTCGCACTCAAGCCCGGAGACTCCCGAAGTCTGCCATTTCAAATCCAAAAACTTATGAAGCCCGACACTCAAAGACAAGAGATTTCATCACCCAGCTCATGATCCAGAGATATCAGATTGGAGCACCAAGCAAGTCCCACCATCTATTGCCTAGCCCGTAGCCGGGCTACACAAAAAAAAAACAAGAAGAAAAGGAGGAATAGAAAGAAGCAGAATGATAGCCAAGGGGTTTCATTGATATGATGAAAACTTCCTATACATTCCGTGCAAGGTGCCCCCAAACAAATCGAGGTCCCTCCTTGACTCATAAACGCACAAAAAAAAAGATCTAAACACCAGCCACCGGCTCCTTTCCAAACTCACAGGCGACCCTCGCCTCCTGCGGGGTGCTTGGGAAGGCCTCGGATTTTACCTCAACCTCAGCCTCCTCTGACTCTGACTCCTCCTCGAAGCCAGGTTCATCTTCCTACCCAGGGAATGGAATGGAAGGCCTGATGTTGTCTAGCCCTTTCAACCCGTAAAAGAGAAAGGCCTTGCTCTTGAAGTCCCTAAATCCTTGATGGAAGGAATCCAAGACAGCCTCGACGACCTCATCCTTAAAGGCCTATGATGCAATGAACTTGGGGATGTCCTTCACTGGCTACTTTTTGGCCATCTTTGTCAGCGCAGCAGCCACTGCAAACCTTTCAACTGCCATCATGGCCCAAGCTTTCTCCCTCTCTAGTTGAGTCTAGAGGGTCTGCACCCTCCTTTCTATATGGGCCATCTCCTTGGCCCGCAGCGAGTCAGCATCCCTCCATCTGGCAGGGGTCACCTCAAGCTTGATCGCCTTCATAATTTCCTTGTCACCCTCCCAGACCTTCACACTAGGCTCCCCCTCGAGCTCCTCGATAGCAGCCCTCTTTCGGGACATCTTCCGGAGATCCTTGAGGCTAAACTTGATCCCTACAGTATAAAGAATGAAGATAAAGGTTGTACAGGGACCTGGAGACCCTAGCAAGGGTACCCCCCAACTCAAGAAGAAAAAATGGGGGAAAGAAGGAAGGGAGCCTAGCTTTTCAAGACTTCACCCAAGGGTAAGGGGAAGAGTAGCTCTGGTGCAGAAGCCTCGTCTTTCCACTGCTTGAAGAATCTCCAAGGACTGAGAAGATGGATCTTATTTAATGGCCTGGAGTCCTATCACCTCGTGCCCGTAGAAGACGTGTGCCATGTCTTATGCCAAGCCAATCGAGAGATGCCACGTACCAAAGTGGTGCTTCGAACCTGGAGCAATTCTTTTGAAGCCAATGTAGCATTATAACCATTTTTAAGGAGAGAAGACGTGGCGACACCTAGATGGTGTGGAAGCATGACCATCCAAACTCCGGTGCATCCGAGATTGGAAATGGAAGGGGTGCGCCCCCTCAATGCCAGCATAACCATTACTCCCTTTGCCCCAAGCGGATGCTTCATTCTCCAGGCTCGAGAGTGGGGGGCAACTGATATGGTGACATCCGCTAACATGGAGTCTGCGGACTGATATGGTGACATCCACTGATGTGGAGCTTATGGACAGCCATGATGGTAAGAGACCCGCCACCTGGGCAAGGCTACATGATGAAGAACTGAGGCAAACCACCCTATCGAGGTCATCTCCCAATGAGGTAGGGCTTATTGGTGGGCCCCCCATTAAAGGTCAGCTCCCAGTTGAGGTCAAGTCCATCCCTCTAAGGCGAGCCCCCTGGTAGAGGACAACTCCCGGTCAGAGTCGAGCTCATGCTTCTAGAATGAACCACCCTACTGACATCAGCTCATAGGCGAGATAGGGCTTATTGGGTGGGCTCCCCGTTTAAGGTTAACACCCATTCGAGGCTGAGTCCACCCCTCTGAAGCAGACCCTCCTACCAATAAGAGCATGGGTTCCCGCCAAAGGCGTAAAGAGGGGGAGAGACCGGAATTCAAAATGAAGATGAAGGAATACCTGATCACGTAGAGCCTCCGAGAGGTGGTGCATGCCCTGCCATGGGCGCAGGCCCCCTACGGCACACCGTGTGCATGATCTGAACGATCAAGACAATGCCAGGCTCCCAACCTTGCAATGTGCCAACACATCAATGACCGCATAACTGGGAGACTATGACTTCCATGATAGAGCACCTGGACCCTAGGCCCTAGACCCTAGGTGCTATGGTACCCAGGCAGCCTCCTTTAAATGGCAATATACCATTATGGCTCAAGTCTCAGGCACAGAATTGGCCTGACAAAGAGGTGACAACAGGCAACAAAAAGCCTCCTTCGAAGGAGAGAACCTGGAAGCCAACAAGAAGCCACTCGCCTATATAAGACCTGCACGAAAAGGTAAGTAAAGGTAAGCCAAAGCTAAAAGTAAGAAAAAAACAACATAGACTCTTGCATTTTCAGCATTATCTTCTCTCTTATCACCCTATCAATGTGGAGAGTCCCCCAAGCTCTCCACTAGAGAGGTTTCTATTCCCCTCAATCATCTCACTGACTTGATCGTCGAAGTGCCTTCGCCGAAATCCCCGGCCCAAGATTTTTTCTGTCTTACAGGACCCCAACGTGAGTAAGTGAGCCAACCGCATGGCGGGGAGCTGAGCATCTGGTGGGAACCCGACGCATCAGCGCTATGGGCCACGACAATACAGGCGGCAATAACTGTCATCTGAATCTAATTGAAAACTAGAGTCAATATAGCCTTCTAGTTTTAAATTTGAACATTCATATATTAGAAAAATATTTTTAATACTTCTAAGGTACTTAAGAATATTTTTCACAACTTTCTAATGATCCTCCCCTTGATCATCCTGTAATCTGCTTGCTATGCCTAAGTCATAAGCAACATCATATACATGATTGATCTTAAAACCAAAGTATAAGGAATCTTACTCATCCTTTGTCTTTCTTCAACTATCTTAGGAGACATCTTCTTAGAAAGATGTATGCCTTGACTCATGGGCAAGTAACCTCTTTTACTTTTGATGTGGGACTAATATGCATGCAATTCTTTTTGTATGTTTTATATATAGGGTTAGGTGATTAATTCTCGAATTTCAGATCAAAATTAGTTGTAGGGAATTTTATATAAATTTTTGAAGCCAAGCATGCAGATTAGAACCTAGAAAAGTACTAAAGAAGGATCGCCGGGACTGAGAAGCCTCAGTTAGGGCAAGTTCTCCTACAATATAAAGACTGGAGGTAGAGGGGGTGTACCTGACAACGTCTGAAGTTCCTGGTGAAGATCGCAGTGAAGGAATCTCTCGTTCCTTGATGGATGCGGCCTGGAAAATCGAGCCAAAGACCCGTAGATACCCGGCTTTCTGCTCGGTGGTCCGATTGAGGCTTGGCTGGAGTCGTTGGATTTGTAAGAACTCGGGGACCTGTAAACGACCTGTCAGGGGTTAGAAAACTCCAAGGAAATCAAGAAAATAAAGGAAAATAGCAAAGGAAAGAAAGTTTTGGAGGGGGCTGGAAGGATGGTTGGCGGAAGGAAGATGATTGCAAACACCAGGAAGAAGAACTCTCAAACCCATTTATGCACACAATAGGGTAATCACACAAAGCAATAGAAGAACTCAAGGTTTATTTCATATATCAAAATCTCTCCTTCATACAAGAGGCTAGGGTCCCTTAAATAGACCCTTAACCTTGGGCCCCAAGTAAGGGTATAATTGACATTACATAAGAATCCTTTTCCCTCTCAAATCCTAGCTAGAAAATAAGGAAACATTATGTAGAAAAAATCCCTAAAAATTCTCTTGACTTGGTCAACACTCCAAGGACGCTTAGGGGAGCATGTTGGGCTTCTAAGAGTAGTAAGGGGCAGGCCCAAAGGGACTCGGGTGCATGGGTTTGGGCCTCTGGAAGCTGGGGTGGCCTGGTATCCAGGTAGCAGGAATATTCCCGGGTATCTTGCTTCTTAGGGGCTTGGGCTTGGTGATGCGGCAAGCATATGATTAATATTTAGATTATGGTTTGTAGAGCAATGAAACCTAATTACACTAGCATTGTACTCATCATAATAAGACTTAAGGATTACAAGAAATGGAACTTTTACTTGATTAGACACAATCCTAAACTAAGAAGGAAGAAGATCTAGATAATAGGGGCTAATGATTGTGGACTTACCGTGATGAGCTTTCCAACCTTTTTTTGATTCATACCTTGAAACTACCAACGCTCAGAACTGAAGAACCAGGATAACAGAGATCAGAACCCTGGACTTGGGCTTCAGCTTGTTGGTTCCTTGTCAAGGAAGACCCTGCTTGCAACTTGAAAACCTCGAAGGACCCTGTACATAAAGAATAAGAGTTAAGGAAGAAGAAAGGCATGCATATGGAAGGGATGGAAAATTTGTGAGCAAAGAAAGAGATTTGAGATGGCTTGGCCGACTCCAAGGCCTTCTTCTTGACTTGGGCGTTGGATGCTTGGAAGAGAGAATAGTTTGGTGTGGAAGAGGGGCTTATAGACAATCACTCAAAACAATAAACTTCAATTCAACTTCAACTTTCATTAATCTCCAAAAATCAAATCCCCTTTACAATGGGGTGTCTAAGGCCTTTTAATAGCCTTACAAAACTTTTGAAATTTGAAAACTCCCCAAATTATGGAGGATTACAAGGGAGGTTGGAGGATATGGGGCCTTGTTACAGGGATAAGGAGAAATTCATGGAGATTGGCCAGTTTCTTTGAATTTAAAATGCTTGGTCGATCTCCCCTTTAGGCACCCATTTGAAGGTGACATGGCTGATGATGTGGCATCCCTGGTGGCTACTTTGTTGTCATGGTGATGTGGAATTCCAGCTTGGTGGACCAAGGTCTTGATTTGGAAGCTCCAAGTGGTTTGATGAACCTCAACTTGAGGTAGCTTGGACTTGATTTAAATAAACCTAATGGAACTCTAATTGAGTTCTTATTTGAACCCAGATTGAGATAGGACATAATTACAGGACTCGATTGGACATAATTACAAGATTCATGAAATTGAAACTAAGTAATTACAGGACTCTTGAAAGTAAATTGCCCTTTACAAGAAAAATTTAACCTTGTGATCTTCGATCCAAAGTGGAATCAGGTTAACCTTATTTGAGTGGGATTTTATTCTGCTTCTGCTTCTGGTGTCCACACCACTTGGTGCCTGGGCTTGATTTCTTTGGGCTAGGATGCAGATGGACCTCTAAAATCATGGATTCCTTGGTCTATGAATATATTTTGGCATCTGGAAGGGAATCTGGGCATCTGGAGGGCATCTGCAATGAATCAGGGTTTCTGATTTTCCTCCTAGGGTCTTCAAATCTTCAAGCTGGGTTGGACTTGGGCTAAACTTCTATATCTTCAATCTAGTTGGACTTGGTCTTCACTTGTATGATGTGGTCTTGAGTCTTCAGTATGCTTGGACAGGACTCAAAAAAATAAAATTAGCTCAACATGAGCTGACTAGCATTGGACTGAACTAGCTCAACATGAGCTGACTAATACAGAACTGAAATAACAACTCAAAAGACTCAAATAATAACTAAAATAGACTCAGATGGGCTAAGCCCTTATTACAGATGGACTCATAAATTATTGATCAATTCATAGAGGGTTGAAAAGCTTCTATCTTATTTTGGTGCCTCCGGTGTCCCCACCAATTCTCCCGGGGTGGGAGGAACTCGACCCTGTCGAGTGAAGATCAGACTGGCTCACATATCTCTCAAGAAGGTCTGGGTTGAGGCATTGCAAGTCCTCTCGAGAAATCCATGAATCATTCGACTCTGGCCAGCCTTACCATCGGACCAAGAAGTGTTGATAGCCGCGGCCCTAGGTCATGATGGCTTGATCGTCTAGGATATGCTCGATCCGCTCTCCTCTCTCAGGCCAAATTTGTTAGTGGACACTCTGGGTTAGGGTCACTCACAACAAGAGGGGATAGGTCCAAAAGCCTCACTAGGTATCGCTGCTGGTTCCTTGTACTCAACCAGGTCTATAATATTGAAGGTAGAACTAATGCCCAAATCCGAAGGCAATTCTAACACATAGGCATTTGATCCAACCTTCTTTAACACTTTAAAAGGTCCGGCTCTGCGAGCATGAAGCTTCTTTTAGGCCTATGCCTAACCAAGATAGAATCCACTACATCAAATTCTTTGACCCTTCTTCGGGAATTAGCTAGTTGTTTTAAGATTAGTGTGGGTGGTGAACATGCTAGGCACATGTAGTCTCCTAACAAATGATGCAAAGGACCTAACAAACTCGACTATGCATTCTTATCGAAGGAATTTTTATTGAACTCTTTGGATCTAAACCTAACAGATTATAGGTTCTCTAGATTTGATCCTAGCATGACATGCACATGAAAATTTACAGTGAACTCCTAGCAAATTCCAAAGAGTATGCCAGAAGTAAGATGCAAACCAAACATGCATGATGAATGCATACAGTATGCTAATCTCAGCTAAATGCAATCTAATGATCGTAGAAATGCTGGAGGTGTCTGGAAAGGGTAGAAAATAGGAAGTGGATTCAAAATTAGTCTGGTAAGGTAGGGAAAAAGGTTCAAGGTTAGTTGGATAAAGTAAGATAAAAGAAGGGGCATCAGGGACTAATCCTAGACTAATGAGGTTAACCTTACGGGGTTGCGGTATATCTATGGGGTTTGTATAATGAAAGGATGGGTTATTAATCTCAGGGAAGAGGTCCTTAATAGAAACTATAGGAGGAGGCTCATCCTGAGGGTACTGATTCAAAGAGATCAGGTCCTTAATAAATTCTTCAGGTTCTTGTATTTTAGGACTAGACTCTATAATTTGGCTCTCCTCTATGGTTTCCTCTGGTAAGGCTCTAACAGCAGTTCCTAGGTTCTCTTTCTCTATTTGTTCTTCTACTATAGCTTTATGTTGGATGTGGTTAGGGTCAACTACCTCTAGGTTGGTTTCTACCTGGGTATTTACTAGGCCAACTATTTCTAGGTCATCTATAGGTGTCTCATCTTCTTCCTCATACTCATCCACTAGGCTCGCATCAGCTTCATACACTTTCGCATTAATGTAAGCCTTGTCAATCTCAAGAATGGTTGGAGAAGGTCGGCTAAGGAAAAATTGGCTAGGTCCTTGTTTCTGATTATGGACACTAATCCTAGTAGGTTCAGGTTTCCTAAGGGGTAGTGGCTCACTACTGGGCTCATATTTAGGGGTACTAATCCTATGGGGTTCAAGTTGACTAGGAAAAACCTGACTAGTACTAGGCTAATACTTAGGGGTTATGGGTTCTCTGGGCTCATAGGACAAGGGTGCAGATCTATGGGTTATGAGATTATAGGATCTGGGGTCATAGGATTTTAGGTCAGCTCTATGGTCAGGTTCTAAGGATGGATCATGGTGTGGGGTCCTCCTAAGGTTGGGCTCCCTATATGGGTCAGGATATTGGGTTCTCTTAGGGTTGGACTCCCTATATGGGTCAGAATATTTGGTTCTCCTAGGGTTGGGCTCCCTATATGGGTCAGAGTATTGGGTTCTCCTAGGATTGGACTCCCTATATGGGTCAGAGTATTGGGTTCTCCTAGGATTGGACTCCCTATATGGGTCAGAGTATTGGGTTCTCCTGGGTTCAGTATCATAATAAGAGTCATGGTAAGGGGTTCTTCTAGGTTCAGTATCATAATAAGGGTCATGGTAAGGGGTTCTTCTAGGTTCAGTATTATAGTATGGGTCAGGCTGAGGGGCTCTCCTAGGTTTAACCTCTCGGTATGGATCAAGGTTTGGGGTCCTCCTAGGTTGAGGATTGTAGTACGAGTCAGGATAAGGGGCTCTCCTAGGTTCAACCTCATGGTATAGATCAGGGTTTGGGGTCCTCCTAGGTTCAGTATCATAGTATAGGTCATGACGATGGGCTCTCCTAGGTTCAACCTCACGATAGGGATTAGGGTTTGGGGTCCTCCTAGGTTCAGTATCATAGTATGGGTCATGACGATGGGCTCTCCTAGGTTAAACCTCATAGTAGGGATCAGGGTTTGGGGTCCTCCTAGGTTCAGTATCATAATAAGGGTCATGGCGATGGTCTCTCCTAGGTTCAACCTCACGATAGAGATCATGGTAAGGGGTTCTCCTAGGGTTGGGCTCCTTATATGGGTCAAAGTATTGGGTTCTCCTAGGATCAGACTCCCTATATGGGTCAGAGTAGTGGGTTCTCATAGGGTTGGGCTCTTTGGTTTCTTTAGGTTGAGTTGGGTTGAGGCTATTGGTCTAGGTCAACTGAGTCATTTGGGTAATTAACTGGGTAGACATCTGGGCCATTTGGTCTATAAGGGCTTGAATCCTAGCTTCCTGCTTATCCATGGGTTCAGGGAGATGGTGGACGAGATGGGACTCCTGATCTAATGCTCATGCAAGACTCGATCAAACCGACTATAGCTAACTAGACCTAGAGTCCAAAACTAAGGGCTCAATCAGGGTGACAAACTAGCCTATAGTAATCCTGTACTCAGCCAGGCAGGTGTAAGGGGAGTGTTAGGTCCCTGATTGCCAATCTTAGACACCAATCAGAGATTGGCCAGGTAGGCGGACCAGCACACAAGCCCTTCAGGACTGAATCCCTAAACCACCATTCTAGACACTGAGCACAAGGCACACACAGGTTAACTTGACACGATGATCTAACATTAGCCCGGACCCGACCAGATGGTGTCCCTAGCCCACTAGGGCAAATTAAGTCTAGTTAATTTTAGGTTAAGGCTTGGGACCGAATGCAAGGGATATGGTTTTGGGCTAAGGAGGGGTTATCAAATCCTCCCCCCATCTGATATAGCAAGAGTGCCCTTAAAAGTAAATTATGCAATGATGGTAGGCAGATAAGGATGCAAATTAGGGTTTAGATATTTTTTTGATATTTTTGGAGAATATGTAATTTTTTTTTATTTTATATTTTGGTATTTTCTTAAATAGAAAGAAATTTGCAAATTATGGCCTAATATGCAGGAAATATACTAAAATTAAAAGATATGCAAAAGATGATAAACAAAACCCTAAAACTTCCAAACTTATCTTGCTGAAAAAATAGAGCCGAAAGTTTACAGGTTGTATTTCGGCTTGCAGAAAATTCACAAGCTGAAATAAAATGTTTAAAAATTATAAAAGTTACATAGAATTATGATTAATCCAGAAAAAGAAATTTTAGAATTTTTGGAGTTTGTATCAGGGAGAAATAATTTAAATAATAGAGCATATACGATCTAAAAAATTGCAGAAAACAAGCTCTAATCTAAGCTCTGATACCAAATGATGCGGGACTAATATGCATGCAATTATTTTTGTATGTTTTATATATGGGGTTAGATAATTAATTTCTAAATTTTAGATCAAAATTAGTTGTAGGGAATTTTATATGAATTTTTGAAGCCAAGCATGCATATTAGAACCTAGAAAAGTACTAAAGAAGGATCGCCGAGGCTGAGAAGCCTCGGTTAGGGCAAGTTCTCCTATAATATAAAGACTGGAGGTAGAGGGGGTGTACCTGACAATGTCTGAAGTGCCCGGTGAAGATCGTAGTGAAGGGATCTCTCGTTCCTCAAAGGATGCGGCCTGGAAAATCGAGCCAAAGACCCGCGGATACCTGGCTTTTTGCTCGGTGGTCCGATTGAGGCTTGGCTGGAGTCGTTGGATTCGTAGGAACTCGGGGACCTGTAAACAACCTGTCAGGGGTTAAAAAACTCAGAAAAAACCAAGAAAATAAAGGATAATAGCAAAGAAAAGAAAGTTTTGGAGGGGGCTGGAAGGATGGTTGGCGACAGGAAGATGATTGCAAACACTCGGAAGAAGAACTCTCAAACCCCTTTATGCACACAGCAGGGTAATCACACAAAGCAATAGAAGAACTCAAGGTTTATTTCATATATCAAAATCTCTCCTTCATACAATAGGCTAGGGTCCCTTAAATAGACCCTTAACCTTAGGCCCCAAGTAAGGGTACAATTGACATTACATAAGAATCCTTTTCCCTCTCAAACCCTAGCTAGAAAATAAAGAAACATTAGATAGAAAAAATCCCTAAAAATTCTCTTGACTTGGTCAACACTCCAAGGATGCCTAGGGGGGCGTGTTGGGCTTCTAAGAGCAGCAAGGGGCTGGCCCAAAGGGGCTCGAGCGCATGGGTTTGGGCCTCTGGAAGCTGGGGTGGCCTGGTATCCAGGTAGTAAGAATATTTCCTGGTATCTTGCTTCTTAGGGGCTTGGGCTTGGTGCATAGGCTTGATTTCTTTGGGCTAGGATGCAGATGAACCTCTAAAATCATGGATGCCTTGGTCTATGAATATATTTTGGCATCTGGAAGGGAATCTGGGCATCTGGAGGGCATCTGTAATGAATCAGGGTTTCTGATTTTCCTCCTGGGGTCTTCAAACCTTCAAGCTGGGTTGGACTTGGGCTAAACTTCCATGTCTTCAATCTAGTTGGACTTGGTCTTCACTTGTATGACGTGGTCTTGAGTCTTCAGTATGCTTGGACATGACTCAAAAAAATAAAATTAGCTCAATATGAGCTGACTAGCATTGGACTGAACTAGCTCAACATGAGCTGACTAGTACAAAACTGAAATAACAACTCAAAAGACTCAAATAACAACTAAAATATACTTAGATGGGCTAAGCCCTTATTACAGATGGACTCATAAATTATTGATCAATTCATAGAGGGTTGAAAAGCCTCTGTCTTATTTTGGTGCCTCCGGTGTCCCCACCAACTTTCCTCCATCTTAAGTCTTTTTAATACTAAGTCAATGTACTTGGATTGAGATATGCCAAGCATCCTATTAGATCTATCTCTATAACTCCCTATACCTAGTATACATGATGCTTCTCCCAAATCCTTCATGGAAAACTATTTAGATAGCCAAGCTTTGATCGATTGCAATATTGGAATATCATTTCCAATGATAAGTTGAAAGAATTATGCCCTGAAAGACAATTACAGTTATTGTATCAATGGCATTTTGTATTCTTCCAACTCAAGATTAATATGAATAAAGGCAATTTATGATTCATCATTTGCTATGTCTTATATTTTAATTATAAGATTATGATAAATCCCATAGGTTAAGGCAATGGAATTAGGGTTATGATGGAGATCATAATGGTGACATCTAAGTTTCTATAAACTCTAATCTAAAATATGATGGGAATTCTCCTAGGGTGCCAGGAATCATGCAGCATGCGGAAGTGAATTTCAAAACAAAATTCTAAGCATGAAACCCTAATATGGCTAGAAAATCCTAATTCCTAGGAACCCTTTATGCAATACCAATTAATGAAACATAAATGGAGTCAGAAAAATATACTTGGATTGCTGAAATCCAATCCTTTTCATGAGGCTCACAAGTGCAAGCCCTCCAATGGTGATCCACACGAGAATGGTACCAAGGAAGAATCCCTACCGGGGTTGCTTGCTTCAACAAAACTTTTATGGCAGCCTTTTGAGCTTTGACCACTGTAGGACACCCTGCCCTACTGTAGGCCACTAAGAACACTATCCTAAACCACTCTTGGTCTTAGGACAACCCTCCTCTAGGACTCCTTAGGCTTATGTCCTAAAACAAAGGCTTGCCCTAGAAGATTAGACCTTGTCTTAACAAGACAAGTCTTGTCTTAAAGTATGGAGGAGGGAGGGAGAGACAGAGAAACTCTCAGAATATCTTTATGATGAAAAAGATTATCTGAAACTCATATCACCACCCCTATTTATAGTTTTAGGAGGGGCGTACGATATGTCCTCCAACAGGTTATCAGATATGATTTTTCAAGATCGAAAAAACATAAACAATATGTCTTCTCATGCACCAAAAGACATATCAGCATCCATCCACTTTCCTGGACAATATGCGACTTGCCACATGGCAAGTATCGGTCCCTAGGAAGCCAAGAGGTGCCTCTTCAATCTCCAAATATTGGAGAATATGAAGAGTCCTGAAAGTAGAAGGACTCTGCTTCAGGGCGCGCGCCACATGAAGAGACACATCTCTTCATGCGTGCTTTTGCTTCCACCACTTTTCATGCCATTTCAAATGGCCTTGACCGGTCAAACAAATCCAAGAGGCATGGGAATAAGATGAGAAAGCATTACAGATAAGAAACACTCTAGTGTTTCTTCTGTAGAAGGACTTTTGTCCTTCTGCGCCCCTACATTTCACCCGTGCATGCCAAGAGGTGCCAAGAGTCCCTGGCCCCAGGGACTCCTCCATAAATCGTTCAAAATGTCAATTAAAAATCAGATAAAGCTCTGATTTAATCAGCCCCACTTAGGACTCAGCCTAATTAAGGTTTTCCTTAATTAGGTTAACCCAATTTGCAAGCAACCGGATCCAATCCAATTGGGTTAGGAATTGGGTTAGCCTACACATGCTAGTGTGCAATCTGGCAAACCAATTAGGATATCATGACCCTAATTAAATCAAGAATGACTTCCTTGGCCAACTCTCTAGTGTGTGTGATCCATTGGGTTCCACATCTAGCCAGTAGTAGGTTTAGGTTTGAGTCAATTCGATCCGATCAAACCCGATTGACCTAATTAGGTCAAATTGGCTCACCTAATTGTCCAATTCGAATCACACATCGAATTGACTCATGAAACTAAATCAATTGGTTCATGAAAACCTACAAGACAAGATTGACGTCTAGCAATGTGTCATGCCTACCCGGAAGATGTGAAATTTGGTAGAAATTATCAAAGTATCCTTCAGTAGTAAGTTACCGTGCAATTCAATCTTTCGATCTCCCATTATCTTGATTAAGTGATAGGTATGGATATATGTCAAACCCTAATACTTAATCATATCGAATCTCAGCTCGATCATGAGGACTCAGCTGATGACTGATTAGAAACCAATTCTAATCCCATTCTGCTTTGATCAAAGGCTCCTTGAGTCACTCATCGAAGAGATTACATAAGATAACAATTCCTTTTACTATGAAAGATCGATTCCTTGTTGGTCCACTCACATCCTTCATACACCTTCCACCATACCCAGAACACCTCATACATGTCACAATGCCATGAATGAGTATGAACCAAAGTATGTCTTAGTGTGCACAAGGAACCATGGTGATATCAGGTCTAAAGATCACATGCACAACTTCTACTCTGGGACCTATCTTTTGACAAGCAGTAAGACTTCCATAAGATAGTCCTGGTGCAGATCAGTTCAGTGTACTCATACTCTAATAATCACCCTTATCCTTGTATTGGTATCTCTACACAAGTGGTTGTGAGATCAACCACCCTTATTAATTGAGCATACATAGGATAAGCTAGTCTTTCTGGATTCATCAATCCCCGAATCGATGGTCCAACAACTAGGAATATTCTAGATTAGGGTTTATAGGAATTAGGTCTCACTGTTATTTTATCATAACCCTAATTCCATTGCCCTACTCTATGGGATTCATCATAATCAACAAATCATGACACAGCAGTATATGATGAATCAAATGCCTTTATTAATATGAAAAATATGTCATACATGAGCTAGAAGTTTACAAAAAGGCCCTTATAATGATTGGATCTTAGGGCACTTTTCTATCAAACTCCCACTTGCACTAAAGCCAATCGCCCTTGTATTTTATGCCCATACAATCTAAATGACGATCTAACTGCTACTTGGCTAATGCTTTAATGAATGGGTCTGCTATATTATTCTTTGTGTCAACTCATTCAATGGCAACATCTTATCTTTCAATGATCTCTCGAATGAGGTAGAACTATCTTAGAATGTGCTTGGACTTGTGATGAGACCTTGGTTCCTTAGCTTGTGCAACAGCCCCAGTGTTATCACAGTATAATGGCACTGGCTATTGTACATCAGGAACCATGCCCAATTCCATGATGAATTTCTTCATCTAGACAGCTTCCTTCGTGGCTTCACTAGCAGTTATGTATTCTGCCTCAGTGACTGAGTCAGCTACTGTAGGCTACTTTGTACTCTTCCAACTCACTGCACCAACATTTAGGGTGAAGACATACCTTGATGTGGATTTGCTATCATCTGGATCTGACTGAAAACTAGAATCTGTATAACCTTCTAGTTTCAACTCAGATCCTCCATATACTATAATAATATCTTTAGTCCTTCTCAGGTACTTAATAATATTTTTTACAACTTTCCAATGATCCTCTCTTGGATCTGCCTGAAACCTGATCACTATGCCCAAGGCATAAGGAACATCAAGCTTGGTACACAACATGGCATACATAATCGATCCTATAGTCGAAGCATAAGAAATCATAGCCATTCTCTCTCTTTCTTCTGATGTCTTAGGAGACATTTTCTTAGAGAGATGTATGCCTTGACTTAGAGGCAAGTAACCTTTCTTACTTCCATCCATGTTGAATCTCTTCAACACTAAGTCAATGTACCTAGATTGGGATAAGCCTAGCATCATTTTAGATCTATCTCTGTAGATCCTTATACCTAATATATAGGATGCTTCTCCCAAATCTTTCTTGGAAAACTTTGATGATAGCCATGTTTTAACCAATTGCAACATTGGGATATTATTCCCCATGATCAATATGTCGTCCACATACCAAACCAAGAAAACAAGTGCACTCCTACTTGTCTTGTACACACATGATTCATCTACATTTTTGATAAAACCAAATCCTTTGATTGTTTCATCAAAATGGATGTTCCAACTCCTTGATGCTTGCTTAAGTCCATAAATGGACTTCTTTAATTTGCATACCTAATTTGGTCTCCCACTTGAGACAAAACCCTCTGGCTGTGACATATAGACTTCTTCCTCAAGATTTTCATTGAGGAAAGCAGTCTTTACATCCATCTACCAAATCTCATAGTCATGGTATGCTGCTATGGCAAGCAGTATATGAATGGACTTGAGCATTGCTACTGAAGAAAAGGTTTCATCATAGTCTACACCATATCTTTGTCTGAAACCTTTTGCTACCAGTCTAGCCTTGTAGGTCTCAACTTGACCATCTACTCCAATCTTCTTCTTGAAGATCTATTTATACCCTTTTGGGTTAATTCCTTCAGGTGGATCTACTAAAGTCCAAACCTGATTGGAATACATGGAGTCCATTTCAGATTTCATGGCACCAAGCCACTTGTGAGAGTTTCTACTCTTGACAGCTTCTGAATAGGTCACAGGATCATCATCCTGTATGATACTAGCTTCATTGTCATCCTCGATGATAAAACCATATCTGAGAGGTGCTCCCCGCACCCTCTCTGACCTTCGGAGAGGAAGTGTGTATTGTGGTTGTTCTTGATCCACAAGAACCTCTGGTTGAGAAACTTCACTTGAAGGCTTACTGGTTTGTTGGTTCTGTTCTTCACATAACTCAAGTGAAGAATCACTACATCCTTCTTGGATAAACTCTTGTTCCAGAAATGTAGCATGCCTACTGACTATTATCTTTTGCTTAGCAGCATTATAAAAGAGGTATTCAACACCCTCTTTTGAATAACCAACAAACCTACATTTATCAGCCCTTGCACTTAGTTTATGTCCAAGGTATTCTTGACATAAGCATGGCAACCACAAATCTTCAAATACTTAAGATTTGGTCTTTTTCCATTCCATAATTCATATGGAGTGCTATTCACTAATTTAGATGGAACCATGTTTAATATGTATGCAATAGTATCTAGGGCATGTCCCCAGAAGGAAGTAGGAAGATCTATGAAGCTCATTATGGATCTCACCATGTCTAATAAGGTGCGATTTCTCCTTTCTGCCACTCCATTTAACTGGGGTGTATAAGGAGGGGTCAATTTAGATATAATTCCTTTGTCCTTGAGATGGTTCAGAAACTCACCAGATAAGTATTCACCCCCTCGATCAGATCGAAGAGCTTTAATACTAAATCCAGTTTGTTTTTCAACCATACTCTGATATTCTTTACACTTATCAAAGGCTTCGGACTTGTATTTTAAAAGATACACATGACCGAACCTTGATAAATCATCAATAAAAGTGATGAAATAAGAATATCCTCCTCTAGCTTGAGTTGACATTGATCCATATACATCAGTATGTATTAGACCTAACAATTCAATTGCCCTCTCTCCATGTCCAGTGAATGGAGACTTGGTCATTTTTCCTTTGAGACAAGATTTACTAGTTCCTAATGATTAGAAATCATCAGAGTCAAAGTAACTATCTTTGACTAACTTGTTTATCCTTGACTCACTGATATGACCTAATCGACAGTGCCAGAGATATGTGACATTGTCATTATCTCTTTTCCTCTTCTTATCATCAATAAGAAAAACTTTTTCAATGAGTTGCAAAGTTAGAAGACCATTTATAAAACATCCATGTCCAAATACTTTATTATTTTGAAGAATAGAGCAGCCACTGCTCTTTACATTTATTTCATATTCCTGTTGTAATAACAAGGGTATAGAAATAATATTTCTAATAATATCTGGTACATAGAAGCATTCTTCTAGCTTTATCACATTATTCGAAGGTAATAATAGAAGATAGGTACCCATAGCTTCAACATGTATGGCTTCACCACTAGCCCTATGCAACTTAAAGTCACCCCTCTTCAAGCTTCTAATACTGTGGAGTCCCTGCAATGAATTGCATATGTGAGATCTACATGCAGTATCCAATACCCATGAATTAAAATGAAAGCACTCAATGATAAAAGTTTGTATCATGTACAAACCTTTAGATGCACCACTTGCATCTTGCTTCACATTTGCAAGGTAAACCTTGTAGTTCTTCTTCCAATGCCCAGTCTTGCCGCAATGGAAATAGGCTCCATCAGCCTTCTCAACTTTCTTGTTCTTCTTCTGGATGCTCTTCTTAGGGTTGAATTTTCTCTTCATACCCTTCTTCATTGCTTGCTTCTTTCTATTAACAAGAAGCACCTGAGCCTTATCTTTTTTAGAGTGGCTCTCAGCTGTCTTAAGTAGGTTAAGCAGCTCTGGCAATAAAGTATTCAGTTTGTTCATATGTAGTTAAGAACAAACTGAGAGAAGGAATCTGGGAGTTACTACAGGATCAAGTCCTGATTGAGTTCACCGTCCATGACAAATCCTAATTGACCCAATCGAGTGATCAAGTCAATCATTTTCAGCACATGGGTTTGCACATGTGAACCCTCACTCATCCTGCTCGGAACAACTACTTCGATATTTCATATCGTGCAACCCTACTTTGCTCTCCATAAAGCTCCTTTAGATTGAGCAATATGGACTGAGGTTCCATACCTTCATGTTGCCTTTGGAGCTCATTGCTTATCGAGGCCAACATGATGCACCTGACAGTTGTACTGTTATTTTGCCACATTCTGTGTGTAGCAATTTCCTCCTCTAATGCATCCTCTCTGATCACCACTGGATCCAGAGAATCAAGTATATATGAAAGCTTCTCCTAAGTCAAAACAATCCTTAGGTTCCTCAGCCAGTCCACATAATTTGGACCGGTTAATTTGTTGGCATCCAAGATGCCCCTCAATGATAAGTTTGAAGCCATTAAAATAAATGTCCTACATTTAATTAAAGAACAATATTAGCAAACCACTCAATGATGACATTCATAACTAGATAAGGACTTTATATCTAATTATGTCTCCTACTATTTTCTTCAAATACCATAACCCTCAACTATGGTAAGCAAGAAACCTTCTTGGTTTCCTTAGTGTGGTTGAGATCCTGATCCCTCATTAGTGCCTTGTGTCACACAACAAGCACTAATGAGTTCAAAGGTATAACAACCTTTCCAATTGCAACCCTTGCAATTCTCAACAATTATCTTTGCCTCTAAGATACTTATAGCCTTGTGTCACACAATAAACTATAATATCTTAGTTTAGTCAAACCCTTCATTTCTATACAGCCATGATTGAACATTGTTGTCCTTGTCTCACACAACAAAGCAACAACTCCAATCATGCCATAAAGCACTAAGTGCACCAAGAAAAATTTCATATCAAACCCTATAGTAGGCCTTGTGTCACATAACAAACTTACTATAGTCTTGACATGAATCTGGCTTAGCATGAAGGAAGGCATATTATAGCTTACTTAACCAATCAGCATTACCAAAATAGGATTTAGGTATGACCAAATTGGCTAGGTGAGTGGGATGGGTGAGGGGGTCCCCCCGTTGCTTTCCTTAGACATCAATTAGATTAGCCAGGTCAGACAACGGAACCAATTAAAAAACCTTATTCCCTTTACCTTTCTAGAACCACTTGCCTAGACACCAATTGGCTGATCAAACCCTAATTGGTTTTGCATCATGACTAAGTTTTTTGCTATGACTAAATATAATTTTGATAAGGGCTTTTGATGGTCTCAAAACACATTCTAAATTATCATGATTACTATGCTTATAACATATATAAACATGTAACATATCATCATAATATAACATGTTATGTTAAACAAGCATATTATAGCTAATATGCAAATAAAGGCATTATAGATACATAAAAATACCTTTCACCTCACTTTTTCATTTGATATGTCCACAGCGGCACCCCTACACATCATAGGAGATCCATTGAATTGGAGGAGAAGGCCTTTAAACCCTACTTGGCTCCTATGACCGGACGGCCATGGTGATTGACCCAATCCAAAGTAGTTACTAGGTACAATCAACATGCATAATTTCATACTTGACATAATATTATGCATTTCATAAAGAAACAAGAAATCATGCATATGAATTTGGTCGGGTCGACTCGATAGAGTTTGGGTCAGCTCGATAGGGTTCGGGTCGACTAGATAGGATTCAGGTCGGCTCGATAGTGGAATTTCATAAAACTCCAAAAATTGTTCATAACTAGTATGCCACAAGGATGGCTCTAATACCACTGATGAAAATTCTCCTAGGGTGCTAGGAATCATGCAGCATGCGGAAGTAAATTTTAAAATAAAATTCTAAGCATGAAACCCTAATATGACTAGAAATCCCTAATTCCCAGGAACCCCTTATGCAATACCAATTAATGAAACATAAATGGAGTCAGAAAAATATACTTTGATCACTGAAATCAAATCCTTTCTATGAGGCTCACAAGTGCAAGCCCTCCAACGGTGATCCACATGAGAATGGTATCCAGGAAGAATCCCTACCGGGGTTGTTTGCTTCAACAAAACTTTTATGGCAGCCTTTTGACCTTTGACCACTATGGAACACCCTGTCCTACTGCAGGCCACTAAGAATACTGTACTACACCACTCTTGGTCTTAGGACAACCCTCCTCTAGGACTCCTTAGGCTTATGTCCTAAAACAAAGCCTTGTCCTAGAAGATTAGACCTTGTCTTAACAAGACAAGTCTTGTCTTAAAGTATGGAGGAGGGAGGGAGAGACAGAGAAACACTCAGAATATCCTTACGGTGAAAAAGATTATCTAAAACTCATATCACCGCCCCTATTTATAGTTTTAAGAGGAGCGTGTGATATGTCCTCCAACAGGTTATCAGATATGATTTTTCAAGATCGAAAAATCATATCCAATATGTCTTCTTATGCACCAATAGACATATCGGCATCCATCCACTTTCCTGGACAATCTGTATTTTCCAAATAGCAAGTACCGGTCCCTAGGAAGCCAAGAGGTGCCTCTTCAATCTGCAAACACTAGAGAATATGAAGAGTCCTGAAAGCAAAAGGACTTTGCTTCAGGGTGCGCGCCATATGAAGAGACGCGTCTCTTCATGCACACTTTCGCTTCCACCCCTTTTCATGCCATTTCAAATGGCCTTGACTGGTCAAACAAATCCAAGAGGTGTGGGGATAAGTTGAGAAGGCATTCTAGATAAGAAACACTCTAATGTTTCATCTACAGAGGGACTTTTGTCCTTCTGCATCCCTATCCTTCTGCGCCCCTACATTTCTCCCGTGCGCGCCAAGAGGCACCAATAGTCCCTAGCCCTAGGGACTCTTCCATAAATCAGTCAAAAAGTCAATTTAAAATCAGATAAAGCTCTGATTTAATTAGCCCCACTTAGGACTCAGCCTAATTAAGGTTTTCTTTAGTTAGGTTAGCCCAATTAGCAAGCAACCGAACCCAATCCAATTGGGTTAGGAATTGGGTTAGCCTGCACATGCTAGTGTGCAATCTGGCTAACCAATTATGATACCATGACCCTAATTAAATAATGAATGACTTCCTTGGTGAACTCTCTAGTGTGTGTGACCCATTGGGTTCCACATCTAGCCAGCATTAAGTTTAGGTTTGAGCCGATTCGATCCGATCGAACCCGATTGACCTAATTAGGTCAAATTGGCTCACCTAATTGTCCAATTCGAATCACACATCGAATTGACTCATGAAACCAAATCAATTGGTTCATGAAAACCAACAAGATAAGATTGACGTCTAGCAACGTGTCATGCCTGCTTGGAAGATTAGGAACTTGATGGAAATTACCAAAGTACCCTTCAGTAATAAGTTACCATGCAATTCAATCTTTCGATCGCCCATTATCCCGATTAAGTGATAGGTATGGATATATGTCAAACCCTAACACTTAATCATATCGAATCTCAGCTTGATCATGAGGACTCAGCTGATGACTGATTAGAAACCAATTCTAATCTTTTCCTGCTTTGATCAAATGCTCTTGGAGTCACTCATCTAAGAGATTACATAGGATAACATTTTCTCTTATTAGGAATGATTGATTCCTTGTTGGTCCACTCACATCCTTCGTACACCTTCCACCATACCCAGAATACCTCGTACATGTCATAATGCCAAGAATGAGTATGAACCAAAGTATGGCTTAGTGTGCACAAGGAACCATGGTGACCTTAGCTCTAAAGATTACATGCACAACTTCTACTCTGGGACCTATCTTTTGACAAGCGGTAAGACTTCCATAAGATAGTCCCGGTGTGGATCAGTTGATCGTACTCATACTCTAATGAGTACCTTATCCTGATATTGGTATCTCTACACAAGTGGTTGTGAGATCAACCACCCTCATCAATTGAGCATACATAGGATAAGCTAGTCTTTCCGGATTCATCGATCCCCGAATTGATGGTCCAACAACTAGAAATATTCTAGATTAGGGTTTATAGGAATTAGGTCTCACTATTATTTTATCATAACCCTAATTCCACTACCTTACTCTATGGGGTTCGTCATAATCAACAAATCATGACACAGCAGTATATGATGAATCAAATGCCTTTATTAATATGAAAAATATGTCATACATGAGCTAGAAGTTTACAAAAAGGCCCTTATAATGATTGGCTCTTAGGATACTTTTCTATCAAAATATTCCTAGTCATTGGATCATCGATTCGGGGATCAATGAATCCAGAAAGACTAGCACATCTTATGTATGCTCAATGGAGAGGGTGGTTGGTTTCATAACCACTTGTGTAGAGACATTAATACAAGGATGTGGGTGCTCATTAGGTCATGAGTTCACTAAACTGATCCAACAAAAAAACATCAAATGGAAGTCTTACTTGTCAAAAGAATGTTCTCTTAGTGGGAGTTGTGCATGTGGTCCTTAGACTTGAGACTACCATAGTACCTTATGCGCATGAGCCCATGTTTTGGTGCATACTCATTCATGAAAATTAAGTCATGTACGGGGTGCTTCTGGATATGGTGGATTGTGTATGAAGATAATGAGTAGGTCAACAAGGAATTTATCACTCCTAGTAAGCAGAGAAGTTATCCCATGTGATCTCTTCGAATGATGACTCAGGAAGTCTTTGATCAAAGCATGATGAGATTAGATAGGGTTTCTAATATTTCATCAGTCGAGTCTTCATTATCGAATTAAGATTCGAAAGGATTATGGTGGAGACACCAGGATCAAACATAGATCACTGGATCTCATTTGGTTTACTGATTAGGGTTTTTAGAACCTTAGTCATGTGTCATAATTTTGTAAGCAAGTAAGATTGAGTCCTGTAATAAGTTGAGACTAGTTGATTTGTCTCAGCCCTAGTCAGTCATTGAGTCCTATACTTAAGTACTAGCCCAGTATCAGTCCAATTTTATACAAGAGAGGAGATTACCCAATGTTGGAGTTCCACCGGGCATCATCCAGGAGTCTAAGGCCTTCACATCAGCTCACATCATCTTGTTGGGTCTTATTTGACACCCTAGAATCCTAGATGCCCTCCAGATGCTCTCCAGATACCCTGATTCTCTCCAGATGCCATTCCAGATGATAGATTCCTTCTAGATGCATGGAATATCCTCAACCTAGGGCACCCCATGATTCCAGGGAAATACCAGCATCTTAGTCCTAGAAATTCAAGCCTAGGAGCAAGGCCCAAGCCTTTAAAAACAAAGATTCCAATCTGATACCTGGAATATACCAGCCTAGGCACCCCAGCTTCCAGGAGGCCCAAAGCCCATGTGCCCTCCACTCTTGGCTAGCCCTTACTGCCCCTTGAAGCCCAACATGCCTAGGATAGGCATCCTCCATGAGTTGACCAAGTCCAAGCTTGAAGGAAGAGTCCAAATGAATGAAGGAAAACTAGTTTTTGTTTCATTCAAACAATGTACTCCTAGTTTTAGGTTACTTGTATAGTTTTTCTCCCATTCAAAGTGTGTAAACCTATCCTAACTAGGAGAGAACTGAAGTCCTAATAAGGAGATGGCATGGGAACTCTATAAATATCCCACCCCTCCTCTTGTATTCAATCAACTCTTATGAAATAAAACTCTGTTATTTCCAATCCTAATTAGGTCAATTGGGTTTAATTGGATCGAATCGGCTTGGACCAAGACCTATTGCTAGCTAGATGTAAAACCTAAAGGATCACACACATTTGGAAATTTGCCAAGTCAATTATATATTTATTAAGGTCATGGGATCCTAATTGGCTAGCTAATTGACATACTAGCATATGTTGGCTAGCCCAACTCCTAACCTAATTGGATTGGATTAGCTTGTTTTCTAATTAGGCTAACCAATTTAAGTGGTATTTAAATTGGGTTAATTTCTAAGTGGGGCAGCCTAATTCAATATTTATCTAGATTTATTTGGCATTTATCTTGGCCATTTTGAAAAGTCCTACAAGACATGGACTCTTAGCACCAATTCTTGGTGTGCACCAAAATGCATGTGCATAGAAGGACCAAGAGTCCTTCTTCCTGTCAGTTGCCAAGGCCAGATAAAGTCCAAGGGACTTCATCCTCATCTCCACACCCCATTTGGAAGAGTTTTGATCAGTCAAAAGGGTGGAATTCAGTGTGAAAGGGATTGGTGCAAAATGAAGAATTGCATCTCTTCATTTTGGTGCTAATTTGAGACCAAGAGTCCTTCTATTTGAAGGCTTTTGTGTTTCTACGACACCTCACATCTGAGATCACACTTCTTGGGCTTCCTAAAACTAGTCAAAGCCAAGTGGCAGAAGGAGAAAAATTACTAAAAATCGAAGAGACAAAGACTTGTCTCTTGGCGCATGAAAGATCTTATCCAGATATGTTTTTCTATCCTTATAAGACTCCTTCTATTTGAAGGGTCTTATCAAATGGTAAGTGGATAGACATATCAGGCACCCCATCCCACTCTATATAACGGCATCGATAATCTGATGCCAAGGCAGATGAGACTCCCATCAGAATACTACTACTATATTCTCTCCCTCTCTCTTAAGACAAGTTTGTCTCTTTAAGACATAACTTGTTCTTTCTAGACAAGGCCAGTCTAATTAAGACAAGAGCCTGGAAAGAAAAATAGAAGAGATATTAGGGATTTGAGAGTGGATTCAGAGTATTCTTTGAGAGCCCTACAGGAGGGTAGGGGATCCAGCAAAGGAGGAAAGTCTAAAAGGTTGCCGGAAGAGTCTCAAGCAAACAAGCAACTTGCGTAGGAGTGCTTCCTTGATCCAATTCCTATGTGGATTACCTCTGGAGGGCATGCACTTGTGTGCCTAGTGGAAAAAAAGAATTAGGAATGTAACATTCCAGGTATTCCTTTATTACTCCAAAGATTATATTTATTAATTATTATGCTCAAGTGGTCCTAGGGTTTAGGGTTCCAGCCAGTCAGGATTTTGAATATGAAGTTTTGAAACCTAGTCTTTCACTATGCCCGGCCCTTAAGGAACCCAACATAAGTCATCAACATATAATATTTAGAAGATAATGGCACTCCCATTTGTCTTCTTATTCATACATGGTTCATCCATATTTTTTATGAAACCAAATTCCTTAAATATTTCATCAAATCAAATGTTCCAACTCCTCGATGCTTGTTACAAACCATAAATAGATTTCTTAAGCTTGCATACTTGGTTTGGTCTCCAATTTGAGATAAACCCTTCTGGTTGTGATATATAGACTTCTTTCTCAAGATACCCATTCAGGAAGGCAGTCTTTACATCCATTTATCATATTTTATAATCATAGTATGCAGCTATAGCAAGCAAAATTCTAATGGACTTGAGCTTAGCTACTGGTAAAAATATTTCATCATAGTCAATTCCATGTCTTTGTTTGAGACCTTTTGCCACTAGCCTAGCCTTGTAGGTTTCTGCTTAGCCATCTACTCCAATCTTCCTTTTGAAGACCCATTTACACCCTATTGGATTTACTTGCTTAGGTGGATCAATCAAGGTCCAAACCTAGTTGGTTTTCATGGAGTCCATTTCAAATTTCATGGCTCAAGCCATTTGTCAGAGTCTTTACTCTTGATAGCTTCCGTATAGGTCAAAGGATCATTGTCTTGAATGATGCAAGCTTCATTGTCATTACTAATGACAAAAACTTATTTGAGAGGTGCATCCCACACTCTCTCTGACCTTTGGACAAGAGGTGGTGGTACCTTATTAATAAGTACTTGTGGTTGAAGAATTTGAGGTTGATTGTTTAAGGAGTAGGATGATGATCTTGTACTTCATTAAGTTCAGGTATCCTCCCACTACCTCTTTCTTGGATAAATTCCTTTTCTAAGAAAGTGGCAAGTCTACTGATAAAAATCTTTTGTTCAGTAGGATGATAAAAGAAGTATTCAATACCTTCTTGAGGATAACCTATGAACCTACATTTATCAGCCCTAGAACTCAACTAATGTCCAAATACATTTCTAACATAAGCTGGGCTATCCCAAATCTTAAGATATCTAAGACTTGATCTTTGCCTTTCCATAATTCATATGGAGTGCTAGCTACTTATCATTGCCTTTGCCTTTGTGCATCGACCTCTGTGAGGGAGTGGGTGAGGGACCCATTTGCCTTTTCTCTTTGAGCATCGAGGGGTGTGAGGCCATATCTATCCAACCTTCATCAACCTTGGATGCCCACCTTCTTCAAGCTATCTTCTAGCTACCCCATCCTATCTCTCTTTCCTTTGTTCCTTTATCAATCTAGCAAGTTTTCCATCACATCTAACTCTTTGTTTGGTGTTTTGCAGATCCCTCGAGTTTTACGAGAATCGGAGTCTGTTTGCCTAGCTGTCGGGTCAGCGGATAAAAAGTCGACGGATCTGCGAGTTTTTGGCTTGACCTTCTAGGCCGCATCTGAGAGCGAGGAGTGATCCCTTCATGAAAGCAGTAGCAAACATTGCCAAGTACACACCCCCTAGCCCTCTAGATTTTGATATTACAGAAAAGTTAGCCCTACCGGGATTTCTTAGCCCTGGAGGTCCTGTTTTTATCTCTATTGAGGGTCTTTTTTGCATGCTTGCGGTATAGAATTTCTATAGGATTACTCTTTTATCTATTTGACTTAAAATTTGGAAATTAAGATCTTAACTTAATGCTGAATCCATGAAAATTTCCTTGCATAATAACTAGTCCCGCATCACCTACCGAGGTTAGCTCCCAGTCGGGGTTGTGCTCATAGGACGAGCCCTCCGTTTGAGGCCAGCTCCTGGCCAGGGTCATGCTCATGCTACCAAGGCGAGCCCTCTTGCTGAGGTCAACTCCTAGCTGGGGTCATGCTCAAAGGATGAGCCCTCCATCTGAGGCCAGCTCCTGGTTGGGATCATGCTCATGCTTCCAAGGTGAGCCCTTCTATCGAGGTTAGCTCCCAACCGAGGTGTGCTCATAAGGTGAGCCCTCTGTCTAAGGCCAGCTCCTAGTTAGTGTCGTGCTCATGCTACCAAGGTGAGCCCTTTTGCCGAGGTTAGCTCCCAGCCGGGGTTGTGCTCATAGGACAAGCCCTCCGTCTGAGGCCAGCTCCCGACCAGGGTCGTGCTCATGCTTCAAGGGGTGGGGCTCCCGAAGTGAGCCCCTCCCTGCCTTGCGGAGGACAGAATTCCCGTCAGTGGCAAAGGAGGGAAGGATCAACAAAAATTCAAACCATGGAGAGGAGGTCCCCATCCACCTGCATCCTCTAGGAGGTGGTGCATGCCCTGCAATTAATTCAAGCTCTGTAATGTGCCACCCGCATGCTCTATGCAAGGTGTGCTCCTCCAGGCCCCCGGTCCTATAGCATACTACCATATCGATGATCGTGCAACCGGGGATCTCAACCCTCACGATACAAAACTTGAACCATCTCCAAGAGAAGTATTCTATTAAGGCCACAGACCTTGCGATGCTCCGGTGATCCCTTCATGAATAGAAATGTCCCACCATGGCTCGGGGCTCAACGGGATGATGCCCACCCCTCCCACGGGGAGCTACACCACCAAAGGGATAAGGTCTATGCCATGCCGGCAAATACCCCCAACAGAAGGATCTCCTTCAAAGGACCGGTCCAAAGGGGAAAGCAAGGTGGACAACAAAAAGCCCCCTCCAAAGGGGGTACCAGGAAAAGGATGTCTGAAGGAAGCCTCAGACCAGGTATAGGCAATCGTTCTCATATAAAATAGAAGAAAGAATCCCCAGGGATGGGAGAGAGGCAATCGGTAAGAGACAGGGAGCTAACGGGGCAGGAACCAGCCAACAGAACCTCCCAAGCTCTTTGATCCCAGCTTGACCTTGTTTTTACATCTCAGTTATATCTTTTACCCTCTACGCACGGAGAGTCCCCAAGCTCTCTACCAAAGAGTTTCTGTTTTCCTAAATCATCCCACTAACTTGATTATCGTAGTGTCCTCGCTGGAATTCCCAGTCTGAGTCTCCTCTGTTTTGTAGGGCGGCAGACCAAGGAGCGCACCGGAGCAAAGGATCGAGTGCCCCATAGGAGCCCGATGCATCCGCAACACATTAGAGCTGCAAGCCATGGCGATCTTGATGGCAACAAGGATATTGTAGGCTTTGGAGTTCTATGGCTTCAAGGGAGAGAGAAAAAAATAAAGAGACGGTCTCCTTTTGTTCTTTCTTCCACCATCAAATCCTCTTTATTCTCCATTTCTTAATCTTCTTAGAGGGTTCAAGAAGATCTAGAAAAAAATTTATTTCAGCCATCTGGTGGCCTTAACACGGAGCTAGCACTCCAGGGAGGTTGATCGTGTTTGAGTCTTCGCGTAGATAATCTATAAGTCTGGACATCCTAACTATCAGTAATGGCGATCAGTAACCCATGATTAGGTATGAGATCCGATCTCATGGTATAAGTAGATTACATCTACAGCATACATTGGTTGGTCGATGCATGCTGATTTTATTTTCTACATTATATATCCTATCAAGATCCTGCATAGGATTTTTAGATTTGATCTTATGCTTGTATTTATGACCAAAAGTTATTTTTAATTAGATTTGCTTCCATTGAATTTTTAAAATAAAAAATTAAAATATATGCATGAAACCCTATCCAATTTCCAACATCTAGAACAAAAGGAAAGTAGTGAGTAAGTGATTTGACTTACCTGGATTCTCAGGGATCTGGTTTGTTGCCCAGATATGGTGCCCAAGAGGGGGGTGAATTGGGTCTTTTTTATTTTTAAAAATAAAGCAATATATGTGCTATCAATTTCAAATATGAAGAGTGATAGTGCTCAAATAATTGTGCAATGGAAGCAATGAAAGATAACAATAATTAAAGAGAAATAGAGAGTAAAGCAATGCAAACACACAAAACGTATAGTGGTTCGGTGCACCTAGCACCTACATCCACTCCCCAAGCTCCACTTGGAAATTTCCACTATAATCTTCTCTAGATTACAGCCGACTTGTTTTACAAGGCTCACAAGTCAAAACCTAAGTTGGTTTTGTTACCTAGGCTTACCAACAAACCTTATACACTTGTTTTGGCTTCGGGCTTACAAGCAACCCTAGTTGGTTTTATCAATTGGCTCACCAACAAACCTCACACTAGTTTTAAATTCCCTTGAAACTAGGCTAGCACAAATAGAGTATGAATACAATGAATAAAAACAAGACAAACTCCTTTTTGAGCAAAAATAATTTGATGTAGCTATTGTTGGAGACTCTTCAAGTCTTCCTCTTGGAATCTTAGACCTCACTAAATGCCAAAGACTTGAAAGCTGGATTCCTCAAAAAATGGAAAGCTTTTGGCTAAGGAATCTCTTGGATTTTCTCTCTTTTCGGCTTAGGATTGATTGAAAGCTTTGTACTTTTTCTCTCTTCTTTTTTACTTTGTTTTCTTGTCTTTTTTGAAGTTAGGTGGATGTTAAATACTTCATTCAAGCTGAAACAACTCCACAATACCGTTAGAATCAAAAAAATGGCCGTTTATGGCTATTAGAAATCAAATCAAAAGTTCAGAAAAACTAGCCGTTATGCCATGAGTCGACCTCATGAGTCGACCTCTGGATCAAGTGTCGACCTCATGAGTCGACCTCCAGTTTATCTTAGGCAAAAATCCAGAAAACCATAGTTCTGCCCAGTTTGAGTTCTCAGGCGATGAGTTGACCTCTGGTATCGACCTCTGGACAGGTGTCGACCTCTGGAGCGTGCCATTGAAATTTTGCTGTGCCGGCCTTGCTGAACTTTTCTTTTCTTCATGAGTCGACCTCTGGTGGTCGACCTTTGGCAAGGTGTCGACCTTTGGGGGTCGACCTCTGGTCTGAAATTTTTTGAAACTCTGGAGAAGTGCGTGCCATGCTTGAGTTTCTCTAAGCCTTTGTTTCTTTTGTCAATTACTTCTTAATAAGAAGATCCAATATGAGAAATTTGATCTTTTTCAAGGTAGGAAAGCTCTTTCCAAAATCAAGCAAGCTTGGTTTCATCATTGTACTCTTGATACTCTTTTTGAAAAACCTATGGCCTGAAACTTTATCTTGAAATGAAACATTAGTCCAAACATATACTCAACCTTTTGTTAATCATCAAAACTAAGGAGCCAAAGCCAACAATCTTCCCCTTTTTGATAATGACAAAACCTTGAGTATATATGCAATTAAGTCCAAAAGCAAAATATAGCAAAAAAAAAAATTTCAAAGAAACCTCATATGTTTATATGAGTATATCATAAAAATTTTACTTTTCATCTACTTCTTTCTTTTTGTGAAAACATTCTCATGAGTCAAAAAGTTAAGAACCATAATAGCTTTACTCTACTCTATGAAAGAGTCATAAGAACCATTAGAACCATAATAGCTTTACTCTACTCTATGAAAGAGTCATAAGAACCATATATACTTTACTATACTCCCTCTTTTTGTCAAGAATCAAAAAGTGCATTCTTTGTAGTAAAAGATATACTAAAGAAAATTATGTTCCATTATAATGAAGTACTTAATTGCATAAAATAAATGCTCCCCCTCAATTTGTGCATTCGATATAGCAAAGACATTCTAACTTGCTGGTTTAAAAGATAAATGCTAAGAGCTGGCATCAGACAGTAAAATACCATAATATAGATAAATATATAAATGAATGTATTCAGTTACGAAATTTCTTACATAGTAAGCACAAAACACTGATACATCAGAACATACAAAGCAAACTAGTACATCATACATCAAGCAAATCTATGAGGCTACTCCTCATCAGAAGGTATATCAAAAGAGATAGGAGCCGAGATCATAGATGAGGATTTTGGATTCCTATGAGTGAGACTCCGAGTCCTCAGAGAGGGACCAGACCTAGGGGTAGTCCTACGAGATCTATAGGTCCGAGGAAAAGACTCCGAAGGTGTCCTAATAGAAGTAGTAGCAGTAGGAGTAGGTGGATCAGTATGCTGAGTAGACTGAGCTAGAGTGTGCCTGCTGACAAGCTCATAAGCAGTGGGATCACCAATATCAATCTCTGTATGCTCCACTCTATCATCTGGAATGCCTGTAATAGACTCAAAGAGTGACTCAGTAATCTCAGTATCTACTGGCACATCTGTAGCTGAAGGATCAGTACTAGGAAGATCAGTAGAAGGAGGATCAGCAGAAGGGAGAATCTCTGGAATCGGATCAGCAGGTGGAACATCAGAGCTACCTGCTCCAGGCTGATCTCCATCACTATCACTGTAGCCACTGGAGTCATCATCATCTCATCATCATCATCATCATCATCATCATCATCATCAGCAGCATCAGAATGTGGAGGAGGCACTGTCGGATCTACAGTCCCTGGTGGCAATGCCAATCTCAGTAAGCTGAGGATCTGTCGGAATCCTGTATCGATAGTAGCTGACAAAGCTCCAATGCGCATGTCTGTGTGGATCCGTAGACCATGTAGCTCCTGTCGTACACCAGCAATCTCTGTTCGGACCTCTGAAATGTGATCAGTCACTCTCTGCTCAAAGTTCGATGTGCTCGCTGTAGTCCTCTGTGGTGTAGCAGTAGCAAAAGGTGCCGGAGCTGATGAGGGTGGTGGTGTGAATGGCTCAGGCTCCGCAGTCACTGACTCTGGTGCTGGGCGAGGAGGTGTACCATGATCAGTAGGCTCTGAAGGCCCTGCCTCAGCTGCTCGAATCTCCTCCTCCTCATTTGGCTCCTGGCCAGACTCACGTCGCACCCATCGATCACCAATCAGTCGAAATCCCATCCTATGCAGGGATTTCTCTCCATATGTGTCAGTATGCTGCAGTTGACTGAAGGGTATACCAACAAATGATACTCCTTACTCCCTGAATAACTGTGTCAGCCCCATGCCAAATGGCTGAACTAATCTCCTATGAGATGCTGCCTCTCCCATCTGCTGAAGCATGATCCTGGGAAGGTTGATGGGAGTCCACTATCTCAAGGAAACCATCAACACTAGCTCACGCTCAGTAATAAAGTCGAACCTCTAGCTCTTTGGAATCAAGATGTGGGCGATGATATGATGCAGCACTCTCATCTCCAATGATAGCTGGTTAGCGGCTACTGTGGAAATGCCGCTAACATCCTCGCGCTCTAAGATACATCTGAAGGCGCACTCTCGGTCACTGATAGAAGTGGCGGCTGTGCCATGAAGTGGAAGTACTCATGAATTATCAGCGACCGAGAGCACGATAATAATTAGTTTTGAGAAGTGGGAGTACTCATGAATTATCATTTATTGGCAGAAAAAGCAAGACCAATGACAGCGAATCTTCGATTCAGTAATTTACAATAGCTGCCACCTGATTCGAGAGTCATGCGAGGGACAGATGTCGCTCACTCATTAGCTTACGAAAAGGAGACTGTGAGTAGATGAGTCGCGTATGTTTCTTCCATTATGGTGACCTGACGGGCTCTTCAACTTCAATGATAGGCTTAAGGAGGTTCAGAGGCTTTACCCTGATCTCGATCTTTTGAGTATCCCGGTGTATGAGATCGTCGAGGAAGAAGAAGGAACCATGGTCCCTGTTGAAATCGAAGCCACGGCCCATGCTAAAGCTGAAGAAGCACCTGGGCAGGCTGAAGAAGTCCCAACCATAGCTAAAGGCCAAGAACAGGTTGGAGAGCTGAATATGGCTAACCCACCCACTTTGGCTCAAGCAAATGAGGCCTCTCCTTTGGTTTAGGTTGAAGAGTCACTTCCTACTACTAATCCGGAATTTCCCATAGCCGATGAATAGGCCTTTGTAACTTTTGTTCTTTTCTTGTCTTGTAAAAGAAAGATTTGTAATCTTCCTGAACATGAATGAAAACACACGTTTTCTTTTCATTGGATAATTTTTTTTTAAGTATGAAGTCATCGGACGTGTTGTGATCCTCGAGTAGGTAGCCGCCCTTTAAAAAATATAATAACTTTTAATTTGAATGTAAACTTTCTAAGTATGAGGTCTTCGAATAGGTAGCCACTTCTAAATATGCACTAACATTCAAACAGAGTGTAAATTCTCTAAGTGTGAGATCTTCGGATAGGTAGTCACTTTCGAATATG
The DNA here is from genome assembly GCA_021397845.1 of Areca catechu. Taxonomy (NCBI): domain Eukaryota; kingdom Viridiplantae; phylum Streptophyta; class Magnoliopsida; order Arecales; family Arecaceae; genus Areca; species Areca catechu. The sequence continues at coordinate 171,745,074 of CM038051.1, read as the reverse complement.
CAATAACCTCCAACTGGAATGTAAATTTTCTAAGTGTGAGGTCTTCGAATAGACTAGGACCTTTTAGATAGAGAATCACCTTCGGGCTCATGAATGCCTTCGTCTTGGATTTAGGTTTCTTCATTGTCCAGGGTTTTTAAACTAGACTTTGGTGAGATCGCTGATCTTGGTGGCAAGCCATTCATTCTGGCTTCTCATTGGGTCAGCCTTTTCCTGCTCACGAGCCAGCTTTTCATAATTAGGGAATCTTGATGTTTGATGGACATCCTGGCTCACTGACCAATGCAATGCCCTGTTCCTGACAAATGTCTAACTATCGTTGGCGAGGTTGTTATTGCCAGATTATGGGACTGCGATGACCAAAGTTGTTGACTCTGGTCTTGATTTTTATGATTGACAAAATGTTTAAGTATATATGAGTACTAATTATGTTTTAAGTGTATTTCTCAGATCTTAGTACTCAACCTTGTTGAATGAAGAAATGAGGTTAAAATTTCAATGGCATGCTTCAGAGGTCGACACCAGAGGTCGACACCTTGTCAAAGGTCGACCACCAGAGGTCGACTCATGAAGAAAGGAAAAGTTCAGCATGGCCGACACGGCAAAATTTCAGTGGCACGCTCCAGAGGTCGACCACCAGAGGTCAACACCTATCCAGAGGTCGACACCAGAGGTCGACTCATAGCCTGAGAATTCAAACAGGACAGAACTATGGTTTTCTGGATTTTTGCCTAAGATAAACTGGAGGTCGACTCATGAGGTCGACACTTGATCCAGAGGTCGACTCATGAGATCGACTCATGGTATAACGGCTAGTTTTTCTGAACTTTTGATTTAATTTCTAACGGCCATAAACGGCCATATTTTTGATTCTAACGGTCTTGTGGAGTTATTTCAGCTTGAATGAGGTATTTAACCTCTACCAAACTTCAAAAAAGACATGGAGACAAAGTGAAAAGGATTAGAGTGAAAGTAAAAAGCCTTCAATCAATTACAAGCCAAAAAGAGTGAGAAATCTAAGAGATTCCTTAGCCAAAAGCTTTCCATCTTTGAGGAATCCAACTTTCAAGAGTTTGGCATTTAGTGAGATCCAAGATTCCAAGAGAAAGGCTTGAAGAGTCTCCATCAAGAGCTACATCGAATTACCTTTTGCTCAAAAAGGAGTTTGTCTTGTTTTTATTCATTGTATTCATATTCTATTTGTGGTAGGCTAGTTTCAAGGAAATTTAAAACTAGTGTGAGGTTTGTTGGTGAGCCAATTGATAAAACCAACTAGGGTTGCTTGTAAGACCGAAGCCAAAACAAGTGAGTGAGGTTTGTTGGTGAGCCAATTGATAAAACCAACTAGGGTTGCTTGTAAGCCCGAAGCCAAAACAAGTGAGTGAGGTTTGTTGGTGAAGCAATTGATAAAACCAACTAGGGTTGCTTGTAAGCCCGAAGCCAAAACAAGTGTGTAAGGTTTTGACTTGTGAGCCTGGTAAAACAAGTCGACTGTAATCTAAAGATTATAGTGGAAATTTCCAAGTGGAGCTTGGGGAGTGGATGTAGGTGCTAGGTGCACCGAACCACTATACTTCTTGTTTGTTTGCATTGCTTTACTCTTTATCTTCTTTTGCTCTTTAATTGTTGTTTTATTTCATTGCTTCCGTTGCACAATTACTTGAGCACTATCACTCTTCACTTTAGAACTTGATAGCACATATATTGCTTTAATTTTTAAAATACCCAATTCCCCCCCCCCCCTCTTGGGTACCATATCTAGGCAACAAGTGGTATCAGAGCTCGATGCTCTGATTGAAAATCTAACGATTTTGAGCTAAAGTTCATGGTAACCCTTGTAGGTATTAGTGTTAGACCACCATTTTTCAATGGCATAAATTACATATTTTGGAAAACTCGCATGCGCATCCATATTCAATCTATTAGTTATCATCTTTGGAAAACCATTATTAGTGGTCCTCATATTCCTTCCATTTTGGTTAATGGCATTTCCATTCCAAAGCTCGAAGAGGATTGGAATGAATATGACATTAAACAAATTGAACTCAATGCTAAAGCAATGAACTTGCTTTATTGTGCATTGGACTTAAATGAATTTAATAGAGTTTCTACATGCACATCAGCGAAGGAAATATGGGACACACTTGAAGTTACTCATGAGGGTACTCTTCAAGTGAAGAACACTAAAATTAATTTGCTTATACATTCTTTTGAAACTTTTGAAATGATGCATTATGAATCTATATCTGATATGTTTTCAAGATTTATGACTATTATTAATGAATTAAAAAGTCTTGGCAAAATCTATACTAATGCTGATTTGGTGAACAAAATTCTTAGATCCTTGCCAAAATCATGGGATCCAAAGGTGACGGCGATCCAAGAAGCTAAAGATGTAGAAACCTTACCTTTGGAGGAGCTTATCGGTTCACTCATGACCTATAAGTTGAACTTATGGCAAAGGATAGTGGAAGCTGATACAGAAAAGAAAATAATAGCTCTCAAGGCCAAAAGGAAATTCAAGGCAATGATGGCAACTTGGAGCGATAGCGAAGATTCAAGTACGGATGATGAAGTTGCACATCTTTGTTTCTTGGCAAATGAGAAAAAGGTATGTGATAAAAATAATTATGATTTTACCTTTAAAGAATCACATGATGCATCTAATGACCTTGTGCATGAATACAGATTGCTAAAAATTGAGCACAAGAAATTAAATAGGCATGTAGATTCATTTTCTCTTGACAACACCAATCTTGCAAATAAAAATGATGATTTAAATGCCAAGATTGATATTTTGAAAAATGAAAAGAATAATTTTTCTAAAGAAAAAGAATTTTTAGAAAAAGAAAATGTTATTTCAAAAGATTTATGTGAAAAAATTTTTAATGAGAAAAATATTTTGATTGAGGAAAAGAAGCAAAAACTCTTGAAGAACTTCAATATTCCTGCTTCTTTCAATTCTTCTTATAAATGTGGTTTCAATGCTTATCCTTCTAGATTAAGAAAAGTTTGGGTTCCAAAAGGAACCATAATTACTAATCATAAAGGACCCAAGAAAGTTTGGGTACCAAAAATGTCCACTTAATTTGTTTTGCAAGAATGTCTTGCAACCCAACATGAAGAAAGGAAGTTCTTGAAAAGAGGTTGTACAAGATAATTTAAAGAAGTGGACAAGCTATATTTTGGACTAAATGGTAAAAGGAAGGATTATGTATATTGGTAAATTCTAAACATCTCCTTCCATAATTAAAATTGTAGATTAATTTTTATTGCATCAATTACTTTGAAAAATTATTTTAAATAGTTAATTAGAATCAAGTTTGGACTTATCATCATTGGCTATGATCATGAACTTTTTGGTGTTGATGAATTTCATGCTATCATGATTAAATTTATGATTGTAAGACCTTCACTTGATTTTGATTAATGTATTTCATGAAAAATACTTTTAAAGATTCATATTGATTTGAAAAATATTTTAATTGATTGATTAGAATCAAGCTTAGACTAATAATCATTTGTTGTGATAATGACCATTTTGATGTTGATGGATTTCAAGCTCTCATGGTCAAACTTGTGATTATTAGATCTTCACTTGATTTTGATTAATATAGTTTCTAAATTATTTCAAGTAAAATGCTATGATTTATATGTTTTTATTTTTGGCATCTATGCATAATCTAGAAATGATTTGGATCAAGTATAGAACTAGTAGTTAAGGGTTACTTTTAAGAAGAAGGTATGCTTATTGACAAACCCTTGCTCTAATAGCTAGACTTGATATCATATTACTTCTAGCATTTGTATGGATATCAAATCATCTTAAAATGAATTTGAAATAATGCTAAACATTTTTATGCGATATAAATGCTTTGTATTTTGAAAATCATGAATATCTTGAAAAATTTCAAATCTTGATGCATAAGCTTTCATGTTTTATTCCTGAAATAAATGCATATTTTTAAAGAAGGAATAATATTCAGGGGGAGCATCCAAAGATTTGTTATCATATTTGATGCTTTGAATATCTTGTTGATATCATGCTTTGCTTATATTGCTCTGGTACTCCTTCTTGTTTTCAAATCTAATTCTTTGGAGGAGTCACATTAAAATGGTATCATATTCTATTGGCATCAAAAATTTTTTTATATATTCCTAGTAACCGCTTCGAATTGGGTTAGTCACCATGGCCGTCCGATCATAGGAGATAAGTAGGGCTTAAAGACCCTCTCTTCCCATTCAACGGGCTCTCTTATGACGTGTAGGGGTGCCGCTGTGACCTTATCCCATGAACAAGTGAGGCGAATGGATAACATACATCAAATCATTTCTTGCATGTGCTTACATTATTTGGTATCTTGTTCAATTTATATTATATTCAATTGATATCATAAATATTTGATTTCATGCATTGATTTTGATGACCTACTTGCTATTCTTTCCAACTTCATTCCCACTTTGTATTGCCTTTCACCCTTTTTCATGATGTCAAAAAGGGGGAGAAAATTGTTAAGTATGAAAAGGGGAAGATTGGATAAACATGAAAAATCTTTTGAGAAATGAAAGAAAGTGCAAAAGGGGAGAAGAATGTAAAATGTTTTTATCTAAAGGAAAGAATTAGTAAGAAGAAGAAAATTTGAAAATTTTAAATTTTTTTTTTGCATATTTTAAAAAATATTTTTGAAGATTTTTTTTGGATCATATTTTGAGGGGGAGCTTGGTGCTTATTGTTTTGAGCTTACATGTTTATCTTATTGTTAATCTTTTTAAGCTTACCCTATTCATATACTTAAAGGTTTTGTCATCATCAAAAAGAGGGAGATTGTTGACTCTGGTCTTGATTTTGATGATTGACAAAATATTTAAGTATATATGAGTACTAATTGTGTTTTAAGTATATTTCTCAGATCTTAGTACTCAACCTTGTTGAATGAAGAAATGAGGTTAAAATTTCAGTCGCACGCTTCAGAGGTCGACACCAGAGGTCGACACCTTGTCAAAGGTCGACCACCAGAGGTCGACTCATGAAGAAAGGAAAAGTTCAGCATGGCCGGCACGGCAAAATTTCAGTGGCACGCTCCAGAGGTCGACCACCAGAGGTCAACACCTGTCCAGAGGTCGACTCATAGCCTGAGAATTCAGACTGGACAGAACTATGGTTTTCTGGATTTTTGTCTAAGATAAACTGGAGGTCGACTCATGAGGTCGACACTTGATCCAGAGGTCGACTCATGAGGTCGACTCATGGTATAACGGCTAGTTTTTCTGAACTTTTGATTTGATTTCTAACGGTCATAAACGGCCATATTTTTGATTCTAACGGTCTTGTGGAGTTGTTTCAGCTTGAATGAGGTATTTAACCTCTACCAAACTTCAAAAAAGACATGGAGACAAAGTGAAAAGGATTAGAGTGAAAGTAAAAAGCCTTCAATCAATTCCAAGCCAAAAAGAGTGAGAAATCCAAGAGATTCCTTAGCCAAAAGCTTTCCATCTTTGAGGAATCCAACTTTCAAGAGTTTGGCATTTAGTGAGATCCAAGATTCCAAGAGAAAGGCTTGAAGAGTCTCCATCAAGAGCTACATCGAATTACCTTTTGCTCAAAAAGGAGTTTGTCTTGTTTTTATTCATTGTATTCATATTCTATTTGTGGTAGGCTAGTTTCAAGGAAATTTGAAACTAGTGTGAGGTTTGTTGGTGAGCCAATTGATAAAACCAACTAGGGTTGCTTGTAAGCTCGAAGCCAAAACAAGTGAGTGAGGTTTGTTGGTGAGCCAATTGATAAAACCAACTAGGGTTGCTTGTAATCCCAAAGCCAAAACAAGTGAGTGAGGTTTGTTGGTGAGCCAATTGATAAAACCAACTAGGGTTGCTTGTAAGCCCGAAGCCAAAACAAGTGTGTAAGGTTTTGACTTGTGAGCCTGGTAAAACAAGTCGACTGTAATCTAAAGATTATAGTGGAAATTCCCAAGTGGAGCTTGGGGAGTGGATGTAGGTGCTAGGTGCACCGAACCACTATATTTCTTGTGTGTTTGCATTGCTTTACTCTTTATCTTCTTTTGCTCTTTAATTGTTGTTTTATTTCATTGCTTCCGTTGCACAATTACTTGAGCACTATCACTCTTTACTTTAGAACTTGATAGCACATATATTGCTTTAATTTTTAAAATACCCAATTCCCCCCCCTCTTGGGTACCATATCTGGGCAACAAAAGTCATTAAGGCTATGCATGTCAAGGATCGGATCAGTCGCGACTCCCATACTTCTCACAACCACCTTCACGTGGATCGAGGCTCCTATAGATTAGGGCGAGCACACGCAACATAATTGGAGGACAGTCTGTAATATGGGCAATCAATCTAAGCCATTGGTGGGCTTTATATATGAGACTAATGCCTCCATAGATTAATCCTTTTTTAGTATTTTTGACAAGCGATCTTTCCTCCTCTTTCTGTTGCAACTAGCTTCAAGAGTCCTTGTTAACCATGAGGCCAGACATAGCGCGGCTCTGATGGGCGATGGGAAAATGATCGACGAGGGCCCCTCCGGTGCGAAGGTCAGACCGAAAATATACCTATGTCCTGGCACTTCCACGGGTTCAGACCGATGGTGGCGTTCCTATCAACATAGATTCTTCCTCGGAGGATGAGCATGTCCCTTTGCCTAGATGTCTGGCCAGACGTCCGGCTGGGACCACTCTTACAGGGCCATCAGAGGAGTGAGGCCCACTAGACACGAGCAGAGCTCCCATCACTGCTGGGAACATCAAGCCCAAACTTCCAACTATAGAGGGGGATGTTTGGGAAGATTTGGCATGTCCATTGCTGATGCTGATTGTAGCGATCTGGGGCAGGTGAAGACTTCGACCGTCTCCTGAAAGGATGGGAAGGAGGCTAAGGAGCAAGGGCCAAGAGACTCTTTTTCCTTTATTTATCCTAGAATGCAACAAGTGAGTGTCGATGTAAGTACCGTAGGTACATCATTATCGATCATACTGACTTTATATGTGTTTATCTTTTACAGGTTGCCCACGATGTTTCTCTATTGGAAGAGAGCATTCGTGAGTCCGTCAACTTTGGCCAAAGCCTTCATAGCCATTTGGCTCTGGCCATAGCCGAGAGAGAAATGGCTAAAGGGCTTCGGGCCGCCACTAAAGAAAAACTAGATAAGGCTGTCACCATAAATAGTTCCTTGGAGGAGTCGAGGATACTCGAGATGTACGCGACCGAAGTGGTGGCAGAGTTGCAAAGGAGGAAGAAGGCAATTTCGGCTAAACTACTGATAAGGGATTGCCTTCATAATGCTGAGGTAGCAGCAGCCCATAAGGCCGAACTGGAGAACAGAATCACCCAGCTGGAGATGGACATTTCATCAGCCAATCAGAGGGTAGAGCAGGCTGAAAGGAGCGCTTCCCAGGCTGTCGAAGCTTATAAGAAGTCGAAAGCCTTTGGCAATGAAATGCATGAAGTTGGGACAGAGAGCTACCTTGTCGGCTATACGGACTGTCTGAATAGAGTTACGAAGGCTTACCCAAATTTGGATATTTTTTTCTTTTGCCATACCGGGCAAGGAGATGGAGGAAACAAAGCTTGTTGGTAGGGCGGCGTCGGCCCCTCCATCTGAAGAGGTCGGCAAGGGGGTCTTCGCTCCTGATGCTGAAGAAAAATAGCTTCTATTGTAGCTCTCTCTCTTTTTTTTTTGAAGATATGAGTCAGTCGATTGTACTAATTTTCTATTAATGAACAAAGATTCTTCTTTTCTTCAAAACTGAAGTCTTGGCTTGATGGGCAAACACATCCTAGAATAATGCTAAATGTGAAATATTCAACATCATGAACATTTGGGTGATGTATTCACAAAGAATCTTGAGATTTCATGTCGGCTCCACTTTCTTCTCGAGCTTAGGAGTCAGAGCTCGCGAAGGTCATAGAGAGGCTTTTCCGCTCATGTTGATCGGATTCGCCGTTAGGGTAGGTCGATGGGACCATCCTTAGGCATTTTATCGATAATAAGGTAGGTTGTCTAGACCCACCTCGGCATGTCTATGGATTTACCATAGGATAGGCTACTTGAACCATCCCTATGCCTTTGATGTGGAATAAAATAGGCTGATTGGGCCTACCTCGGCACATCAGTCGATTTACCATAGGGTAGGTTACTTGAACCATCCCTATGCCTTTGATTAAGAATAAGATTAGCTGATTAGGCCCTCTTCGGCATGTTAGCAAATTTATCGTAGGGTAGGTTACTTGAACCATCCCCATGCCTTTGATTAAGAATAATATAGGCTAAATAGGCCCTCTTCAGCATGTTAGTGGATTTACCATTGGGTAGGTTACTTGAACCTGCTGGTTTTCTTCCAAGAATAGAAAATTGCAATCGAACATGTGTCAATAGCCTGTCGCAGCGAAAGCAGATATAAAAATAATATATATCTAATCATGTAATTCAATAATAAATCTAATTTATTTATCATAAATTTCTAACATGCTGCAACATATGAAAAAAATATCAGATCTGAAATAAAAATTATTTTAAACATAAAATACTTACTTGGATAGCTATCCAGGACTATTCTGAAAGGCATGCAAATCCGCTACTGAAAAGCCAGGATTCTGTCAAAGCCATGCAATCGCCCAATCTCTGTTGGTATCCATACGAAGCTCTCATAACCGAGTCATAGAGGAAACCAGATTGCTAGATCCTTGCAGCCCTCTCCTCTTTCAGTAAATCACCCGCTTTAAAAACTATGCCGATCCGAATTCGGACCGGCTTTCGGCTTCTATCTTGCAAATCAGACTATGCAAGACCTTTTTGTGTGCAATCAAGTACTTGTGGAGCAGCAGTGGATCAAGATAGAATTGATCCCTCCAAATAGTTTGGAGTGAATGACTCACAATGTCTCAATTTAGCAAATCCTTGCCCAAGATAGTTCTTGTGAGGAGTCACATAACTTGTAAGGTTGAGACATGATCTGGTTGGACCAAATTAAGGTTGGCAATCAAGACCTAGGTCATCCTGAGCATTTTGAGATCAAAGGGATGAATTATGTGGTAACCATATGCCAGAGGTTCTTGTGAGGTGCTCTGCATCTTCGACCTATCCGGATATCGGGTATCATTGCTAGATAAGGACTTTGACTAGTACTGGAAATGTTCCAGTGCTACCGGCTTAGTGTTCGAACCTATAGAGTCATACACCATAGGAGATTTCTATCTGATCTTAAGGCTAATCGACGATTGAGAATCGTTTGCCATCATCGGAGGTCAATATGATTGACTTTGTTCCAAGTGTCGATACATGGTATTTTGCTTGAGTCGACACTTGGAGAAGTATTGACACTTGGCAATTTTCCTGACTCGACACTTCCTATGATGATCAGAATTCTAGGAAAAAATTTTGGAAAGTTTTTTGGGCAAGTTTTGACCTGGTTTGAATTTGGGATTCAAACCATTTTTGGCTCCACACTTTCATGGAATGATGGTCATTCCTTTCTAAAGTATTTGGACCCATTTGGTTTGGCCTTGATCTTCTCCCCCTTTCTCTCCCCCCATCTCTCCTCCTTTCTCTTTCTCCTTCTCATGGCTGCCCCTATAAATGAAGGTCATTGTAGTGGCTGCTAATGGTTACAAAAGAGACAACAACAAGAAAAAAGAAAGAGAAGGGTTTGTGAGGTCTAGGGATTGGGTGTGAGAAACCTAGCATTCAAGCTAGGTCTTGGGAAGAGAGTCTCTTGGGAAAGGGTTCCACTTCTCCTCCTTGTCTTCCCAGAAGAAGAAGATCAGCCCGAAGGATCCCGAAGAGCTAGCACTCTAAGAGAGTTGATCAGAGTCGAGCCCTGGTGTGGATCACCTATAGAGGCCAAACACGTATGTGGCTTGAGCACCCTCCTCCTTTCACAGCTTTTCTCCGGTATAAAGGTATGGTACTTTTATATATGTGTTTCTTTTTTCTTTGATGTTATGTTGCATGCTACTATATTATGCTAGATCCTATTGTGAGCAGATCGATAGATCATTTAGATTTATCTATCGAGCCTTCCGCTATGCATGTTTTTAAAATAGTTTTAAAATGCATCCTTTCTATCCTGCTTGCATGAACCTAGTTTGACCTTCATTGACTACCCTTCATGCATCTTATTGTTGAAAAGCTTTTTCGACACTTCAAAGTGTGCAATCTGACTTTATTCACCATATAACTCTTGTAGGTGAATCAGAATCGATTTAGCAGTTAGCATATCCTCATGTTGGCTCTGCAATTCATTTGATATTGAGGCCAACATATAACACTTAACCTTATTATCATCTTCCATCCTTTTCTCATATGCAGTCGTTTGATGAGCATTTGGATGGTCAGGGAAGACAGGGGGTTCCTAGTCAAGCACATAGCCCAACTTCTCAGAACTCAAAAATAATTTTGATGTTTCTCAACCAATCTTTAAAATTGAGGCCTACAAGTCGGATTGTCTCAATGCGGACTAAGGGATTTGAAGTAGACATGGTTAATTGCAAGAGTTGAAGATTCAAATTAGATGCCTTATACTTAATCATAAAAATTATTCTAAGATCTTTAAAAAAAATTTAGAACTCTCACTATTTTATCGGATCTCTCACACTCCCCATGAAGATGCAAAAACCTTGCAACTCTAGGTTTCTAGTAGGTGCTATAGTCCCATTGATGTGCAGCACCTCACCGTATTTGGTTATTGGTAACACGCTATACCAATAAGTGGCCAATTCTTTTCAACGTATCTAATACAAGTTGTAGCTCTTGGTCTCTAAATTATGGAATCTCAACATGCCCGTTTATTGGTCTAATCATTAGTTAAGTCAGACCCACCATTCCTGCTAGACAAAGCCATCATTGAGTCCCTCAACATACCTATTTATTGGACCCAACCCCAACAGTGCCTAGCAACATCTCATGCCTAATATGGTGGTTGTGTCTTCCCGATGCAACTAGACCACTGTAACCAGCCGAGAATAATCAACACCAGTAGGACACCCGCACACCTACAATGATGGAAGACCTATGACTTAATATTTATTAGGAGCTTGGGTTCAGGTATCTTCTAAATTGATCAGCCAAATCATGACTAATCAATTATATCAAGTCAGTACAATCTCATGTTTGACTAATTACATTCAGTCAGCACAATCTCATGTCTGACTTAATTTAGTTAGCATGGATAAACTCAAATCAAAAGTGACCCTTTTGAAAACTTAATCAACCAAATTGGCCAGGTCAGTTTGTTCCATGGGAGGGTTCTGCCAATTTACCCTCTTTCCGCCAAACTAGTTGGTTGAGAAAGAGTTAGCCCTAAGTAAAACTATGATCGAAACCTTTCTTAGACACCAATTGACTGACAAGATTCAATTAGGTTAACTAATGATCTGGGCTCATCACTGAGCCAAATTAGGTCTTAACTTTTCGATTCACTATCAAATGAATCAATATGACCAGACTACATCTAAAACCAATTTTGAGCACACTTGACCTAACCCTAATCATCATTCGATTAGGTTAAGTCACTTACTCAAAATCATATTAGGGTTACTAGTTGATCTAATCAAGCCCTAATTACCGTAGCCCAATCTCTAGACCTAATTTGTTCAACCCAAACCCTCATGCACCTAATTTGATTTTCTTGATCAAATCAATTTTAAAATTAGGTTCAAGTGCATGACATTAATGGCTTATGATCATGAATCATATTTAAGATCTAAACCCTACTTTTGTGCATCACATACAACAACATACATAATCATAAATTGATCAAAACCCTTTTGAAAATCCCTTTTCAAAATCAGGTATACATCAAAGTAGGAAACCTTTGCACTATAGGGGGTAAACCCTGTAGCAGGACAATCTTATGTTACTTTGTGCAACCCTTGATCAATTATATTTCAGATTATTAAATTTAATTTTAGATTTGAAAATTATGATTTTAATTTTGAAAATAATTTTTCAAAATATGAAATTCTATACTAGAACAATCTCATGTTCAACATAGATTCAAAAAATCATAATCTATCTAACTGATCTAAATATTTTTCAAATCTGATTATCATGCATACATGTTAAGGAGAACCGTGGCTCTAATACCATTATTAGTTTTCTCCTAGAAACATAAAACTGCAATCGAACAGGCATCAACAGCCTGTCGCAACAAAAGCAGATATAAAAATAATTTATATCTAATCATGTAATTCATAAATAAATATAATTTATTTATCATAAATTCTTAACATGCTTGTTGTCCAGGTGGCTTTTTCCAAGAGGGGGGTGAATTGGGAATTACAAAATTTTTGCAAGTATATGCACAAGTAATTCCTTTTAGTGGTTAGGTGCTGTGTCAATCAGAGATTAAATACAGAATCTAAAAGGTAAATCAAGCACAACATAAACAAGGCAGGTTTATAGTGGTTCAGAGCAACCCAGCCCCTACATCCACTACCCAAGTTCACCACTCGGGATTTCCACTATATCCCCCAAACCAGAATATAGTCGGATTGTTTTACAGGCTCACAATCCCAACCTCTATACTTTGGTTTTTGACCGAGCTCACCAAAGAAATCCACACTAGGATTTTACAGGCTCACCTAGAACCTCTACACTTTGGTTTTGAAAAAGGCTTACCAAAGAAACCTATTTGGTTTTTACAACCGGGCTCACCAATAACCCAAATATTCTAAGAATAAAATAAAGAAGCAACGAAAATGACAAACTCTATTGTCGGGTGGTTGCCAAGACAGCTCGAGTGAAGCTCTATTGAATGCTCTTCAATGCACTTCAATGGCTTCCTTGCTTTCTTCAAAAGGTGCTTCAAGCTTCTAGTAAGAGTTGGTGAAGGCTTGAAGGCTGACTTCAAAGCTCATGTGCTCTCACTTCTTTCCTCAATAAGTGTTCAATAAATATCCATTAACTCATTTTTTTCTCCAAAGATGTTCTCATACCTTATTTATAGAGACTTCAACTGCCTTCCCTTGATTTTGAACATTGTAGACCGTTGGGAGGTGACAGGTTACCGTTGGAGCACTTTTGGAATTCAAAAACTAGAAACTGGAACTAGCCATTGGAGGTGACCCCGTTATTCCAGTCGGCTCGGACAATCTTCGAGTCGGCTCGGATCAAGTTCGGGTCGACTGGGCTGAACGCCAGTCGTCTAGCTTCCATAGTTGAGAAAATGTGTCACTCTGGTCGAGTTGACTAGACTGAATTCCAGTCGGCTCGAATCTCAGAGGCTCTTAGAGCAATCTCAACCAAGTTCTGGACGAGTCGGTTGGGCTGAATTCCAGTCAGCTCGGATCCCTGAGAATCTCAGAACACTTTCAACTAAGTTCTGGATGAGTCGGCTGGGCCTTAGTGCCAGTCGGCTGGATCTGTGTGCCAGAGAACTTCTTTCCTGTGCCAGTGCCAGAGTCGGCTGGTTCCTCGATCCAGTCGACTCGAAAGTTATTCTTCAACCAGATCAACTTCAATCTTCCAGAACACTTATGCCATGCTTTAAAGACATCTTCAAGGACTTCTTTCAATAAATTCAAGAAAAAATTAAAGCTTGAAAACTACTAGAAGTAACCCTTTAACTTGATTTAAGTAGGAAATTTTTGTAGGGTTCTTGTTTACAAGATTCTAGGCACTTTACAACTCAACACAAAACATTAACGATTGTAGGATGTAGAAAGTGTGTCAATGTAGTTGTCCTACAAAAACTTGTCAATCATTTGAAGAGTTGTTAGATAACCAAATATATGCTCCAATGTTTTGTTATCATCAAAATCACTTTAGGGGTCAACAATCTCCCCCTTTTTGATGATGACAAAACACTGGGCATGAAAAGAATCTATTCTATTCACAAGTATGGATGTGTATCATAATAAGCATTTACACTTGTTTGGTTATTCATAAAATCAACTATAATCTCAAATGTATATCAATATGATGCGGGACTAATATGCATGCAATTCTCTTTTTATGTTTTATATGTGGGGTTAGGTGATTAATTCCCAAATTTTAGATCAAAATTAGTTGTAGGGAATTTTGTATGAATTTTTGAAGCCAAGCATGCATATTAAAACCTAGAAAAGTACTAATTTATATGGAGTACTAGCTACTAATTTTGATGGTACCCTATTTAGTATATAGGCAGCAGTCTCAAGGACATAATCCTAGAAGGATGCAGGAAGATCGATGAAACTCATCATGGACCTTACCATGTCTAACAAGGTTTGATTCCTCCTTTATACTATACCATTTAATTGTGGTGTATATGAAGGTGTCCATTCTAAGAGAATGCATTTGTCCTTAAGATGATCAAGAAATTTACTAGATAAGTATTCTCCTCCTTAATTTGATCGAGGATTTTAATATACTATACCATTTAATTGTGGTGTATATGAAGGTGTCCATTCTAAGAGAATGCATTTGTCCTTAAGATGATCAAGAAATTTACTAGATAAGTATTCTCCTCCTTAATTTGATCGAGGATTTTAATACTTCTTCTAGTTTATTTCTCAACCATACTTTGATACTCTTAAACTCTTTAAATTTATCAAAGACTTCAAATTTGTATGTCATAAGATATACATATCCAAACCTAGATAAATCATCAATAAAGATGATAAAAAAAAAGTATCCTCCTTTGGCCTAAGTTGTCACAAGACCACATACATCTATATGTATAAGCCTTAATAACTAGTTGCCCTATCGTCATGTCTAGTGAATAGAGACTTAGTTATTTTATCCATGAGACAGAACTCACAAGTTTTTAATGATTTACAATCATGAGGATCAAAGAAGTTGTCTTTGTATAACTTGTTTATCCTAAACTCACTGATATAACCCAGTCGACAAAGGCAAAGAAAAGTGATATTAACATCTCTCTCTTTTTTCTTGTTTTCAATAAGTAAGACATTATTATTGAGTAAAAGAACTAAAAGACCATTATAGAAAAAGCCATCCCCAAATAATTTATTAGAATGGTAAATTGAGCAACCATTGCTCATTACATTTATTTCAAAACCTTATTGTAATAAAAGGGTATAGAAATAATAAATCTAATAATATTTTAAACATAATAACAATTCTTTAATTCTAATATTTTGCCTGAAGGCAATAATAATAGATAGGTGTCCAAAGCTTCTGCTTGAATGGCTTCACCACTCATAATATAAAGCTTGATGTCACTATTCTTTAAGCTCCTAATTCTTTGTAGTCCATATAAAGACTTGCATATATGATACCCACATGCAGTAACCAATACTCATGAATCAAAAGTTGAAGATGTTAATGATAAATTAATTTATATCATGTACAAACTTTTTGATACTTTACCAGTATCAAGCTTTAGACTAGCAAGATATGACTTGTAGTTCTTCCAATATCCTTGCTTGCCATAATGAAAACAGGTTCCATCAACAAAGGGCTTCTTTGTCTTCTTCCTCTTCTGGATGCTTTTCCTAGGATTCCAGTATCAAGCTTTAGACCAGCAAGATATGACTTGTAGTTCTTCCAATATCCTTGCTTGCCATAGTGAAAACAAGTTCCATCAACAAAGGGCTTCTTTGTCTTCTTCCACTTCTGGATGCTTTTCTTAAGATTCCACTTTATCTTTGAATCCTTCTTCATTATTATTTTATTTTTCCATCAATTAGAAGAAGATGAACCTTATCTCTCTTAAAATGGCTCTCAGCTATCTTAAGCATGTTAAGCAGCTTAGGTAATGAAATATTTAATTTGTTCATGTGATAATTCATGACAAACTGAGAGAATAAATTAGGAAGTGATTACAGGATTAAGTCTTGATTAAGCTCTCCATCCATAACAAACCCTAGTTGATCTAATCGAGTGATTAAGTCAATCATTTTTAGTACATAGACTTGAACGGATGAGCCCTCACTCATTCGTGCTCAAAACAACTATTTTGATATTTCGTATCGAGCGGGCCTACTTTACTCTCTATAAAACTCTTTAAGATTGAGCAGTATGGACTGAGATTATATTTTTTTATGTTGCCTCTATAATTCATTATTTATAGAGGTCAATATGATACACTTGACAATTAAACTATCATTCTGTCATATTTTATATATGACCCTTTTCTCCTCCATAGCATCCTCTCTAATCAAATCTAGATCAGGAGAGTTGAGGATGTAGGAGACCTTCTCCTGAGTTAAGATAATTCTCAGGTTCCTTAACCAATTCATTTTATTGGAACTAGATAACTTATTGGTATCTAAAAAGCCTTGCAGTGATAAAGTATAAGCCATAATATTAATCTATATGAAAATAAAGAATAATGTATAAATAGGCCACTTAAGATGATATACATAACTAGATAAGAACTTATCAATCTAATTGTGTCTCCCACTATTTTACTAAGAATATCATAGCCCTCACCTATGGTAAGCGAGAAACCCTAACAAGGTTTCTTTAGTAAGATTGAGATCCCAATTCCTCATAAATATCATGTGTTACATAACAAATATTAATGAGTTCAAGGGTAGAAAATTCTCATTTTCAATTGCAACCCATGCAACTCTCAACATAACAGCTATCTCTAAGACACTTATAGCCTTATGTTATACAACAAACTATAATGTCTTAGTTTAGTCAGACCCTTTATTTGTATATAATCATGTTTGAATGATGTTGCTCTTGTATTACGCAATAAAGTAACACCATTAATCATACTATAAAGCATTAGATGCACCAAGATAAATTTTATATCACATCCTGGAGTAGGCCTTGTGATACACAATAAACCTATTATAATTTTTTTATATGAATTTGGCTTAACATGAAGGAACGCATGCTGTAGTGTTTTAATCATTTCCAATTCAAAGTCTAAATAAATTGAATTAACCAGGTAAATGAAAGAGAGGTGAGAGGCCTTCGATGCTTCCCTTAGACACAAAAAAAATAGCCAGGTAAGCAATGGATCCAATTAAAAACCATTTTCTCTTTACCTCCCAAGAACCACTTTTCTAGATACCAATTGATCAATCAAATCCTAAATATATTTGTATTATAATTTTATAACACTATAACTAAATATAATTTTTAAAAAGGACCTTCATGGCCTCATGCATATCCTAATACTACAAACTATCTAATAGGCATATAACACCATAACATAATATGTCCTAAGTGTGTCATCATTCTAGGACAACTTTATAATATAGCAGACATCCATCGCTATGTTAGGACAACCTTATTTCATAATGATGACTGAATAATCCAAAACATATCTCTATGTCAATTAGTGTTTAAGTGAAACACCTAATTAGTGGCATATATAAAAGAACATATGCTACAACTATCATACTAAATATAATTAAATACAATATAATCATTCAAATATTAAATTGACTACTAATTGAATGAATCAAAGTGGATCAGATACCATTATAGGGTTACAGTTGCATAGCGGAAGCCAGATTTTAAGAATTTTAACTTTGAAATTTTAGTCAACCGAAACCCTAGACCCATGATCCCTTGATTATATCAACTAACTAGGAAATACATTAGGATATAGAAGAATACCTATAATGCTTATATCCTTAATTCCACTAGGCACACAAGTATATACCTGCTAGAGGTGATCTCTACAAGAACTGGATCAAGGAAGTACTCATACTTCTTACTGGACTAAATTCTCCTCCTGCTAGGATCTTTACCCTTCTGAAAAATACTTCAAGACCTCTCCGAGACCTATTTTACTATCATATTATCTTTTCTAATTCTCTTCCTAAGCCCTTATTTTAAAATGGTGGACTTGTCTTAAAATAAGAGACTTGTCCTAACAAGGGAAGGAAGAGAGTTGTCGGGATAAACTTTGGATGATTTGGTTTCAATCACCAAAGCCTTTAAATAAAAAGAGACAAGGCACCAATCACACCCCTTTCTCAGTCTTTAATCTAATATTCAACATATCAAATAAGACCCTTCAAGCAAAAGGAGTCTTATGGCAGAAAGGTGCAATGAAACACCATAAACATATGGTATTTCATAAAAACTTTGTACCAAGAGTTGCTTATCATAACTCTTTAAAAAAATCTAATAATTAGCCTTCGATTAAATAACTAAAGACCTGGTCCAACACCCCAGTAGGCATATAAACTAGAGAGGCTTATGTGGAATGTGTGATTGACAAGTAGGACTTTAGGTCTCTTCTACATGCACCATAAAATCAAGCGACGCATCCCTCCATGCCATAAAGCAATAAGCACCCGATTTTATCCAATTTGACAAATCAAAACTCATGCAAAAATAGCATAGAATATGAGGGAAGAAAGATAAGCCTTATCTAGAATTTGTGATTCAACTACAGAAGGACTCTTAGCCCTTTTGCATGCCAATTTTGTGCACCCCATTTAAATTAGGGCCAAGAGTCCCAAGTCCTCGGGTGATGCGGGATGATTTATGCATGCAAAGTATTTTTTCGTGATTAACTGAGTTAGGATTTTAGATCCTGAATTTCAAGCCAAGATTCAAAGTAAAGAATCCTAGCAATTTTTTTAGAAGTCATGCATGCAGAAATAAACCCTAAAAGTTAGAGAAAACAGGATCGCCAAGGTTTATGAAAACCCTGGTAAGGCTGCTATTCTGCAAGACCACTACTGGGGAGTCAAGGGGGTGTACCTAGCAATAGTTGAAGCACCTGATAAAGATTGTGCACGAAGAGATCACTCTCGCTCCGGGATGCATCTTGAAAAAGCAAGCTTCTGACCTTGCGGATTCGCAGATTTCAACTTGGTGATCCGAAGGCTGATCATAAGGTATCCTCGGATTCGCAGGAACTGAGAGACCAGTAAATCACCATCTGCGGGTTAGAAAATGGTGTAAGGATTAAGGAATAAATCAAAAGCAACAAGGGGAAGAGTGTTTTGTGTTGAGCGACCAAGGCTTGGAAGGAGGGCGGCTAGGGTTTTGATGTTGGGGATGGAGGTAGGGCGCAAGAACAAGGAGAAAATAATTCGCACACAGCTCACACACAGCATGCACATAGCAAAGAGAGAAAACTCAATTTAATTCATCAATTCATCTCTAATTACATGAGGAGGGGAGGCCTTTATATAGGCTTACAAACTTGGGGCTTAAGAAAGGGTATACAAGTAATCTCACATAAACCCTAACCTATACAAACTCTCCCTCAAGTCCTCTCCACTTTGATTGTCTCTCTCTCCCTCTCCTTCTTTTGGTCAGCCAAAGGGTGGTGACCCTAATGGTGGCCGACCAAGGGTGGGTAACCCTAAGGGTTGGTGCCTTCTTAGTTGCTTTTGGGCCCTAGGAGGCCCACTTCAATGCTAGGCAGCCTTCAGGACTTTTTTAGCTGTTCTCCTCTCTGGCGGGTTGGATCACATGTCCTCCGGGTCTTCCTTGATGGCTTCATGCTCCTAAATGGATCAACTGGCTGGATGACTGGAGTGTTATGTTAACAGGCTTCAAAATGAATTGAGTCTTCTTCTTTTTTTATAGGACTAGATTGGACTCAATAGACTGGACTCATACTTACATAATTTAACTTCAAAATTTACATGACTCAAAACTTGACCTGACTTAACTGACTTGACATAACCTAAAAATCGATCTCAAACCCTAATAGTATGGATCAAAATCCAAATACATGACTAAAATATTGAAAGGTCCAAAATAGGACTCAGGGGCCATACAAAGATTCATATGGACTAACTTACGAAACTCAAATGAACTCACTCAAATTAACTAAACCCTAATTACAAATTGAACAAAACTTGGACTCATATCCTAAACTCTAATTTGATAACCACAGAGGGTTGAAATGCCTCTACCAAAGTCTGGGACCTTTGATGTCCCCATCAATTCTCCCGGGATAGGAGAAACTCGACCCTGTCGAGTAAGGGTCACACTGTATCTGGTGTCTCTCTGGAGGGTATGAGTAGAGGTGCAACAAGTCCTCTCGAGTAATCCATGAAGCATCGGATCTTGGTAAACCTTGCTAACGGACCAAGTGGCGCTGAGAACCGCTATCCCGAGTCAAGGTAGCTCGATCATCCAGGACTCGCTCGATCCATTTTCCTCTCTCAGGCCAAAATATAGGTGGACACTCAGGGTCAGGCTCACTCTCAATGGATGGGGCAGGTTCAAAGGCCTCACTAGGAATCACTGCCGGTTCCCTAGACTCAACCAGGTCTGCGGTATTGAAGGTAGAGCTAAAGCCAAACTCCAAGGGAAAATCGTGCACATGGGGTCCTACCTTCTCTATCACTTCTAAGGATCCAGCTCTACGAGTATGAAACTTTTTTTTAGGCCTGAGCCTAACCAAGATAGAATTCCCTACATTGATTTCATTGGCTCTTATTCGGGAATTAGCCAGTTTGTTAGATGTTTCATTACTTAAATTACTCTTATGGCTAATATCCTGATGCATATGCTGTGCGGTGTTTAGTGCAGGTATGGACAATTAAACTAGGTTTATGGACTCCTAACAGGTGACACAAAGGATTCATACTAACACCTAATAGACTCGACTATGCATTTTTATCGAAAGAGGTGTATTAGGTCTTAACTAACTTGGGCATGGGGCATGAGTCGTGGTTGATGGGTGACATGCAGATGAAAATTTGCCAGGAACTCCTAATAGATGCCAGAGGGTCTTCCAAAAGTATGTAGCAAATGGGATGGGCTCTAAGGATTCATGCAACCTGATAATCTTAACAAAATGTGACCTAATATTTCTAGATACATGAGACAACTCAGGGAAGGGTAGGAAATAGGAAGGGGATTCCGGGACTGGTTCTAGACTAAAGAGACTAACCTTAATGTATGAGCATTGGGTTATGTCTCTAGGCAAGAAATGGTCCATGCTATGAAAGGATGGGTCAACAATTTCTGAGAAGAGGTCCTCAATGGGAACTATAGGAGGGGATTCATCCTGAGGGTACTAAATTAAAGAGATCATGTCCTCAATAAATTTCTTGGGCTCTTAAATTTTAGGATTGGGCTCTATAATTAGGCTTTCCTCTAGTGGCTCCTCAGGCATGATTATAATAGTAGGGTCAGTTTCCTCATGGTCCTCTTTCTCTAACTGTTCTTCCAAGATGGTTTCGATTTGGATGTGGTCAGGGTCAGCTATCTCTAGATTGGCTTCTACCTGGGTACCTACGAGGTCAACTAATTCTAGATTTTCTAGAGATGTCTCCTCTTCTTCTCCCTCGTACTCATCCACTAAGCTCATATCAGCTTCATACATTTTCACTTTAATATCATTTTAGTGAACCAGTGGGGTGGTAGGAGAGGTTTTGGTAGGAGGGGTTTGGTTAAGGGAATACTGGCTAGTGACTGGGGTAACTGGGGTGGGTCAACTAAGGGGTACCTGACCAGTATTTGGGTTCTGACTATGGGCACTGATCCTAGTGGGTTCAAGTTGACTACGGGGAAGGGGACTAGTACTGGGCTCATATCTAGGGGTACTAATCATATGGGATTCAGGTCGATGGCCTATGGGTTCATTCTGCTCATAGGTCATGGATTCAGATCTATATGTCATGGGTCTACTAGGCTTATAAGGTGTGGGTGCATAGGATCTGGATGCATAGGATCTATGTTCATAGGCTCTAGGTTCATAGGTTATGGGTTCATAGGACCTGGATAGTGTGGGTAAAGGTGGCTCAGGTTTGGATCTAGTCTAGGTCCTACGGATTTTCTCTAGGGTTCCTAGCCGAACATCTACATGGTCAAATCTATGAGTCAATTAGGCATTGAATTGGGTCATCTAGTCATCCATTTGGTCTAATCGGGTGTTCAATCGGGCCATCCGGTCACTCAAGGTCTTTAGGACAGCATCAAGGTGGGATTCCATGGGTTTAGCCAGTTGTGGAGGTGGTGAATGATATGAAGCTCCTGATCTAGTGCACATGCAAGACTCAAACAAATCGACTATGGGTACCTAGACCTAAAGTCCAAACAGAATGGGTCGACTTACACACAACTTAACCCCTAATCATTCCACTAGCCAAATAAGAGGTGGGAAGGTGGGAGGCCCCCCTGCTTAATGCAGGACCCAATTAAAGAACCACCAATCTAATTAGGTCATTTGACACTGTACCTCTAGCCTAGACACCAGCTTCTAGTAATAGGAGAAGTATTGGGTGCACTAGTCTTCCCATAAAGGCTGGACCCGATCGGTTAGTGTCCCTAGCCCACTAGGACAAATTAAGTCTAATTAATTTTAAATTAGGTTTGGGACCAAATGTAAGGAATATGGTTTTGGGCTAAGGAGATGTAATCAAATCCTCCCCCCATCTGAGATAGTAAAAGTGCCCTTAAGATAAATTATGTAGATGATGGCACAAATATGGAAATGCAACTTAGGTTTTTTTTTTTTTTTGTCTTTATATTTGGTAGGAAATAAAAGAAAAGTACCTAATATGCAGGAAATATGCAAAAAATTAAAATATGAAAAGATTATGCAAGAAGAACCCTAAACATACTAAAATTTGTCTTGCTGAAAAATAGAGCAGAATTATTCTTAGGAAATATTCCGGTGTTCAAAAAATCCACAAACTGAATTAAATCATGAGAAAACTATGAAAAACACTTTCAATTATAAGAAATCCATCAAAATAAAAATCAAGATTTTTGGATCTTTCTACATGTAGAAATAAGAATAACATACCATATACTAAGATAACGGAATGTAGAAACTAGCCTTAAACTATGCTCTGATACCAAATAATGCGGGATGATTTATGCATTCAAAGTGTTTTTTCATGATTAACTAAGGAGTTAGAGTTTTAGATGCTGAATTTCAAGCCAAAATTCAAAGTAAAGAATTCTAGAAAATTTTTTAGAAGTCATGCATGCAGAAATAAATCCTAAAAGTTAGAGAAAACAGGATCGCCAAGGTTTAAGAAAACCCTGGTATGGTTGCTTTTCTGCAAGACCACTACTGGGGAGTCAAGGGGGTGTACCTGGCAATGGTTGAAGCGCCTAATGAAGATCATGCATGAAGATATCACTCTCACTCCCGGATGTGGCTTGGAAAAGCAAGCTTCTAACCCTACAGATTCGCGGCTTTCAACTTGGTGATCCGAAGGATGATCAGAAGGTATCCTCGGATTCGTGGGAACTGAGGGACCTGCAAATCACCATCTACGGGTTAGAAAATGGTGTAGGGATGAAGGAGTAAATCAAAAACAGCAAGGAAAAGAGTGTTTTGTGTTGGGTGGCCAAGGGTTGGAAGGAGGACGGCTAGGATTTTGATGTTGGGGATGGAGGCAGGGTGCAGGAACAAGGAGAAAATAATTTGCACACAGCTCGCACACAGCACACACACAGCAAAGAGAAAAAACTCAATTTAATTCATCAATTCATCTCTAATTACATGAGGAGGGGAGGCCTTTACATAGGCTTACAAACTTGGGGCTTAAGAAAGGGTATACAAGTAATCTCACAGTAAACCCTAACCTATAAAAACTCTCCTTCAAGTTCTCTCCACTTTGACTGAGTCTCTCTCTCTCCCTCTCCTTCTCTTGGTCGGCCAAAGGGTGGTGACCCTAATGGTGGCCGACCAAGGGGTGGTAACCCTAAGGGTTGGTGCCTTTTTGTTTACTCTTGGACCCTAGGAGGCCCACTTAAATGCTGGGCAGGCTTCAGGACTTCTTCAGCTATTCTCTCTGGTGGGCTGGATCACATGTTCTCCAGGTCTCCCTTGATGGCTTCATGCTCCTAAATGGCTCAACTGAGTGGATGACTAGAGTGTTATGCTGACAGGCTTCAAAATGACTTGAGTCTTCTTCTTTTTTTATAGGACTAAATTGGACTCAATAGACTAGACTCACACTTATATAATTTAACTTCAAAATTTACATAACTCAAAACTTGACCTGACTTAACTGACTTGACATAACCCAAAAACTGATCTCAAATCCTAATAGTATGGATCAAAACCCAAATACAGGACTCAAATATTGAAAGGCCCAAAACAAGACTCAGGGGCCATACATAGACTCATATGGACTAACCCATAAAATTCAAATTAACTCACTCAAATTAACTAAACCCTAATTACAAATTGAACAAAACTTGGACTCACATCCTAAACTCTAATTTGATAACCACAAAGGGTTGAAATGCCTCTGTCAAAGTCTAGGACCTCTGATGTCCCCATCATTGGGACTCCTTGGGACTCTTGGTAATTAACTTGGATAAGGCTATTTATAGTCTAATTAGCTGCACCACTTAATGTCCTAATCTAATTCAAGTCCTACTCGAATTAGTTAGCCTAATTAGCAATCAATTAAACCCAATCTAATTAGAATAGGAGTTAGGCTAGCCAACATATGCTAATATGTTATTTAGCTAGCCAATTAGGATCCTATAATCCTAATAAAAATATAATTGACTTTCTTGACCAATTCCTTGGCATGTATGATCCGATGAGCCCCACATCTAACTAGCAGTAGGTCTAGGTTCATGTCAATCCAATTCGATTAGAAATCGAATAATTAAATTAGGCCAAAATTGAGCTAACCCAAATTGCCAATTTGAACCAACTTTCAAATTGACTCATGAATTAATCATTAATATTCATGAAAATCTATAAGATTAGATTGACATCTATCAATATATCATGCCTATCTAGAAGATGAAAAATTTGATAAAAATTATTAAAATACCTTTCAGTGGCTAGTTATCGATCTCCCTTTATCAAGAATAAGCGATGGGTATGAAAACTTGTCAAACCCTAATATATTATTCATTCGAATCTCGAATCAATAATAAAAACTCGATTGATGAAAGATTAGAAATCATTTTTAATATCATCGTACTTTGATCAAAGACTTCTTGAATTTGTTAGGAGATGTGTGTCCCAAAGCAAATCATCTAGATTATAGACGGTTGTGCGACTCATATACATGTATATGAATTATTCAATTGAATAAAAAATTTATTCTGGTTGTTCATCACATGTCATCTTCCTAATTGAACTTTTATGTGATGATGTTCTTTAAGCTACTTTGTATATGATGTAGAGAGGATGCGTCGTGTAGTTCATAAACTGGTTCACGACCAAAGGATACGCTGTTTCGGGATAATGGTGTATCGAGAGTAGGTCGTTGATGTCATATCTGTTGGTTGTCCTCTTAACCAAGTAGCATGGAGATGCTGGTATGACATCAGGTATTGTGTTCGACACCTCACTGAGCGTGATACTCATGTGAGATTCTCTTTCTGCCAAAGAGAAGTTTTGCATTAGAATGTGGACATGAATTATTTTTCTGACTTGAGATCACTATGGAAGCTTGCAAGCAACTCACTGTGCTTAGGTGCTGGACTATTCAAACTTCTAATCCGGTGATGGAAGGTTGCTGGGTGCAGTCAAGTACTTGTGTAGCGGTAGTAGGATCAAGATAGGATTAACCTCTCTAAATGGTTTGGATTGAATGCTTAATATGCCTCAATTAAGAAAGACCTTGGCCAGGGCATTTCTTGTAAGGAGTTACAAGGACTCTTTGTTTGAGATATATTGAGATGGATTGATTATGGTTGGGTAGTTTAACCCTTAACCATCTAGAGAATTAAAAGGTTAAAGAAAAAAATTCAATGGTATTCCATATTCGATAGGTTCTTGTTGCTCTGCAACCTTCAACCTATCCGGGAGCTGGGTGTCATTGCTAGATGGCAACTTTGGCTGATACTGGACATGTTCCTCTGCTATGGTTTAGTGTTTGAACCTATAAGGTCACACATCGTGGGGTTTCTTCTTGATTTATTGGCTTGGGAATGATTGGAATCATTCCAAACTTGTTTGACAAGAAGTTGTCAAAACTGCCAAATGAGTCGACCCGTGGGGAGTCGACCCATGGCGAGTTGACCCATCTAACGGATTTTGCTGAAAAATCTGAGAATGCTTCATTAATGAATATAACTATTGTGGCACTTAATATTTCGCATTTCATGGTTTTAATCACATCAGTTACTAAAGTCCAAGGGTTTGTAACACCCTTGAATCCCAAGAGACTCCAAAACCCCTAATTAATCTCTCATTACCTCCCCTTTATGGTTTTATTTAAGGCCTGGGTGGGCCGAAAAGGATGATTCATTCTTCACCTAGGTCGAGATTCTACCCTTTATCTCCTGGTTAAAAGTCTTGACCTTTGAGAGATTGTAAGATCTGATCTCATTTTGTAAGAAGGGTTCTAACAAGATAGTGTGAGGTTTTGGGTTTTGGGATTGCTGTGTGCATACCTTCTGTTGAAGGCCTGGGACAGATAGTTTTGGAAAAGGTTCTTGGGTGCTTTATTCCATCTTAGTTCAATAACTGGTTCTTCAAGGTGTTGAAGAAGGAGTCCGCCGTTGCCATATAGTTTCCAAATAGGCTAGCACCTCAAAGGAAGGAGGAGAATCCCCTTACCCCGATGTGAACTACCTGTAGAGGCAGGACATTTATGCTGCTTGCAGGACTGGTCTTCTTCCTTGGAGTACTTCCCTTCCTGGTGATTGTCACCTCGCAGGTAAAGGTGGTATTCCTATCTTATGGGTATGATGAAATGTTCTTCAGTACCGTCTTGTGAGATTCAAAGAATGGTTCTATGAGTTACATACTTTGCATCCTTGATTTTATGCAAGTATTATTCTATATGCATAAAGATCTATGTAGGGCTAGTGTTAATTAGATTAACATGTTTAGATAAAAATGTTTATCTTCTTCCACTACGTCATGTAATTTTAAAAGGGGGTTTTTAAATTGCATGTATCGGCCCTACCTTGGCACACCTACAGTGGTATCAAAGCATCCAGGTTGAATGCACATTTAGTTTAATGCTTTTGTATGAAATCGGTTTGACATCCTTCACATATACTTGGATTAAGGTGTATTCGCCATGGCCGTCCGGTCATAGAAGAGAAGTATGGTTTAAAGGCCATCTCTTTCCATTCGGTGGGGTTCTCCTATGGCATGTAAGGGTGCTACTACATCCCGACCTTATGAAAAAGAAAGTGAGGGATTTAATAGGTTAAAATAGTTTTAATCTATGTTTGCAGATAATGACTATGTTGAGATTAGATCTAAAAGGTGCATGATCTAGAATTTTGAAAAGTTCAAGTGAAAAGGGATGAATTTTAAGGTCACTATTTTTAGCCCAGGCACACCAACCAACTCGTTTCCTGTAGACAGAACAGTCTATCTATTTCATGTTTTGTCCGAGCTGACTTGTCTCTGTCTGAGTCGACTTGGATCTGAGAATAAGGAAATATTTTCTGGACAAGCCAACTCGCTTCCTGCATGAGTCATCTCGACCAGAAAACCTTGAAACAGTAAACTTAAAGTTCATAATTTTTGAAATTGCTTCACTTGTTTTTGAAATTATTTCAAATTTGGATTAATTGAAAATGTTTCAATTGGCATGTTGCACTTAATTGAGAATTAAGTTATATTTTTGAAACCATTTAAGATTTTGGATGTGATTATAGTCATAAGTCATGATTGATAAACCATGGATTAATTGGGTTAGCTAGAATTGGATCTTTAAATGGGTTAGATCTAGGTTGAGATGACTGGATTAATTAGAGAAAAGACTAATCAAAGGTTGAATTAGGTCTCTCCTCTATAGATCTCTCTAATAGTTAGTTAGATCAGTCCATACATCTAAATGGACTTGATTGATGGCTTCATGGTGAGCCCGAGTCTTTAGGTTAGTCTGACTGAGTCTGGTAAACCACTTGATGTCTAAGATAAGTTTGACATTCGTGATCAAGGTTCTTTGGGGCTAACTGATGCGGGACTTAAGATTCAAGAAAGTGATTCTTTATTGTTTTTATGTTTTAGTGGATTGACCGATTCTCGAAATCAAACTAGATCTAGAGATTCACATAATGACAAGAAACTCTAGCATGCAGATATAGACCCTAAACAGTGATAAAGAAGGATCCCAAAATTGAGAAACCTCGGCAGGACTTAGCTCTAAATCAATACCCTACTCAGGAGATCAGGGAGTGCAAACCTGTTGAAGTTCTGAAGCACCCGATGCCGAGTTCGCTTATGCTTACAGATACGGCCTGGAAGATCAATCCCTCGACCCTGTAGATTCATTGACTTTCCATCAGATGGTCCTGAAGGCAAGGTAGGCCTACTCCTTTGTCCATGGTACCGAAAGGACCTGCAAGCAACCTAGAAATGAGTTAGAAACACAAGAAGGCATAAGATAGTAAGGAAATGAAGGGGAAAGAAGTTGAGGGTGGCGGTCAAGAGGGATTCTTCTTGTTGGGCATCCAAGAAGAGCTTCCAGTGGGCATCCCAGCTTGGGAGGTGGATTGCTGGCTTGCGTAGGAAGAAGATACCCAGGACCTCGCACCCCTGGATGTTCCGAAAAATAAAGGCTCACTCTCTCACGGAGTTTCGAGTCACAAGACAAGGGCTAGAGAAAAGAAAATTCATATTTTTTTTTCATTCATCATTAATCCTCTCTTACAAAAGGGTTAGGGCCATATTTATAAGCTCCCAATCCCTTATTTGAATTTAAAATTTGAAAAAAGGAGTTACGAGCTTGTTTTGGGGAGAGGAAAGGGGGTGGTTGTCTCCATGAATCAAGGGCGCCAAACTTTGAATTTTGAATTCCTCTTCATGAAGCTTTAGCTGACCATGAATGCTAGGCTTGATCCTTGGTGATATGACTTGATATGTGGAGTGGAGTGAGGAGGGTTGTTAGCTTGAATCAAGGGGGTGCCCACTTAGAGTTTGAATTTGGATTTTTTTTTTCATCATGAAATTTGGCCACCCAAGGTATTTGACATGGCATTGGTGATGTCGTGCTCCCATGACATGTGGCTTTGGTGACGATGCACTCCCATGACATGTGGCATTGTTATGTGGTGCTCTCCATGGCTTGGAAAATGAGTTGGCAATCCTAGCTTGGCGTGGAGGAGAAGTGGCTTGATTTGGCTTAACTTGTTTGTTCACTTGTGGATCCATCTTCAAATTAGCTTGAACCCATCTTCAAATTGACTTGAGATTGTGAACCAACTTGGCTAATTACTGGACCAATTGACCCTAACTTGACCAAAATTACAAGACTAAACCAAAATTGAAACCAACTAGATACTAATTACATAACTCAAATGCAAATTACTCGGGCTTATGTGTCTTAAGCCTTATTACAGGACCCAAAAGAGACTTAAAACCCTAATCAGAAACCCATAGAGGGTTGAGGAGCCTCTGTCTAATCCTGGTGCCTGCACCACTAACTCTTACCTAGCCAACTAATGGTTGGTGACTAAGGTAAGAGGCTTACCTGGCTTAACCCATCCCTTGATTTTACTTACCTGGATAATATGATTAATCAGATCTTATTAGATTATCTATTGATTCAAGTTGACCCATGTCAACTAAGGTTAATCAGTCTGACTGGTTTAAGGTGCCCATGGACTTATTTGATCTTGAAATCCTCTAAGAGTTAAGTGGGAGTTTTCTTGATCAAGGACCATGCCTTCTTTTCAAATGTCATAAAGTTTAAATCCTTTAAATTATTAGGTCCATGAAAAGGACTAAGTTATGTGATAGCCTAAGTCCTAGCCTTCCATTAAGTTGGATTAGTAATAAGTCCATAAGTTGGATGATCATCGATAGTTCCAAAGAATGAGTGGTCATCAGGCGAGTGGTCATTTAAAGTAATGAGTCCACTCTTTTCTTATTAGTTGCAAGGCATACCTGCAATCAAAATCAAGTGGAGACTTTAGGTATCCAAGTCATCTTGGATCCTTTTAGGTTAGTGGCATTGGTTCCTTTTGGAACCCAAACTTTCTTAATGTTACTCAAACTTTTTTTATTGCACATATAAGATTTATGCCCTATAGTACCACATGCATAACAGGTAATGGATGAAGATGCAAGAACAAAGAAATTTTTGAAAAGTTTTCATTTCTTCTGAGTTCTAAACCCTAAACCTGCTCTATCAAAAATAGCTCTTTGGTTATTTAAAAGCATGTTTAACTTTTCAGAACTGTATGTAAATTTATCTATAAAAGGTTTTAGCTTTTTCAATTTCTTCTTTATATTTTTTGTTTTCATCCAAAATTTCTTTGTTTTGTTTTGAAAAATTTTCATTTGAAGCTGAAAGGCTCTTCTTTTTTAAAATGTCTTTCTCCTTCTCAAGAAAAGAAATCTTATCATTTAATTTTTTATTTTGAAGAATTAGACAATCATTTTTATTTAAAAACTTATTATTTGCTTTGACTAAATCCGAATTTTGCTTTTTCAAATCTTTATGTTTTGACTTTAGTTTTTTGAAATTCTATAACTAACTCATCAAAAACTTCATGTAACTCATCAAATATAAATTCATTCTCAGTTTCAAATTGTACCTCATCATGATCAGCCATCAGACAGAAGTTTGCAACTTCTTGCTGTTCTTCCTCAGAGCTGGAGTCCTCGCTGTCACTCCAGGTTGCCATCATAGCCTTCTTTCTTAATTTTCTTCTACTTTTCTTAAGTAAGGGGCAGTCTATCTTAAAGTGGCCTGGTTTTTTGCATTCGAAGCACATGGGCTGCTCCTTGTCCTTCTCTTTATCTTTCTCTTTACTTGGCTCACCTTTCAGGGGTTTCTTTTTTAAGTTAAACTTCTTCTTCCTCATGAACCTTCTGAATTTTCTTGCCACTAGAGCCGTCTCATCTTCTTCAGAGTCATCGCTTGATTCTTCTCTTGCAGTGGATTTGAAAGTGATTACTTTCTTCTTTATATCAACTTCCATATTTTTTTGCTAAAGGGAGAGCTCATAAGTCATTAGTGAGCCCAATAATTGCTCAAGTGGAAGAGTGTTGACATCCTTGGCTTCTTCAATAGTTGTCACCTTTGCATCCCAAGAAGCCGGTAGAGACCTGAGAAGTTTGTTTACAAGTTCACCATTAGAAATAATTTTTTCTAGACTTCTCATGCCATTCACAATATTTGTGAACCTAGTATACATCTCACTAATAGACTCAGTAGGTTTCATTTTAAACATTTCGTAAGTATGAATGAGCATGTTAACCTTAGTTATTTTTACTTGGTGTGTACCCTCATGGGTAACCTCAAGTGTGTCCCAAATCTCCTTAGTGGAGAGATAATTAGATATTTTATTGAATTCACTTAGATCAAGAGAGAAAAATAACAAATTCATAGCCTTAGCATTAAGCTCTATTTGCTTAATGTCATTCTCATCCCAATCATCTTCCATTTTTGGAGTGAGAATGCCATTAACCAACATAATAGGCTGAAGAGGACATTTTACAATTGTCCTCCAAAGATTATAATCAATAGCTTGAATGAATATGCACATGCATATTTTCCAATACGTGTAGTTTGTGCCATTAAAAAGTGGGGGACAATTTGAAGCTTGACCTTCAACAACACCCATTCTTATTGGGGCTGCCATGATCTTTTACTCAAGATCCTTGGACCTACAAGAGAGTACCGATGCTCTGATACCACTTGTTGCCCAGAAATGGAGCCTAAGAGGGGGGTGAATTGGATCTTTTAAAAATTTGAAGCAATAATGTGCAGGCCTTGTTGTATTTGTGAGTTATGAAATTCAACGCACTAGATTAAATATAGCAGAAAGCAATAAATGGATTGCAATAAACAAAGAGCAAGAAAAAGAGAAGGCAATCACACACAAACACAAAGTTTATAGTGGTTCGGTGCAAACCTAGCACCTACATCCACTTCCCAAGCTATCCTTGAGAATTCCACTATAATCCAACCAAGATTACAGCCGACTTGCTTTTCAAAAGGCTCACAAGTCAAAACCTATGTTGGTTTTATCACTTAGGTTCACCAACAAACCTTTACACTTATTTTGTCTTCGGGCTCACAAGTTAACCCTAGTTGGTTTTATCCCTTTGGCTTACTAACAAACCACAACAACCTTCTTTCAAGATACCCTTGAAAGCAAGGTCAAATCACAAGATAAAATCAGATATACAATTTCAAAAATAAGACAAACTCTCTTCAAGAGTAAAATAGAAGCTTTGAAGCTCAAGTTGATGCTTTGTCTTGTCTCCTCCTTGGAATATTCTTCAAACTCTTCTCTTGGAATGATGTAAGGATGGGCTTGTAAGCTTTTTTCAAGGAATCAAACTTTAAGTAGCTCTTAAAGTGAAGTTCTTGAAAGAATCTTGACTTTTTGACTTTCAATGGACTTTAATACACTTCTTATTCTTTAGAATGAAGTTGGTGAAGCTTAAATATAGATAACAACTTCCAAAAAATAGTTTGTGACCATTTGAGCATCGAATTTAGCTGTTGGGAGCTTGAAAAGATGTTTCTGCAAGTCAGAAAAATAGATCCGTTAGGCCTGTCAGAACCCGAGTGTTGACACTTGGCTGTCAGGTGTCGATACTTGACTTCCAGGTGTCGACACTTGACACAAAAATACTTCATTGGCTAAGTTCTGAATTTTCAAAAAGTCTCAGGCCTTGAGTCGACACTTGGGAACTTAAGTGTCGACACTTGAGTTTCAGGTATCGACACTTGAGTCCTGGGTGTCAACACTTGGCATGCCAAGGAATTTTTTTGCATGCCAAATGCTGAAGTGTCGACACTTGACTTTCCAGGTGTCGACACTTGGTTCTGAAAAATTCATAATCAAGTGCAAATAAGGCCCATAACATAAGCATCAATTTTGAAACTTAAATGTAACATAAATAACCAATAATTGAACATATAAAAGCCCTTTTTGCATGAAGAATATGTCTTGAATTATGAAAAATGCTCCATGCCACGGCATGCCATGATACTTAAATTTTCGAGAATTTGAGGTGCTTGCTTCCTGAAAACTCATAACTGAAAGTAAACATTAGTATACAATATGTACTCAAGGTTTTGATATTTATCAAAATCACTAGGAGAGCCAACATCTTTCACCATCTATAACTTGTGTATGCATGATGAAGCTCTGGTAATTGATCATGTAATGTACATGATCGAGTTATTCAAGTGTTTGGGCAAACTCGAATGTCCTTTGCACAAGCAACTCAGCAAGGATGCGATACTGAATTCTCTATCCCCTTCCTACCAGGTCTTTCTCGATAATTTCAGAATGAATAGACCTGCAATAAACTACCATGATGTTAGGGTTATTGTAGACTTATAAGAGAGACCACAACCTCAACAAAGGGTTGGTGAATTTGGTGGGAGGTTCTGGAGCAGGGCATTGTCCCTTTGGAAAAGGGAAGAAGAGAAAGAATAAGAAAAATAAGAATGTACAAAGTGCTAGACATAGTCAAACTAGGAGGGTGAAGGCTGACAAGGGTCAAGCAGAGTGCTTCTTCTGCAAGAAGCTGGGTCATTGGAAATGAAACTATTCTGCTTACCTAGCTACCCTAGACCCGAATAGGCAAAGGAAGGGAAAGCAGCAAGCTATTAATGGTCAAGGTATTTATATAATAAATCCTTGTAGTTTCTCTGTTTGTGATACTACTAGCTGGGTATTCGATACCGGAAGTCTTTACCATATTTGCAATTCTTTGCAGGAGCTTCAAGTTTGTAGGAGGTTTAAAAGCGATGAAAGGTTTCTAAACAATGGAAATAGAAGTCAAGCTCTAGTTCTGGTATTGGGAACTATTTTTTTGTATTTCGAGTCTTGTACTGTCATTCTCAATGATTATCATTTTTGTCCTTCCTTTTTAGTGAATATCATTTCCATAGGCCTGATGGCCAAAGATGGTTATGAATTATCTATAAAGAATGATATTTGCAAAATCACGTTGAATAGTTCTAATGTGTGTTTGGATAAGTAGAGAATAGCATATATGTACTATCATAGCATGTTACTGTATTACACACTACTAATAAATGCCCTAGGTCAGATAAAATCAGTGATACTTATCTCTGGCACTATAGGCTAGGTCATATAAACAAGAATAGGATAAATAATTTGGTGGGAGAAGGTCTCCTAGATATCACTGAGAGTGAATCTTTGTCAACTTGTGTATCTTGTCTTCTTAGAAAAATGACCAAGTCATCTTTTACTAGAAAAGGTGAAAGAGCCAGTGATTTCTAAATCTAGTACATACTGATGTATGTGGACCTATGAATATTAGTGCAAGAGGTGGGTATAATTATTTCATTACATTTACACATGACCTTTCGAGGTATAGTTATGTCTACCTGATAAGACATAAATCTGACTCGTTTGAAATGTTCAAATGTTATCGTATTGAAGTTAAAAAATAAACTGAAAAGTTTATTAAAACCCTTCGATCAGATTGAGGTGGTGAGTATCTTTCCAGCAAGTTTTTGACTTATCTTGAGGAGAATTGGATTCTCTCTCAATGGGCTCCTCCGGAGATATCTCAATTAAATGGTGTATCTGAAAGGAGGAATCGAACTCTATTAGACATGGTTCGATCCATGATGGGCTTAGTAAGTTTGCCTAAATTCTTTTGGGGATATGCTCTTGAGTCAGCATCTTACCTTCTGAATAAAGTTCCAAGTAAGTCCATTAATAAAATACCATATGAGATCTGGACTGGACATAAGCCAACTCTCTCTCACCTTCGAGTTTGGGGGTGTCTGACTTATGTCAGACATTTGGAGATGGATAAGCTAGGACCTAAGTCTAATAAGTGTCTTTTTGTTGGTTATCCCAAAGAATCCAAAGGATATTATTTCTATTTGCCTGAGGAACAAAAGTTGTTCGTTAGTCTTAGGGCAACTATTTTAGAAAGGGAGTACCTTGGTGAAGGCACTTAAGCTGCTGAGATTGAACTTGGAAAAGTTCAATAGATAGAAAAACTTTCTCACTCTAAGGCCATTATAGAACCAGATTTGATTAGATTAGATCTAGAGCCCATAGTGCAATCATTAAGGAGATCTAGTAGAGTACCATGTCAACCAGATAGATACTACGGTTTCTTGGTCCGAGATGGTGATCCTGTTGAGCTCAATCAGAATAACGAGGATCAGTCACCTATATGGATGCAATGTCAAGGTCTGATTCTGAGTTATAGCTAGGAGCTATGAAAGCCAAAATGGAGTCTATGGAAATCAACAATGTACGGACATTGGTTGATTCACCTGAAGGGATAAAATCTATTGGGTGCAAGTGGATCTTCAAGAGGAAGCGGGGCACAGATGGGCAGGTGGAAGCCTATAAAGCTCGTCTGGTTACCAAGGGATATCATCAATATTATGGTATTGACTATGACGAGACATTTTTTTCGTGGCAATGCTCAAGTCTATTCAGATTATGCTTGCTATAGCAGCATATTTAGATTATAAAATCTGGCAAATAAATGTTCGAACAGCTTTCCTGAATGGTAAGTTAGAAGAGGAGGAGTATATGATGTAACCTGAAGGATTACCTCCCCTTTGTGATTTTATTTAAGGCCTATTTTGGGTGGGCCGGAAAGGATGATTCATTCTTCACCTAGGTTGAGATTCTACCCTTTTTCTCCCGGTTAGAAGTCTTGACCTTTGAGAGATTGTAAGATCTGATCTCATTTTGTCAGAAGGGTTCTGACAAGATAGTGTGAGATTTTGGATTTTGGGATTGCTGTGTGCATACCTTCTGTTGAAGGCGTGGGACAGATTGTTCTGGAAAAGGTTCTTGAGTGCTTTGTTCCGTCTCAGTTCAGCAACTAGTTTCAAGGTGTTGAAGAAGGAGTCCACCATTGCCACATAGTTTCCAGAAAGGCTAGTACCTCGAAGGAAGGAGGAGAATCCCCTTACCCCGATATGAACTACCTATAGAGGTGGGACATTTGTGCTGCTCACAGGACTGGTCTTCTTCCTTGGAGTACTTCCCTTCCTGGTGATCATCACCGTGCAAGTAAAGGTTGTATTCCTATCTTATGGATATGGTGAAATATTCTTCAATAAAATATTCTTCAATAAAATATTCTTCAATACCGTCTTGTGTGATTCAAAGAATGGTTCTATGAGTTACATACTTTGCATCCTTGATTTTATGCAAGTATTATTCTATATGCATAAAGATCTGTGTAGAGCCAGTGTTAATTAGATTAACATGTTTAGATAAAAATGTTTATCTTCTTCCGCTGCATCATATGATTTAAAAAGAGGGGTTTTAAATTGCATGTATTGGGCTTGATAAGCACCCATATCTTTGTATTAGTATCTCCATATAAGTGGTCATGAGACCAACCATTCTCTCCATCGAGCATATATAAGATATGCCAGTCTTTCTAAAAATATCGATCACCAACTCAATGATCCTTAAATAGGAATATTCTAGATTAAGATTTATAGAAACTTAGATCTCACTATTATGAATATTATGAACTTCATTATAATCCTAAATTTATCGTCCTAATTAATGAGGTTCATAATCTTAAAATAAAAAGATATAAGGCATAGCACATGATGAATCAAAATACCTTTTTATTAATATAATATCATACATAAGTTGAAAGAATTAATAGAAAAGTTTCTGTTACATAAGAAATATGATTGGCTTTCAAGGCACTATTCTTTCACTCACAATCCACCAATGATGCCTAGCAGCATGTAATGGCAACCCAACAGAATAGAAAGAGTTTTTATATGTAGTTACCGTGTGATTAAGTTCTTCTATCAAAATTCCTGATAGGATACAAGTTATGGAAACTTGCCAAATTCCAAGCTTCTATCATATGTATAATTTAATTAGCTTAAGTCCAATGTGAAATTCATGGAAACTCTTTTCTATCCTTCACCTTGCTATGACCATAATCTTAAGGACTTAGCTTCTTAAATTACATAGGACTACATGTTAACTTCTAGGTTAATAGATCTCCTATAAGTACACTCCCACTCCTACAGTAAATCTACTATAGCCAACAAATACTGTAAGAGCCCGAATGGCTAGGATCAATATTTTGTGTTGTCAAACTATAGTAATCCACTATGAGTGACGATACTACAGGTTAAAGAACCACTCACACAACTATAATATCGAGAAAGTCACTGATGAGTGAGTAGACATCCATTTAACTTCTCATATTGGTCATGCTCGGTACCATCATTCTATAATGACCACCTGTACTCTTGTTCCAATGTCTCCATATTGTAGACTCAAAACTTGTCTACCCTAAAAGGAAAGCGATCTATGCACCAATCAAACTAGATCAATCACCATCCCTATGATATCCTATAATCAAGAGTATTCAGGAATTAATCTATGATGACACATGTCTCAACTTTTCAACTCTTAAGAATATGTATTCCTATTCATTAATTTCTTAGATGATTCAGTGATGCATATTGAACATGCATGAAAAAAATTATCCAAATTAGAATATTAAAAATAATTTTATGTCTTATAGTCAAAATATATGTCAACCGGATTAGCTTCTAGGACATACATCTAACATCTGGACAAGATATGCAATATAGAAATTTAAATTAGCATGCATCGATCTCGTCGAAGCAAACTATAAATCTAATCTATTATAACTATGAGATCGAATCTCATACCTAATTGCGGGTCACTAAACTTCACTATCGATGGCATGTGGAAAGGGCTTTTCAGGTCATCTCATAGCTATACAATGCATCCAGCTTCTACAGATCATCCACATGAAGCCCTGAAAGATCAAGCTCCCTGAAGTGCTAGCTCTGCATGAAGGCTGAACGATGGCTGATTGATGCAGGACAAAATGCAAGAGATGGATGGACGATAATGAACTCTAAAAGATCAATTAATCAAGATGAGCTGTGGAACACAAACAAGGGTCGAAATCAATCATAAGAGAGGCAAACAATATTATATCAAGAAACTAATTGACCCAAAAATCAAACACACGTATGTAGATCAAATTCAAATTAGCAAGAATGGATCGAATGGCTAAGAACCATTTATACTAGGTCAAATACTTTCATTATCTCAAATCCAAAGGGTTTAGAAGAGGTTTCCTAACAACAATGAAGGCTAAAATTATTTGGTGGAAGGATTCAC
Source organism: Areca catechu (assembly GCA_021397845.1). Lineage (NCBI taxonomy): Eukaryota > Viridiplantae > Streptophyta > Magnoliopsida > Arecales > Arecaceae > Areca > Areca catechu. Next base: position 171,707,156 of record CM038051.1, on the reverse strand, counting down.
TCAACACTCATAGGAATGAGGATTGAATTATAAGATTAGCACTCCCTATACTTAAGAACTTACCTTGCAATTGATCAATGGCTTGGAAACCTTCATCATCAACCCAAAATCCAAGAGAGAACCTACAAAAGAACTTGATTAGAGGCATGGACATGAAGTATGGAAGGAAATGAAACAAAAGTGAAGCAAAGAAATGGAAGATGGAGCTTGGCGGCTAGCAAAGGGCATCACACTCTTCTTCAAGCTTGGAGAAATACAACAAGGGCATCCTACCCTTAGATCAACACAAATAAAGGGCATCCCACCCTCTTCACGACTTCAACAAAGGGCACCCTACCTTCTTCACACACAACAAAGGCATCCTACCCTCTTCACACTCAAAGAACTAGACTAGAAGAAAAATAGAAATAAACTTCATTTCATTCAAATTCTCTCATTGCATCCATACAAAGGGGAGGCTTGGTCCAATTTATAGGCCAAGGGGGAGGGGCTTCATGGAGTTCAGCCAAGAGAAGGAGCTCACACTAACTAAAAGTAGTTCAAACAACCCTTAGTTGCAACTACTAACAAGATTAGGTTACAACTACTTCCATGTGGCATTAGGAGGATCTTCCAAGTGGCATTGGTTGCAACTACTAACAAGAATAGGTTAAATCTACTCTCCATGTGGCATCTAAAGAAGCTTCCAAGTGTCATCCAAAGATGCTTCCAAGTGTCATCCAAGCAAAGCTTCCAGATGGCTTCAAGAGGTGTTTCCATGTGGTGCCAAGGGGAACTTCCAAATGGCATCTCGATGCTTCCAAGTGTCATCCAAAATTGCTTCCAATTGTCAAGCAAGGCTTTCACTTGGTTTTCAAGTAGGGGCCTAAGTTAATTCCTTAGGTGAGCATTGAGTCGGCTTATGAGAAGTGGGTTGAGTCGGCTCAATTTGACTCTGCTCCAAGAGGATGGCTAGCTCCATGAGGCCTCCTTGCTTCTTTCATTGATTCATTGGCTCAATTTAGAAGGCCTTCTAACTTAATCTCCTAACCTGCAATTGAGTTAGCTTGAAATATATTTGCCCTTGCCTAAGGTCTCCATCAATTCTCCCGAGGTGGAAAGGACTCGACCTTGTCGAGTAAAGGTTAGCTTGACTTTGGTAATGGTTTAGCATGTTTGGGTTTACCCTTTACAAATCCTCTCAAGTGTTCCATGAGTCTTTAGATTTAGTTCAACCTTGACAATGAACCAAATAGCATTTGAAAGTCCTTGTTCATGGTAGTGATAGTCTTATCATCTAGAATTCACTCAATCCTACCTCCCTGATTTAGTTGCATGGCTGGTGGATACTCATGGATTGGTTCACTCTAAAAAAAATGAGATCAGGTCCAAATAGTTTACTGGTATCATTATTGATTCCAAACACTCTATTAGGTCTGAAATATGAAAAGTGGAACCAAAGTTATATGGTTACTATAGATTTAGGTCCAATTTTCTTTATCAATTTGAAAAGGACCTACACCACGAGATAAGAATCAATACATAGTCTTATTCAAAAAGTTATTTGACTTTCTTATGGGAATTGGCCATATGCTTGTAAGTTTCTTTGCTCAAATTGATTTTCTTTTTGATGCAAATACCTAGCATGTTATGCATATGACTGTACAGGCCAGTTACTTGTGCATGCATGGACAAAGTGTATGGGCTTTCTCGGTGTATCCATGTACACTCTTAAATGGATTTTCTTGATGGACCTGTTGACTAAGCTTATGTATGCAAATTCAATGTGAGGACTCTAATTTTCAGTAATCTTCTTAGCTAGACAATTTGAACAGGTCTTCAACTTTGGTCTGGTCCTCAGCTTGAATGGTGAGTGGGGTGGAAGAATTCAATTTTTACTCCAGATTTGTGTCATAGGGCTTTCTAAAATTGATACCAACTCGGACAACCCTATTAAACACAATAGGTTTTGGTAGGTTTTACAACCTAACCACTTCTTCTAGAGAAGGTTTGGCCACTTTAGAAATATCAAAAATTTGTGAACAAGGTAAAAAGTGTGCCATCTTAGAATGCTGATTTGGGTTCATCTTATATTATGGGACTGAATTAATAGCATGCTAGATGTCCCTAGATGATGAAAAGTGATCAGAAAAATCTCCAGGTAGTTTGTCTTGATTTCTTTCAAAATCTTTATGACTTCCTGGGTTTGTTCCTTAGGGATTTGAACTTCCTTAGGTGATCCTTTACTGAATAGTTGTTCTAACTTCTTAGTTATGTGCAACCCCTCTTCTTTCTCTCTCAAATTACTAGATCCCTTCTTTTGATTATCCATGTTTGGTGTGGAATTTATAATTATCTTCTTACCTTGGTTGGTGAACGAGCAAGAATTAGATCTGCTATACAGGATAACATTATGATCATATAACCAAGGTCTATCCAAAATGATACTGCTTATCCCCATCGGAAGCACATCACACCAAACTTCATTATAGGATTGGGTCTGAATTGGAACTAAACATCTTGATTCAATGGAGATGGAAGTCGAGTCTATCCAAGACACTTTATGAAGATTGGGATGGGGAACAATAGTCAAGCCTAGATTCTTAATGGCTTTGATATAAATGGCATTAACACGGCTCCCATTGACAATAAAGATTTTGTAGACCTTTTCATTTATCTTGACAAACGTTTGAAGTATGTTGGTCCTTTTCCAATCCTCAATCTCTTTTGTTTGATCCGAAACACATCTTATAAATCTCAATGTTTCATTTTGATCAATTTCTTCTTCATCTCCTTCGTATTCATTCACTAGATTGGGTTCAGCTTCATATACTTCTTCCTCAAAGTCTTTAGCAGATTCAGGATCTTTTTCAGCAGGTTCTCCTATGTGTAAAGATCGGGCAAGGCATTGGCTATCATAGTGTCCCATTTTTAGACAATTAAAGCATTGAATATTTGGGTTACTATTCTTATGGACTTCAGGAGCCTTACCCTTGTCACCTGTTTGTTTCAATGGGGCACTAGGAGTGGGTCGGTTTGGATGCACCTGATTAAACCCTGGTTTGTGGCTAGGGACACTAACCCTATTTGGTTCAGGTCGTCGAATTATAGGTCCCCTTTGGAATCTTTTACAATCCCTAGCTATATTATAAGCTTGCTCAAGATCATTGACTTCTCTCAAATACAACTCTCTTTGAATATCCTCATGCAGGCCAGTTCTAAATCTGGACAAGGTCAAGGCCTCAGGCTCATTAATGTTACATCTCATAACATATTCATCAAACTTAGCGATATATTCAGATACTATCTTGTTTCCCTGATTTAACCTTTGCCACTTATTAAAAAGTCTTTGTTGATAAGATTGAGGGAGATATTTTTTCCTAAGCCTAAACTTCGTGGCTCTCCAGGTAGTTACGGGTATATCTCCTCTTAGTTGAATCATACGTTCAACATGTGCCCAGTATAATCTAGCTTGGCGAACTAACCTTAGCTTGGCAAACTTATATTTTCTTTCTTTAGACATCTCGTAGCATTCAAAATATTGATCCGTTGCTCCTTCTCAGTCAATGTATACTTTTGGGTCTAAACTTCCATCAAAATTTGGTACCTCTAGATGCATGTTCCTTATAGCTCTCTCATCCTGATCTACCAAGTTATGGTGATTTCGTCTGGGGTTGTACTCATAGTTGAGATCATGATGATGGACTCTTGGATCATGGAAAATTGGCCTAGGTGGTTCTAGCTCAGCATAGGTCCTATGGGCTTCTTCTACGAAGTCATGGTGATATCGTATGGGATTTTATTCATAGGGAAGATCATGATATTGGACTCTTGGAGCACTAGGAATTGGTCTAGGTGGTTCAGGCTTAGCATAGGTCTTATGGGCTTCTACTACGAAGTCATGGTGTAGTTGACTTGGAGTGTATTCAGGGATGAGCTAAAGATGAGGGGCTCTTCATCCAAAAGGAGTTGGCCTAGGTAATTCAGGTTCAATGGGTGTCAACCCGACTTGCCCTCCTATTTGGTTAAATTGAATATTCATTTGCCTAAATTGTTCAGTCAAGGTATTATTCATTTGCCCCATTTGCTCGGTCATGGTATTGTTCATTTGTTTCATTTGCTCAGTCATGGTTTGGCTCATTTGTCTCATTTGCTCAGTCATGGATCCTATCAAGGATTCAAGAGTGGATTCCATGGTGACACCTTGTGAAGGTTGATACTGTACTTCTGACCTAGTAGACTTGCAGTACAAATCTAGATTCTAAGGCTCCTATACCTAGAAGTTCAATGTAATAGGAATTGACTAGGTACCAATTAAGACTACAGCTACCCTTTCAATTGGCCAGATAATAGGTGGGATTGCAGGAGGCTCCCCTCGCTTTCAGAGGTCCTAATTAAAAACCACAAGTCCACTTAAGATGTTTGCTATTGGACCCCTAGCCTTAGACACCAATATCAAGGAGTAAATACAGAATCAATCAACACTTTGCCTCATCATGCACATGAACTTGACTCGTGAATGTCCCTAGTTTTAGGTTCTGACTTGATTTTAGTTAGGCTTAGGTCAATGCAAAATATGGGTAGTTGTTTTGGGCCAAGGAAACGTAATGACCTTACCTTATGTTGTGATTGAATGCCCTTAAGTTGATTTTGAAATGAATGCACAATAACTCCCCACTAGCTAAGAATATCTAGACTAGCTCAAACTTGTAATTCAAAATTCAAATTTCAAAATTTAAGATTTTAAATTTTAAATTGAAAATTTCATATCTTAAATTCTAGATTTCAAAACTCAAATTTTAAATCTTAAATTTTGAATTATAGTTGGAAAATTCGTTCTTGGAGGTAAGAGTTGTTGCAAGGAAAATTTCAGTAATTAGCAAACTTCCAACTAACTAGATTTGAAAATTCAAAATTTAAATTTTAAAATTTCAAAAATTTGAATTTTAAATTGAAACTATCAGATCTTAGAGTTAAGATTTCATATTTTAAATTTTAAATTTTAATTCTCAAATTTTGGTTAGGAAATTTATTTTTGAAAGCTTATTATAAAAGTTGTTACAAGAAACTTCTAGCTAGTAAACCTTTAACCATATAACACTCAAAATTCAAAAGTTAAATTCAAAAAAATTCAGAATTTAAATTTTTGTAAGTGGAGATCTTATATACAAATCTAAAATTTAGAGAAAAGTTTTTTTTTTGAAATTTTTTCTAAATTTGAAGAAGCAATTTGATGGAGAGAAAACTATAATTGAAACAAGCTATGAACTAGTTAAGGAAGCAACTTAAAATAACAAAAATTATGCTTAAAAATTATTTTTTTAAAAAAAACTTGGATATCAGACCTTACAGTCCTAAAATACAGCAAAAGAAATTTTTCTGGATTTTTTTAGCTTTAAAAAAACTAAGAATTCGTGGAATTATACTAGAGCAAAATTTTAGCAACTTGACCTAGTACAACCTAAAGCTCTGATACCAAAAATTGATGCTGGACAAAATGCAAGAGATGGATAGATGGTGATGAAATCTAAATGATCAGTTAATCAAGATGAGCGATGAATACAAACATGGATCGAAATCACTTATAAGAGAGGCAAACAATATTATAGCAAGAAACTAGTTGACCCAAAAATCAAACACCCGCATGTAGATCAAATTCAAATAGCAAGAATGGATCGAATGGCTAAGAAACCATTTATACTAGGTCAAATACTTTCATTATCTCAGATCCAAAAGGTTTAGAAGAGGTTTCCTAACAACAATGAAGGCTAAAATTATTTGGTGGAAGTATTCACTCAACACTCATAGGAATGAGGATTGAATTATAAGACTAGCACTCCCTATACTAAAGAACTTACCTTGAAATTGATCCATGGCTTGGAAACCTTCATCATCAACCCGGAATCCAAGAGAGAACCTGCAAAAGAACTTGATTAGAGGCGTGGACATGAAGCATGGAAGGAAATGAAATAAAAGGGAAGCAAAGAAATGGAAGATGGAGCTTGGTGGCTAACAAAGGGCATCACACTCTTCTTCAAGCTTGGAGAAACACAACAAGGGCATCCTACCCTTAGATCAACACAAGCAAAGGGCATCCCACCCTCTTCACAACTTCAACAAATGGCACCCTACCCTCTTCACATACACCAAAGGGCACCCTACCCTCTTCACACTCAAAGAACTAGACTAGAAGAAAACTAGAAATAAACTTCATTTCATTCAAATTCTCTCATTGCATCTATACAAAGGGGAGGCTTGGTCCTATTTATAGGCCAAGGGGGAGGAGCTTCATGGAGTTTGGCCAAGAGAGGGAGCTAACTCTAACTAAAAGTAGTTCTAACAACCCTTAGTTGCAACGACTAACAAGAATAGGTTAAATCTACTCTTCATGTGGCATCCAAAGAAGCTTCCAAGTGTCATCCAAGGATGCTTCCAAGTGTCATCCAAGCAAAGCTTCCAAATGGCTTCAAAAGGTGTTTCCATATGGTGCCAATGGGAACTTCCAAATGGCATCCCGATGCTTCCAAGTGTCCTCCAAAGTTGCTTCCAATTGTCAAGCAAGGCTTTCACTTGGTTTTCAAGTAGGGGCTTGAATTAATTCCTTGAGGTGAGCATTGAGTCAGCTTATGGGAAGTGGGTTGAGTCGGCTCAATTTGACTCTGCTCCAAGAGGATGCTAGCTTCATGAGGCCTCCTTGCTTCTTCCATTGATTCATTGGCTTAATTTAGATGGCCTTTTGACTTGATCTCCTAACCTATAATTAAGTTAGCTTGAAATGTATTTGCCCTTACCTGATTTCCCTATCACTGATGTAAATCCTTTTTTAGAACTTCTTGAACCTTCCAAGAAGGAAAAGAGAAGGAGATGTGGAGGATCAAAATGTGGGAGAAATAGAATCAAGAAAGGGACTCTCCATTTTATTTCTCTCCCCTAAAAATCCTAGCATCGACCAAGAACCCATGCCCCATTTTTCTTCATGCTAATTCAAGCTTTTCAAAATATTTTTTTGATGATTCTCTCTCTATTCTCATAATTATTCCCATCTCAAAAGTGCACACACCATCAAGAAAATCAAAGATTAAATGGCATGGAAAATTGATGAAGATAAGGGAAGATAAGGATAAGAGGAGTTTCAATCCTATTGAAACTCTATTAAAATTAAGTCAAAACCAATTCAAACTTAATCGAAATTTAGTCCATATCTAAACCTCTTCAAAAAGAGAGAAAGAATGGTGACAACAAGCTTTTGCATTGAGAAAATTCATGAAAAAAGGATGGGGCGTGGAGAAATTGTAGGAGATAATTTAGGTGGCGCTAGGCTTAGGTTTTGGAATTGGTTTGACTTTATTTAAATGGATCCTAATCAAATTAGGTGAGACCCAAGTAAAACATGTGAAGCTAATCTAATTATATCCATATTAGCTTAATTAAATTCTAATCAAATTAGAAATTAATCAAGCCCAAATCAAGATCAAACCAAAATTAAAATTCCTTAGCGATTAGGTCATCATATAACTTAATTGGATGAAATATAATTGAACCAATTTAAATTAAACTTGACCTAAACCTCTTTGCTTAATCAAATTGAACCAATTAGTTGTATAATTACTAATTAATCCTCATATAATTGATTAACACTTAATTAATTATTTATTTGTAACTTTTGTATTATGTTGATTATCAATTATATTGATAATTATATCCCTGAACAATTCTTAATTGTTAATCAGTCATCATGATCAGTCAGAAAGTTCTATTATGTATGATCCCATAGGTTCAAATATTAAGCCAGTATTCTATGAACCAATTTCTAAACTAATCGATGTGACCATCTAGCAATGATACCAAATATCTAAATAGGTCAAATAATTGCAAAGCAACATTCAAGAACCCGGGCATATGGTTACTATATAATTCATCCATTTGACCTGATGTTGTAGATGACTAAAGAGTTAACTATTAACACTTAGATAGTGCATCCAGATGTATCACAACCTAAACAATTATATGATTCCTCACAAGGATTATCCTGGCCAAGATTTTGATAAATTGAAATACAGCAAAGCATTTTCTCCATCACTTTGGAGTGGTCAATCCCTTCTAGACTCACACACTGACTTTACAAGTACTTAACTATATCTAAAAAACTTCCATTACTATATTAAAAATGCAGGTAGTTTGGTACCAAAATACAGTTAGTTACTTGTAAGTTACTATAGTGATCTCAGGTTAGAGGAACATTTATACCTGTTACCGCCTAGATCATCGTGGCCTGTAGCTCCGGCATATCGGGTCCCTCCCACTGGGCGCTCGGCATCCAGCCTCGTGAATCGGCTTCCTTCGTCGGGCGGACTTGCAAAACAGGGGAGACCTGGGCCGGGGATTCTGACGAAGACACTCCGACGATCAAGCCAGTGGGACGATCGAGGAGAACAGAAGACCTCTGCAGTAGAGGCTTGGGGAACTCTCTACTTCTAGAGGGTGGTAAAAATGGAAGATAAATGGAAGAAAACTTAGGACTCAAGAGGGTCCGTCATTCCTTCCCCCCTACCTTTTCATGCCCATCTTATGTAGAGAGTGGCGTCTGTAATTTTTGGAGGCATGTTGGTCTTGGTAAAGACCTGTGAGGCTTCTGCTAGCCTGAGAGGTTTAGATGGGTTGGTGAACCTCCTCCTTCAGGGTGGTTCAGAAAGTTGGTGAAGAAGCACAGTGCCTTAGATGGGGCACATCTTCCCAATTTATGTAAAATGTGTCCTGGGGGCTTTAATATAGCTCTCCTTATAAGAGACATACTAGGGACGATGATTTTACATGTCGGACTGCCATCATACCTATATTTTAAGAAACGTACCTGAGATGGCGTTAGATGGATCATGCTATGCAGATCGAGATGAAGTAGGTAAAGGCCTTCCCTGTACATGGTCCAGGGTGTGCAGTGCAAGGGTCTCACACACGTGGACCGAGGTGCATGGCAGTAGTCTCCTTAGGCACATGGATCGAGGCATGTTTACCACTCTGTGCGAGCGGATCTAGGCATGCGGAACCCATCGGAGAAGGGCACTAGGCATTCACGAAGCTAGAGCAGCAATTGGATCCAGCCTCCACATGAGCGGAGCCGACCAGAGCGGGCGGACCTGGGCAGTGGAGCAGGCGGAGCCGAAGTGCAGCCCTACGGGTAGACCTGGGCGGCGGAGTGCACGGGGTCGTGCCCTGGCATGGGCGAGAGGGCGAGGCGCCAGTCTTGGCACTGACTGGAGTAGAATCGTGCCATGACGGAGGAGTAGACTGGACGGAGGAGCACCGGACGGAGCCTGGCGCACCGAACCTGACGAAGAAGTGGACAAAGCCGAGGTGCAGCCCTCCGGGCTAACTGGGCGATTGAGCGCGCGGGGTCATGCCCTGGCACGGGAGAGAGGGCAAGGCACCGGTCTTGGCACTGACTGGAGCAGAGCCGTGCCATGCTGGAGGAGCAGACCAGACGGAGACAGGCGTGCCGGACCTGACAGAGAGCAGGCGGAGCCGAGTGCAGCCCTACGGGCTGACCTGGGTGGCGGAGCGCGCGAGATCACGCTCTGGCATGGGCAAGAAGGTGAGGCGCCGGTCTTGGCACTGACCGGAGCAAAGCCGTGCCACGCCGAAGGAGCAGATCGGACAGAGGCATGCCGAACAGAGCCGAGCACGTCGGACCTGACGAAGAAGCGGGCGGAGCCGAGGTGGACTGGCATGGGGTCGTGCCCTGGCACGGGCGTACCGTTGGGGCGAGCCTAGCACAGGCTTGTCGTGGGCGAGGTGCCGAACTGGAGCGGGAGAGCTTTGCTTCGAAGCTGGGAGTGGGACTCTGCGTGGGCAGAGCAGGAGGTGGTCAGGTCGAACTGGGAGCCGCCGAAGCGAGCGGAGCCCTCCCTTAGGTGGACTCGAGTCCGGGTGAAGGCGCGGTAGTGTCGGGCTAGCGCAGGGCTGGAGTCGCTCGGGAGGTCATGCCGAACTAGCGCAGAGGTGGAGAAATAGTTCATTCACCACGCTCACCAAACCTGGGGTGCTGGCGCAGGCGGAGCTGACCGGGCGGAGGAGTACCGGTGGAGCAAGCATCCACCGAACTTGGCGTGGTCTTGCCATACTAGGCGCGAGGGCCAGAGCTGGGAGGACTCTAGAGCGCACCGGACTAGGCCGATGCGTGCCGAACTAGAACGAGGCCGGAGTTGCGCGGGAGCCAGCATAGGCCATGTCCGACCAAGCATGCAGGCGTGCCAAACTAGGCACGTGGGCGGAAGAGCTGGGCCATGGGCAGAAGAGCTGGGCCGCGGGCGGAAGAGTTGGGGCAGCCTCGAACATGCTGTGGGCTTGCCACGGGCATGCCGAGCTGGAGCTGAACTGGGCGTGGTCTTGCTGCAGACGTGATCCTGTCAGTGAACTGGGATGCGGGTTGAGCCACCAAGAAGCTAGACTCTGGGTTGAAGTGGGCTGGTCGAGGTGCTGAAGTGCATGGCCGAGGTGGAGCCGAGGTGGAGAAGTACGTGGCCGAGATGGGGCCGAGATGGAGAAGTACATGGCCGAGGTGGGGCCGAGATGGAGAAGTACGTGGCCGCGTCAGCCACAAGGAGGATGTCGTGTCCGTGCCAAATGGGTTTTTTGTTTACTACTGTAATAGATGCCCCCACTTCTTGAGTCCAAAACATCAACATTTTGGATAAAGGAAGTACGATTATCCATTCGGCTCTGTGCCTTAGCGAGTTCTATACTGGCTGCAAGAAGTCAGTCGCTGATGGAACTAAACTTATCGGAGGTTAGCCATTGATCTTTAAGAACTTAGATGAAGGCATCGAGTGTGCCTGTCCTCTTTGTGAACAGGGAGTGCCGTGCAAAACAAAATAGGAGGTGGTGTTTTTGAAACTTACTTGCTTGTAGGTACTTCGACCTAAAATTAGTTATGTTATGATGGTGCTGGCACTTCAATCTGACTCCTCTTTGACCAAATAGAGCATGGTTCCATGGAGGAAGAGGTTGGTGAGGTGCATAACTTGGGTGCATACATACATGGCCGGGCATATGGTTACCCTGGCTGAGCTCAGAGTATCCGTCAAAACCTTTAATGAAGGCATTGAAAATGCTGGAAGATGGGAGCCATCCTGGCTGAAGGAGCCCAAGGATCAGGAGAGAGAGAAATCGACTCCGACCAGATTCTCGACCTCGGGGGAGCAATGCTCGACCTCGGGGGAGCAATGCTCGACCTCGGGGGAGCAATGCTCGACCTCGAGGGAGCCATCTTGGCGGAGGAACCCAAAGAGCAGGAGTTTGACTCAGGCCAGATGCTCGACCTCGGGGGAGCAACACTCGACCTCGGGAGAGCCATCCTGGTGGAGGAACTCAAAGAGCAGGAGTTCAACTCAGGCCAGATGCTCGACCTCGGGGGATCAATGCTCAACCTCGGGGGAGCCATCCTGGCAGAGGAACTCAAAGAGCAGGAGTTCGACTCAAGCCAGATGCTCGACCTCGGGGGAGCAATGCTTGACCTTAGGGGAGCCATCCTAGCGGAGAAACTCGAGGGATTACATCTAGATCAGAGTCTGGGATTTCATGCTGGAACTGGGTTCTATGGCATCTTCCAGACTAGAGTCTGGGATTTAGTGGGGGAACTAGGTTCCGCGCCACCTTCCGGACTGAAGTTCGGGGCTTCGTGGGAGAACTAGGTTCCGCACCACCTTCCGGACTGAAGTCCGGGACTCCATGAAGAAACTGGGTTCTGCACCACCTTTCGGACTAAAGTCCGGGACTTCGTGGGGGAACTGGGTTCCGCACCACCTTCCGGACTGAAGTCTGGGACTTCGTGGGGGAACTGGGTTCCGCGCCACCTTCCAGACTGAAGTCCGGGACTTCGTGGGAGAACTGGGTTCCGCTCCACCTTCCAGACTGAAGTCCAGGACTCCATGGGGAACTGGATTTCGCGCCACCTTCCAGACTGAAGTCCAGGACTTCATGGGGGAACTGGGTTCCGCGCCAACTTCTGGACTGAAGTCTGGGACTTCATGGGGGAACTGGGTTCTGCACCACCTTCCAGACTGAAGTCCGGGACTTCATGGGGGAATTATGTTGGCTCCACCCAGTGATTTTGATGAATAACAAAACATTAAGTGCATATTGTATACTAATGTATATTTCAAGCTATGAGTTTTTAAGAAGAAAGCACCTCAAAATCTCAAAAACCTATGTATCATGGCATGCCGTGGCACGGAGCATTTCTTGCAATTCTGGACATCCTCTTCATGAAAAAAGGGCTTTTAAATGTTCAATTGCTATTTATTTATGTTCTATTTAAATTTCAATATCAATAGTTGTATTTTTGGCTCAAATTATACTTGAATCTGAATTTTTTAGTCTCAAGTGTCGACACATGGGAAGCCAAGTATCGACACATCAGCATTTAGCACGCAAAAAAACCCTTGGCATGCCAAGTGTCGACACCTAGAACTCAAGTGTCGATACCTGCATTTCAAGTGTCGGCACTTAGGTTTCCAAGTGTCGATTCAAGGCTTGAGATTTTTGAAAATACAAAACTTTGCCAATGAAGGGTTTTTGTGCCAAGTGTCAACACCTGTGCATCAAGTGTCGACACTTGAAAGTTCAAGTGTCAACACCTAGAAATCAAGTGTCGACACCTGATACCAAGTGTCGACACCTGATACCAAGTGTCGACACCTGATGAGCCAAGTGTCGACACTTGAAGCCTGACAGCCCTAATGGATCTATTTTTCTGACTTGCAGAACTCGCTTTTGAAGCTCCAAATGGCTAGATTCAAGGCTCCATGGTCACAAACCATTTTTTGGAAATTTCTTGTTGTATTTAACCTCCACCAACTTCATTCTAAAGGCATTGAAGTGTATTAAAGTCCATTGAAAGCCAAAAAGCTGATATTCTCTCAAGAACTTCACATCAAGAGCCTTTTATAGTTTGATTCCCTGAAAAAGCCTACAAGCTCATCCTTACATCATTCCAAAAGAAGTGTTTTTGAAGGATATTCCAAGAAGGAGACAAGACAAAGCATCAACTTGAGCTTTAAAGCTTCCATTCTACTCTTGAAGAGAGTTTGTCTTAGTTTTAAAAAATTGTATATCTATTTTTTATATTGTGATTTGACCTTGCTTTCAAGGATGCCTTGAAAGAAGGTTGGTGTGCTTTGTTGGTGAGCCAAAGGGATAAAACCAACTAGGGTTAACTTGTGAGCCCGAAGACAAAACAAGTGTAAAAGGTTGTTGGTGAGCCTAGGTGACAAAACCAACATAGGTTTTGACTTGTGAGCCTTTTGAAAAACAAGTTGGCTGTAATCTTGATTGGATTATAGTGGAATTCCCAAGAATGGCTTGGGGAGTAGATGTAGGTGCTAGGTTTGCACCGAACCACTATAAACCTTGTATTTGTGTGTGTTTGTCCTCTTTCTCTTTTGCTCTTTGGTTATTGCTATTCATTTACTGCTTTACACTTCATTTTATCTAAAGCATTGAATTTATTACTCACAAACACCACTAGACCTTCACATTACTGCTTTAAATTTTAAAAGACCCAATTCACCCCCCCTCTTGGGCTCCAATTCTGGGCAACAAGTGGTATCAAAGCACCGGTACTCTCTTGTAGGTCCAATGATCTTGAGTGAAAGATCATGGCAGCCCCAATAGGAATGGGTGTAGTTGAAGGTCAAGCTTCAAATCATCCCCCACTCTTCAATGGCACAAATTACACATATTGGAAAACACACATGCGCATTTTTATTCAATTGATTATAATTTGTGGAGGACAATTATAAAAGGTCCTCATCAGCCTACTATGTTGATTAATGGCATTCTCATTCCAAAGATGGAAGATGTTGGGATGAGAATGACATTAAACAAATAGAGCTTAATGCCAAGGCTATGAATTTGTTGTTTTTCTCTCTTGATCCAAGTGAATTTAATAGAATATCTAATTATCTCTCCGCCAAGGAGATTTGGGATACACTTGAGGTTATCCATGATGGTACATACCAAGTGAAAACAACTAAGGTCAACATGCTTATTCACACTTATAAAATGTTTAGAATGGAACCTACTGAATCTATCAGTGAGATGTATACTAGGTTCACAAATATTGTGAATGGCATGAGAAGCATAGAAAAAGTTGTTTCTAATGGTGAACTTGTGAACAAACTCCTCAGGTCTCTACCGGCTTCTTGGGATGCAAAAGTAACAGCTATTGAAGAAGCCAAGGATGTCAACACTCTTCCATTGGAACAACTGTTGGGCTCCCTGATGACCTATGAGCTCTCCCTCAAGCAAAAGAATGTAGAAGTCGACAAAAAGAAGAAAGTGATCGCTTTCAAATCTACTGCTAGAGAAGAATCAAGCGATGACTCTGAAGAAGATGCTGAAGAAGATGAGACGGCTCTAATGGCAAGAAAATTCAGAAGGTTTATGAGGAAGAAAAGGTTCAACTTCAATAAGAAACCTCTGAAAGGTGAGCCAAGTAAAGAGAAAGACAAGGAGAAAGATAAGGAGTAGCCCACATGCTTCGAATGCAAAAAACCTGGCCATTTCAAGATAGACTGCCCCTTGCTCAAGAAAAGCAGAAGAAAGTTAAGAAAGAAGGCCATGATGGCAACTTGGAGTGACAGTGAGGACTCCAATTCTGAGGAAGAACAGCAGGAGTTGGCAAACTTCTGTCTGATGGCGGATCATGATAAGGTATATTCTGAAATCGAAAATGAATTTATATTTGATGAACTTCATGAAGTTTTTGATGAATTAGTCATAGAATTTCAAAAACTAAAATCAAAACATAAAGATTTGAAAAGGCAAAATTTGGATTTAGCCAAAACAAATGATAATCTTTCAAATGAAAATGAATGCCTTCTTTTTCAATATAGAAAATTAAATGATAAAATTTTTGATCTTGAAAAAGAAAAAGATGTTTTGAAAAAGAGAAGTTCTTCAGTTTCAAATAAAAATCTTTCAAAACAAAGCAAGAAAATTTTGGATGAAAATAAAAGATATAAAGAAGAAATTGACAAATTAAAACCTTTTGTAGATAAATTTACATATAGTTCTGAAAAATTAAATTTGCTTTTGAACAATCAAAGAGCTGTTTTTGATAGAGCTGGTTTAGGGTTTAGAACTCATAAGAGACAAAAAATTTTCAAAAATTTCTTTGTACCTGCATCTTCATCCATTACTTGTTATGCATGTGGTACTAAAGGGCATAAAGCTTATATGTGCAACAAAAGAAGATTAAGTAATATTAAAAAAGTTTGGGTTCCAAAAGGAACCAATGTCACTAACCTAAAAGGATCCAAGATGACTTGGGTACCTAAAGTTTTCCTTGATCTTTATTGCAGGTATGCCTTGCAACCAACAAGAAAAGAATGTGGTACCTTGATAGCGGTTGCTCAAGGCATATGATAGGAGATGTGGAGCAGTTCTCATCACTTGAATATCAAAATTGTGGTAATGTGATTTTTGGTGATAATGGAAAATGCAAAATTATCGGTATTGGTAAAGTCCATATCACCCCCTCTTCTTTCATTGATAATGTTTTATATGTTGATGGTTTGAAACATAACTTGCTTAGTATTAGTCAATTTTGCAACAAGGATTTTAAGGTTGTTTTTGAATCTTCTATGTGCATTATTTCTAGTTTAGATGACAATGGCATCAGGTTCATTGGTCATAGGCATGGCAATATTTATATGGTTGATCTTGATGATCTTCCAATTCAAAGTGGTCAATGCCTAGTGGCAATGGAGGCCAAGATCAATGAAACTAGTTGGCTTTGGCATCGTAGACTAGGACATGCAAGTATGCATTTGATTTGAAAACTTAGCAAAAAGAATTTGATAAAAGATTTGCCTAAACTCAGTTTTAAAAAAGATAAGATTTGTAGTGCATGTCAACTTAGAAAACAAACCAAATCCTCTTTCAAACCAAAAGGAGTAATCTCTACATCTAGACCCTTAGAGTTGCTTCACATGGATCTCTTTGGGCCAACTAGAATATCTAGTTTGGGAGGTAAGAAGTATGGTCTAGTTATTGTAGATGATTTTTCATGATTTACATGGGTCATGTTTTTAGCACATAAAGATGAAATGTTTTCTGAATTCATTAGATTTCATAAACGAGTTTCAAATGAAAAAGGTGTTTTAATCGTATCTTTGAGAAGTGATCATGGAATCGAATTTGAAAATGCTGATTTTGATAAATTCTGTATTGAAAATGGCATTCATCATAATTTTTCTGCACCTAGGATACCTCAACAAAATGGGATGGTAGAAAGGAAAAATAGAACTCTTGAAGAAATGGCACGCACCATGCTTTGTGAAAATAATTTACCTAGATATTTTTGGGCGGAAGCCATAAATAATGCATGCTATGTTTTAAATCGAGTTTTGATATGACTGATTTTAAAGAAAACACCTTATGAGCTTTGGAATGGTAGAAAACCCTCAATTCATTATTTTCGTATTTTTGGATGCCGTTGTTTTATTTTAAACAATGGTAAAGATAATTTGAGTAAATTTGATGCCAAATCAGATGAGGAAGTCTTTCTAGGCTACTCCACATCTAGTAAGGCATACAGGGTCTTCAATAGAAGAACACTTGTTGTTGAGGAATCCATACATATGGTATTTGATGAATCTGACCAGAAATCTTCGAGAAAAGAAGATGTGCTTTCTGATGAAACAGGTACCAAAAAAATTGAAAGTATAAACAACAACGAAGAACCTGTCAAGGAACAAGAAGATGATCAAAACATTGAAGGAGATCAAGAACAAGGTGATGAAAACATATCTACAGTTGATCCACTACCAAAAGAATGGAGGTATGCTCATGGACACCCAAAAGAACTAATTATTAGTGATCCATCTAAAGGTGTAAGTACTCGATCATCCCTTAGAAATATCTGTGATTATTTAGCTTTTGTTTCTCAAATTGAACATAAAACTATTGAGGAAGCTGAATGTGATAGTAATTGGATAAATGCTATACAAAATGAACTTAACCAATTCAAAAGAAACAATGTTTGGACATTAGTAGATAGGCCTTCAAATACTTCAATCATTGGCATAAAATGGATTTTTCGAAATAAACTTGATGAAAATGATGTTGTTACTAGAAATAAGGCTAGACTAGTTGCCAAAGGATACAATCAAGAGGAAGGAATAGATTTTGATGAAACCTTTGCTCCTGTGACTAGACTTGAGGCAATTAGGCTATTGTTGGCTTTTACTTGCTTTATGAATTTTAAATTATTTTAAATGGATGTTAAAAGTGCCTTTTTAAAAGGTCTTATTGAAGAAGAGGTTTATGTTGAACAATCTCCTGGTTTTGAAAACTCTGAATTTCCAAATCATGTTTATAGACTTCATAAAGCTTTGTATGGTTTGAAACAAGCTCCTAAAGCTTGGTATGGCTGTTTAAGCTCTTTCTTACTCAAAAATGATTTTGCTGGAGGTAATGTAGACAAAACTTTATTTTTGAAGAAAAAGAATGATGATCTCTTAGTAGTACAAATCTATGTAGATGATATCATATTTGGTGCTACTAATGAATCTCTTTGTCAAGAATTTGCAAAGCTAGTGCAGGGTGAGTTCGAGATGAGCATGATGAGAGAACTGAATTTCTTTCTCGGACTCCAAATAAAGCAAACCAAAGAGGGGATCTTCATCAACCAAGCAAAGTACATAAAAGAAATACTTAAGAAGTTTGGAATGGAGAACACCAAGCCTTTAGGTACCCCTATGAGCTTTACTTGTAGACTTGATAAGGATGAATCAGGTAAATCTATTGACCAAAAATTATATCATGGCATGATCGGTTCATTGCTATATCTTACTACCAGTAGGCCAGATATCATGTTTAGTATTTGTATGTGTGCTAGATATCAGTATAATCCTAAAGAGTCTCATCTTTTGGCTGTTAAACGTATACTTAGATATCTATCTGGCTCAATTGAAATTGGTTTGTGGTACTTTAGAGATTCTTCATTTGAATTGATTGCTTATTCTGATGCTGACTTTGCTCGGTGTAAACTTGATCGTAAAAGTACTAGTGGAACCTGTTAGTTTCTTGGAGTAAATTTGATCTCTTTGAGTAGCAAGAAATAGAATTCAGTTGCTCTATCTACGGCGGAAGCTGAATATATAGCAGCTGGAAGCTGTTGTGCTCAAATCCTTTGGATCAAACAACAACTCAAAGATTTTGGCATTAAACTAACTAAGACACCCATAAGATGTGACAATACTAGTGCAATCAATCTATCTAAGAATCCTGCGCAATATTCAAGAAGTAAATACATTGAAATAAGACATCATTTCATAAAAGATCATATGCAAAACTCTAATGTTATTCTTGAATTTGTGTGTACTGGTAATCAATTAGCTGATGTGTTTACCAAACCATTGAGTGAAGATAGGTTATGTCTAATTAGAAGAGAGTTTAGGTGTCATTGACCCATTCTCCTAAGAACTCTCTCAAACTTCATCTCAAGGCATTTTTCTCAAAAAACACTTGCTTTGAGTCCCAAAAGCTTTTAAATATTTTCTTAGATTTTTTGAAATTTTTTTTTGATTTCTTTTGGGATTTTCTTGGCCAAGTGTCGACACTTGGATTTTTGTCGAGTGTTGACACCTGACCAAGTGTCGACACTTAACAAATACTAAGTATCGACACTTGCGAAACGAAATCTGTTTTTAAAACGATCGATCGAGGGTTTTGTTTTTACTTTTCCCCCGTCAATTTCTAGCTACAGTGGTCCACTTCTATCCAAATCCCTCCACTTCCTGTTTAACCCTTCACGAATCAGGTATTCCCTCTTCTAATTTCTTTTTATTTCCATTTTATTTCTCGTATTTTCATTTTCTTTTTGTTACCGTCAAACCGTTTGACCTAGATTTGGATTTTTTCAACTCTATTTGGGGTTTTAACCGGATTTTCCCGAGTTTTATTAGTTTTCTAAAACTCCGTTTGAAGGAATGACGGTTTAGTGGCATTTCTCTTGGGTTTCCCATGGTTTTTGGACGTTCTTCATGTTCATTCCATCCGAATTTGGGAAAAACCACTGTTTGATTGGTTTTGGCCTAAAAATTTGGGTATTCACCTACAATCTAGTGTTTTAAACTTATTTCTATTGATTTATCATGATTTTCATGATGTTTTTGCGATATTTTTACCATTTTGCTAAAACTCTAAATGTTTTAAGCCCAAATCTCATGTATTTTGGTATTTTAAAATTACAAATTGTATTTTTACAAAAGTTCAAATATATTTTAACAACCAAAAACATTTTCTAGCTTGTAAAATCCCCGCTTTCAAATTGTTTCCTAATTTTTTTGGGATATTTTACAATCCAAAATTATCTCAAAACTGTCTTTACACCTCTTGTGAAATGTTTTTCTCCTTAGCTCAACCTGTAGCCAATCCCATAGCTCTAAGTTTGATTGGATCTATCCTCTTTTCCTTCCTATCTAGATGGTTTGTCATGGGTCCTAGGAAGAGACTAGCAGTTAGGAGATCAGGTTAGAGGACAGAGAGGAAAACAAAGGCTAGGCATGACACTGGTGAGTCGAGCGGCTCAGTAGCACCTGGTTCCCCTGCGGAGAGGATGGCAGGGAAGGCTGTTGCTTCCGATCGATAAGTGGACTTAGAGTTTTTTGACCGTCAGCACTTCCAGATCCGACAGATTCTTACCAATGCAGGTTTGGTGCCCTTCTGCACTATGCAGGAGAGGTACTACCCTCATCTGGTACGTGAGTTCTATGGAGCTTTGGATTGCCGGCGTATGACTTGGAGGACATCTGTGCGAGGTGTGGAGATATTACTGACAGAGGAGCTCTTGAGCAGAGTCTGGGAGATACCGCACCGAGGGATTAGCATTTTCTCTGTAGATGACAGGGAGGCCACGTTCCGTTGTATTTTGGAGCGAGATGATATTCACGGTGTGACAGTAGTCACCGCGAACTAGTTATCAGTAGATATGCGGCTCCTTCATCACATCACGGCTTGGATTCTTCTGTCGAAGACAAGGCGATTTGATTTTATCACAGAGAGGGAGCTGATGCTTATGGTCTGTTTGACACAGAGGATGCAGGTAGACATTCCTTCCATGATGCTAATTCAGATGAGAGATGCGGCCAGCCAGCGCCGTCATTGTTTGCCCTATGGGATGGGACTGACCCGGATTTTCAGAGCATGTGGAGTTTCTCTAGAGGGGGAGATCCCCAAGGAGATATTACAAATAGATGTGTATGATGAGCGGTCACTCCATAGGATGGGATAAGAGTGGTTGGCGGCAGATGGATTAGGAGAGAGTCTGGCCAGGAGCCAGATGAGCAGGATGAGTTACGTGAGGTCGAGGCAGGGCCATCTGGGCCGGTCAGTTCTCCTGGTCATATAGCACATGCATCAGAGACCGAGTCGGCGATGCCTTCTGGCACACGTTCTGCAGCTCCTCCAACTTCTACTAGAGTACACTTTGAGGAGTATTCGCGTGAGCAGTTTGCAGAGATGAGAGGCGAGCTTATCAGTCTGGGAGCTAGGATGACTCAGCTTCGGATCGAGATTGACAGTCTTAGAGCTGACACTGCTGCTGAGCATGCCGAGATTCACCAGACTGTGGAGGCTGGTTTTGCGTGCATTGAGAGTTTGATCAGATCTCTGCTCCCTCTAGCTGCTCCTGCTATTCCTCCTGATGATGATGATGATGATGGCGACGACCACCGGGATGACCATGATGATACTGTAGAGGGTGGTGATCGCACTGATGACAGGGCTACAGATGTTCTTGATGACGACAGCAACAGTGATGATGGTGCCGACAGTTATAAGGTCATCAGTCGTGAGCAACAGACCCCTGATGTACTTCCAGCTGATGCTACTGACACTCCAGCTGCCACTGAGCCAATCTTTGTTACCCCCACTAAGACTCTACCTCCTTCTTCTAGGGACTCTAGAGTAGCACCTCATTTTGGGCCATCCACTAAGACTAGGAGTCGTGGTATCCTGAAGACTCCTGGTAGTCTAGCCCGTAGGACTAGAGTTACTGGTCCCATTTCATTTGAGATTCCATCTGATGAGGACTAGCCTCATAGATGTATCTTATGTTGTATGTTATTTATGTTTCATGCGACTTTGTATATTTTTTATTGTTGTATGACTCTGATACATTTTTGTATGTTTCAGTCTTGCTGATGAGTCAGCAAATTTTGTACTGAAAACTCCACTTATCATATATATATTTCAGTTTGGATGTTTAAAAATTGTGATTCACTTTGATTGCTTGATTAGTTACATTTATTCTCTTTAACTCTGATACTCTCTTTGGATCTTTTTGGCTCTGATACCTGTCATATATGATACTCTACCATCTTTTTGTCTCCATGCTCATTGTGAGGGGGAGGTTATTCCCCTTTCCAATGATTGACAAAAAGGAGTAATAGTATAGATTGAATGGCATATTTGGCATAAATTGTTTGTGAAATTTTGAAAATTTTATTTGCTTTGACACCCTGGTATAACATATTATTTGTTCTGATTAGAAATATATAATTGAGGAAAAGATTGATTCTTCCTAACTATAAAAATATGGCTCATATGGAGGATTGTTGGCTCCACCCATACTATACCAAGGTGGAGGACTTACAATCATACTCATGAATACTTAATGCTATTTTACTCAAAGTTTTGTCATCATCAAAAAGGGAAGATTGTTGGCTCCACCCAGTGATTTTGATGAATAACAAAACATTGAGTGCATATTGTATACTAATGTGTATTTCAAGCTATGAGTTTTCAGGAAGAAAGCACCTCAAAATCTCAAAAACCTATGTATCATGGCACGCCGTGGCACGGAGCATTTCTTGCAATTCTGGACATCCTCTTCATGAAAAAAGGGCTTTTAAATATTCAATTGTTATTTATTTATGTTCCATTTAAATTTCAATATCAATAGTTGTGTTTTTTGCTCAAATTATACTTCTTGAATCTAAATTTTTCAGTCTCAAGTGTTAACACTTGGGAAGCCAAGTGTCGACACTTCAGCATTTGGCACGTAGAAAATCTCTTGGCACACCAAGTATCGACACCTAGAACTCAAGTGTTGACACCTGCATTTCAAGTATCGACACTTAGGTTTCCAAGTGTCGACTCAAGGCCTGAGATTTTTGAAAATACAGAACTTTGCCAATGGAGGGTTTTTGTGTCAAGTGTCGACACCTGCGCATCAAGTGTCGATACTTGAAAGTTCAAGTGTCGACACCTAGAAATCAAGTGTCGACACCTGACAGCCAAGTGTCGACACCTGATGAGCCAAGTGTCGATAGATAGCCCTAACGGATCTATTTTTCTTACTTGCAGAACTCGCTTTTGAAACTCCAAATGGCTAGATTCAAGGCTCCAACGGTCACAAACCATTTTTTGGAAGTTTCTTATTGTATTTAACCTCCACCAACTTCATTCTAAAGGCATTGAAGTGTATTGAAGTCCATTGAAAGCCAAAAAGCCAATATTCTCTCAAGAACTTCACATCAAGAGTCTTTTATAGTTTGATTCCCTGAAAAAGCCTACAAGCTCATCCTTACATCATTCCAAAAGAAGTGTTTCTGAAGGATATTCCAAGGAGACAAGACAAAGTATCAACTTGAGCTTCAAAACTTCCATTCTACTCTTGAAGAGAGTTTGTCTTAGTTTTAAAAAATTGTATATTTATTTTTTATATTATGATTTGACCTTGCTTTCAGGGTGTCTTGAAAGAAGGTTAGTGTGGTTTGTTGGTGAGCCAAAGGGATAAAACTAACTAGGGTTAACTTGTGAGCCCGAAGACAAAACAAGTGTAAAAGGTTGTTGGTGAGCCTAGGTGACAAAATACATAAGTTTTGACTTGTAAGCCTTTTTAAAAATAAGTCAGCTGTAATCTTGATTGGATTATAGTGAAATTCTCAAGGGTGGCTTGGGGAGTGGACGTAGGTGCTAGGTTTGCACCGAACTACTATAAACCTTGTATTTGTTTATGTTTGCCCCCTTTCTCTTTTGCTCTTTGGTTATTGCTATTCATTTAATGCTTTACGCTGCATTTTATCTAAAGCATTGAATTTATTACTCACAAACATCACTAGACCTTCACATTACTGCTTTAAATTTTAAAAGACCCAATTCACCCCCCTTCTTGGGCTCCAATTCTAGGCAACAAACTAGGTTCCGTGCCACCTTCCGTACTGAAGTCCGGGATTTCGTGGGGGAACTAGGTTCCGCTCCACCTTCCGTATGGAAGTCCAGGATTTCGTGGAAAAATTGGGTTCCGCGCCACCTTTCGGACTGAAGTACGGGACTTCGTATGGGAACTGGGTTCCGCGCCACCTTCCGGACCGATGTCCGGGACTTTGTGGGGGAACTGGGTTCTGCGCCACCTTCCGGACTGAAGTCCGGGACTTCATGCCGGAACTGGGTTCCGAGCTTCCATCCAGACTAAACTCTGGGATGTTGTGCTGGTACTGGGATCCAGGCTTTAATCCGGACTAAACTCCGGGATATTGTCAAGAATTCTTGCGGGCAGTAACAGGCTTTGGCGGACCGTAGTGCTTGCCCTTGATGGTAGTACAGGAGCCTTTCCTGTAGAACTGAAACACAGTTTTTCATGTTGTCAATATAGCGGAGAAAGGAGTTACCTGTTGAGCTTCGATCATGAAAAATATATTTCTTCCTTGAGAAGGCTAGAATTAAATTTGCCGACCACCATCTCAGGAGAGAATGGGACTCCCTTACATGGCAGAATATGGGTCTGTTGCGTGGAAGCATGAGGCTCCGTTGCATGGGAGCATGGAACTCCGTTACATGAAACCCTATTGCCTGGGAGCTTGAGGCTTCGTTGTATGGGAGAGAGCTCCGTTGCATGGGGGAGAGCTCCATTGCATGGGGGAGAGCTCTGTTGCATAGGAGAGAGCTCCGTTGCATGGGAGGAGTGAGATCCTGTTGCATGGGAGAGAGCTCCGTTGCATTGGAGAGCTCCGTTGCATGGGAGAGAGCTCCGTTGCATAGGAGCATAAGGCCCTGTTGCATAGGAGCTTGAGGCTCCATTGCATGGTAGAGAGCCCCGTTGCATGGGAGAGCTCCGTTGCATGGGAGCATAAGGCCCTGTTGCATAGGAGCTTGAGGCTCCGTTGCATGGGAGCATAAGGCCCTGTTGCATAGGAGCTTGAGGCTCCGTTGCATGAGAGAGAGCTCCGTTGCATGGGAGCATAAGGCCTTGTTACATGAGAGAGCAGGGCTCCGTTGCATAGGAGAACAGGGCTCCATTGATGATGACATAGGAGCTCTTCCTGCAGAACTGAAACATAGTTTCTTAGTTGCAAAGATAGCAGAAGGAGGAGTTATCTTAAGAAAGAATAGAACTCCTCTGCATAGGAAAATAAATCTCCGTATGGGGGAAAAGGACTCCGTTGCATGAAAGTAGGGGTCCGTTGCATAGGAGTATGAGACTCCTGTTGCATAGGAGCTTGAGGCTCCTGTTGCATGGGAGCTTGAGGCTTCATTGCATGGGAGAGAGCTCCATTGCATGGGAGCATAAGGCTCTATTACATGGGAGAGAGCCCGTTGCATGGGAGAAAGCTTTTGTTGCATGGGGGAGAGCAGGGCTCCGTTGATGATGATGTAGGAGCTCTTCCTGAAGAACTGAAACATAGTTTTTTACGTTGTAAAGATAACGTAAAAAGGGATTACCTTAGGAAAGAATAGGGGTCCTCTGCATGGGAGAACAAGGCTCCATTGCATGGAGGAGGAGGAGCTCCGTTGCACGGGAGAAGAGGACTCCGTTGAACAAGAGAATAGATCTCCGTTGCATGGAAAGTGCCTGGTGTTTGACGAGACAACGAGCATGAATACTATGATTAGACCCTTTTTCCTTCTCCTCTTCTGCTCTTCTTCCTTTTTCTTTTCCCCCTCTTTCTTTTTCTTTTCTTTTTCTTTTTTTTTCTTTTCTTTTTTTTTGTGGGAGCTTGTGACCGCTCCCTAGAGTCTCGAGAGGGGGGAGCTATTGGGAATTGTGTCCCAAAGCCAATCGCCTAGGCTGTAGGCAGTTAAGCTGAGTATTGTACTCTTTGTATGAATTAATAAATATTATTTTGGTAGCTCATCACATTCTTACTTTTTCCTGTAATGAACTCTTTTTTATGTGATGAAGTCCTTAGGACTACACTAACTTCGATATAAAGAGGATATATCGAGTGGTCCTTAAACCAGGTTCACGACCAAAAGATATATTGTACTGGACGGTAATGTATCAAGTGTAGGTTGTTGTGGTTCACATCGTTTGGTTATCCTCTTAACCAAAGGAGTGTGGTAACACTGATGTGATCTGCAAGTGGGATATATGATATCTCATTAAACGTGACTCCGTGTAGCCTCTTTCTGTAAAAGGGATACTCACGATTGGATATGGGTATATGTATCCCTCCGACTTGAGGTCATCATGGTAGCTTGCAAGTAACTCCATGTGCTTCGGTGCCGGACTACCCGGATTTTTAATCTGGTGATGGAAGGTTTCTAGGTATAGGCAAGTACTTATGGAGCAATGGTGGACCAAGATGGAATTATCCTGTCCAAATAGTTTGGATTGAATGTCTCGCAGTGTCTCAATTTAGCAAATCCTCGACCGGGGTAGTCCTAGTGAGGAGTCACTGGACTTGCAAGGTTGAGACATGTTGTGGATTGACTCAGCTAGGGTTGGCAATCTAACCCTAGGTCATCCTGAGCATTGAAGGTCAAAGGGATGAATTATATGGTAACCATATGCCAGAGGTTCGATTGATTGCTCTTGCATCTTCGATCTATCTAAACGCCAGGACCCATTGCTAGATGGTATCTTGTGCTAGTACTGGAATTGTTCTAGTACTACCGCCTAGGTTTGAACCAATGAGGTCACACGCCATAGAAGATTTATCCCTAATCCAGGTGCCGATTTATGATTAGGAATCATTTCGGTAACGGTTTGAATGAGCACATTTTGGACTGACCCGATTTTGGATCGATCAGAAATTGTTCGGGTCCACCGGGAATTGTTTATGGGTGACCAGGACTTGACCAAGCTTTTTATTAATTAAATTTTTGATCTAATTGGATAGTGAACTGATTTAGAACCGGTTTGGGTTTTTTAAACCCGTTGTGAACCCCTTTTGAACCATTCACACGGTAAAATTAGCTTAGGCAAACAGGGCTTTTAAGGCATCTTTTCCTCTTCCATTTATTCTCAGTTTTTGCTGGAATTAATCCTCCGATTAATGGCTCTTCACTGCTTCTTTGATAACGAATTTGATTCATTCTCATACCGTGTGGCCTCTCACATTCCCAGCATATCTCCTCAGCTCCCTATTGCAATGTTTTGATTGTTCATGCTGGTTATAAATTTCTGGATTGCTGAAAACGCTGAAGGTCTTCTTCCTTATAGAGCTTTCACCATCCATTCCATCGGTATTTTTGAGCCTAAGTTCTTGTGAGAGATTGGGAGAGAGACTGCATTGATTCCTTGTTGTTTGTGCTCAATCAGTGGAAGAAGAAAATCTGCTTTGGAGAAAACAAATCACAGAACAAGGAGTTCTGTTTTCTTCCCTTCTCTAGAGGGTGTTCTTTTGAGCACCTATGAGCCGAATCAATCACCGTTGCTGCTATTTTTCCTTTGCTCTATTTTTGATTGCAGATTTACCGTTCTGAATTTTTGCGTGAATGGGACCTCTTCCAACAATCCAAAAGCTCTCCTTTGAAGCCAAATCTATCAAGAGGTTGGCTTGCTGTTGCTGCAGGAAGAGAGACCAAAGTGTTGCCATCTTTGATTTGAGTTTGCTGCACTTGGAACAGAGGAAGAAATCAACGTTTCAAAAGGTTGCTAGAAGAAGAAGACTGGAATAAAGTTATTCCAGATATTCCAGCTATTCCAGCATTATCCCTGCTTTATTCTAAGCAGGAATAAAGTAAAATTTATATTTTTATTTCTCATGCATGCCTAGATCTAGGTTTATTAAATTATTTATAAATATTACATGCCCACTACATGCCTTCTTTTGCTTGTACATGCATCTTGAATATATTAGATCTTGTGCGGAGTAGATTTTTTCCACTGTTATTTTAAAATACATACCTACTCCTTGTGCTATTGCATGCTTAGTGTAGGCATTTGCAACCCAGTTTTTCTTTCAGGAGCTTCCGTGCCCCCATCCTCATGCCCCCAGTATGCCCCCAGGGGTAGAGGACGAAGGTGGGTAATGTTGTCCACCTATTAAGGAGCTCTGATCTACCCCCTTCCTGGCACGCCAATCTGTTGCCACCTAGATCATCGTGGTCCATAGCTCTAGCACGTCGGGTCCCTCTCGCTGGGTGCTCGGCTTTCGGCCTCGTGAATCGGCTCCCTCCATCAGGCGGACCTGCAAAACAGGGAAGACCTGGGCCGGGGATTCTGGTGAAGACACTCCGTGATCAAGTCAGTGGGACGATCGAGGGAAATAGAAGATCTCTGAGGTAGAGAGCTTGTAGAACTCTCTGCTTTCAGAGGGTGGTAAAAATGGAAGATAAATGGAAGATAACATAGGACTCAAGAGGGTCCGTCATTCCTTACCCCCCCTTACCTTTTCATGCCCATCTTATGTAGAGAGTGACTTCTGTCGTTTTTGGAGGCATGCTGGTCATAGTATAGACCTGTGAGGCTTCTGCTGGCCTGAGAGGTTTAGATGGGTTGGTGAACCTCCTCCTTCTGGATGGTTCAGGAAGTTGGTGGAGCACAGTGCCTTGGAAGGGGCACTCCTTCCCGATTGGTATAAATTGTGTCCTGGGGGCTTTAATATAGCCCTCCTTGTAGGAGGCGCACTAGGGACGGTGATTTTACGTGTCGGACTACCATGGTACCTGCACTTTGAGAAACATACCTGAGATGGTGTTAGATGGATCGTGGCATGCGGATCAAGATGATGCAGGTGAAGGCCCTCCCTGCACACGGTCCAGGGTGCGCGGTGCGAGGGTCTCACACACGCAGACCAAGATGCATGGCAGCAATCTCCTTAGGCGCGTGGAACAAGGCGCGTTTACCACTCCAGGCGGGCGAATCTGGGCGCGCGGAACCCCATCGGAGAAGGGCACTGGGTGTTCACGGAGCCGGAGCTGGGGTTGGATTCGGCCTCCACGCGAACGAAGCCAATTGGAGTGGGCAGACTTGGGCGGTAAAGCGGGCGGAGCCGATGTGCAGACTTGCGGGCTGACCTGGGCGGCAGAGTGCGCGGGGTCGTGCCCTGGCGCGAGCGAGAGGGTAAGGCGCCGGTCTTGGCGCTGACTGGAGCAAAGCCGTGCCACGCTGGAGGAGCAGACCGGATGGAGGCACGCCGGACGGAGCCTAGCATGCCAGACCTAACGAAGAAGTGGGAGGAGCCGAGGTGCAGCCCTGCGGGCTGACCTGGGTGGCGGAGCACGCGGGGTCGTGCCCTAGCACGGGCGAGAGGGTGAGGCGCTGGTCTTGGCGCTGACTGGAGCAAAGCCGTGCCACGCCAGAGGAGCAGACCGGACGGAGCCTGGCATGCCGGACCTGACAGAGAAGCGGGCGGAGCCGAGGTGCAGCCTTGCGGGCTAACCTGGGTGGCGGAGCGTGCGAGGTCATACCCTGAAATGGGCGAGAGGGCGAGGCACTGGTCTTGGCGCTAACCGGAGTATAGTCGTATCACGCTGGAGGAGCAGACTTGATGGAGGCGCGTCGAACGTAGCCAGGTGCGCCGGACCTGACGGAGAAGCGGGCGGAGCCGAGGTGGACTGGCATAGGGTTGTGCCCTGGCGCGAGCATGCCGCTGGGACGAGCCTGGCATGGGCATTCCACGAGCGTGGTGCCAGACTAGAGCCGGAGAGCTTTGCTTCGGAGCTGCGAGCGGGACTCCGTGCAGGCGGAGCCGGAGGAGGCCGTGCCGAACTAGGAGCCACCGGAGCGGGCGAAGGCCTCCCGCCAACGGACTCGGGACCGGACGGAGGTGCGATAGCACCGGGCTTGTGCAGGGCTAGAGTCGCTTGGGAGGTCATGCCGAACTGGCGCAGAGTTGGAGAAACGGTCCGTGCACCAGGCTCACCAGACTTGGGGCGCTGGCGCAGGCGGAGCCATCCGGGCGGAGTACCGGTGGAGCATGCGTCCACCGGACTTGGCACGATCTTGCTGTACTGGGCACGAGGGCCAGAGTTGGGAGGACTCCAGAGCACGCTAGACTGGGCCGATGCGTGCCAAACTGGCGTGGGGCCGGAGTCACGCGGGAGCCAGCATAGGCCGTGCCAGACCAAGCACGCGGGCATGCCGAACTTGGCACGATGCGGAAGAGCTGGGCCACGGGCGGAAGAGTTGGGCTTGTGGGCGAAAGAGCTGGGGCAGCCTCGGACGTGCCATGGGCTTGCCGCGGGCGTGCCGAGCTAGAGCTGACCTGGGCGTGATCTTGCTGCGGACGTGACCATGGCAGCGAACTGGGATGCAGGCTGAGCCACCAAGAAGCTAGACTCCGAGCCGAAGTGGGCTGGCCGAGGTGGAGCCGAGGTGGAGAAGTACGTGGCCTAGGTGGGGCCGAGATGGAGAAGTACATGACCGAGGTGGGGCCGAGGTGAAGTACATGGCCGCATCAGCCACTAAGGAGAATGTCGTGTCATGGCCAAATGGATTTTTTGTTTACTACTGTAACAATACCCATATCCTTCTATGAGATATTCTTGATAGCAAAGTACTCTACAGAGTTGGTTACATTCAGTGAATACTCTTACACTCACCATATGCCATACCAGTATCTCCACACTCCTTGGTTATGAGGATAACCAACTTATATGGCACATAATAACCTATACTCAATAAACGTTGTCATCTCAGGAACAACATATAATTTGGTCATGAACAATTTTAAGAACTACATGATAAATCTCCTTTATCGAATAGAAATAGTTCTAGAAACTTTATTACAAAAGAGTTTAAAAAGGTGCACAAAAATGATGAACAGTTAAAAATAATTTTTATTTATTAATGATTCATATATAAATTTATATTGAGCTCAACCATTTACTACTTAGATGATTAGCTTTATGATACATTTCCTAACAATTACTCACCGATTGACTTTCATCTTATGTGAACGACATCTCTAGTGCAAGCTAATGAGAGATTGAAGAAAAGAAAGAAAATCAAGAAAAATTTGAAAGAAAACCTCTATCCAAGAACTGGATGAATGCGAAAAAGCAAGGAATAAGAAATCCTAGAAAACTTATAAAAGGATTTTTATGAGGAAAGAAACTAATGGCAAAAGAAGCCAAGGACCAACCTGGAGAGCCTGGGCCAGTTATTCTTCTTCTTCTCCTTCTCTCTCTCTATAACTTAGGCAGCAGTAGCAAAAAAGCAACAATAGCAACAGTAGAAGAACCCTGATATGAATAACACTACTTATATCTAGTTCAACGATTGTGATCAAGGCCCTTGCTTCAATCAAGATCACAAAATCTTAACATGTGGTGCAATCCTAACCAGTAGCATCACGCCGCTTCAAAAAAGTAACCGATCGATTAACATTTAGTGTCAGGTTCTATGCAAATCATTTATAGGCCACTGTCATATCATATGATACTACTTCGTTGGCCAAAAGTGTTGGACGAATCGCCAACTATTTCTAAAAATTATGGTGTAGCCTTTTCGAGTGCTGCATCAATTATTCACCTACACACCATAATCAAGATGACAAAGCAGCTGCAAACAATTTTCGAGAAACCAATCAATGTTTAGAGGACAAAAAGAATTACCCAACTCTCAAGACTGATTGAGTAGCTACTTTCTTTGCCCAGAGACAACATAATCCCATAAATTTACTTGGTAACGCTCTTGACTCGAAAATGAAAGGCATCTATCATGATAATTACTTACTCGACCTCAAGGCACCTACTAGACTATCGATTAAGGTAGAATCACCTACCATACAATCAACAAGTGATCACATTATTGATTGAGGAGACAGCAACTAGATAATTAGTCAAAAAAGAGATGATGACCAACTATTGACTCACCCAACTCCCGACTAAGTAGAAGACAACCAAGTTAGTCACTACACCGACTATCTCTGACACCTTATATCGAGAGACTATACACGATAATATCTAACTAGCATTCTTTCACGCACATCCACTGAGCACTAACTCGGATCCGACTCACCAACTTAGTTGGACATGCCAGGGTGCGAATGTCAAGGCCCTTTTTCCTTTTTTTTACAAGATTACTTCTCTTTAGCTGACAAACAAGTTGGCCTAATACTCGAAATCAATAGCATCCTGAGTAAGCAACAACTAATCCCAACTGTCCCAACTACGCTAGCAACAATCATGATAAGTCGAATCATAATGGATAAATTCATTAAAGACAATATCTCAATAAAATCAACGATCCTAACAAAGAAAAAAACTAACAAAAAAGATCCCAGAAAACGAGATCTAATATCCTAACAAAATTCTATCGTACATGTCAAAGAAGACTATCTCCTATCATCATTCTATTACTCATGCTCTCAATAAGAGAACTTCCAGCAAGGTACATTTTTTACTACCACTCACGCTCTCAATTACCGGTTGACTCTCAGCTCTGACTGCTATAATCTATCTCATCCTCCTCGTTAACTTAAATATCGAAAGATCCCCTGTCAAAAATTCCAATCTAGGAACTATTCTTACATGCCTCCATTCAACAACCACCAAGTGCAACACCTCATCCTGCCCGAAGAAAATTGGAAGATCCTGGAGGGTAATTTATGTCACATCCATGCTACCATACTCTAGCTCATGTTTATCATTGACAATTCCATTTCTTTAGTTATATTTCCAAGTAGCCTACATGACAATTTAGCCAGTTATGTCACATCACGTTACCAATAATGATAAAAAATTAGATTCACAATGTGAGAACAAAGTAGCTAGCTATACAACCTACCCAACAAGTATAGAATTATAAAATGGTGCAACTTGTATAAATTTGCTTTCCCCAAGAAAGAATGTCAACATTTAGGAGATTCTATGCTCTCTTTGTAAATGCGAAAGTTTTAAGATATCCTTATGATTGAACAAAAATGAATTAAAAAACCAAAATGCATTTGTTCGCATGCAGATATATTGGCAGATCAGATACAACAAACATTTTGTAATAGATTACTGTACACCACTTGCATTAAAAACATTTTGCAATCCTGCCACATATGTAGCTAGACCACTCCTTAAAAGAAAAATATAAATAATTAAAATCGTAATGTGAATAAATGAAGCCAACGGATTTCTTGTTTCACACACCAGCAGAAAAGGATCACCAAGTTTTACAAAGCGCTGGTCTTCCTCTAATTTGTATATGATTGGAACACAAGCACTCTAGCTAGCGAGGAACCAAGGGAATCGCACCAAGGATGAGTTCCTGTTAAAAGAATCAAAAAAATAAATGATGCATAGTTAGCAGATCAGTGTTATTAATGTAAACACAAAGTAAATATCAATTTAACATAAAATAATAAATATGATAAGCATCTATTTTTTTAAAAGGGCTGCTAGCTTGCAGTGCTGGTCCAGTGGAGAACCATAGACAACGGAATTAACAGCCACCCAGAGGTGAAAATAACAACAGACAAAATGACAACAGAAATCTTTTATTTTTCTAATTTGTGCTAAAATCTAAATATTAGTTGTCCTGAAAATAAAGGTAAACACAAACCTGGATTGTCCGTCAGCATAATGAGATCCCCCAATGATCTTCACTACCATGGTATGGAACAAGAGGCTAGTTTGGGCCTGAATTCAGTATATTGAAATGCATCGCTCAGTTTTTGCTTCTCCATTAACTTATTCCATTTTTGGAAGCAGACATCCCGGTAATTGTTTTGTCAAGGACCTTTTTCTGCCTTTCTTTGTTGATACATGGTCCACCTTTAACAGGGCTAACTAATCTCTTCGCAGACTTTTCCTCATTTTTGTCAGTCAAACATTCTTGCTCCAAGGTATCTGCTGATGGAGCTGTTACCCTTTTAGGGAGAGCTTTATCCACCTTAGAATTCTCGGATGACTGTACAATCTGCTGACCTTCACCTTTTCTTAGAGGCTTTTTGGCTGTAATTTTAGCAGGTTGATGTTGGGGAGGTATATTTTCTTTCATGGGGCCTCCACTGTTTTGTTGCTTGGTGCTGGTTTTCTCGGGGTCCACATCAGGAAGCAGAGCTCGATGGCTTAAGCGAAGTTGGCCCTTTTCATTTATCTGGGCCAGAAGCTCATGACATTTAGATATTCAAAAAGAAAATGGATGAACAAAATTTAGTGATGAAATTGTTAATGGAAATTTTGAAGAGTACTGAGGCCAAACATCTGTTTAAAGTTTAAACCAATCTTTAAATTCAGCAGTGACAAGGACACCCATATCCCAAAGAAAAATTAAAACTGAAAGAGTAGGAAATTGATCCTGACTGACGTCAATAGTGTGCATGGGAAGTATTTATTGGATTTTGCTCATGATGCAAGGATAACATGCATGATCAGCAGAAGGATAAGTCACAAGAACAAAAGGTTAGACATTAATCAGTAGACACAAAATTAAAGTAGACTTCCAAAACAATGAAAAATAGAAGGGCATTAGTAAGAAATAAAGTAAAAGAAAACAATAGGCAAGAGCAAAACAGTAGAATTCCAAAAAACAACCTCAAAAGCTCCAACAACAAACATGAATGTTCTGCAGGTCTATTTCATCAAGAAACAATAATTGAGCTTTAAAAGGAAATGTTCAGCATTTGCTTAGCATGCACTTAAAGTACCACAGTATTATAATGTGAATTCTCAATTGGTACTCCATCAGACATTTGTTAAGGGCAGTTTGACCTTTCTAGCCTTTTAGGTAAATAATGAAATCAACTCCCTTTTATCATCAATGCTCTTTTAGCAGTCTAGAACATACTTTGGAGTTTTGTCATGGATAAACAAAAGAGTCCAATAAATGTCAGTTTGTGTGCTTATGGCCTTGAGCACTCTATAAGAATTCTCGAGTAAATGAAGTATTGCATGGATAGACACAAGAATTAGATCTGGTCCATCTGGACATGTGGCCAAGTGTTTAACTTGACAAGAGGGAAAAAAGAAGATACAAGGATATGTAGAAAAATAATTTTAAATAAAATATTGGATGTTTAAATAGTGTATAAAAGAAAACATAAAAGACATTATTTGTTAAGATCTTCGGAAATACGTCAACTAAGGGTTAACTTAGCAGTCAGATCCCTTTGCCTAAAAATGAGAGGTTCTGGGTTGAAAATAAAGGTCTTCTGATACACATGTTTCACATTCAAACTTCCCAATGAACTTAAGAATTTTAGAAAAGCGACTTTTTGAAAAGTTATTTTAGTATCCATATTCTTTCCCAATATATGAAAAACCTTTACCTTTAACATTACTGTAGTTGTTTGAGTTTAATGTCGGAACTTGGAATAATCAACCCTCTGCCAAATTCTAAAAGCTGCAACTAGAACAAAAATAGTCTAGGCATCTAAGGTATATCTGATTCAGATATGTATCCAATGTGCATTCTACGAGCTGAATGCAAATGCATAGGTAACATAGAAATGCACCTCAGACACTCTTCCACATAATATTTAGAGAAAGAAGAGGCACGTAAATCAAAATTGGAATTGAATTCATCAATTCATGGTAAGGACCTCATTGGCAAATATTTAATCCTATAACATAAAAAGAAACAATAAATGTACAGATATAGTATTAAGCCAGAATCAAACTAGCAAAATCGAAACCTTAATCCTTTCAATATGAACTCAAGCAAGTCCATCAATTGATAAGCCAATGTGGTGGGGACACCAGGATCAGACACAGATCCCTGGATCCTATATGATTTAATTAGTCATGTATCAAAGTTTAGAAAATTTTGTAATCAATTAAGATTGAGTTCTGTAATAAGTTGAGGTTAGTTGATTTGTCTCAACCCTCAACCTAGTCAATATTTTGAGTCTTGTACTTTAGCCATGAGTCCAGTATAAGTCCAAATTTTGTACAAGAGAAAAGGTTACACTATTTTGGAGTTCCACCAGGCATCATCCTAGAGTCAGAGGCCACTACATCAGATTATTGAATTTTGTGTGACACCATAGGATACAAGATGCCTTCCGGAAATCCTGATTCCTTCCAGATGCCCTCCAGATGCCTAGATTCCCTTTCAGATGCCAGAGCATATTCCCAGACCAGGGCATCCATGATTCCAGAGGTCCACCTGCATCATAGCCCAAAGAAATCAAGCCTAAGTGCCAAGCCCAAGCCCTTAAGAAGCAAGATACCATGGAATATTCCTGCTACCATGCTACCAGGCCACCCCAGCTTCCAGAGGCCCAAGCCCATATGCCCAAGCCCCTTTGGGCCAGCCCCTTGCTGCTCCTAGAAGCCCAACACGCCTCCCTAGGCATTCTTGAAGTGTTTACCAGGTCCAAGAGGTGTCCTTAAGTGAGAAGGAGAAGACTAGTCTAACCTAGTTAGGATTTATGTTCCTATTTGCTTTATGATTTGTAATTCTAACCTAGCTAGGAAATGAATGACATGTAATTTAACTAGAAAAAGACTTGTTAACCTAAGTGTAACCCTAGTTAGAGAGGGCATGGAAACTCTATAAATACCCCACCCCTCCCCCTCTTGTAATCAACTTTTTCTTATGAATACAACCTAGCTGAAATTTTGAGTAATTGCCTTGTATTTGGTGTTTTAGTATTGGTTCTCTTATTTTTGTGTGCTCTCCTTGTGTCCCTTGGTCGAACCCCTGCTGCCCTAGCTTCCCTCTGCATCCCGAGAGATCAGCCACATCCAGAGGAAGACACCCTAGCTGCTATCCCAGTCAAGCAATTGCTTCTTCCTTAGGACACCCACACCTAAACCTAATTTTGTTTCCTTCTAAACCCTAGTTTTTATTCATTTGTTTAATTGCTGTTTTGATTGATCCCTGACGCTTGCAGGATCCCCGAGATATTTCACCTTCTCAAAGGAGGCTTTCCTTGCCTTCAGACTGGGTCCAGATCAACCGTCTGATTCAAGGAATTGAAGCTTCTTCTTCCAGACTCCAATCAGAGTATGAGTGATCCCTTCTATTGCAAAGTTTTCAATCTCTGACCGGTAAGAACCCTTCCCTTCTCTTGATATCTATTTTGATGAAGATAAGCTATCCTAAACCGAAAGTTTCTCAACTCTCGGGTCCTGACTATTTATTATCTTGCATGAGTTCTTTGCGATCATGATGATTTTATGCATTGCTATTCTTCTTGCTAGTCTTTACTTTACTTTTAAAAAACTAGCCTACAAACCTAAATTATAAAAATCACAAAAAAATTAGTTTACTGTTTTCCATGCATGTTTAGCAATCTTAAAGTCGTCCCGCATCAATTTGGTATCAGAGCGGGTTTAGGATAGTTTTTATCTGCTTCACATTCACAAACCCTAATTTATGCATCCTGTCCACTGCATTAGGTGTCTAGGTTTCATCTTATTTTAGCATCTTAGAAAATTTATTTTTCTGTGAAAATTGAATGTCATGTACTCTATTATGTCCTGATAATTTTCATAATTTTTAATTAATTTTACCAAAACCCTAATTCTCTAAAATCCAGCATATTAGGAACCCTAACTAAAAGTCTGATAATTCTGCATCAGTCCGAAAACCCTAGGATTTGCATAATCATTTGATTTTATTTTTGCATCAAATTTGGTAGAGATCATCATCACCGTCCATCCTCTGTCCTAGAGTTTTTCTGATTGTTTTCTGCATCGATATCTATGTCAAAATCTGCATCATCCAAAATCCTAATTTCCTGAATTTCTGCACTTACTTGACTAAACCTAATCAACTTCCACGCACCTCAATCCCAAGCCTAATTTGTTTGTAAACCTAATCAACCTAAACTTAACTTGCTACCTCATAAAACACATAAAATATTTTTATTTTTCTGATTGTTTTAGATTGCATCAGGACCATCGATTGCCATCATCTGCATTAAATCAATCTTAAGGGCAATCAATAACATCAAGGCAGGAGGTCATAACCTGTCCTGGGCCCAAAACAATCACCCAGCATTTCCACCCAAGCCTTAATTAAAATTGATTAGACTTAATTTGCCCTAGAAGGAAAGGTAACACCAACAGGTCGGGTCTGAGTTGTGTGGGCCAACTAGTGCATTTAATCCCGTGGCTATTACTGAAATATGGTGTCTAAGACTGAGGGTCCAGAGTCAAACGACCTAAGTGGTGGTGGTTTTTAATTGGGTCCCTGCGAAAGCAAGGGGGCCTCCCACACTCCCATCCTATACCTGGCCAGAGGAAGGATTAGCTGCTGGGTTGTGTAAGTTGAGCTGACCCATCGAGTTTTGGCTCTAGGTCTAGGAAACCCTAGATTAAGCTAACCCATTTTGCATGCTTGGCTACACCATTCTATTTTGATTGATTGATTATTGCATGACCACCAGGTCAGGAGTCCAGTACAGTCAGTCTAAACCCAACCCCAATTCAAACATGGAATCCAATTTTGAAGCCATCCTAAAAGCCATGACTGATCAGCTTGCCCAATTGAACCACACCAATACCCAAACTCTAAATCAGTTAGCCCAAATGAACATCCAAAACCAAACCCAGTTTGCCCAGATGAACACCCAATCCTAGAATCAGTTTGCTCAATTAACCGCCCAGACTAACCAAATGACCCAATCAAATACCCAAGCAACCCATAGGACTGAACCCATAATCCATAGAACTGAACCCAAGAGATCTACAACCTATATATCTAAGCCCACATCCTATAAGCCTAATAGGATTAGTACCCCTAGCTATCAGCCTAGTGCTAGTCAAGTTTCCCTCAGTCAACCTGAACCCTATAGGATTGATATCCCTATATTTGAACCCATAACCCTTGGTTTACCCACCCCTGTTACCCCAGACCCTGGTCAATTTCAAACCCCCTTATCATCCTATTGGTCCACCAGAATGACATTGAAGATGAAATATATGAGGCTGACCAAAGCTTAGTGGACGAGTACGAGGAAGAAGAGTTTCCCATAAAAGACTTAGAGTTAGTTGAATCAATAGATACCCAAGTAGAAGCCACCTTAGAATTAGTTAACCCTGACCATACCCACATAGAAGACCACCCAACATTAGTTGAACCTGAACACACCCAAGTTGAACCTGTAGTGGAAGAATCATTAGAGGAAGAAACCCATGACCCTGTGACTGCAACTCTACCTGAGGAGACTTTGGAAGATGATCCAATTGTAGAGCCTAGTCCTGAATTTTCTGAGCCAGAAGAGTTTATTGAGGACTTGGCTTATCTCACCCAGTACCCTCAAGATGAAGTCACTTCCTTGATCCCAATTGAAGATCTTTTTCCTGAAATTAGTGACACATTCTTCCATAAGGCAGACCCAGTAGATAGACATTGACCCCTTATGGTAAACCTCATTAGTCTAGGACTAATTCCTAACACACCTTCTTGCATTCCATTCTATTCAATCAATCCCGAACCCTTTTTCAATCAAACCAACCCTGAATCCCCCTCATATTTTCTGCTTTCATGAATTTTCTTATGTTTCTTTAACCATTCATTTGCATTTTATAGAAGTAAGCATACTGCATTCATACATTGTGCATGTTAGGTTTGCATCTTACTTCTTACCCTTTGGCATTTAGTAGGCATACATAGTAAATTTTCATGTGCATGCCATGCTAGGATCAAACCTAGAGAGTCTATAGTGTGTTAAGTTAGACCCTAGAAAGTCCAATAAAATTTCCTTCGATAGGAAAGTTTAGTCAAGTCTAATAGGTATTAGTTGAGTCCAATAAAATTCACAATCCTAAGTCACATATCTGCACCTACACTTACCTCTGCACAACATATGCATCATGAAATTAGTCAAGAGTTGAACATAACTAATGAACTAAAATAACAACTTGGCTAATTCCCAAAAGAGATGAATTTTCTGCAGAGGATTTTGTGATTGCAAAAGAATTTTCTGCTCGCGAAGCTGGCCCATCCAAAATAATGAAGAGTAATGAACCCAATGCCTATATGCTTGAGATATCACCTGATTTAGGTATTAGCTCCACCTTCATCATCTCGGATCTTATAGAGTCTAGGAAGCCAACAGTGATACCCAGAGAGCCCCTTGAGCCACTCCCTTCCTTTGTGAGTGAACCCACCCTAGAGTGACTACATACAATTTGGCCTTTTGGTGAGGAATAGATTGAGAGAACTCTGGACAATCAAGCTACCAGTACCCAGAATAGAGACTGTCAGCGGTACTTGGTCCGGTGGCAAGGTCGGCCAGAATCTGAGGATTTGTGGAACGTTGGTGTGGATCTGCAGCGTCTTAACCCAGACCCTTCTTGAGCCAAATCGACCCATACTCGACGGGGTCGAGTTCCTCCCGCCACGGGAGAATTGGTGGGGATACCAGAATTAGACAGATCCCTGGATCCCATATGGTTTAATTAGTCATGTGTCAAAGTTTTGAAAATTTTGTAATCAATTAAGATTGAGTCCTGTAATAAGTTGAGGTTAGTTGATTTATCTCAATCCTCAACCTAGTCAGTATTTTGAGTCATGTACTTTAGCCATGAATCCAGTATAAGTCCAAATTTTGTACAAGAGAAAAGGTTACACTATTTTGGAGTTCCACCAGGCCTCATCCAGGAGTCAGAGGCCACTACATCAGATTATTGGATTGTGTGACACCACAGGATCCAAGATGCCTTCCGGAAATCCTGATTCCTTCCAGATGCCCATATTCCCTTCCAGATGCCAGAGTATATTCCCAGACCAGGGCATCCATGATTCCAGAGGTCCACCTGCATCCAAGCCCAACGAAATCAAGACCAGGCGCCAAGTCCAAGCTCTTAAGAAGCAAGATACCAAGGAATATTCCTGCTACCAGTCTATCAGGCCACCCCAGCTTCCAGAGGCCCAAGCCCATGCACCCAAGCCCCTTTGAGCCGACCCCTTACTGCTCCTAAAAGCCCAACACGCCCCCTTAGGTATCCTTGAAGTGTTGACCAAGTCCAAGAGGTGTCCTTAAGTGAGAAGGAGAAGACTAGTCTAACCTAGTTAGGATTTATGTTCCTACTTGCTTTATGATTTGTAATTCTAACCTAGCTAGAAAAGGACATGTAATCAATCTAAGTGTAACCCTAATTAGAGAGGGCATGGGAACTCTATAAATACCCCACCCCTCCCCCTCTTGTAATCAACTTTTTCTTATGAATACAACCTAGCTGAAATTTTGAATAATTGCCTTGTATTTGGTGTTCTAGTATTGGTTCTCTTATTTTTGTGTGCTCTCCCTGTGTCCCTTGGTCGAACCCCTGCTGCCCTAGCTTCCCTCTGCATCCCGGGAGATCAGCCACATCCAGAGGAAGATGCCATAGCTGCTGTCCCAGTCAAACAACTGCTTCTTCCCCAGGACACCCACACCTAAACATAATTTTGTTTCCTTCTAAACCCTAGTTTTTATTCCTTTGTTTAATTGTTGTTTAGATTGACCCCTGACGCTTACAGGATCCTCGAGGTGTTTCACCTCCTCAGAGGAGGCTTTCCTTGCCTTCAGACCGGGTCCAGATCAACCATCTGATTCAAGGAACTGAAGCTTCTTCTTCCAAACTCCAATCAGAGTGTGAGTGATCCCTTCTACTGCAAAGTTTTCAATCTCTGACTGGTAAGAACCCTTCCCTTCTCTTGATATTTGTTTTGATGAAGATAAGCTATGCTAAACCGGGAGTTTCTCAACTCTCGGGTCTTGGCTACTTATTATCTTGCATGAGTTCTTTGCAATCATGATGATTCTATGCATTGCTATTCTTCTTGCTAGTCTTTACTTTTAAAAAATTAGCCTACAAACCTAAATTATAAAAATCATAAAAAAATTAGTTTACTGTTTTCCATGCATGTTTAGCAATCTTAGAGTTGTCCCGCATCACAATATGATCTACTATATTTAAAACATTGAAAAGCAATATACATACACTAACTAGCAAAAGGGCACATGACAATGTATACATGGAGGGGAATTGAAAGATGATATGATGGGACTTTGTTTTTTATCTTTTCCTACTCATATCCATGACACTGATTATTTATTAATAATTTGAGGCATTATATTTCATTATATACTGTATCTTATTATCTTATTTATGACTTAACTAAGATTAAAATGAATCTCATAAA
Organism: Areca catechu; assembly: GCA_021397845.1. Lineage (NCBI taxonomy): Eukaryota > Viridiplantae > Streptophyta > Magnoliopsida > Arecales > Arecaceae > Areca > Areca catechu. The sequence goes on along the minus strand of CM038051.1, from coordinate 171,665,923 downwards.
TTAGAGAAATGATTTTAGGACCATGATAAAATCATACTAGTAAGACTTAAAACCTTGATAGATCCAATCTAAAATGTTCCTAGTTATAGGATCATTGAATCGAGAATCAATGAGATACCGGTAAGACTAATATATTCTATGTATGCTCTAATAAAAGGATTATTAATCTCACAATCACTTGTGTAGGGACACTAATACAAGGATATGGATACATATTGGAGAATGAGTTCACTAAATTGACCTACAAGGAGAACACCTAATGAAGCCTTAAAAGTATGTCAATAGATAATTCTCTAGCAAGAGTGGTGCAAGTAATCTTTAGACCTAAAATGATCATGGTATCTTATATATATAGATCTATGTCTTGATCCATATCCTAGCATAACTCTGAGATATGTGTGGGAAGTGTCCATAAAGGTTGTGAGTGGTCAACAAGAAATCGGTCACTCCTTGTAAAAAGAGAGACATCTTATATGATCTTATAAGATAATGACTCAAGAGGTATTTGGCCAAAATATAATAAAAATTAGAAAGAGTTTCTAATATTTCATCAACCAAGTCATCACTAGATTGAGGTATATATGAATAAATATTTGGGCTTGACATAATTCCATGCCCATGGCTTGTTTGGGATGTTGTATGATCAAAGGATTGAATTGCACGATAACTTTCCATAAAAAGGATATTTTGATAGTTTTACCAAAATTCTATATCTTCCAATATCAATCTTGACTTTTAGGTTCTTATGAATTAAAGAGTTTACTTCAATAATTAATTAGAAGAGTCCTAATTGAATTAAGTGGACATGAGCTTGAGCCTACTACTGACTAGATATGGAATCCAATTGGTTACACACTTATGAAATTGTTATTAAAGACTTAAGTTATTCAATTTGGACCTTGGAGGATCTAATTAAATTAATTCCTAAAGTTATGTATTTACGAGAAATCCTAGAGGGTTTTGGATAAGCATGCTAGCACATGCTAAAACCCTAACTACCTAAGAGACCTAACCCTATTAAAACCCTAACTATCAAAGAGGTAGGATGTCCTAAGGAGTCTTCATGTGTGAAGGGTTCATGCCAAGGAGATCTTGCCCTTAGGAGTCTTCAAGCTAAAAGAGTTTCAACGCCCCAAGATTTCTCGGCACGAAATTCCATATCTTCCAACATCAATCTTGACTTGTAGGTTTTTATGAATTAAATAGTTTACTTTAATAATTAATTAGAAAAGTTCTAATTGAATTAAGTGGACATGAGCCTGAGCCTACTGTTAACTAGATGTGAAATCTAATGGGTTACACACTTATGGATCTTTATTAAGGACTTTAGATATTCAAATTGGACCTTGGAGGACCTAATTGAATTAGTTACTAAAGCTATGGACTTACGAGAAATCCTAGAGGATTTTGGATAAGTATGCTAGCACACATGCTAAAACCCTAACTACCTAAGAGACCTAACCTTATTAAAACCTTAACCATCCAAGAGGTAGGATGCACCAAGGAGTCTTCATGCATGAAGGATCCATGCCAAGGAGATCTCACCCTCAGGAGTTGATAAGTCTATTAAATATCTCAATTTAACCATTAAAATAAATGTTAATTACTTCGGATTTATTAAGAATTGATACTTTTTATTGATATTTTGTAGAAAAGGAGCCCATAGACTGAAAGAGCTCGATTTTTGGAGTCTAAAAACGCAGACAGCACTAAATCAGAGTTCGAACGAGTCCAGAATTCAAATTTAAAGCTTATGCATGCATTTTAAAGCAACCGGTCCACCATGGACCGGCCGTTGGGTCAACAGAACACTGATTGATCCATCGGCAGCCATGGCTGCCAGTCCACGAGCTCGTTTATTGGACCACCGTCTTCCCCGAGCCGTTTCTTCATCGGAAAAGTCGCCGGAGGCCATCCCCTCGTCGCTGGGAGCTCCCTCACCGCCAGAAACCCGTCGATCGCTGTCAAAACACCGCCCATCCACCATCTTCAATTTTTTCTCTCATTCGGCCACTGTCTGTTCCAAACCACCACTTCCGCCACCCTTGACGCCGTCCACCCGCTGTCACAGGGAGCTCTCTCACAGTTGGTTGTTGCCCATCCCTCACCATTGGCCTTCTTCCCATCATGCCACCAAGTCCACAGCAAACCACTGTTGATCAGCCTCTCTGTCACCATCCAAATCACGCTACCACCGACCAACTTCACCATCGTTTTCCACCGCCTCACACCGCCGGCCGGCCGCTGCGGTAAGAGAGGCTCTCCAAATCCTAGTGGAATAAAGGGTCCAGGATCGAGATTTAGCGAGGAGCCCTGTTCGGACTCCACTTGCCTAAGAAGAAAGAGCTGTTCTGCACGATTCTTGGCATGATCTAAGGCTTGTGATGCAAAATGGATGGCTGAGAATTTCTTGTATGATATCTAGCCGATCTTGAGCCCGATTGACTCCAAATTTGACCGGGAGGAAGCCCTAAATGAGCTCTAGCTCTATAAAAGGACCCCAGGCAATAGTCTAGGCATCAGTTTCTTCAACAAATTTTGTATTAATTTAATTTCTTTTTTTTGTTTCGATCACTATATTTAGGCTTAGAAAATAAGAGCATGATGGAGAAAATGCTAGCGGCAACAATGCGCAGCTAGACTCTTTCAACCTGGGATGAAGATGAAGCATGTAACCAGGTTCTATCTCTTCTTTTGTACTTGATTTCTACACAATGAAACTCATTCTTCTTTCCTTTATCTTTTGAGTTATTTCTCTGATCGTAGGTTTGATTTAGCAAACACGGCCTACACTCTCTATCGACCTGCCGCGATCTCAGGATACGGTACGTACCTAAGAGAGGTAGATCATAGTATAGTAGATAAGATCCCTAACCTTGTAAATCAATTAGTTTATACTCTAACGGACGTGTCATGATCTCTAGATACGGCCCGTGCCTAATAAGAGATAAATTATTCTAACCCCGATTTTGTAAGAATTATTGATATTGCAATATAAAAAAAAAAGATAAAATTTGTTTGCATGGTGGATTCGGATTCCTAGATTACTTCTACTGACTTGATTTAATTAATTAATCAGTTGTTATCTTTTAATAACTACTCTCAATCTAATCTCTACAAATAATTCTTTTTTTTCCGTGAAATAATTGTCCTTAATCCCTGAGGATATGATCCTAACTTACCGCTAGCTATAGTAATAAGTTTTATTTTTGACCACTTACGACAGCGATCAAATTTTAGCACCATTACCGGAAATCAAGATACGATTATTTCAAAAAAAATAAAAAATATATTATATATATATTTATTTATTGCTCTATTTGGTTCAGCTTTTTTTAGTTGTCTTAATTATTAGATTTCCTTATTTTTTCTTAACATAAAAATCTTTTTCCTTCTTTTTACAAATCTACTTCAAACCTAATTAACCTTTCCTTTTAATTAACTTACCTTAGAGAACCTACAAGAAAATCCTAAGACACTTTCCATAAAATTTATTTAATTTAAGGAAACAAATAATAAACCTTAAAAAACTTCTTAAATTGTTTAGACATCTTGTTTGCTTGCACTGCATTTTCATAAAATACTTTAAGGACATAACCCTTAAACAACATAAGGTGGGGATTTCATCATCCTTGGCCCACAGACCACCATCCTGTATATTGTATTGACCCAAGCCTTAATTTAAAATCAATTAAGCGTTGGCTCCTAAGGATTTTCGAGCTCGCTAGATAAGGGACCCTGAGAGTTGGACTAGCTCGGTATTAACTGGTTCACTGATATCTAGGAAAGAGGTTCAAGGATGATGTAGCCCTAAAAAAAGGTAGTTTTTAATTGATTTCGTTGTCTGACCTAGCCAATTAATTTGGTATCTAAGGAAAGCAACGGGGGGACCTCAACCGACCTTACCCTGACCTGACCAGTGGCTAGTTAGTATCTGATTTCGAAGACTCAGGCAACCTTGGCAGTTAGGAGCTGTCTAGATATAGGATAACCCTAGGATAAAAAGTCCGTTGCTTGATAACTTACTTTTTTAACAGAAACTTTAATTTAATTAAGACACTCTCCTCTATTGTCTCTAGATTTAGGACTCCTTGGGCTCTCACATGTAGACTTCTTCTCTCTCTTTCTTCCCTTGCTTAATAACTTATTTTTCTAACAAAAATTTTAACCTAATTAAGATGCTCTTCTATCGTCTCTAGATTTAGGACTCCTTAGGCTCTTACCTATAGACTTCTCTCTTTCTTCCCTCTTCTCCTCTCCACAATAAAAAAAATAAAAAAAAATGTCCTGCTAAAACGAAAATATGATTGGTCAGATACAATCTAAATCATACAAGATTAAAAGGACATGGATTCTATTGGACGACCAAAGAGCTTAATGGATTATTATTATCCAGATCCTATTGAATGACCTCAAACCTTACAAGATTATTGGTATAAGATTTGACTCTGATCGACGGTTTGAAATGAGAGCCCAAGCTAACAATTATATGTATCAGCAACAGATTGATATGTATCTGAAATTCACAAGATTCGAAGATGCATACAATCATCCAAAGGAACCTGTAGGAACTGACATGGCATCTAGGATCCATAGCATTAAGGAAGTCTTAGAATACAAGATATACCCAATTTTGCCATGTGCCAGCACCTATGTGCATGGCATGTGATACACCAAAGCATGTTGTAAAGGAATATCCTTGATGCATCCATCCCAAAATGGATTTACACATGGGACTATCGCCAATAATGGATATATAACTAACCCTTATGCCTCAACCTATAATCCAGGATGGGATATCACCCCAATTCTGTGGTCACAAGATGCGACACTAGAAGCCCCTAATTTTGACTAGCCTTATCCTAGGCCTAGCCAAGTACTAAATAATCAACCAGGTTTAGATCTTGAGGAACCTAGTCCCTTAGAAAAGAGTCTAGAATCTCTGGTAAAAGCCCAAGCTGACTTCCATGTTATCCTAAATAACTTTATGCAGACCACGGGCCAACAGATAACCTTCAACACCTAGGCTATTGCCCGTTTAGAGATGCAACTAAGTCAATTGGCTATGGCTATAAGTGAAGAAGAGCTACCTAGTCAACCCGAGAGTTATCTTTAGAGAATACCTAACTAAAAAATTTAATATTTGTATGACTATCTCTAACTAATTGATTATAACTCCCGGAAATGAATTGGTCATAGAACAACCCTACACAACAAAAGAGACCAACCCAGATAAGTTGACTACGACAGAAACATATGAAGAGATTAAAATGAAGGGACGAACTACTTCCATCATCATCCAACTTACCTATGGCCCTAATCCCAAAAACCTTAGAAATGTCCATTACTTTCAATGGGAGGGCAGAACAAATGGTATAAGGATGGAATCAATTGAGACTTTCCAAGAATCACACAAGCATAATACAATAGAGGAAGCCAATTTGTCAACATGCAGCCTAACAAGGACAGATAGATAGACTAACAAAAACAAGACATATTTACATGAATATCATTTACTTAAGACACCACATGTAAATAAGAAAGCACACCCCCTCACCCTTTGAATCAATAAAATACTTAAAAATTCAAATATCTCAAGAATAGATGTCGGTTTCCCATCTTCGGTTCAAAAACTTGATTTCCATTCCAAGTCAAAATTTTAACTTTTAAACTCTAATCAACGCTTAAAGTCTTGTGATTTCCATTGTTTCAAAGCGATGTATGAAACCCTATATGCAGAGGCAGCCCCCTGGACCACACTGCACAAGCCATATGTGGTCCCTTTATGCATTGGAGCGCATATGCTTGGGTGACTTTGTATGCACTTGCACATTGTATATGACAAAGCATATGTTTTGTCACTTCTGTTTATGAAGCATATACTTCAAAGTTGAAACTTAGCTACAGACTTCTAACAAAAACTTTATTACAACTTGTAGTTTGCTCTTTCTTGCAAGTTTGGGCATCATCCATACTTTGTAGGATGATATTGTCATTTTATTAGATTAAAATTTCATGTTGTATTAGAACTTTGAATACGTGCTCAGAAGTCTCATTAGTCTGAAAGTGCATAGCTAATTCTTGTTTTTTTATGAATTATTTTGGTTTATTTCTATTTTTTAACCATTTATAAATGTATATATTATTATTTATTTTAAATATTTAAAAATATGAACCGTATATGTGGCAGCATACACCTCACATACTGCATATGTGCTACACAGTGACCTGGCTGCATGCAAACACTTCTACTTTTAAAACATTGATAAATTCTATTATAACTAAATGTTACTAAACCCAAAAGTCTGGTTAGGAGGGTCTTATAATTTAATCCCCAAAGCATCTCACTTCACATAATAGCACTAAGCATTTCCACAGATTGTTTTGATAACACTTGTAAAATATTGTTTCTTAACTATTTATGTTTTCAATAACCATTGATCCTTATTGCCTCCATTATTCTATTTCTTTCCTAATACCATATTGTTTGCAATATTTGGCTAGTTACCAAGCAGTGTAGCTCTCCCATCTACTTATTATATTTCAAAGTGAAAGATCTGTTATAGCTTAGTCTGCTGAGGTCTGAAGTACTTTTGTATGCATATCAAAGTGGAACTAAGTGCCATTTCAGTGGATCATAAGGTGTGTTCCTAGATGTTATAATATGGCTTGAAAGAGTGTTGGAATGTAAACATATAGGAAAATGTAAGTGCACTCTAATGAGATACGTATTCTAACTAAATGTAATTAAACCTTGTTTAATCAAGGGCCATGAGTTGTAAAACTTTAATTTGGGCAAGATTTTAGTTTGCTCCATATGATCAAATGGCCATTTATGTTATGATTGCATGAATTGAAGTTTAATTTTGGAAACCATGTGCTTCCATGGCAACAAATTAAATTGATTTCAGGCCCTTGTTTCACCATATGTGTAGTCACCCTCAAGACTTGGCACGGTCAGGTTCTGGGCCATGAAACTAATGTATACAAATATTCATGGGGCAACAGCCCCACCCACCCCATTGGCACTTTAATGAAACTAGGCTAAGTGACCTCTAAGTCATCAAAAGGAAAAAATCAAGTCATATTAACCTCTAATTCTTTAAGCTAGGTAAACTGAGCTCTAAGCTATAAAATTGGATGAAATGACTTCTAAATTGTTGACTCGGTTAACCAACAAAAATTGACTGCTCAAGTCAATTTAAAATTGGGTAATACACCCTCGAAGTTGTGGAACCAGGCAAAGCAAACAAAATTGACCTCCAAAAATCTAATCAACAAAATTAATTTGGAAAGGCAAAACAGACCTCCATGCCCCTGAAGTACCCCTTTCTCTATTTACGATGTCAATCAAATTTGAAGTATATTCACATGTACATTGCATATGCCACTAGTGAGATCACAAACTATGAATGAGTATCAATGAACTTCTAGCGTTTGCTAGTTTTCTCTCAGTACTTTCATTGGGTCTCTTAATTGGAAGTATCCTCATCTAGTATGTTAAATAACAATAGATTGTTCAATTTGCTGGAAACCATGGATACATAACACAAAAAAAAAGTGCCCCCACATAAGATGAATTTGATGGAATCAAACAACAATTTTTTGATACCCTTATCTAAGACAATGGGTGTTGTATCTTGAAGAGGCAGACTAGTGGCTTCATAATTACCACTCATTTTGAAGTCTTCTCCATCTGTTTAATTTACTAATTGCTGGAAATTCTTTTTTTTCTTTTCCAATTTCTGAATTTGTGGTAGTTGCAAATTAGTAATATTTGAGATTGCCAGGATAGTGATAATGTATTTTTTTGGCTTAGAATATCTTTCTAGTGTTTGTAAGAGAAAAAAAAACATCAATCAAGGAAATCAAGAACTATGAATACTAGGCTGCAGCATTTGATGTATCACGTTAATGTGTTTGTCATCTAATGACAACCATACAAGGGCAAGGCCATTGTAGAGTTGGACAGAAAACCTTACACACAAAAGAAGCTCAAGCTGAACATGAATCTGAAAGCAGGGTGATGTGACCCTAATTTATGGTTCCTTTCATTTCTATTGTAAGATGTGCGTGTGACTACTCAAAAGATTGTCTAGTTGCATTACGCGGTAGCAGATCCTTAATACAACAGGTTACAGAACTGAGGATAGCATCTGTAAGTTTGCAAACAGATATGCCAACACTGACATTATACATAAAATGATTCACTAACCTCAATAAGTTTGACATCAATGCGGTCTCCAACTTTAAATACCTGTAAATCATTAGAGCAAACAAAAGCCCAATTAAGATTTTGTCATGCAAAAAAATGGAATGAGGCAAAGGGCATTAAAATCTTACATCTTCAGCTTTTGCCAACCAGTTTGAACTCAGCTCACTAATATGACATAGTCCCTATTAAAGAGAACCCATGTGCCTCCAATTACAAAGTGATGTATTCAGGTAAAAAATGTGTCAAATGATAATCTTTATATGCAAATATGTGATGTCAGACAGATTCTTTTGTTTCTTATTTTTGTTTTAGAATTAGAATTATGGATTTATTAACAATCACATGATTCAAAAATTCCATTCCCATTATGGCTTGTTGACTCACAAAATCACAAATAGCATTGTCCGTGTATGGACAAGAAGAAGCACCCATGCAATCAAAAATATCGTATAAGTTGCAAATGACCATTCATAACAAGTAGCCAAGTTGATCAACTTCATTTCTTAACCAACATTAAGGCACAGTTAAACCTACCTCACGTCCTGGTGCAATCTCAACAAAAACTCCATAAGGTGCTATTGATTTGATTTCACAATTCCTGACAAATTCAGTTAGAAAAGAAATTACACGTTTCAGATTTTGAATTTGATTGAAATACATGGAAAAAAAGAAATATGCAATCCCAAAACATCACCACAACCATAATTATAACTAACAAGCCTACCAAATCAACTCAAGCCAATCTTTGTTAAATTTTGTATTTTTTGAGAAACAATTGAAAGTGTTATGCCTTACAAGCCAATCATATGGTTGATGCGATAGGGCATATTGTACTTTATTTCCCTACTCATGTAAATGACTTTTATGATTTATCAATAAAGAGATAATTTGTTTCATCATATGCTGCATTCAATTATGTCTTTTGAGATTTAATTTGAATTATGATAAACCCTATAAATTAGGACAATAATTTTAGGGCTATGATGAGATTATACCAATAAAATCTAAAACCTTGATAGTTTGATCTAAAATATTTCCAGTTATAAAATCATCGAGTCGGGGATTGATAATTCCGAATAAACTGGCACATCCTATGAATGCTCTCAATAGAAAGGATGACTGATCTCACAGTCACTTGTACACTAATAGAAGGATGTGGGTGCTCATTGAAGAATGCATTTACTGGACTGACCTACAGAGAGAACATCTAATAGAGCTTTACTAGCTTGTCAATGGATGGTTCTCCAGTGGGAATGGTGCAAATGATCCTTAAACCTGAGATCATCATGATACTTTGTAGACATGAATCTATGCTTTGATTCATACCCTAACATGATGTTTTGATACATGTATGGGATGTTCTGGGCATGATGAAGTATGCATGAAGGTTATAAGTGGTTAACAAAGGATCGATCACTCCTAGTAAGAGGAGAAAACATCCTACGTGATCTCATTGAATGATGACTCAGGAATCCCTAGCCAAAGTAGAATAAAAATCAGAAAGAATTTCTAATGTTTTATTAATCGAGTTATCAACATGGATCGAGATACAAATGATTAGATATTTGGGCTTGATATAATTTCATATCCATGGCCTTTCCAGCATGTGTGATCGAAGGATTGAATTGTATGATAATTTATCACGAAAGGGTATTTTGATAATTCCATCGAAATTCCACATCTTCTGGATAACCATGACACTTTGCTTGATGTCAATCTTGGCTTGTGGACTTACATGAATTAAAGAGTTTAATTCAAAAATTAATTAGGAGTTCTAATTAGTTAGTGCTTTGGATTTGATGTAATTGGATTAGGTTTGAACCTAAGTCCACTACTGGCTAGATGTGGAACCCAAAGGATCACACATTAGAGAATCAATCATGGCCTAATCTAATTAGATTTAGTGTCAATCCTATAAGTTTAAAAGACTTGCTAGCACATGGGTTAGACCCAAGTTCCCAATCAATTGAAAGACCTATTTTAACTGGGTCAAATTCTAAACCTAATAGGAAGACTCCTATTTGCATCCAAAAAGAGTTGGTGCCATAACTCTTCTCAAGCCTAATTTTTTCCAGTATGAAAAGGACTTGGAAGAGTTCTTCACCTGGGAATCTCTCCCCATGTCCCAATTAGATAGGGATAGGTTAGCGCCAAAAGAAAGAAGGCTTGGGGTTTTTTCTAGCGCTAAAAAACATCTTGGCGCAAGAAGATATTGTGACACCCCTAGGAGTCCTAGAGGGTTTTGACCAATCTTCCACACCCGTTCTAGGCCCTTCTCTCCTCTTAATCCCTATCATGTAGGAATTTAAATCAGCACCAAAAACAATAGGAATTAGCATGAGAAAAAAGGGAGCACCAAGGTGTTGGCGAAAGACTTGTTTCATGCCCCCACCAGGAGTCCTAGTGGAATGCTATTCAAATTTGGTACCTCCTCTCAGATTATTCTCCATGCCTCTTCCCTCTTGCATGCCAAAAGTTGGTGCCCAATTGACTCCTATTCCTAGAAGGTTTAGGATAAATCTTGGGTTGATTGGGGAGTCTACTTTTATTACACTCTTAACTAAATAAGGTTTGGTACGAAGCCTATAAATAAGAGGGTCCTACAAAGGTTGGAGGCAATTAAATTCTTAGTCTAAGAGAAGGCTAACAGAGTAAAGGGGAGGGATAGAGAGAGAAAAAAGGCTAATGAGTTTTTAAGAAGAATTCACAAGGGTGCAAGGTGTGCATCTCCTTGGAAAAGAGAAAGGTTGAGGTTCTTGTGAAGAACTTTTAGCAAGATTTTTTTGATTGAGAAGGTCCTTAAGAGGCTCCCATATAGATCACCATCGGAGGGCTCGTATTTGAGGGTCTGGTGCACTCGAGGGCCCGACGGATCACAAACCAGCATCGAATGCCTTGTCAAGTACGTATTTATTTTACAATTACTTTTGTTGTTCCATTGTCTTATGCAAGTAGATCTTGTAGTTTGGATTTCGGATGCAGACTGATTTAATTATTAAATCATAGTTCATAATGTTTTTAAAAAAATTTTGCTTCCGCTGCGCATCCATTTTCCTTCAGTGGTATAAAAACCTCCTTGCATAATTCATTAAAATTATTATCATATTTGTGATATAGATTAGATCTGCTTCATAAATATCATGATCTAAAATTTCTACACCTATATCTTGTAGATTAGATTGTTCTATTATGCAATTTAAATAGTTTTAATCTTGATCAAGCCATGGTATGTGATACCATGGATTAATGACTTGTTTGACAAGTTGTTGCAGCAAGGAATTATCTCGATTTGATCAAATAGCCACTGCTTGGCACATGTGATGCGCAACAAAAAGGCTATATGATGAAATCCTACAAATCTGCATACCTAAATCTCTTTCTAAACCCCTTTAAAATTTTGATTAAATCTTTACGATTGCTGTAACATCATTATAACATGATTTTCAAATTGCTAGAAAATTTTTACTTGCTAGAATTTAGGATTGATAGGAATTTTTTAATTGTTAAAAAATCTCCCAGTCACCAAGTTTCAGTTTGCTGAAATTTTTTAGTGACTGAAATTTCATGGTTTGATCAAGAATTATGGTAGATAGGTGTTAAAATCTAAAATCCTAGATTTTAGGCCACCTATGGCGCAATTACAAGTCAACTTGAGTTTTTGATCCTAACACGATCAGATGTCATAATAATTATAGTTTAACCTAATTAGATTAGGGTTTCAGGTTTATCTAATCCAATCTTAATTTGATTAGGGTTTGAGTCTAGGTTTACTTGATTTGAACCTAATTGGTTACGAATCTGAATTCAAGTTGATTCGAATCAATTATTGATGCATAATTGATCTTATTTGGACTAAGAGTAAATCCAAATCATAGTCCAATTCAATTTAGCTCAAGAGTTGAACCAAATGAACTCTAGGATAGTAGGATCATGATACATGAATGATATCATATTTATGATATCATGAGTAATAATAAATGCATGCCGGTAGATGTATAAGATACATGTTTAGGATATGCATCAAGACCAGAAGTCCCTCATAAAAATTATATTAAGTCTTGGTGGTGGGAACCAAAAGCTAACTGAGTTTGGAATCGATTGACCAATTGGTGTCTAAGTATTCAAGAGCGATGATTACTTAATTAAGACTATTGCATCAGCAATGGGAAGCCTCCCACCAATCTTACATTTGGCTAATTGGGTTAATTGATTTTGAATTTTGGGTATTTAGTGTTAAGACTACAACTCAAACCACTTAAAATAGCTATGTTAAGAATGCTATCCATGCCTTCCTTTATGCTGAGTCAATAGAGTATGTCAAGATCTGTAGTGAGTTTATTATGCTATCCACAAGACTCACAATGGAGACTGATGTAATATTGACTTAATGCATAGTGATGCTTATGCACTTGAATAGTATTGCTTTCAAGGATAGTTGAACTGGTACCGGGACCCGTACCGGTCAGCTGCTAGTACGATACTGTATGATCCGTACCGTACCGTACCAAGCAAATAATAAAAAAATGATAAAAAACTCTCTTCCTCCTCCCTCTCAAGCAAATATTATTAAACCAGACCTGAACCAGACCCGAACCAAGCCCGAACCGGGCGGTGCGGTACGGTACGCTACAGTATCATACCGTACGGAATTTAATTTTTTTAAATTTTTTTTAATGGTCCGGGATGCCGGACCGTTTTTTATATGTGAACTGTACCGGCTCTTGGCCAGCATGGTACGGTACGCCCCGTATCGGGCGATACGGGATGGTACCGCAAACCCTGATTGCTTTGTTATGGTATCCATAAGGGTGGCATTATTCGAGTATGATCATATAGGAATAAAGGATCTGACTTAACTAAAATATTATGGTTTGTTATGCTATCCACAAGACTACAAGTATTTTAGAGGCAAAAGAGTAATTGAAAATTGCATGAGATGCAATTGATAAGAGTTACCTATCCATGAACTCATGATTGTTTATTGTGCTATCCACAAGATATTCATAAGAAATTGGGATCTCAACCATACCAAAGAAACTTGAAAAGTTTCTCGCATACCATAGTGAGGGCTATGGTATTCGTGATAAAAAAGTAGGACACACGATTAAAATAAAATACCTCATCTAATTACGCATGCCATCATGAATGGTCTGCTAATATAGTTGATTTGTAGATTAGTCTACATAATGACATCTTCTCTATCACTGTGGGCATATTTAATGCCAACAAGTTGACCGAACCAAATTATCAAGACTGGTTAAGGGAAAGGAAAAGGCGAACAATGTCTCGGCCAATGGTACCTATCAAGGATCGCTGAACCGGTACCGGGGGCCGTACCGGTCAATCGACGGTATGGTACAGTACGGTCCGTACCGTACCGGTAATAAAATATGAGCTAAAAAAAAATCTCCTCTTTCAAGCAAAAATCACTGAACCAAAGCTGAACCAGACCTAAACCGAGCCAAACGAGCCCGAACCGGAGTGTACCGAGCGGTACCGTACGGTACCGTATGGAAAAAATAATTTTTTTTATTTTTTTAATGGTCCGGCTCCCTGAACTAATAAAAATCACTCAATAATTTTAACCTTACTTCTTCTAGACATATAACTGCGACATCTAGATCAGGCTCAATCTTGTATATAACATTAAGTAGGACAGATATAAGTTATTCATCCATAACAATGTCCGGTATGAAGTATTAGAATCTCGAATTCAGATAGTAAGCTATACATATTTTATGAATTAGTCAAGTGTACTTGTACAAATATAATTTAATTTAAAATTTTAGGAAGCTCATAAATTGCTGCATATCTGTAAGATGCAAATCCGAACTCATTTATAACTCCACTATCCATCAATGATCCGGATATACTCAGTAGCATATGCTGCATCTGCCTCTTGGATCTTTTTCTTTGCCTTTTGCATCATGTAATAAAAGAAGCCCATCTGAGTATATCTCTCAGAATCCACGGCCCAAAGTACCTCATATAAAGGCTTGATAGCCTCCATTATTCTCTCAGCCTGCTACCAGAATGTCAATATCATCACTAAGTTATCAACATTGCTCTCCTTAATATTTGTCCTAGCATATCTGCTTTGTTGCCACTCCTGATTGACAAACATCTGACGCAGCTCTACTTTCTTGCCAAGAAGATCATCAAGTGCTATATAATTTGTAGCAAACCGTGTGACCCCTGGTCTCAATATTTCTTTCCCAGTAAAGTTCCTCATCAATGATAAGACCCATGTATGGTTATAAATGAATCTGGTAATGGTTTGTGCTAACTTAACTATCTTTTGCACCTTACATATTTTTTCAATATCCATCAACATGAGATTAATACAATGTGCAGCATAAGGAATCCAATAAATATGCGATCGCCGTTGCATCAAGATCTGCCCTGTGAACTTATACTGTGATCCATTATCTGTGATGACCTACATAACATTTTGCTTTCCCACCTGATCAAACGCCTCCATCAATCTTGAGGATATAACTACTGTCGTGTACCTGATTTGAAGCATCAATAGACTTATGAAAAAAATCTTTCCATCATAATAAAGTCAAGAAGTTGATGATGCTCCGTCTAGTAGGACGGATCCAACCATCATACATCACTATCAATCGATACATGGGCCACTTGCTCTGATAGAAGGCAATCCAATTTTTTAGCTATTTATTACTATCCAGAAGCTGAGCATAAATATCCCACGATCCTGAAGGATCTACATCTACACTAGCAGCCTGTGTAGATAAAATAGCAGAGCGATAATAGGGATTGTCTACTGCATGCACTAGGATATGATTGAAATAAAACCAGGATCCGATGGCCCACCATATATCCTTCTTTTTATCCTTTTTCAGCATGGTGTCAATCCTCTGTTGCTTGAAATCTCTACTAGAAAGGGCATGTGGATCGACATCATAGAGAGTGGCTCCTACTAGAATATTCCTGAAAGACTTTCTTCTATTGCCTAATACTCCTAACATGGATGCAATACGACTGGTGCCTCTCCTAATGGGCTCTTTGATTGAGGTCCTTTTAAATTATCTCAGACTTTTCTACAATACTTGCAGAGCTCGATCTCGATCCCGACTCAAAAGCTGATGGCCCAAATCACTGTCTTTACCTGACAGTCTCCTCTAGCTACCTCTGCTCAAACAAGCTCACCTGAATGGTAGTCTCCATCTGCCTCCTTATCAGAAGGAATAGATGCTTCTTCTAACTTCCTGGAATAATAAGGTGATCATGTGGCTCTACAATCCACCTCTGCCTTCTTCTTTGATATTTTTTCCTTTCCAGCTTTGAAATCAGCAAATACTTCATCAACTGATGGACCTCCTGTGGACACTATCGACATGCAAATACATAAGAATAACCGCTAACCAAGTGCTGCTTCAATCTTGTTACTCCCTACCTTTGAATTCTACATTGCATCATTTATACCTTTAGTAATGCCAACCCGAGAGCATTTCTCCATGCCACCAACCAATATCATACTTCGGATCCCTTCTCCTCGATAGATCTATACCTGAATATTTAAATTACACATAAGGTTAATAATTATGTATATTAACTAATACTTTGTTAACCTATTTTTTAAAATTTTTTTAATTTAAATAATTTTTTTTTAATTTTGTTAGATTTAAAATATATAAAAAATAAAAATATTATAAAAAGCCAATTTTTTTAATTTTAGATTTAAAGTACTATTCATAAAATGCATCAAAACTTGGATAAATCGACACGAAATTTATAGTGAGTAGCTTACGAGCCCCATAATAATAACATATAATTATAATTTTTTATAAATTATTTTATTTTTTATTAATTTCTAATCCAAAATTAATTTTTATTTTATAAAATTATAAACTTAATAAAAAATTAAGATCTTAATATCATTGTATAGATCTTTTCTAGATCTATCACATACTCTAAAATCATGCCCAACAAAAAAAATTAACAGCATTTTTCTTAATTTTTTAATTTTCATGAATTTCTAAAAAAAGAGAGGGAAGAGGGAAAGAGGAGGAATGGAAGCTCTATATACCTTAAATCTACCTTCCTCTTCAATTTCTTGACATTTGATTGGCATCAAACGGGGAAAATAACTTTTTTTCCTTCGTTGAAGAGAAGGAAGCAAAGAAAGCTCTCTCAGAGAGCTCTCTGCCTCCTTTATTAAAACCCACCCCCCACCTACAGTACCAAACATGAAAAACAAAAAAAACAAAATCCGGTTCGAACCAGACCGAACCGATCACAAACCGACGGTTCGTCACGGTCAGGGCCAGTTTGGGCCGGTTTCTTTTTTTTACCCAAGACACTCCTCGACCCGTTTTATATGGCCGAACCATACCATCTGGCCACCGGTCCAGTTCAGTACACCCCGAACCAGCCGGTACGACACGGTTCAGTGAACCGTGGCTTCGATTATGGGATCGATCATGTATATCATGCTATGTCCAGGTTTGATATTACTATGCTTTAGGCATTACTAGTAGATTTTAGATAGATCCTGGAGAGGATCATTGGAAAGCTATAAAGAATATTCTCAAGTACTTAAAAAAGACTAGAGATGTTTTTTTCTGATATATGGTTGATCGGATCAGAAACTAAAAGGATATACAGATTCTAGTTTTCAGTCTGATCCTGATGATAGCAAGTCTATCTAAGGATATGCATTTACTCTATATGGAGCAGCGAGTTCGAAGAGTTCCGAACAACAAAAAGTAGCTGACTCAGTAACCAAGGCTGAATACATCGTTGCAAGTAAAGCTACCAAGGAAGCCGTCTAGATGAAGAAGTTCATCACCGAGTTGGATGTAGTTCCGGAGATTATGCACCTAGTTCTACATTATTGTGATAACCGTGGGGCTGTGCTTTAAGCAAAAGAACTAAGGTCTCATCATAAATCCAAGCTTATCCTCAAACGGTTCCACCTCGTTCGAGAAATTATTGAAAGATAGGATGTGATCATACAATAAGTTGACACCAAGAACTAGCAGACCATTCACTAAGGCCCTGTCATAGCAGCAGTTTGACCACCATCTTGATAGTATAGGAATCAAGTACAGGGGTGATTGGCTTTAGCTCAAGTAGGAGATTGAAACTGTTATGCCCCACAAGCCAATCACATAATTGATACAATGAGACATTTTATACTATTTCCTTACTCATAAAAATGATTTTTATGATTTATCAATAAAGAAGCATTATGTTTCATTAAATGTTGCATTCTATTATGTCTTTTAAGATTTAATTTGAATTATGATGAACCTCATAAATTAGTACAATGATTTTAAGGCCATGATGATATCATGCCAGTGAGACCTAAAACCAAGGATCGCCAAACCATGCCGAACCGGCTGGTTCGGGCCGAACCGAACTGGACCGACGGCCGGCCGGCACGGTTAGGCTATATAAAACAGTTCCCGGTATTTTAAAATAAAAAAAGACTTATACCGGCCCGAACCAGTGTAGAACCGGGCCCTAACCGGTGTAGAACCGGTCCTGAACTGGGCGAAACAAGGCCGAACCGCTCGATTTGGTCGGTTCAAGACCGGTTCGGCCTAATTCGAATCGATTCGAACCAATTTTTATTTTTTGTTTTCCTCACATGGCTACTACAACCATGTGAGGTGGAGTGGGGGGGGGGGAATATCTTAAGCCAACAGTGTTGGCTTTGGTTTTTAAATGACAGAGCTCCTGAGAGCTCTCTATTTGTTATTCTTTAAACGACGATGGCCCGAACAATTAGAATCCTCCATTTCAATGCAAACAAATGTCCAGAAATTGAAAAGGAAGGTAGAATCAAGGTATATATAGCTTCCTTTTTCCCTATTTCCCCCCTCCCTCTTTTTTTGTTAAAATCCGTGCAAAATAAAAAATTAAGAAAAAATACTATCAAATTATTTTTGTTGGTTATGATTTTAGAGTATGTGGTAGATCTAGGATAGATCTACTCAGTGATACTAAGATCTTGATTTTTTGTTAAATATATAATTTTTTAAATTAGAAATTAATTTCAGATTAAAAAATTAATTAAAAAAATAATTAGCAAAAAAACTGTTATTATAAAATATTAATCTAGGACTCGTAAGCTACTCTCACTATAAATTTCATGTCGATTTATCCAAGTTTTGATGCATCTTATAAATAGTACTTTAGATCTTAAATTGAAGAAAAATTAATTTTTAATACATTTATAGGATCTTAAACAAATATATATAGCATGTATGATAGAATCATATATGAATCTAAGATCAGTTTTTTTAATTTTTTTAATTTTTTTAATTTTTAAATTAAAAAATTAAAAAAATAATTTAAATTTAAAAAATTAAGTTAATAAAGTATTAATTAATAAATATTATTGACCTTATATGTAATTTAAATATTCAGGTATGGATCCATCGAGGAAGAAGGATACGGAGCACGACATTGACTGATTGTATGAAGAGATGCTCTCGAGTCGGCATCACTGGAGGTGTAAATGGTACAATACTGAGTTCAAAGATAAGGGGGTAACAAGGTTGAAGCAGCACTTAGCTGGCGGCTATCCTAATATATCTGCATATTGACAGTGTCCACAAGAGGTCCATCAGTTGATGAAGAAATACTTTGCTGATGTCAAAGCTAGGAAGGAAGAGCAGCAAAGACGAAGGCAGAGGTGGAGCACAAGCCACAGAACCACCTTCTTGTTACTCCAGGAAGTCAGAGAGAGCATCTATTCCTTTCGATGAGGAGGCACAGATGGAGGCTGCTATTCAAACGAGCTTGTATGAGCAGAGATAGCTGGAAGAGACGGCCAGGCATAGACAGCGATTTGGACTATCAGCTTTTGAGTTGAGATCGGGATCCGGTTATACTAGTATTACAGGAGAGTCTGAGACAGTTTAGGATGACCTCAGTCAGAGAGCACGTCAGGAGGCACCGACCGTATTGCATCCATGTTGAGAGCATTTGATAGTAGAAGGAAGTCTTCCAGAGACATTCCAAAGGGAGCCACTATCCATGATATCGATCCACATTTCTTTCCCGGCAGAGATTCCAAGCAACAAAAGATTGACAAAATGCTGAAAAAGGATAAGGATATGTGGTAGGCCAGCTCCTGGTTTCATTTCAGTCATATCCCAGTGCATGTAGTAGACAATCCATATTATCGCTCTGCTAT
Source organism: Areca catechu (assembly GCA_021397845.1). NCBI lineage: Eukaryota > Viridiplantae > Streptophyta > Magnoliopsida > Arecales > Arecaceae > Areca > Areca catechu. The sequence continues at coordinate 171,646,535 of CM038051.1, read as the reverse complement.
TTCATCTATACAGGCTGCTAGTACAGATGTAGATCCTCCATGATCGAGGGATATCTATGATCAGCTTCTGGATAGCAATAAGGAGCTAAAAAGATAGATATCCTCTTATCAGAGCAAGTGGCCTATGTATGAATTGACAGTGATGTGTGATAGTTGAACTAGTCCTACTAGACGGAGCATCGTCAATTTCTTAGACTTATTATGATGGAAAGAGAATTTTCAGAAGTCTGTTGATGCTTCAGATAATGTGCACGATACCAGTTATATCCTCGAATTGATGGAGGTGATTGATCAGGTAGGAGAGCATAATGTCGTGCAGGTCATCACAGATAATGGACCGCAGTACAAAACCGCAGGGCAGATCTTGATACAACGACAAACGTATATTTTCTGGACCCTTTGTACTGCACATTGTATAGACCTCATGCTGATAGATATTAGAAAAGTTCGCAGGGTGCAAAAGATTATTGAACTAGCACGTTCTATCACCAGATTTATATATAACCATACATGAATCTTATCATTGATAAAAAGCTTTACAGAAAGAAAAATATTGAGACCAGGGGTCACATGGTTTGATACTAATTCATTGCACTTGATAGTCTTCTTGGCAAGAAAGCAGAGCCACGTCAGATGTTTGTCAGTCAGGAGTGGCAGTAGAGCAGATATGCTAGGGGACAAATACTAAGGAAAGCAATGTGAAAAATTTAGTAACAAAACAGACATTCTGGCAGCGGAATAAGAGGATAGTGGAGGCTATCAAGCCTCTATATAAGGTACTTCACGCCGTGGACTCCGAGATGTATGCTCAGATGGGCTTCTTATATTTTATGATGCCAAGGGCAAAGAAAAAGATCTAGGAGGCAGATCCATCACATGCATCATATCCGGATCATTGATGGATGATAGAGTTATCAAATGAGTTCGAATTTGCATCTAGCAGGTATGTAATAATTTATCAAGTCCCTAAAAATTTAAATTCAATTAGATTTGTATAATTACGCTTGATTAATTCTTAAAATGTATGTCTAGCTCGCTTTCTGAATCCAAGAGTTCAGTACTCCATACCGGACATTGCCATGGATGAAGAGCTTATGTCTGCACTATGCAATGCTATATATAAGATGGAGCCTGATCTAAATGTCGCTGCTATGTGCTTAAAAGAAGTTAGGTTGAAATTGTTGAGTAATTTTTATTAGCATTAATTTCAATAAGTAGCACATGATAACAAAACTTTTTTCTGGCAGACGAAATTTTTTAGGGAGGGCATAGATTCATTTGGATCCATTGTAGCAATCAGAAGTAAATCAAAGATAAATCCTAGTAGGTACTACTAAGGAGTAAGTGTAATATTATATTAAGCTTGAATTTTTTATTTTGCCGAATCTAAAATTCTAAATGATGTAATGTCTTTCGTAACTGAATGGTTGGTGCATTTTGGTGGATCTGCTAAAAATCTGAAGGTTCTTGCAGTTAAGATCCTCTCCCAGATTGTATCATCCAGTGGATGTGAGCGCAACTAGTCTACATTTGGCCTTATCCACTCCAAGCAAAGGAACCGTCTGAAACAGAAACGCCTCAACGATCTTGTGTATATACACTATAATTTAAGGTTGATGCTAAAATGCATTCAGGAAGAAGTAGAATTGAAATATCCCGATCCCAATGCAAGTTCATATATTGATGAGGATGAAGATCCAATGATCGGATGGGTCATGAGTCAGCAGCCAGAGCTTGATGAGCCAGGATCGCCTCATCGACCAACCAGTTTTGTAGCTAGCGAGGCTGGGGTGGATGCTGGACAATGGGCAACAAGCCATATGCTTCACAGAGCTCTAGCAGATACAGTACATCGTCCCTCCCTGCTATCTATTAAGTCCGAAGACAGAAAAAGGAAAGGCAATTGCACCTCCATCGAAGTACTCAGTCCATTCAGATTCAGATACCAGAGAGTGGTGATAGTGCTTCTTCAAATAGTGAAGGATCTAGTGATCAAGGACCGGAGGACAGGAGTCGCAGCCACCTATTCATATTCAATTTATTGAGAATTCGTAGTTTAGCCATGCCATACAAAATACAGACCATGGAGTACCATCTAATAGATCCCATGGTGATACGATTCCATATAGGTGACGGGCTCCACGAGGTCGTTCGAAACATGATGCAGCTATAGCTCTTGCGCATGGAATAGGATCCATGGATGTATCAGGGTCATCCTCATATTCAGGATCCTCTTACCCGCAGCTATCGATAGCTTCTGGTCCATACGATCCATATGGTGCATTTAAGATGTCATCTTCCAGTGGTTATTATCCTATGCAACCCAGAACATCTTATGGATCTGATTTTGCTACTAATATATTTGGATGAGTCCCTGCACTGCCATATCTTCAGTCTCTGGATAGCTCTCAGAGTCGAGATATCAGTGAGGGATCTACGATGAGTTATGATCCATCATGCATACCTCCTGGGATGACCTTAAAGGAATATCATGCTGCCTGGATGGAGGGATATACTGATCTTCCTACAGAGTATATAAATGATCCATATATTTATGGACATCACCACTCTACCCAATTCTAGACATTGATATGCAATTATATGTATATGTTATATTTCACTTTCATTAATTACTGATAATCTTAGTTTAATTATCATTTTATATCTTATTTCAATTAGAATTAATGTGTTAGCATTTTTTAAATCCTTAATCCTAAACCTTGAAGTCGGACATATCCTAAACTCTAAATTCCAGATATTAAAGGTCCTAAACACTAAATCCTAAACCCTAAACCCATAAAAAACAAAATAAAAACCTTAAAAACCCAAAATCCATCAATCAAAATCCAAAAAACAAAAAAACTTGGGCGTGTCGGTCTGCCGTACCAGTACCATACCGTATCAGCTAGCCACCGGTACAGGTCCTAGTACCGATACCGGAAACCCTGCCTAAAACTTTGATAGCTCTAATCTAAAATATTTCTAGTCATAAGATCAAGTCAAGGATCAATGAATCCAGATAGACTGGCGCATCCTATATATGCTCTTAATAAAAAGGGTGATTGATCTCATAGTCACTTATGTGGTGATACTAATATAAAAATATGAGTGTTGATTAAAAAATGAGTTCACTGGACTGATATACAGAGAGAACATCTAATGGAGCCTTACTAGCTTATCAATGGATGGTTCTCTAATGGGAATGATGAAAGTGATCCTTAGATTTAAGATCATCATGGTATCTTGTGTACATGAATCTTTGTTTTGATTCATACCTTAGCATGATGCTTTGATACATATGAGAGATGTTCTGAGCATAATAAAGTATGCATGAAGATTGTAAGTAGTCAATAAGAGATCGATCACTCCTAGTAAGAGGAGAGAACATCCTATGTGTTCTCATAAGATGATGACTCAGGATCTCTGGCCAGAGTAGAATGCAAATTAGAAAGAATTTCGGATGTTTCATTAATTGAGTCATCATCATGAATCGAGATATATATATATATTAAGTATTTAGGTTTGACATAATTCCATGCCCAAGGCCTTCAGGCATGTGTCCATAGAAGAGTATTTTGGTAATTCCATTGAAACTCCACATCTTCTGGGTAGTAATAACACATTGCTAGGCATCAATCTTGGCTTGTGGACTTACACGAATTAAAGAATTTAATTCAAAAAAGTTCTAATTAATTAGTACTTTGGGTTTGATCTAATTAGATTAGGTTCGAACCTAAATCCACTACTAACTAGATGTGGAACCCAATGGGTCACACATTAAAGAATCAATTATAGACCTAATCTAATTAGACTATGTAAATCCTATGGATTTAAAAGACTTGCTAGTACCCCATAGTTTAGATCCAAGTTCTCAATTAATTGAAAGACCTATTTTGACTAGGTCAAATTCTAAACCTAATAGAAGTAGGACTCCAATTTGCACCCAAAAAGAGTTGGTGCCACAACTCTTCTCAAGCCTAATTTTTTCCAAGGTGAAGAGGACTTGGAAAAGTCCTTCACCTGGGAATCTCTCTCCACATTCCTATTGGATAGGGATAGGTTTGCGCCAAAAGAAAGAAGGCTTAAGATTTTTTCTAGCGCTAAAAAACATCTTGGTGCAAGAAGATTTTATGGCACCCCTAGGAGTCCTAGGGGGTTATGAATAGGTCTTCCACACCCCTTCTAGGCCTCTCTCTCCTCTTAATCCTTATCAAATAGGGATTTAAAATCAGCCCAAAAACATAAGGAATTAGCATGAGAGAAAAGGGAGCGCCAAGGTGTTGGCACAAGACTTGTTTCACGCCCCCACTAGGAGTCCTAGTGGAATGCTATTCAAATTTGGCGCCTCGGATTATTCTCCACGCCTCTTCCCTCAAAAGTTGATGCCCAATTGACTCCGATTCCTAGTAAGGTTTGGGATTAAATCTTGGGTTGATTAGGGAGTCTAATTTGATTAAACACCTATATCAAATAGGGTTTAGTACGAAGCCTATAAATAAGAGGGTCCTCCAAGGGTTAGAGGCAATTAAATTCATAATCTAAGAGAAAGCTAAGAGAGCAGAGGGGAGGGATAGAGAGAGAGAGAAGGCTAGAGAGTTCTTGAAAAGAATTTACAAGGATGCAAGGTGTGCATCTCCTTGAGAAGGAGAAAGTTCTTTGCATATCTTGATAGTGCCAGATAATTTTTGTTACAAAAATTTATTTAAAAATCTGTTGACTTGAAAAGTTACTAGCCGAAAAATAGGAATGTCTCTATTGTACATTTTGGTGATAGATTCACCAGCGGACTCTTAATTATGTGCTTTCTTAGAGATTTTAGGAAGGTTACTTTGTTTCTATTAGTTTGGGAGCAGGGATATGGAAGTGCAATGAATTGTCAAAGGAAAAAGTTTGTCAACAGTAGATAGTCTACCTGATGTTCCTCAGGTATGATTACTACTAATGAGTAGATACACATGCATGAAGATGGCTGATGGGTTGCCGTGTGCTACTTATAGAAGGTTGACTTCATTGAACCAAAGCTTGATCTAGAGCTGACAACTAGAGATGAGATGGAGCTTGAATTGTTAGTTTGAAGGGATAAAGTTCTATTCTGGGCAAGACCTAACTACTGACTAAATGTTCATGGGTTACAATTTGTGACTCTCATCAAGATGTTAAATAAATAATACTAGCCATATTCTTTTCCAACCATTAGCAGTGTAATCAGTTTCTGCAAACAGAGAAAAAACAGAGATTACTTACAATTTAAATGCATACCCCATGTAAATTGCTTTTTGTGCAGTTATGCTCCCATGATGATATGCTGTTTCTGAACATCAGAAAAGTGCTTCGACAAGTGCTAATGGTCTAAATATGCTTCTAAGTTTTACACTGTCAACTTCAAAGATGGGCATAGAGGAAATGTTATGGGGACAGGTTATGTTCTAATCTGGCCAAATTGCAGCCCAAGGCTCCTGGACAGCCATTGATACATGGGCTATTCTCCGGAAGAAAGCCATTTACGGGACATGTATGCAAATTGAAAATTTACAAGTTCTGCTTGTAGTGTGCCTATGCAAAAAACTGGTGTATGATATTAGCAGATAAATGGCACAGATTTTAGCTGCAAGAATAGTTTGCCATACTGCACAGTATGAAGCATACCCTTCTGTACAGAGAGAACTAGTACAAAACTCAATTTCAAGTTGCTACAAGCCCTATACAGGCCCAAATCACCCCATACCGTGGCGTACAAATGTATACTGAGGCATACCAAGGTGCTACCCACCCGTACCAAAGCATATCAACCTGTATCGAGGTGTATCAAGATAAAAATTAAGAAAAATAATTAGAGACAAAGTATGCCATCTCAATACCGGGCCCCATACTGATGCTATGTTGTTAATATGTTAGTACAAGACCGGTTCAACATACCAAGTATAGGTACGCCCTCAGAACCCATACCAACGGTATGGTATACTCTGTACCACCTATTTGGTACAGTATAGCAAATTTTGGTTAGAGAGCTATTTTGATATAGGATCTGTACCATATCATACCAAACCGGTAAGGTACCAATATAGCATCCAATACTGAGATTGTGGACCTTGGCTCTGAGGACTGAAAAATCAACTGAATTACCAGGTTTAAGGCATACCACACCAAACCTATGCTGAAACAGGTCGGTTTGCTAGGTGGTATAGGAACTAGTCCATGGTGGTCCGAATCAAGTAGAACTATTTGATTCTGCTCAGTACTGACCTGCACTGCCTGATTTCGAGCAGAACCATGAAAAAAAGTGAGTAAAAAGAATTCAAGAGCTGTCTTAGTACAATGCGCATAACATACCATACCGACTGTACTGTACCAAGTACCAACTATACCAAGACTATGGACCTTGATGAGCTATTTATGCATGTTGAAGTTCTGATATAGGAAAACTTAAAAACATTGACAAAAGGGAAATGTAAAGACATGAATTCATGCATATAATCAATAATTGAATACTAATTTCAGTAAAGATATACTTGTATGTAATGCTACAGTTGATACTCTTCAAGAAGAAAACGGAGATGTTTGCATGGTATAAAGGCATCACTTTTTGATAATGCAAAATGCTGAGAATGCTCTGAATTGCCATTTAGTGCCCAAGAGTTCAAGAATCTGGAGCATTAAAATATTCTTAAAGGACTGTGCCTATAAGGTATAGAGTCAAAATGCCACACCATTTTGTAGTGGAGCTCATGACCTATAACTAGAATTAACCGATTAACTGTGATTAAGCTTGGTTAGGTAAACCTCCATGAACAGTGTATGGAAAGTTAATATGCAAATTGCATTCACATAATCCACATCACAGTTAGCTATTCATACATTCAAATTAATTTTTCTGCATCATAAATTACAAGTGACCTCAGACCTGTATATATCGCCCACTGTTGGAACCATTGTAAGATTGGTAATGATCACTTTTGACTTCTCTAAGCTTGACAAGTCCTTGGCCATAATTTTAACCTGGCAAATACAGTCAACTAAATCTGAAGCACTACAGGATAGAATACTGATTCAACTTGATGTCATGTTTTATCCTTACTATGCCATCATCTTGGGTATCAATAGCTTCTATCCCAGTCTCCTCAATGATGCTTTTCACCTTCTTCCCACCCGACCCAATAATAAGATTCACTTTCTCAGGTTTGACCTGAAACGTTATTGCAGTTTAAGTGCATCCTAAAGACAGGCCATACACTAATAGCTGAACTACTGAATTGCAATAAAGGACAATACATACCTTCATAACATGAATCAATGGAGCGTATTTGGAGAGTTTCTTACATGGTGGTGGTGAACACTTCAACATTTCAGCTGAGTTAAAGAAAAAAAAATACACCTTACATAATTAGAAATTCATGATATATATATATGGTTAATAGCATTTTATCTAACATTCACAGTCTAAGTTACAATTTTAGCCATTGTGAAATAAATGTATGCTTCCTACAAATAATACAGCTGCAAGCATTCCCTTTCATTACAAGTTGGCACAACTAACTTCTTTCCTATCAAAGATCGGCTCTTTGCCATCAGTGATGAAATGATTACTGATGAAAAGATCAACAACAAGAAATCAGACAGGTTCTTTGATATGCCTCGATGAATAGGACTTTAAACTTTGCTATGCAATCAGTGAACACAGCCATAATGCTAGCCTTGATTTGATTCTAGAGTTTTTCCCTGATTTGATCTATGATTTAATTCCACCATTCAATAAGGTCTTCCATATGACTTATGAATGATCCCAAGTGATCATTACTTGACCTAAAATCAACAGGGACAGGTTCATCAATTGATCAAACCACAAGTGCATTTCATGATTTATCCATTGTAGGATGGAAATATTATAATGTCAAAGACTACAAAGTTCTAAAACTAAAATAATTCAAAGCAAGGATTCAGGTCCCGGCGGGACATCCCACGGGACACTGGGACGGGGTATTATCCCATGTGTCAGGACAGGACATCCCACTAGCATCCAAGTGTCCCAATCGGGACACCTTGGAACATCTCCTGTCCCGAGTGTCGGGATGGGGCGGGACGTCGATGCGTTCCGTTCCAGGAAAAAATCGAGACAGCCTTGTCCCACAGGATTTAAAACATTGATTCAAAGACAACAAAATGTAAGAGACTCCAACTTCCTGTGGCTGAATAAACATAAAAAGTAAATGACAGAGGTGTAGAAGCCCATTCCTGTTCAGAAATCTAAGTCATGTCTTGCACTGGGGTTCTGTGTAGTGTAGATGATCATCTATTTGAGTTTGACAGCTTCTCCCAGAATTTATATGAAAATTCCTAGCAGTTTCTTCAATAAACAATTTCCTTTCAGGAAAGATTACCTTTTGTAGTTATTTTCAGAAATAATTACCCTCTAAAGATGGTTCATATGCATGTTCCTTGATGGCTTTCCCGTATTTTCATTGGTAGGTTTTTCTAATAGAAACTTCCCACAAGAGATTTTCTACATTTATTCCAGTTGAAATCTAGAATGCACCATTCACTCACTGACCGAAATAGGATGCAGATACAAGTATGACATATAAAATTCTCAATGGTTCACAGGTTGCCTAAACATACATGTAAAACAAACCTGTCTTCTCTATGTTAGTCCAACTTAAAAGCACAGTTTTATTATGGTTATTGATTTCAAGTTTCACCATTTGGGGACAATTTGTGCAGTTCCTCATATTAACCCTTCTATTTCATGTTTGTGTTTATTTCCATGCCCAGGAGAACTTTAACGAGTTTGCTAGATTCAAGAATCATGGCATTCCCTACTTTGGCCTGAAATGCTCCAACACAGGTGGTCTAGCACCAATTCATAGAGAGTTAACATCACATTGAGAGCTGATCTAAAATTTTGTTTGGATATGATGGATCATAATTTTTCTCCATGGCTTACCCCACTTGAGTGGAACGAGGAATATTGGTAAAGGTCAGTTTCTGCAAGGCAAATGTTCAAAAAGATGGTTTAGATTAGCATGACCATAATGGCAACAATTGATGTTGAAATTTCAAGCAATTTATTGTGAAAACTAAAATTTTACCTTTTCTCCCATTTTACAATTTCAAAATTAGTTTTAAGTAATGCCAAGGAATAGTCAGCTTTTTTCTTCTGTTCATTCTAGACTGAAATAGGTTAAAATCTTATCTTGTTAACATGGACACTGAGAGACGTACAATAAAAGTTCTGTCCTAGGTGATGTAACCTGGTGACATAGAACTAGCATAACAAGCCAGTTTTATTGTCACAAATATAACGTTTAACTATTTGCATGCTTAACTGAATGATGATAACAAAGCAGGAAATTTAGGTATGTGAACATTATGAATCATTATTATAAATCAATAAAGACCATTAATACACCAGCAAGTATTAAAGTGAACTTACAAATAACATGTTTTCGCCCATCTCTTGCCTGAAGAAGTGCTTGCTCCATCACTGGAAGAGTAATTCCTCCAACCTGACACAATCGCGGAAACATGATAACCAATACAGACTAAAATATTTACATATTTCATGAGAGGCACAAGTTGAAATGGTTAACTCTCTGTAATCAGATAATTGTTCATTAACTTTTAAGACAACGTACAAAAAGAACATGCAATGAAATAGCTCGATTGCTATCAGAAAGAGAATAAAAAAAACCTTAATGTCCATTTGGAAAGCAGTGATACCATTCTCATCACCAGCAACCTGCAAACTTAGATAATTAATTATATATAGGAGCTAATTCTCAAGACCAGATATGATAGCTTAAAAGAGAAGAGCTTAATTGTAAGGTCACCAAATAAAAGCACCATAAGAATAAGACATCAAAGAAATAGAAATAGGTCAAACCTTAAGATCCATATCTCCAGAAGCATCTTCAGATCCACTAATATCAGAGAGAATAAGAGGAGTACCATCTCCCCCAAATTCCTTCGTGTCCAAGACCATACCCATTGCTATCCCAGCAACAGAGCACTTGACAGGAACTCCAGCATCTAGAAGTGCTAAGCAACCTCCACATACAGATGCCATGCTGATAATTGATTAGGAAAATATTATCTGTCAGCAAACAAACCAGAACCTTGCAGCAGAAGCACAAGCCAAGGAAAACTAAAGGTGACATAGTGGAAAGTTTGGTCACATGACAAATTACTGCTTGTTTACATGCAATACAATTAAGAACTCTGATAGATTAAAGATAAGTCACCTCGAAGAGCCATTACTTTCAGTAATGGTACTCTCAACACGAATAGTGTAAGGAAAATTCTCTTCTGAAGGCAAAATGGGCTCCAGTGCTCTTTCAGCTAGCATTCCATGACCAACCTCCCTCCTACTAGGCGCTCCCATGCGCCCGACTTCACCAACACATGATGGTGGAAATGAGTACTGCAACACCGAAACAAAGTTCTCAGCAATTGTTAACTGAGGGGTAAAAACATAAGATCCAAAGTATGCAAAAAAATTCAATCATATGTATCATTGGATGTAACCCTTGACATTAATCATGCAATAATTGTCAGCCTTGCTATTGCCCTAGTTGCTAGAATTTAGGAGTAGGTGCAGGCATTGGTGCACATGTGGGATAGTGGATACTTCGAAAGCACTTTTAGTAAGATGATGCATAAGAAGCAGTCCAGAAGTCAAGTTTTTACAAAGTGGGTACATTAACCTAAATAGAAGTTTCCTACAACTAAGGTCCTTATAGGATACAGCAGGATCCATGATCTACAAGACAACATTTCATTGAATCATTATCAAAGTTAATCATTGACAAACTTCCATGCATGACAATGCACCCTAGCACCCAAGACATCATAAAAACAAGTTGATTGCTCACAGGGAAGATTGATATAAAGGATTCAAATATCAAGTTAGAGAGACAATGGTGGCTGACCATAATAGTAGTCACTCTGTTGATACACCCAAATTATCACTTGTGAAATCTGGTAGTCAGGCAGCCCAGAAATTTGATTTTATGAAAAAACTGTTCACCTCAGTAGGTTGAATGGTTTACAATTGAACCAATCTTTAACCATTGGCTCAAAATCAAAAGCTGGGAAAAAACTCCCCTTTTTAAGGCTCAATCTAACCAAGTAGGGAAGAGGCCAAATCAAAAAAAAAAAAAGGGGAATAAACAAGGGTAGAGGAGAAAGGATTCCCTTGCTAGATCCATGGAGGACAAGTCTATTGTCATTGCCAAATCTTTGGTGTCCATCAACAGCAGATTTGTTGTTTGGTTTGTCATGGCCGAATCTATGGAGAGCCAAGCAGCCAACCTAGCCCGCTCAAGCCTAAAGCCTTTTCAATGGACCTGAGCTAAGGTTTTAGGCCTGAAGTGGTGGGGGCACCAGGATCAGACACAGATTACTGGACCCTATTTGGTTTACCTAGCCATGTGTCAAATTTTGTAATCAACTAGAATTGAGTCATGTAATAAGTTGAGGTTAGTTGATTTGTCTCAACCCTCAACCTAGTCTAGTACATTGAGTCCTATATAACGGTATGAGTCTAGTGTGAGTTCACTTCTTGTACAAGAGATGAGGCTACGCTATTTTGGAGTTCCACCATACCTCATTCTGAAGCCAGAAGCAGTTACACCAGCTTAAGGGAGCTCAATCGACACCCAGGTGCCCTGATTGTGCCCTGATTTTCTTCGGGTGCCATTTCAGATGCCAAATTCCCTTCAGATGCTTCCGGGATATTTCATATGCCAGGAGCCCATGTTTTCCAGGTTATTCCAGCACTCCATGCCTTAAAATCAAGCCCAGGGGCCAAGCCCAAGCCCTTAAGAAGCAAGATTCCAGCCAGATTCCCTGGAATATGCCAACCCATGCGCCCAACCCCTGGAAGCCCACCTGCAACCCTCAAATTTTCGTCCAATCCCATGAAGGAGGCGTCCTTGCTGCTGCCCCAAGGTCCAAAAATGAATTTGAGGAGTTTGACCAAGTCCAAGCCAAGTTGAGAGAGGAAAGAAGAGAAGACTAGGTCAAAATTCTAACCTAGTTGAGATTTCTAGTCCTTTTAAAACTTTGTAATTCTAACCTAGCTAGGAAAGGACTTGTATTCCAATTAGAAAGAGGACTTGTAACCCAAGTGTAACCATGGTTAGTGAGGGCACGGGAACTCTATAAATACCCCACCCCTCCCCCTCTTGTAAGCATCTCTTTCTTATGAATATAATTTGCTGAAATTTGAGTTACTACCTTGTGTTGGTGTTTTGTTTTGGTTCTTTGGTTTGTGTTCTTGTGCTTGGACGAATTCCTTGCTGCCCTAGCTTCCTTCCACACCCTAACTCACTGCCATCCAAGCCTTCACACATCCAAGGAGGAGTGCCCTAGGCCGCCAAGCAAGGAGATCTTCAATAAGCTTCAAACAGCCCTCTTCTAACCCTAATCCTGATTCCTTTCAATCCATAGTTCCTTTTCTTATTTTTTAATTGCTGTTTTGATTAACCTTGATGCTTGTAGGATCCCCGAGGTGCTTCCCCTCCCCTGAGGAGGCCTTCTTTGCTGTCCGGACCGCCCAGATTCGCCATCAGATTCGAGGAAAACAAGACTTCTTCTTTCAGGCTCGATCAGAGTGCGTGTGAACCCTTCTGCTACTGAATTTCAATCTCTGACTGGTAAGAAACCTTCCCTTCTCTTATTATCTGATTTAATGAAGAAAAGCTATCCTAAACCGGGAGTTTCTCAACTCTCGGGTCCTGGATATTTCTTGCTTTGCATGAGTATGCCTGCGACCTGATAATTCTTTGCACTACTAGTCCTTCTGCTAGCTTTTACTTTATTTTGGGAATCTAGCCTGCAATTAAAATTATAAAAATCATAAAAAAATTTTACTATTTTCCATACATTTTTAGCAGTCTTAGAGTCGTCCCGCATCATGAAGGGTCAAGCAATCTTGGAAAATAAGCTTGTCTATTGAACAGGTTGGGCTCGAGCTTAGGAATTAAAGCTGGCCCAACCTGAATTTTTTTACCCCAAGTTTTCTAACCCTAGGGTTGGTTTGTCGCCATTCACCTAGTTTTCAATTTGCTGCTTTTATCCAATCTTGTGACCCAAATCTCCTCTCCTCTTTGTCTCCTCCCATCTTCTTCTCCTCTCGTAGCCAAAAGCCATGCCCCTCCTGTTCTTCTTCTCCCACAATAGCCCGCGATTCCTGCTCTCCTCCTTCCATTCAACCCTTCTCAATTCTCCAACCAATGCCTCCATCGCCGCCATCAATGACAGCACCGCCATGCCAATCAAACATCAACAACCCTCCCAGCACCTCTACACTGCTGTCAACATTAGTGATAGTTGTTAGTGGCAGACTGGCAGATTGGTGCAATTTATGCACTGACAAAGGGTACTGACTAGTATGCCTTGCAAGGTTAGTAGCCCTTGGCTTTGGACAACACACAATTAGCTTTCAAAGGATTCTTTTGTTTCCCATGAATGGTGGATGGAAAGGACTAAAAGCACAAGGAAGAGATTTAGAGAGTCAGAGTTATGGGGAAATAACCTTGATGAGATTTGTGAGAACTATGGGAGAGAAAATAATAGGATAGTGAACTACCACGGCTAGATACAATAGCATTGTTGAGATTTGTGAGAGAATAGAGGATACGATGGTAAGAACTATGACTATCTAAAGAGCCAAACATGAACCACATACAAAGCTAGTGTATGGTATAGATCTAGCTTGGAGAGGGTGCATGGTTGGTAGAGATCAAAATCATCAAATATTCTTTTCTTTTCACATAAGGAGATGGTGTAGGAAGCAACATGAATTGGAGAGGGACATATAGCAAGAGAAGGTTGAGATGGTTGTGCATAGGGGCCTTCTAGAGATTTTTGTGTAGAAGTGCATGTGAGCATGACAAGTTTCCCATGCCTCCCTACGGTGTGATTGGGGGTGCAAGGCTAAGTGCATATGTATATCCATGAGGGATTTTAGAAGGGACGAGGTGCGCTTGTGCATGCATGACATTTGTCCGATGTGGCATGTTGAAGTAATATACACAGATTTATTAGAAGGGAAAGATTAGGGGGAAATGAGGATGAGAGTAACAAATGCTCAACAAGGTGTAATAATAGGTGCTAGAAATATATGAACTTCTGCATAGATGTGAGGGAGGAAATCAGGAAGAAAATAGGCTAAGAATATGAGCATGCTTTATACAAAAAGAGGAACACATCATGGGATATTTTGGTGCCAACTGTAGATTTATGTGTGTAAGTGTGACATTTCACTGCCTCAGGGAGTTGATTTGCATGGTGTTAGAGGCTAATTGTGAATTCTCTAGAGCTTTATTAGAGATAAATAGGGGCACAAAAAAAAGAAAATGAGAATTATTAAGAATTAGATTGGGGTGATTTAGAACACAGGATATAGAGCTAAGATGTGAAAGCTAAGGTTCTAGCCTTCAAATTGGAACAAGATATTATTCATTATTGGAACTAAAAGGTGTCTATAGCTAGTAGATTATGCGCAATGACACATGCAAGTTGCAAACTAAAAGGAAGATAAACTTGAACAGAAGAAATGTTGTGAATGCACCATGAGTAAGATACTTCAAATCAAAATAGCCATGTGTTAGAGATGAGCTGAAGTTGGGAACCATTGGGTTAAAATACAGAAAGCAGCAAGCAAGTACATACATCAGGTGTGACAAGCAGGTCACAAGAAAAATTCATGCTTGGAGTCAAAGTCTGAAGCTACCAATGTGCAAGATTTGGTCACTTTTTAGCCCAGTGGCCCAATAGGCATATGACCTTTCTCAACAAAGTCAAAGCCACAACCAATGCAAGTCTTAAAGAAGACTAAAGAAGCTACCCTCTTGAACTGAAAAGAGAGTAAGACATGCAAGTAATGATGCAGAAGATGAAGTGTTTTCAACAAGTCATTGTTTGCTCATCCTCCAATACCCAGCTTGAAGATGACAAAATGATTAGTGAAGTAACACCCCTGCGCCAAATGTGGTGATGGCCTGGTGTGCACAACAATTTGTACACCAAAAACATGATTTAAAAGCAAGGTTTGGAAATAAAGGCACATCATCATAAAATAGGGTGGGCGAAGAACACAAACCGAACATCTCATTTGGTTCCGCTATAGATGTCAATGGAAAGTGTTGGTATATCAAAAGTATCACATGATTCAGATTCTGCCCAAAATAAAAGTTTACTTGCTCCCCATTGGTGAGGACAGATTTAATGAGAAGTTTTAGCAATTTCAAATGTTTTTAGTAGTCCTCTTTGGACTCCCAACTCATAGTAAGTTTAATTTTCTTTTATATGGTTACTATTCAGCAAGTTGAGGATGTCATGGAGTATCAGGTAGGAGACAAGTGTCTTAGGAAGCCAGACAATTTGAGAGACTCTTAGAGTTCATTTAGACTAGAAAACATCTATTTCCTAATTCATAAGGGTTCATGCAGACAATGAATTTAGAAGAATTCGAAGTTGTTCTTGCTCAAGGAAAAGAAAGAGAAACTAAAATGTCACTGTTCTGCCCTCATCTATTGTTTCCTTGAGCAAGGTTTTAAATCACGTGGAACAGGGCTGTCCTGGTTTTTTCCTGGAACAGGACGCGTCGGCGTCCCGTCCCAACACTCGGGACAGGGAATGTCCTAAGGTGTACCGATTGGGGCATTGGGATGCTAGTGGGATGTCCTATCCCGATACATGGAATAATATCCCAACCCAGTGTCCCGTGGGATGTCCCGCCGGGACCTGAATCCTTGTCCTTGAGTAACTTTTCTTATCTAAACTAGTGTTTCCTCATTATTCTACAAATCGTTTACTTGCTAGTGTTCTTTCTTGTCTGTTGTTAGTGACTAAGCTCAATCCAAGCATATATGAAATAATTCACAGCCCTCTTTGAACTATTGTAGCCAGTGGAAGATAACCAACAAATCAATTTATAATTTTAACTTTGAATTCACTAATCCATTCAAATCCGCACTCATAGACATGATTTCTTGAAAAAGGGAAAGAACTGTCACAACTACCAGAATTTCAATTTTGGTAAACATTGAACCAACTCCATTAGCATTAAAATCTTTAGAATCACTTTCCTTGGACTCCTACCAATTTTTTTTAATTCTAAGGGCAGGTTCAAGACCCTCTTCCATGCCTTGCAATTGCTATCTATTATCACAAATTGGACAGGAAGTAATTTTGAACCTAAGCTTAGGGTTCCCCATCCCATTACATCCAGTACTACATACATGCTGACTCACCTATTGCTCCTGCATTAATGCAAGTCTAAGCACATGATGATGACATTGCCACGATGGCAAAAAGCATCAAAGAACAGTTTTGTGATAAAGTTGTGACATATATAAAGTGCTTGCACTTCTAACAACTGAAAACTGACAGACCAAAATAACACTTTGACATTTAAAATTTTTTTATTTTCATCTAAAATATGATTCAGATTCATAGTTAATTATTGACTATAACAATGTGATACTGATGTCATCTGACAGTAGACTACTTTCACTAGATCCCATCTTAAATGCTGGGCAAATCCTGTGGAATCAACTTGAGAATAGCTACTCATCCCACTTGTGAAAACATCTCCCATTGATAATTTTCAAATGCATTTAGTCAAAATATGAAATGTCATGCTAAATTGAACATTTTCATGTGTTCATTTGCGAATGTAATTGAAAATTGCTAAAACTATTCAGTACCGGACGCATTTGGCTAGACAATATTGACAAATAAGAATAGTTGTGAAACAATTAAATTGACAAATGTCATTTGCCTTATTGATGGAATATTTACTGAAAATATGGGAAAATAACTATTTAATGGCAATATATTGGTTCTATTATTTGTGGAGACCATACAAACTAAATTCAACATAAGAAATCTTAAAACATACCTGAAGATAAAATCTTTTTAACTCCTCTGTGTCCACAAGGTTGTCTATCCTTTGTGCCATTTGTTTGTCTCCAAGAGTAACCACAGCAAGTGACTACAAAATAAAGAATATTTCACAATCAAAGTAACACCAGTTACCCTATATTTAATGCAAACTTCTGGAGAACTGAGATCACCATAACAGATTTTTAATTACATTTGCAAGCATCTCAATCTAAAAAATCTCCATTTGCATGTGACATGTCCAATTTAGCATTGTATAGAATTGACTTTCTTTTTTGTTCAAGATACACAAGGTTTTAGCGTTCAGCTCAGTGAAGCAAAAGATAAATCACATAAAGTAATCATAGAAAAGAATGTTGTACTAATTAGTGTAAAAGTTGGATATCAACCTAGGGAAAAAACATTCAAGTCCATTTTACAAGGAGATAGAGCTTATGAAATTTATTAAATAGATAATCATTAATATATGCATCAAAGAGAACTGTCTTTCATGTGCATCCTCAATATCTAAACTTGACAACCTTTCCAACAGTATTTCTACTCCTGTAAGACCAAAAATTCTCCAGTTTATGATCTCTCTCACGGGACTTTAAATGATACCTTGAGCCTGTGGAGGAGCATTTGGATAAGGCATCCCAATTTTAAACTTAATAACACACTGAAACTAAAAAGAGGGTAGTGTAGAGGGCTAACCCCCACCCTCCGGATCTCAAGGATCCCTGAGTCAAGCATTGGCTAGGCAGTCACCCGCCATCTCCTAAATGGAGGGCTGCATTCAGGTCCCCCTCGGCCTTTCCGGCCTCTGGCTTCAATAAGGGTCATCTCGCCTTCAGCCATCCAGCTTTGGTATCCCCTACGCCATAGTAGCACCTCAACTCCCTCGTCTTGGTCGACCCTCAACCTTAGATGAAGAGCTCCTTCATCCAGATTGATCCACGGTACTGTCGAAGGCTCACTTCCTCTCTGACAGCATGTCTTGTGGGCAAGGCGCATCCCTCAACCCTATGGACCCTTAGCCTCGATGTGGGAATTCAAGTAGATTACGAACCCTTGAGCCCAAGGGCAAATAGAGCTCTTCGACAGCACCCTTCGAGGCAGCCCAAGGAGGAATCAACCGACTCCCATCCTCATGCACCCTACTAAGCGACCAAGAAGATAAATCCTGTAATCCACAACAAATCCTTGCAATTAAGAGCATGACTAGCCCCAAGTAGTGGTCAATGTTGCTATTAAAGGATAGGGCTAACAACACATAAAAGATAAGGTTTCAATTAATGAGAGGCAGACATTCCAGACAAACGAAATGATCCGCTACCAGATCCATTGACAAGACCTAATGCCCTACCACTTCTCACCAAATCGACTGAGAATTTCTGTATCCCAAAAAAATTCCCGCCTGCCATCTACAAAAAAGGGCTCCCTACGAGCTCCCAAAGTATGCATCACACATACACTCTCTCCCCACCCCACTCTACTTTCTTCCTTCTGTTGCTTACCACCTGACTTGATCGTCGAAGGGTCCTCACTGGAGCAACATCCAGCTAGAGATTTCTTGCAGGTACATCCCACGAGCACCACCTTTCTAACAACCTCTAGTGACCGAGCAGGGAACAGCATCAACAGATTGGCGATAGAAAAAGGGCTACTGCCCATCTTTGGAAAAAATATTGAGCGGAGTCTTCATGCCACCTAAAGGTGTGTCTACTCAACATTCGGGCACCATCGCATCCCGACAAACTAGCCAGCCAGTCGGTAGTCACCCTCCTGAGCAAGGTCCGCTGAACCGGTACCGGGACCCATACCGGTCAGCGGGCGCTACGGTACGGTACGGTTCGTACCATACCGTACCGGCATGTATACCGACATGCTAAATTAAAAAAAAATAATCTTTCTCTCCCCCTCACTGAACCGACCCCGAACCGACCCGAACCGACCCGAACCAGGCCGAACCGAGCCCGAACTGACCCGAACCGGGCGTTCGACCGGTACGGTACGGCACGTATGGAAAAAAAAAATTTAAAATTTTTTTCAATGGTCCGGTGTCTAGACCGTTTTTTGGTGGCGAACCATACCGGCTCTTGGCCGGTACGGTACGGTACGCCCCGTATCGGGCGATACGGGACGGTACCGCGAACCATGCTCCTGAGTTTCAACTTGGCACTACTCAGCCAGAGGGCTAGGCAGGTCCTGACCACCTAGAGCAGCTTTCTCAGTAGATTTAGGCCCTGGCGGCCACGATCTAAGCGATCCAATGGCAGGACCAACCTGCACCGACACCACCACTGCTGAGAATTGGTCTGGCGGTGCCTCATCAAGCTTAAGCGGCACCGAAAATGTTGCAACTAGAACTATGGCAACCATCCCTCCAGCGAAGTCCCAAACGGGAGGGATGTACTCATTAAAGCATGCTTAAAGCACTTAAGCTTCTCCCTCACCTCAATCGGATAAGGGATCGACACCAATCCTATCGCCTCCCCGACCCTCCGAGGCATTCCACGAAGTAGAAGTAGACCGCAAGCTTCAAGAGCCCCATGCATTGATGTGCTAAAAGGTATGGCTCCGAACTAGAGTAGACTTGGTTATAATACTGAATATTGACCCACCTTTTGGAGACCACATCATGTGAGAATAACTACTAAAACATTTTAAGATGCCACAGCTGGAAACTTATAATAGGTCGACCGACCCAATTGATCATTCATAGAGTTTCAAGGCTTTAATGCTCCTTCACGGAGCTACTAATAGAGTTGTGCTAAGCCTTTCCATCTACCCTCAAGAAGGTGGCTAGATACTGGTATTCTGGTTTGAAATCGAATTCTGTGCACTATTTCGACCAGTTAGGTTGATCTTTAGTTGCCCATTTTCTTAGCGACAGGAGACTGCGTCTAGGTTCTAACTCCCTGATCAACATCAAGGAAAGCAAAAATCTTTTAGGATGTATGTGAGCCAGTTTATTGCAGCAGCTCTGGAAGTATAAAATCTGGACCATGCAGTTGCTATAACTGCCATGAAGAATGGAGTACAAAAGTGTCCTTTCCTCTTCCTGCTTAAAAAGAGAGCCCCGGTTGACTTCTTTGAGATGTTAATTGTTAAATGTATGTCCTATAAGCCAAATTGGCATGACACAATGTATTATTTTTAGGACATTTTAATGATTGATTTATTGAAATTAATAAAATGAGCATTTTTCTTTTCCATTCAAATGTGATGTGTTTATGAATCGTCCAAGGAGTTGATGGACTGACACATACTCTCAAGACTTGAGAATATGAGACGTGTCATTATAGATTAACTCCTAAATCAGGATTTTCTGAACCGTGACGAATCGGCCGGTTCGGAACATACTGAACTGGACCGGTGGCCGGCCGGCACGGTTCGGCCATAAAAAACGGCACAGCCCAATTAAAAATCAAAAAAAAAAACTTACCGCACCGAACCGGACCCGAACCAGGTCGAACCGGTCGAAACAGGCCTGAATTGGCTGGTTTGGCTCGGTTCGGGTCGGTACGGCTGAGAGGGGATAGGTGGGGCAATTTTTTTTTGATTTGTCACATGGCTACTATAGCCATGTGACTTTTAGGAGGGGGGCTGCCTTGTTTTCTAAGTGAGGAAGAGGCAGAGAGCTCGTAAGAGCTCTCTGCTGCAGATCCATGGAAGGAAAAATAAAGAAAAAAAAAATTCATCGATCATTTTCAACCCAATTAAACCTGCAAAAGTCGAAGAGGAAGCTAGAATCAAGGAACGTATACCTTTCTTTATCCATATTTTCCTCTTTCATATCGTTATTTTTTGTTAAAATCCATGCAAAATAGAAAATTAAGAAATGCTGTCAAAATTTATTTGTTGGCTATGATTTTAGAGTATGTGATAGATCTAAGATAGATCTATACAATGATACTAAAATCTTAATTTTTTTGTTACGTATATAATTTTTTAAATTAAAAATTAATTTTGAATTAATAAATTAATTAAAAAATAATAATTAGAAAAAAAATTGTATTTATAAATTATTAATTTAGGGCTCGAAAGCTACTCTCACTATAAATTTCATGTCGATTTATTCAAGTTTTGTGCATCTAATGAATAGTGCCCATAGGTCTTAAATTGAAAAAAAATTAACTTTTAATACATTTCTAAAATCTTAAAAAAATATATGTAGCATGTATGATGGAATCCTACATGGATCTAAAATTTAATTTTTTTTTATTTTTTTTTATTTTTTTTTATTTTTTGAATTTTTTAAATTTTTTAAATAAAAAAATAAATTAAATAAATTAAATTTTAAAAATTAGATTAATAAAGTGTTAATTAAAAAACATTATTATTGACCTTATATGTAATTTAAATATTCATGTATGGATCCATCAAGAAGGAAGAAGGGTCCGGAGCGGGACATTGGCTAGTCACAAGGAGAGATGATCTCGGGTTAGCATCACTAGCCGTGTAAATTGTGCAATACTGAAATCAAAGGTAGAGGATAACAAGGTTGAAGCAGCACTTGACTGGTGGCTATTCTGATGTATCTGCATGCCGACAGTGTTCACAGGAGGTCCGTCAGCTGATGAAGAAATATTTTGCTAATTTTAAAGCTGGGAAGGAAAGAGCAACAAAGAAGAAGGCAGAAGTGGACCGCAGAGCCGCAGACTTCTTATTACTCCAAGGAGTCAGAAGGAGCATCTATTCCTTCTGATGAGGAGGCACAGATGGAGACTGCTATTCAGGCGAGCTTGTATGCGCAGAGACAGCAGGAGGAGGCAGCCAGGCATAGACAGCGATTCGGGACATCAGCATTTAAGTCAGGATCGAGATCCGCTTCTACTAGTGCTCCAGAAGAGTCTGAGATACAGTTTAGGAGGACCTCCTCAGTTAGAGAGCCCGTCAGGAGAGGCACCGGTTGTATTGCATCCATGTTGGGAGCATTTGGCAATAGAAGGAAGTCTTCCAGGGACATTCCAGAGGGAGCCACTATCCATGATGTTGATCCACATGCATTTTCCAATAGAGATTCCAAGCAACAGAGGATTGACACAATATTGAAAAAGAATAAGAAGAAGGATATGTGGCGGGCCATCTCCTCCTGGTTTCATTTCAGTCTTATCCCAGCCCATGCAGCAGACAATCCATATTATCGCTGTGCTATTTCATCTATACAAGCTGCTGGTGCAGGTGTAGATCCTCCATCATTGAGGAATATCTATGATCATCTTCTGGACAGCAATAAGGATGAGCTAGAAAGATGGATATCCTCATATCAAGGCAAGTGGCCCGTACATGGATTGACGGTGATGTGTGATGGTTGGACTGATCCTACTAGGCGGAGCATCATCAATTTCTTGACTTATTATGATGGGAAGACATTTTTCCAGAAGTCTATTGATGCTTCAGATCAGATGCACGATGCCAGTTATATCCTCATATTGATAAAGATGATTGATCAGGTGGGAGAGCATAATGTCGTGCAGGTCATCACTGATAATGGACCACAGTACAGGATAGCAGGGCAGATCTTGATGGAGCGACGGCCACATATTTTCTGGACCCCTTGTGCTGCATATTGTATAGACCTCATGTTGATGGATATTGAAAAAATCCGCAGGGTGCAGAAGATTGTTGACCTAAGACAGTCTATCACCAGATTTATATATAACCATATATGGGTCTTATCATTGATGAGAAGCTTTACAGGGAGAAAATATTGAGACCGGGGGTCACACGGTTTGCTACTAATTACATTGCACCTGATAGTCTTCTTGGCAAGAAAGCAGAGCTGCGTCAGATGTTTGTCAGTCAGGACTGACAGCATAGCAAATATGCCAGGGCAAATACTGAGGGAAGCAATGTGAAAAATTTAGTG
The DNA here is from genome assembly GCA_021397845.1 of Areca catechu. Classification (NCBI taxonomy): domain Eukaryota; kingdom Viridiplantae; phylum Streptophyta; class Magnoliopsida; order Arecales; family Arecaceae; genus Areca; species Areca catechu. The sequence continues at coordinate 171,623,776 of CM038051.1, read as the reverse complement.
ACAAGACAGACATTCTGGCAACGGGCTGAGAGGGTAGTGGAGGCTATCAAGCCTCTATGAGAGGTACTTCGTGCCGTGGACTCCGAGAGGTATGCTCAGATGGGCTTCTTATATTTCATGATGCAAAGGGCAAAGGAAAAGATCCAGGAGGCAGATCCATCACATGCATCTGTATATCCGGATCATTGATGGGTGGTGGAGTTATCAAATGAGTTCGGATTTGCATCTAGCAGGTATGTAGTAATTTATGAAGTCCCTAAAAATTAAGTTTCAATTAGATTCATACAAGTATGCTTGACTAATTCTTAAAATATATGTGCAGCTTACTATCTAAATCCGAGATTTCAGTACTCCGTACTGGATATTGCCATGGATGAGGATTTTATGTCTACCCTACGCAATGTTATATATAAGATGGAGCTCGATCCAGATATCACTACTATGTACCTTGAAGAAGTTAGGTTAAAATTATTGAATGATTTTTAAGAGCATTGATTTCAACAAGCTAATAAATTTTTTTTCTGGCAGATGAAATTTTTTAAGGAGGGCACAGATTCATTTGGATCCACTGTAGCGGTCAGAAATAAATCAAAGATGAATCCTAGTATGTACTACTAAGGAGTAAGTCTAATATTACATCAGGATTAAATTTTTTATTTTACCAAATCTAAAATTCTAAATGATGTAATATCTTTTGCAGCTGAATGATGGGTGCATTTTGGTGGATCTGCTAAAAATTTGAAGGTTCTTGCAGTGAAGATCCTCTCCCAGACGATGTCATCCAGTGGATGTGAGCGCAACTAGTCTACATTTGGCCTTATACACTCCAAGCAGAGAAACCGTCTGAAACAGAAATGCCTAAACGATCTTGTGTATGTACGCTATTAATTAAGGTTGAGGCTAAAATGTATTCAGGAAGAAGTAGAATTGAAATATCCCGATCCCACTGCAAGTTCATATGTTGATGAGGATGAAGATCCAATGATTGGTTGGGTCATGGGTCAGCAGCAGCAACCAGAGCTTGATGAGCCAGGATCGCCTCCTCGACCAACCAGTTTTGTAGCTAATGAGGTTGGAATGGATGCTGGACAATGGGCAACAAGTCATATTCCTCACAAGGTCCCAGCAGATACAGCACATCATCCCTCCCCACCATCTGATAGATCCGGAAACAGAGAAAAAGACAGTTGCACCTCCATCGGAGCATTCAGTCCACTCAGATTCAGATACCAGAGATAGTGATGATAGTGCTTCAGATAGTGGAGGATCTAGTGATCAGGGAAGGGGAGGACAGAAGTCGCAGCCACCTATTCATATTCGATTCACTAGGGAGTGGCATTTTAGCCATGCCATACAGGATACAGATCATGGATTACCATTTGATAGACCCCGTGGTGATACAATTCCATATAGACGACGGGCTCCGCATGGTCGTTCGGGACACGATACAGCTGCAGCTCTTGCACGTGAAGTAAGATCCATGGATGTATCTGGATCATCAAAATATTCAGGACCCTCTTATCCACAGCTACCGGCAACTTCTGGTCCATATGATCTATATGGTGCATCTAAGACATCAGCATCCAGTGGTTATTATCCCATGCAGCCTGGAACATCTTATGGATCTGATTTTGTTGCTGGTATAATTGGATGGGCCCCTACACTGCCATATCATCGGTCTCTGGACAACTCTCAGAGTCGGGACATCAGAGAGGGATCTGCGATTAGTTATGATCCATCACGCATACCTCCTGGGATGAGCTTAGAGGAGTATCATGCTGCCTGGCAGGAGAAACATGCCGAATTTTCTACAGAGTACATACATGATCCCGATATTTATGGACATCGTCACTCTATCCGATTCTAGACATTGGTATGTAATTATATGTCTATGATACATTTTACTTTCATTAATTACTGATAATCTTAGTTTAATTATCATTTTTTATTTTATTTCAATTAAAAATAGTCCTAAATATTAGTATTTAGTTCTAAACCCTAAACCGGTACGCCATCCTAAATCCTAAATCCTAAACCCTAGGGCCTAAACCCTAAACCTAAACCCTAAACACTAAATTCTCCCTGAACCCTAAACCCTAAATCCTTAAAAAATAAAATAAAAACCTTAAAATTACAAAAAACATCAAAAAAAATCAAAAAAAAAAATTTGGATGTACCAGTTTGAACCGGTACGCCACGCCGTACCGTGTCAGCACGGTATGGTACGCACCGTACCGGTACCGGCCGGCCACTGGTATGGCTCCCGGTACCAGTACCGGGAACCTTGTCCTAAATGCTCCTAATCGTTGGATCATCACAGGGACAGTGATTGATCCATCAAGATCGATGCACGAATCGCTTTCCCTTCAGGATCTACAGTGTAGGGATACTAGAGTGAGAGTGCAAATGATTATTAAAGAACAGTAGTACTAAGCATGACCAAGAACGAGAAGTCACTTGGACGTCTACTCACTTATTAGTGACTATCTCGATGCTATAGTTGTGTGAATAGTTCTTTGACCTACGGTGCCTCAACTGCTCGTAGTGGGATTGTCATAGTTTTCGGATTAACGATCTTTGTTGGGTTGAGTTGGAATTGTTTGTCCATCAGAAGGAATTTCGATGATATTATAATAGAGATCATGGTATATCTCACTTCCCGACAGAATAGAACATGAACAGACATACAAAAAAGGCTTGACCTAATCAAAGCTTAGATCATAACCAAATTATCAATTGAATTAATGATTTGAGTCAATATGTATGGGTTATATATTTATTAACCGCTAATTATTAGCATAGGAGACTTAATTACAAATATTGCAATGCAATTGGCTTAATTAAATTATGGATCAAGTCCTAATTAATTTAAATCAGATTTAATTTAACTAAACTTTACCTAATGTGAAGCTAATTGGGTTCAATTATCCAAGTGAGACCTGGATTCAATCCTAATTGGATTAGGATTTTGAAATTAGTTCGAATTGGATTCGAATCAAATTCGAATTAAACCAATTTCAAATCCAATTGGTTAGGAGGCCAAAGTCCACCCTCACTAGGACTCTCTCACTCAAAATTGTTGATAATTAAGAACAAGGACATTGAAAATTATGCCCCATTCTTGGCATGCACAATTTTCAGAGAGAGGGCATGCCAAGAGTTGGCATCCCTCCTCTCCAAGTCTCTCGCTTGTTGGGATAAAACCAATCCTAACTTGAATTCTAATTTGAATTAGAATCAATTAGGATTGATTTTATCTAATCTATGGTCGTTGGGAGTTTGTTTTGGGCAACAAATTAAAAGAAGGGAGTAAGGTGGCTGGCTATAGGATTTTTCATCAAAGAAAAATTTCTCCATGCCATCTCTTTTCTTGCACTCAATTTTCCTTCCTTCTCCATGCCCTACTTGCTCCACAGATCTGAGAGAAAGTTTAGAGAAAGGAAGAAACGAAGGTCATTTCTTCTTTTCTTGGCATCCAAGTCCACCTTCCTTGAATCAGTGCAAAAAGGTTCGCGCTGCAGGCTTCTTCGAGTTCTTGAAGAAGGATCCAAATCAAAGCCAGGAAGCAAGGCCCGCAAGAAGCTAGCACTCCAAGAGCTTTGGAGTTTCAATTAGTGACCTACTCTATTAGATATCAATAGCAGCCGGGTACATGCACGGCACCGACAGAAATCCTGGGAATCCGCAGGATCCGATCCGTGAAAAAAGGAAAAGTGCTTAAGGCAAGTGTTCGATCTTCTTTCCTTGTACTTTCTGATTTCAGATTTGATTCATAAAGTTGATGTCAACATATTAGAATGATCCGTAGGTGATTTAAGATTGATCTGCATGCTAGATTAGAAAAATATTTTCTAATATACCTAAAGTAACCTGAAAATTCTGTATGCCTAATCACCTAGAAACCTAACAGTTGTATCAAAGCCACGATTTCTAACTTGCATGAAATGGATTCAGATCTGAAAATTAAATTGATTAAAATCAATCTTGTGCTAAAATAAGGTTGTCCTAGTACAAGGTTAACCCCTATATTGTAAAGGTTGTCTTAATACAAGATTGATCGATTTTGAAAACGATTTTCAAAATGAATAAATCAATAACTTAAGATCTGAAATTTTGATATATGTGATATATCTTCTTCATTATTAGATCTGAAATTAAGATAATTAGGATTTTCATCGGACTGACATAAGATTGTCCAGGCATAAGGTTTATCCCTTATGTTGCAAAGGTTGTCCTAGTATGATACGAACCGGTTTTTGAAAAGTGTTTTCAAAATGTTTTAAACTTTTAATCATTGTTTTAGTTCTAATTTTGCATGTATGAGATATGTGCCATGTTAGTTTTAGATCTGAAAATTATATATGTGAAATATTATAGTTAGTTTTTAGATCCAAAACATCATATATGTGATATATGATATTAGATTTAGATTTGAAAAATGTTTTGAGATCATAAAGACATAAACTATTAGTTCAAGCACTTAAACATGATCTAATAAATATTTTTAAGATCTAAGTTTTAAGTTTATGCATAAGGATATGGGTAGAACAATTAGATCTAGTGATTGGACTACAATTAGGGTTTTTGATTAAAATGGGTTAAAACCCTTATCGATTTTGAGCAGTTGATTGAATCTGATCAATAGTTGATTAGGATTATGTCAAAGGAGCTCAAGATCAAGTTTAGTTGTAGTTGGTCACATTGATTCACATTTGATGTGAATTAACTCAAGACCTAATTTGGCTTAGTAGATCAAGCCCGAGTCACTAAGTCGACCTATTCAATTCTAATTGACCAATTGGTAACTAAGCCAAATCTCAACCGGTGATTTTTAATTGAGACCATGCTTACTTGGCCAATTCGATTAATATCTAAGGCAACCATTGGGTTGTCTCCCATCAATCTCACTTACTTGGTCAACTTGATCAATTAAGTTTTGAATAAGGTTGCTTAGTGATTCATGTTTACCCATGCCGACTAGGTTTATCAGATATGAGATTGTACTGACCTAAACCTAAACCTGGTTAGTCAAACATGAGATTGTGCTGATTAATTTAGATGAGACCTGAATCCAAATCTCTCCATATATTAAGTCTTAGATCTTTCACCATTGTAAGAGTACAGGCATCCTACTAGTATTGATTGTTCTCGGCTGGTTATAGTGGTTCAGTTGCACCGGGAAGATGCAACAATCCTATTAACATAAAATGTTGCTGGGTAATGATAGGATTGGGCTCAATAACCAGGCACGATAAGGGACCCAAAGATGGCTTATGCATTAATGGTAGGTCTGGCTTAACTAAGGATTGGACCAATAATCGAGCACAGTAAGGCAACATGACTTAAAGACCAAGTAGCTGCAACATACTTAAGAAGCATTGGATAAGAGTTTTCACTTATCGGTATATCGTATCACCAATATCTGTCAGGTGAGATGCATGCATATTGGTGGGTCCGTAGTGCCCACTAAAAATCTTAGTCGTATAGGGATTCTACATCTCCATATAGAGTATGAGAGATCCATGAAAATAACGGTAAAAATAACGTGTATTTTGTTTCTTAAAATCCATAGAACAAATTTAAAATTGAATACAAATATCTAACTTGAATCTCCACTCCCACAGTAAACCATGTCAGCCTCCAACCCATTAGCCCACATTCTAGAATCCAATCAACTGACTGGCCTTAACTACAAAGACCGGTTTAGAAATCTCAAGATAGTCTTGAGTTTGGAGTTGGACTATGTGCTAGACCACGGCCCCCTATTTTACCTAACCATTCAAGTGCTCGTCAATCAGCAGCTCAAGAGAAATGGATGGAGGATGACAGCAAGGTGAAGTATTACATACTTGCTTCTATGTCAAATGAGTTACAGAACTAGCATGAGGACATGCCTACTGCTAGGGCTATGATTACTCACCTGCAAGACTTGTATGGTAAGCAGAGCTACATTGCACATTTTGAAATCTCAAAAAGATTTTTTAATACTAAAATGAGCGAAGGGTAGTCAATCCATGATCATTGTTAAACAATGATCAAGGACATTGAATAGCTTGAGAAGCTGGGCATTCTTATTCATAGGGAACTACAAGTTGATTTTATCCTCTAGTCCCTTACTAGTTCATTTGCTTAGTTTGTAATGAATTATAAATATAGATAAATTGAACTACACTTTACCTGAGTTGATGAATATGTTAAGTAATAAGGGAACCTCGAAGAGTTCAAGGAGCACTGTTCTAGTTGCAGAGTAGGCATCTTCCTCCAAAAAAAAAGTCTACTTGGAAGAAGAAGCCTGCAAAGAAGTAGAAGAAAGAAAACAAGCCAAAGATAAAGGACACTCCAAAGAAGGCTGCTACTAGCAAAGGAAAGTGTTTCCACTGCAACATAGATGGACATTAGAAAAGAAATTGTCCACTAATTTTAGAGAGCCTGAAGAAACAAAAGACGGATGTATCTTTGAAAGTTATGTTCAGTTTGCTTGTTATTGAATCTAATCTTACAGTTTTCTCAAGCATTTAAGGTTGTCCCTTTGTTTTTTGCAAAGCCCATGATGAGATGTCTTCTCAGGCATCAAGCCCAAGTAATGGCACCGCCCTCATCCCACTATGCCTCGACTGAAGTATCCCTCGGTCAGCTTAATGAAAAGGCCGAAGGAAGATCCCCACAACGAGACACACTAACACTGAGAAGCCAAAGGCAAACCCACCGAACTTGGAATGGGTTGGGGTTTAAAACTAGCATCGGATTTTTGGTCCCTTGAGACCATCCCGAAGCACATGACACATTGAAAGAAGCAAAAAAATTTATTCATTTATTATTTGCTGAACCATGCAAATACAAAACAAAAAAAAAATGTGGATCATGGTAATTACAACCCAACAAACATGTAAATGTTGTCAACCTCCTCGCCCTCAACCTTGACTAATCTAGACGATTGCCAAGGTGTGTGAGATTGCTAGAACAAGGATCTAAAACAACCTCGCCTCAGCCGACAGAAAGATCTGCACCACCAAAGTTCAGCATTTATTAAACCTGATCTTAGGGTTTGCCAAACGAGACCAAACCACCTGATTCGGCCTGTACCATACTATATCAATACTAAACCGGGACAGTTCGGCTACAAAAATGGTTCGGATCATCTTCAGTCAAAATCAAGATCTCAGCGAGGAATCTACAATGAGTTATGATCCAGCATGCAGACCTCTTGGGATGATCGTAAAAGATTACAATGATGCTTGGCTAGAGGGATGGATTGATCTTCCTACTAAGTATATCAATTATCCTGACATTTATGAACATCGACACTCGACCAAATTCTATATATCGTTATGTAACTATGTGTTGATTATTTATTTATAAATTTTGAGCATTTTAAGATTCAATAATACCTAATCCATGCATTGATAATTTAAAAATTAAAAATGTAGTAAGTCAAATTCATGTTACATGTGAATAAGAGTGTATTGAAGTGATACAAATATCAATTAGCATCAACAAATATCTATTTAGATCTAAAAATATTCAATAAACCCAAAAAAATGATTTGAAATCACAAGACAAATAAAAAAAAAATTTGGGAGCTAGTATATATCATGTCGATACAATACCGAATCAGTATCATACCATACCAGTTAGTGACCGGTACAGGTCCTGATACTAGTTCAGCGAACTAGGCCAGTCTCATAAACCATCCTCTCCACACACCAACATCGAGTATCCACTTGACTCAATCGTGCCTTGGACAGTGATAGTTTGTTTTACAGCATCTTAACCTCTTACCCATGCCTGTCAACCTCGTCCTTTAGGCCTTCGATGGACCTCTCAGCAATCCTAAGTTTGCCCTTCAAAACCACCATTTCTTGTATCTTTTTGGCACAGATCCTTTGAACTAAAGCCCTCTCAATCTTCATCCACACTCGTTCTTCCTCGAGTGCTTGGCAGAGAAACTAGAGCTCAGCTAGAGCCTCATCTCGAACCATTGCACTTCACCGATTCTCTCCTGCTCCCAACTTGAGGACCTTTAATAATATATTTTGCACGAGCCTACTAAAGTTCATCCCAGAGCCACTTGTTCTTTTCTCTTGCTGATCGAAGCTTATCCCACAGGCAGCTAATTCGGGTGTGGAAATTCTTCTTCAAGTATGCAACCATGATGCAGAAGTTTTCCTTCAGGTTCATGATCTCCATCTGCACTTCCTCAGCATCTTTAATCTCCTAGAGCTTCAGTCATTCGTTTGCGCATTGACACAAGCCACTCTACGACATGTTTGAGTTCTTTGTTCGAGCATATGACCTCTTTAAGTACGGTGCTAGCATGGCTCTTTGCCTGTTCGAATGCCCGTTTTCCTTCCAATGCTCGTTCTTCAACCTCAAACCAGCATTTCAATGGAAGCAGCATTTTCTTCAATCACCGCCACCTTCTCCACAACCTCGGCCTACTCCATGAAAAAGTTGTGATGTTGCCCCATCTGCATGACAGATCATAGTCAGCAGGACATCGGCACAACATACTTAAAGAAATGCACCATCATACATGAACAACCGATTCGAAGGCCACGCATCTATAGGACTCAGGGTTGGCCTCTCACATCTTCAAAGTATCAGCAAGCAAGAGAAGAGACTACCAAATCCTCAACCGTTTTGGGATCCTTGGCAAGGCCCAAAGTTGGCAACTTTGGAGCGTACACCTTCGATTCTTGTTGCTTCGATGGCAATCCCACTTGTTGATTAAGCACCGACTCGAATGGGGCGCCCAACCTCCAAAGCTTCTAAGAAGCCCTCCGAAGCTCCCTCAATTCAATTGGGTCCATCTTTGCTATACCCAAAAGCCCCAGATAAATGTTAACTCCGATATTGGGGACCAGCTAGACACTTGCCAAAAATTGCCTTGGTCACCGGAAATCACCTCTTAGTGGCATAAAGTCTCTCCCACCAAAGCCAAAATAGTGCCAAAAGAGGGGTGCCTTGAGCTCCCTATTTAACAAGAAGGCTAGTCATAATTCTCCCCTTATCTCAAGAAGCATCATAAATGCGATAGATGGAACTTTTTTGCCTCCCAACCCATTATATGCCTTTTAAAAAATGCAATAACTCCTGCCTAAACTCGGAATCCCTCAAACGTACAACACAGTCTACTCAACACGAGATGCTTTGCACTCAAGCTAAGGAGTGGGGGCAAATGATGTGAAGAGCTAACACCTGTTTAGTGTTAGCTCAAGCGATCACCCACCATCTCCTAGACGAAGCAGGGCCGCATTCAGGTCTCTCTCAGCGTTTCTGGTCCCTAGCTTTAATAAAGGTCCATCTCACCTTTGGCCATCCAACTCCGGTATCCCCTACATCATAGTAGCACCTCGACTCCCTCGTCCTGGTTGACCCTTGGCCCAGGATGAAGAGCTCCATCCAGATTGACCCACGATAACATCATCCAGATTGACCCACGATAACATCAAAGGCTCACCTCCACTCCAACAACATATCCTGTGGGAAAGGCAGAATTGTACCTCGCATCCCTCGATCCTATGGAGTATGGACCCTCAGCCTCAATATAGGAATTTAAGCCGATCCTTAACCCCTTGAGCCCAACGGCAAATAAAGCTCTCCAGCAATGCCCTTCAAGGCAATCCAAGAAGGATTCAATTGATGCTCATCCCCATATGCCCTACTGTGCAATCAGGGAGACATCCCATAATCCATAGCAAATCCTTGTAATTAAGAAAAGCATGACTAGCCCCAGGTAGCAGTCGACGTCACTATTAAAGAACATGGCAGGCAACACATAAAAGACAAGGTTTCAATTAATAAAAGACAAACATTCCATACAAATGGAATGATTTGCTACCAGATCCACTGGCAGGACTTGATGCCCTATCACTTCTCACCAAACCCGCTGAGAATTTCTGTATCCCAAAAATGCCCCTGCCTCTCATCTATATAAAAAGGCTCCCTAGGAGCTCCCAAGGTATGCAACACAGGTACATTCTCTCCCCTCTCTGCTCTCTTTCTTCCATTTATTGCCTGCCACCTGACTTAATCGTCAAAGGACCTTTGCCGAAGCAACCTTCGGCTAGGACTTCCTTGCAAGTACATCCCATGAGCATCACCTCTCCAACGATCTCTGGCGACCGAGCAAGGTGCAGCTCAACAAGGGGTTCTACGATCAGTTGCTAAAATGATAATATGGTTATGTAGCAGCTACATTCAACAGCTGAGGCAATGTAGGTTGAGTCAAATTCATATACATTGGATACTTGACCTAAGTTTCTTGAAACAAGAACATGCAAAGTACTATTTATATCGATCCATTAGAGAAAGTTTTCATAGTACAAAGTGGTAAAAAACATTTCAATATACAAAATGCCTCCAAAGTTAGCATGTTTTGCTAGCAGATACATAAAAAATACATATTTATGTTATAGTAGATGTACTATTCTGGAAGAATGTAGAAAATGCATGGGAGGAATGCAACCATGCAAGAAAGATTTGTGGACATTTGCCAACTAAATAACAGATATTGCTAGTTGAGGGCACAAGTAATGAAGTGGTCATAAATGTAAGTACTTTCCACCAAGGTTTTAAATTCCGTGGGATAGGGCTGTCCCGGTTTTTTTCTGGAACGAGCACATCGGCGTCCTGCCCCGTCCCGACGCTCGGGACAGGGGATGTCCCAAGGTGTCCCAATTGGGACACTGGGATGCTAGTGGGATGTCCTATCCTGACACATGAGATAATACCCCATCCCAGTGTCCCGTGGGATGTCTCACCGGGACCTGAATCCTTGCTTTCCACAGAAACCACCATATATAATTTGCATTCCTTTACGGAAAAAAATGATAGGATAAGGTAAATCTATCATGTATAGCAAAGTATGCTATCTCGATATCGAGCCCCATACCGGTGCCATCCTATTATTGTGTTCATGGTTCGCGGTACCGTCCCGTACCGCCCGGTACGGGGCATAACATACCGTACTAGCCAAGAGCCGGTACGGTTCGCCACCAAAAAACGGTCCGGACACCAGACCATTGAAAAAAAATTAAAAAAAAAAATTTCCACACCGGTATGGTACCGTACCGGTACGAACCGCCAGGTTCAGGTCGGTTCGTGCTCGGTTCAGCCCGGTTCGGGTCGGTTCAATGAGAGGGGGGGAGAAAGATTGTTTTTTTTTTTAATTTGGCATGTCGATACACATGCCGGTACGGTACGATACGGATCGTACCGTACCGCTCGCCAACCGGTATGGGTCCCGGTACCAGTTCAGCGGACCTTGATTGTGTTGGTATGCCCGGTATGAGGGCCGATTCAGCATATCAAGTGTTGGTATGCCCCCCACACAACATACCGGTATCAAACCAGTACAGTACAATACACCTTGTACCACCCGGTTTAGAACAGTATGGCTTATATTGGGGCATAAGTAGACAATATGGAGCAATAAAAAGTTCAAACGGTTAGCATATAGCTAATTGATGAAAAGTATGGAAAAATACAGCACAGTAAGAAGATTTATACTAGCATATTGCTTGACAAGAACATGTATTATCTCTAATTGTTTCAGGAATCTGATGACATTTCAACAAAGAAGCTTTATACTCAACACTAAAAAGCTCCTCAAGAAATAGAAATCTTAAAATTAGTTATTCTGGATAACATGCTTCAATAAAAATCATAGAGTTCATAAGACATTTTAGATAAAAATAAAGGAAACAAAAGAAAATAAAACCAAGAACTACATATTGTTACAACTTGGCCTGACTTCGTGTTAACTAACCAGCAGATTCCCCTTTGAACGATAAATTTGAACATAAGTTTTCCTTTCATTGATACCATCAGTTAAATTACATAATTAATAAACTTAAAACTTAATGTTTCGATTGGAAAAATGCAAATAACAAGAAAGATAAGTTTAAAAAATAAGTATGAACTATGAAAAGCAGTGAATTTCCTCTATTTGGTAATGCTAAAAATTTAAATTACCTCACCTGTGTTTCTCCACGTGTGAAAAGTGCACTCCCATGTGCTCTAGGAAGAAATCCACATTGTGAGTTAATTGGACGAATCTCTAGAGGGTTTCGTCCATCACTTCGTTTTCCACCCTGAAATGGAACATGTGCAAATACAACAATGTTACTAGAATATTAACATGCAGCTAGGATGTAATTTATTGATGTTTAGCCTACTATCGTAGGCTGAATTACATATTCCAATATTTATGGATTGATGGTGCCAGCTATCAAGGAACACAAAAAGTTGACTCGATGTTATTAGAATATTAACATGCAGCTAGTATGTATTAAGTCCTCACTTTTAAACCTTTTTTGTCTACAAGCAGGGATCAAATGAACCAAAGACAACAAATAAAAAGCTAAATTCAAACATAACAAACTCCAGCCACATCAGCAAAATTATTAAATCACTTTTAAACCCTTTGTGTATCATGACTGCACCCTACATCGGTGAGACACAAAACACATGGTGGTTAAAACAGAAGTTTACAACCAGTATCAAATTCTAAGTATCAGTATAGAACCAGTAATTCTCAGCAGATTAACATATAGATGCATTATCAAGAGGCGAATCTCTGCATCAATATACTAACTTAAAGAAAGTGTGGCATGTCTCTACAAAAGTTTGTGGACTGACAATTGTGCTGGTCAATGGTGCAAAACATATACAAACCAGCCTGCTACAGTCAAGCTCCAGACTAGCACTGAAAAGATATGCTAAAACGGCCATTGCATACCTCCACAATACGCTTGCGCAGAAATTTCGATGTTACTTCCTTGAAGACCAACTTTACATCAACTTCAGAGAATAACTACACAAGAACAAAGCCACATATGTCAGACATATAGTCAACTATATAATACTTCAGAGTTCAGACCAATGAAAGTGTATTATAAGACTAAAGTCCATGAGTACAAGTCCATAATCTGGTAGCTTAGAAATAACAATGAAGCAAAGGCAGGGATTGAAAGACTATGAATTGCCCATCTCTAACTCATGAAGGATGGTATAGTGACTTCTCTCCATTAGAAAACAAGATCATAAGAAACTAAGGCAAAGAAATTCTCAGAATCTTTTAATATTAACTACATGGGTACCATTGATAGCCGCAATGAATTAAAACATCAGAGTTTTCAGCGCCAAAGAAAAAAGTCATGAAGAATAAGGCACAATAATGATTTCATTTAACTCAAAAAGACAATTTACATCTAGGATACAAATGCATGGAAACAGCAAAACTAGATGTAACTAAGCAAAGCTAGTCAGACATCGAAACAAGGCAGATCAGATCTAGCTTGATGTTAGATATCTAGGTGATAGGCATGCTGAAAAAATCTGATTACTCAAATCATTCAGCGGAAGCAATATATGAAAACTATTTTCATATCAAGTATGCAGATCAAATCTAAATATCACCTACAAATCTATCCAACATGCTGAAATCAACATTAATAAGCAGATCTTAAATTAGAAAATTTAGATAAGGAAGATCAAACTTACATGATGCGCAATCCTTCTTGCTCAATCGAGTTGGATCCAACGGATTCCTGAGGTTTCTGTTGGAGCCGCGCATGTGCCCGACCTTTGCTGGCATCCATATGGAGCGGGTCACTGATTGAAACTCCAAGGCCCACAGAGTGCTAGCTCCTTGCAAACCTCACTTCTCGGCTTTGGTATCTATATGGAACGGGTTGCTGATAGAAACTCCAAGGCTCCCGGAATGCTAGCTTCTTACAGACCTCGCTTCTCAGCTTAGATCTAGACCCTTCTTCTAGAACTAGAAGAAGTAGCTTTTATGCGAACCCTTCGTGCAGATTAAAGGGAATAGGGATTAATGAAACCAAGAGGAAGAAACCTTTTCTTCCTCTTTTAGATCTCTCTCTAAAATCTCTCCTTGCTGTTTGGCCGTGGAAATAAAATAGACTAGGAAGGGTAGTGAGAAGAGAATAGCGCTAAACAAACTTCTGCGATAAGAAATCAGTCAGCCCCTCTCCACTTTGTCGCACAAACCAACTCCCAATGCCCCAAATCTTGATAAAACCAATTCTAAACCAACTTCATTCAAATTAAAAACATAGGACAGGTCTTATCAAGAGAGGAGAGAGACTATCAGAGAGGAGCACCAACACTTGGCACGCCCTCTTTGAAAAATGCGCATGCCAAGAAGGGGGGCGCAATTTTCAGCGCCCCTCTTCTTAATTGCCGATGAGTTTAAGTGAGAGTCCCAGTAAGGATGGACTCTAGCCTCCCATCAAATTGGGTTCGAAATTGGGCCCCTCTTCTTGATTGCCAATGAGTTTAAGTGAGAGAGTCCCAGTAAGGGTGGACTCTAGCCTCCCATCCAATTCGGTTCGAAATTTATTCAATTTGGATCCGATTCAAACCCAATTAGAACTAATTTTCAAAAGAATGTCTATCCTAATCTAACTAGGATCGAATCTAGGGTCCGCCGTACCGGCCGGTTTCGTCCGTACCGAACCAGACCGACGACCAACCGGCATGGTTCGGTGCTAAAAACCGATTCTCCAGTTTGGAAAATAAAAAAAATTGAACTGGTCCCAAACCAGTCCGAACCGTGCCAAACCGATCAGTTCGGCCGGTTTGGGACCGATTCGGACCAGTTCGAAGCAGTTTCTTTTTTCTTTTGGTTACTGTGCACTTATGGGGGGTTTATAAATGACCTGAGAGCTCTCTAACAGCCAAAGAGCTCTCTATTGGAAGGAAAAACTTCAACGAAGGCTGTAGAGGCTATTTTTTCCCGATTTCAAGCCAATCAAGTACCAAATTAGCAAGAAAAAGGTGGATTCAAGGTATATATAGCTTCCCTTCTCTCTTTTTCCTCTCCCCTCTTTTTTAAAAAAAATCATGAAAAATGAAAAAAAATAAGGAAAAATGCTATTAATTTTTTTTTGGCATGATTTTAGAGTATGTTGCAGATCTATGAAAGATCTACACAATGATGCTTAAAAATTAATTTTTTATTAAGTATATAATTTTTTTTAAAATTAATATTTTATTTTTGAGTTAAAAAAATATTTAAAAAAATAATTAATTAAAAAAACTGTAATTATAGATTATTGTTATAGGGCTTATAAGCTACTCTCACTATAAATTTCGTATCGATTTATCCAAATTTTGATGCATCTTATAAATAGTACTTTAGATCTAATATTGAAGAAAAATTGGCATTTCATGCATTTCTAGTATCTTAAAAAAATATATGTAGCATTTATGATAGAATCCTACATCAATCCAAAATCAAATTATTTTTTTATAATATTTTAATTTTTCATATTTTTTAAATATAAAATATAAATATATTTATATAAAAAATTAAATTAACAAAGTACTAATTAATATACGTAATTATTGAGCTTATGTGCCTTTTAAATATTTAGGAATAGATCCATTTAGAAGGAAGAAAGATCCGAAGCATGACATTGATTGGTTGCATGGAGCAATACTCTCGGATCGGCATCACTGGAGGCGTAAATAGTGCAATATAGAATTCAAAGATGGTAGGATAACGAGATTGAAACAATACTTGGCTGACTGCTATTCTGATGTATCTATCTGCATGCCGATAGTGTTCACAGGAAGTCCGTCAATTGATGAAAAAGTATTTAGCTGATTTCAGAGCAAGAAAAGAAAAAACATCAAAAAAGAAGGTAGAGCTGGGATGAAGGCGATGACGACGATCGATGATGGTGACTCGGGGTGGATGGCCAGATTTCAGCATGGAATGGGGGTAGCAACTTGGTCCGGTGAGGAGCGGTGACGAGGCAGCGACTCCAGCTAAGGGGCGAACTGTAGGGACGGAGAATGGGAGTCTCGAACCGATGAAGGGGATGGCGACTCAAATGGCTTGGTCCGGATTTTCCGGTGGTGAGGAGGTTCCCAGCGACGAGAACATCTCCGGCAGCTTCTCCGTTGAGAACGTGGTTCAAGATCGTCGGTGGTTCACGGAATGAGCTCGTGGTCGGTAGTCATAGCAACCATCGACCATTATGGCTCCTATGAACCTAACAGTCGATCTATGATTGACCGGCTACTTTAATTCCCATGCAATTTCTTAAAAAAATTCAAATTTTAATTTTGGGGCCATCTGAACTCCGATTTTAGTGTCATTTGCACCGTTAGATCCCAAAAATCGGACTCTTCACATTGGCGAGGTTCTTTCCTTAAAACAATGTATAAAAGTATCAATTTTAATTAAATAAAATCAATTTGATCTATAAATTAATGCACTTATGGCTAATATTTATGCACTTATCAACATGCCCTTCCTAACAAAGATTCCAAGCAACAAAGGATTGATAGCATGCTGAAAAAGGATAAGAAGGATATGTGGCGGGCCATCAAATCATGATTTTGTTTTAGTCATATTCAAGCGCAAGCAGCAGACAATCCATATTATCATGGTTCGCGATATCGTCCGGTACGAGGTGTACCGTACCGTACCAATCAAGAGCCAGTACGGTTTGCTACTAAAAAACGGTCCGGACACCGGACCGTTGAAAAAAAATTTAAAAAAAAATTCCCATACCGGTACAGTACTGTACCGTACCGGTACGAACTGCCCGGTTCGGGCTCGGTTCTGCCCGATTCGGGTCGGTTCGTGGTCGGTTCAATGAGGGGGGGGAAGATTGTCTTTTTTTTTAATTTGGCATATCGGTACACATGCCGGTACGGTACGGACCGTACTGTACCATACCGCCCGCTGACTGGTACGGGTCCCGGTATCGGTTCAACGGACCTTGCATATTATCGCTCTGTTGTTGTATCTATATAGGCTGTTAGTGCAGGTATAGATCCTCTAAAATCGAGAGATATTTATGATCAGCTTTTAGACAGTAATAAGGAGACTAAAAAATTGGATTGCCTCCTATTAAAGTGGCCTGTGTATGGATTGACAGTGATGTGTGATGATTGGACTAATCCTACTAGACGGAGCATCATCAACTTATTAACTTACTAAGACAGAAAAACTTTTTTTCATAAATCTATTGATGCTTCAAATTATGTGCACGATAGTAGTTATATCCTCAGATTGATAGAGATGATTAATCAAGTGGGAGAGCAGAATGTTATGCAGGTCATCACAGATAATTAACCACAGTACAAGACCGCAGGGTAGCTCTTGATGCAGCAGCAATCGCATATTTACTAGATCCCTTATGCTACACATTGTATTGACCTTATATTGATGGATATTGAAAAAATCCGTAGGATGCAGAAGATAGTTTAGTTAGTACAGACTTACTAGATTCATCTATAACCATACATCGATCTTATCATTGATGACAAGCTTTACTAGGAGAGAAATATTGAGACCAGGAATCATACGGCTTGCTACAAATTATATAATACTTGATAGTCTTCTTGACAAAAAAGTAGAGCTGCGTTAGATGTTTGTCAGTCAAGAGTGACAGCAAAGCAAATATGCTAGGGCAAATACTGAGAAGAGCGATGTGAAGAATTTAGTAATGAGACAGACATTCTAGTAGCAGACCGAGAAAATAGTGAAGGCTATCAAGCCTCTATATGAGATGCTTCGGGCCAAGGACTGAGAGATATGCTCAGATGGGCTTCTTGTATTACATGATGCAAAGGACAAAAAAAAAAGATCTAAGAGACAGATCTAGTACATGCTATTGAGTACATCTGGATCATTGATGGATGATGGAGTTATCAAATGAGTTCATATTTGTATCAAGCAGGTACGTAGTAAATCATGAATTCTAAAATTTTAAATTAAATTATATTTGTACAAGTACATTTGACTAATTCTTAAAACATATGTGCAGCTTACTATTTGAATCCGAGATTCCAATACTCCATGCCAGACATTGCCATAGATGTCTGACTTACGCACTATTATATACAAGATGGAGAATAATTTAAATGTCGTAACTATGTGCCTAGAAGAAGTTAAGTTGAAATTATTGAGTGATTTTTATTAATACTAATTTCAACAAGTAGTACATGGTAACAATACTTTCTTTTCTAAATAAATTTTTTTTAGAAAGAGCACAGATTCTTTTGGATCCACTGTAACTATTAGAAGTAAATCAAAGATGAATCCTAGTAAATACTACTAAGTACTAAATCTAATATTAAATTCAGATTGATTTTTGAATTTCGCTAAATCTAAAATTCTAAATGATTTAATATCTTTTGCAGCTAAATAATGGGTGCATTTTGGTGAATCCACAAAATATTTAATAGCTCTTGCTATCAAGATCAAAATCCCCGGTATCGGTACCAGGACCCACACCGGTGGCCAACCATATGATACGGTATCGATACCGTATCGTACCAACACGCGGTATGGCGAGGCAGGCCGGTATGAACCGTATACCAAAATTTTTTTTTGTTTTTTGAATTTTGGTTGATAGATTTTGGGTTTTTAAGATTTTTATTTTATTTTTTTAGGGTTTAGGGTTTAAAATTTAGTGTTTAGGACCTTTAGGATTTGGAATTTTGAGTTTAAGATTGAAGATTCAAGATTTAGGATTTAGAATTTAAAAACTACTAATACACTAATTCTAATTAAAATAAAATATAAAATGATAATTAAACTAAGATTATCAACAATTAATGAAAGTAAAAGGTAACATATAAATATAGGGATCATTTATATACTCTATAGGAAGATCAGTATATCCCTTCAGCCAGGCATCATGACACACTAAGATCATCCCAGGAGGTATGCGTAATGAATCATAACTCATCTCAAATTCCTTGTTGATGTTTCAACTCTGAGAGCTGTCTAGAGACTGATGATATGGTAGTGTAGGGGTCCATCCAAATATATCAGCAGCAAAATCAGATCCATAAGATGCTCTGTGCTGCATGGGATAATAACCACTGGAAGATGACGTCTCGGATGCACCATATAGACTATATGGACCAGAAGCTGCCGGTAACTGTGGATAAGAGGATCTTGAATATGAGGATGACCCTGATACATCCATAGATCCTACTCCATATGCAAGAGCTGTTACTGCATCGTATCCCGAACGACCTCGGAGTCCGTCGCCTATATAAAATCGTATCACCACGGGGTCTACCAGATGTACTCCATGATCTGTATCGTGTAACATGGCTAGACTGCAACTCCTCGATGAATCGAATATGAATAGATGGCTACGACTCCTGTCCTCCGATCCCTTCCTAATCACTAGATCCTCCACTATCTAAAGAAGCACTATCACCACTCTGATATTTGAATCTGAATGGACTGAGTGTTCTAATAAAGGTACAACTGCCTTTTCTTTTCCTCTATCTCCGGACTAAATAAATGGCGGAGAAAGACGATGTGCTGTATCTGCTGGAGTCCTGTGAGGAATATGGCTTGTTGCCCATTGTCCAGCAACCTTGCTAGCTACAAAACTGGCGGTCGAGAAGGCGATCATGACTCATCAAGCTCTAGCTCCTGCTGCTGATTCATGACCCACCCAATAAATGGATCATCCTCAACAACATATGAACTTGCAGTGAGATCGGGATATTTCAATTCTACTTTCTCCTGAATGCACTTTAGCATTAACCTTAAATTATAGTGTATATACCAAGGATCGCTAAACCGGTACCGGGACCCGTACCGATCAGCTGCCGGTACGCTACGGTCCGTACCATAATGGTACGTGTACCTAGGCTAAAAAATGATAAAAAACTCTTCCTCCCCCTCTCAAGCAAATATTATTAAACTAGACCTGAACCAGACCCGAACCAAGCCAAACCGAGCCCGAATTGGGGTGAATCGAGCGATGCGGTACGGTACGCTACAGTACTGTACCATACCATACGGAATTTAATTTTTTCTAATTTTTCTTAAAGATCCAGTGCGTCGGACCATTTTTATATGTGAACCGTACCAGCTCTTGGCCGGTACGGTACGCCCCATACCGGGCAGTACGGTACGCCCCATACCGGGCAGTACGGGACGGTACCACAAATCCTAGTATATACACAAGATCGTTGAGGCATTTATGTTTCAGACAGTTCCTTTGATTGGAGTGGATAAGGCCAAATATAGACCAGTTATGCTCACATCTACTAGATGACACCATCTAGGAGAGGATCTTGACTGCAAGAACCTTCAATGTTTTTGCATATCCACCAAAATGAAACTACAATTCAGCTGCAAAAGACATTACATCATTTAGAATTTTAGATTCGGCAAAATAAAAAGTTTAATCCTAATATAATATTACACTTACTCTATAGTAGTACCTACTAGGATTCATCTTTGATTTACTTCTGATTGCTATAGTGGATCCAAATGAATCTGTACCCTTCCTAAAAAATTATCTACCAGAAAAATGTTTTGTTATCATGTGCTACTTATTAAAATTAATGCTAATAAATATTACTCAACAATTTTAACCTAAGTTACTTTCTTTAGGTATATAGCAACGACATCTAGATCAGGCTCCATCTTATATATAACATTGCATAGGACGGGCTTAAGCTCTTCGTCCATAGCAATGTCTGGTATGGAGTACTGAAATTTCTAATTCAGATAGTAAGATGCACATATATTTTAAGAATTACTCAACCGTACTTTTACAAATCTAATTAAATTTAAATTTTTAGACTTCATAAATTACTGCGTACCTGCTAGATGCAAATCTGAACTCATTTGATAACTCCATCATCCATCAATGATCCGGATATATTCGGATGCACGTGATGGATCTACATCCTGGATCTTTTCCTTTGTCCTTTGCATCATGAAATACAAGAAGCCCACCTGAGAATACCTCTTAGGATCCACGACGCGAAGTACCTCATATAGAGACTTGATAGCCTCCAATATCCTCTCAGCCCATTGCCAAAATGTCTATCTTATCATTAAATTTTTTACATTGCTTCCCTCAATATTTGCCCTGGCATATCTGCTCTACTATCACTCTTGACGATCAAACATCTGACATAGCTCTGCTTTCTTGCCAAGAAGACTATCAAGTGCTATATAATTAGTAGCAAACCGTGTGACCCCTGGTCTCAATATTTTTTCCTGTAAAACTCCTCATCAATGATAAGACCAATGTATGGTTATATATAAATCTGGTGTAGACTGTGCTAGCTCAACAATCTTCTGCACCTTGCGAATGTTTCCAAAATCCATCAACAGGAGGTCTATACAATGTGCAATACAAGGGATCCAGAAAATATACGATCGCCACTACATCAAGATCTGCCCTGCGATCCTGTACTGTAGTCTATTATCTGAGATGACCTGCACGATATTATGCTCTCCCACCTGATCAATCAAATCTTCCATCAATCTGAAGATATAACTGGCATCGTGCACCTGATCTAAAGTATCAACAGACTTCTGAAAAGTCTTCCCATCACAATAAGTCAACAAATTGACGATGCCCCGTCTAGTAGGACTAGTCCAACCATCACACATCACTGTCAACCCATACCCGGGCCACTTGCTCTGATATGAGGATATCCATCCTTCTAGCTCCTTATTGCTGTCTAGAAGCTGACCATAGATATCCCTCGATCCTAGAAGATCTATACCAGCACCAGCAGCCTGTATAGATGAAATAGCATAACGATAATATGGATTGATGCATGCGCTGGGATATGACTGAAATGAAACCAGGAGATGGCCCGCCATAGATCCTTCTTATCCTTTTTCAGCATTGTCAATCCTCTGTTACTTGAAATATCTACTGGGAAAGGTACATGGATCAACATCATGGATAGTGGCTCCTGCTGGAATGTCCCTAGAAGACTTTTTTCTACTGCCAAATACTCCTAACATGGATGCAATACGGCTGATGCCTCTCGTGACAGGCTTTCTAACTGAGATCCTCCTAGACTGTCTCAAACTCTCCTGCAACACTAGTAAAACCGGATCTCGATCCCGACTCAAAAGCTGATGGTCCAAATCGCTGTCTTTGCCTGGTCGTCTCCCCTAGCTATCTCTGCTCATACAAGCTCGCATGAATAGCAACCTCTATCTGTGCCTCCTCAACAGAAAGAATAGATGCTTCCTCTAACTCCCTGGAGCAAGATTCACAAAATCATCCCGTACCGTTCGGTACAAGACATACCGTTCGATACGGAATGTACCGTACCAACCAAGACCCGGTACAGTTCAGCTACTAAAATTGATATGGCATTATAAAAATAAAAAAATTCAATTCCGTACGATACGATATGGTACAGTACTGTACCGGTACATACCATCCGGTTTGGCACGGTTCGGGTGCGTTTCGGCCCGGTTCAGGTCCACTTCATGTTTGGTTCAACAATCCTTGCTTGAGGGAGAAGAAAGATTACTTTTTTAAAAAAAATAATGCCAGTACACATACCGGCCGCTGATCGGTACGGGTCCCGGTACCAATTCAACAATCTTTGCCCTTGAGTAATAAGGTGGTTCTGCGGCTCTACGGTCCACTTCTATCTTCGTCTTTGCTACTCTTTTCTTCCCAGCTTTGAAATCAGAAAAGTGTTTCTTCATCAACCGACGGACCTCCTGTAGACACTATCGGCATACAGATACATCAGGATAGCCGCCAGCCAAGTGCTGCTTCAACCTTGTTATCCCCACCTTTGAATTCGGTATTACATCATTTACACCTCCAATGATGCCGATCCGAGAGCATCTATCCATGCAACCAACCAATATCGCGCTCCGGATCCTCCTTCCTCGATGATCCATACTTGAATATTTAAATTACATATAAGATCAATAATAATGTTTATTAATTAATACTTTATTAATCTAATTTTTTAAATTTAATTTTTTTAAAAAAAAAATTAATTTAAAAATTTTAAAAATAAAAAATTATTAAAAAAAATTGATCTTAGATTCATATAGGATTCTATCATACATGATATATATATTTTTTAAGACCCTAGAAATGTATTAAAAATTATTTTTTTTTCAATTTAAGACCTAGAGTACTATTAATAAGATGCATCAAAATTTGGATAAATCGATATGAAATTTATAGTGAGAGTAACTTACAAGCCCCAGATTAATAATTTATAATTATAATTTTTTTTACTCTAAAATTATAGCCAACAAAAAAACTTAACAACATTTTCTCTTAATTTTCTATTTTGCACAGATTTTAATAAAGAAAGAGGGAAGAGAGAGGGGAAAGGAAAGCAATACATACCTTGATTCTACCTTCCTCTTTAATTTCTGGATGTCTAATTTTCTTGAAATAAAGGGAAAATCGCCGTTCGGGCCGTCGTTGAGTCGAGGGAAGAACATAGAGCTCCTGATTAAAAACCAAAAAGCCAACAGATTTCTCCCCACCCCACCCCCACATGGCTACAGTAGCCATCAGGGGGAAAACCGAAAAAAATGGTTGAACCGGTTCGAACCAGGCCGAACCGACCGAATCGAGCGATTAGGCATTGTTTCAATCAGTTCAAATCCGGTTTGGCCCGGTTCTACATCGGTTCGGGCCGATATAAATTTTTTTAAAGGCTAGGAACCGTTTTTAAAAGTCGAACCATGCCGGCCGACCACTGGTCCGGTTCGGTACACCCCGAACTAGCCGGTTCGACATGGTTCGGCGATCCCTGATCAAGACCCTCTCCTAAATGGTGTTATCTAGTAGATGTGAGCGCAAATGGTCTACATTCGGCCTATCCACTCCAAGCAAAGGAATTGTCTAAAACAGAAATGCCTCAACGACCTTGTTTATGTACAATATAATTTAAGACTGAGGCTAAAATGCATTCAGGAGGAAGTTGAACTGACATACTCTGATTCCACTGCAAGTAATTATGTTGATAAGGATGAAGATCCGATAATTGGATTGGTTGAGTCAGTTGTAGGAGCCAGAGCTTAATAAGCCAGGATCGTCTCCTTGACCAGCTAGTTTTATAGCTAGCGAGGCTGGAATGAATGCTGAACAATGGATAACAAGTAATTCCTCACAAGGCTCCAGCAAATACATCACATCATCCCTCCCCGCCATCTATTCGACCTTGACACAAGAAAAGAAAAGGCAGTTGCATTTCCACCAGAGCACTCAGTTCATTTAAATTCAGATAGCAGAAAGAGTGGTGCTAGTGCTTCTTCAAATAGTAAGGAATCTAGTGACCAAGAAGGGGCCGGAGGACAGGAGACGCAACCATCTATTCATCTTCAATTTACTTGTGAATCGTAATTTAATCATGCCATACAGGATACAGACCATGTTGCACCAATTGATAGATCCCGTGGTAATACGATTCCATATAGGCAATGGGCTTCGCAAAATCATTCAGGATACGATACAACTGTAACTCTTGCACATGGAGTAAAATCCATGATGTATCAGGGTCATCCTCATATTCAGGATATTCTTACCCGCAGGTACTGGCAGCTTGTGATCCATATGGTCTATATGGTGTATCTGAGATATCATTTTTTAATTGTTATTATCTCATGCAACCAGAAGCATCTTACAGATCTGATTTTGCTACTGTATATTTGGATGGGCCCTTGATATCTCTAACAGTCGAGACCTCAACGAGGGATCTGCAATGAGTTACGATCTATCATGCATACCTCCTAGGATGAGCTTACAGGAGTATCATGCTGCCTAATTAGGGATTTACTGGTCTTCCTCCTCAATACATTAATGATCCCGATATTTATGGACATCGATACTCGACCTGATTCTAAATATCGGTATATAATTATATTTATATTTTATCTTTTACTTTAATTAATTGCTGATAATCTTACTTTAATTACAATTTTATATCTTACTTTAATTAGAATTAAAGGTTGGAGACTTACTTTAATATATTAGCATTTTTTAAACCCTGAACCCTAAACCCTGAACTATAAACCCTAAACACTAAATCCTAAACCCTAAAAAAAATCCTAAACCCTTAAAAAAATAAATTTGGCATGCGTACCGTACCGACATACAATACGGTATGATACCGTTACCATACCATACCAACCCAATGCCGATACGGGTCCCAGTACCAGTACTGGGATCCTTGATTGAATCTAAGTCTCACTTAAATAATTGAATCAAATTAGCTTCAAATTAGGTCAAGTCCAATTAAATTAAATCTGATTTAAATTAATTAGGACTTAATCCATAATTTAATTAATCCCAATTCATTGCAATACTGTTATTAGGCCCCTTATGCTAACAATTAGCAATTTCTCAATTTGTAACTTTTATAAATTGATCAAATCATCAATCCAATTGATAATTTAGTCTTGATCCAAAGCTCTTGATCAGGTCAAGCCCTTTTTGCATGTGATCCCTCAAATTATATTGTTTGGTTATGAAGCATACCATGATCTCTATTATAAATATCATTGAAACTCTTTTGATGGGCTGGAATGATTTCACCTCAATCCTAACAAGGATTGTTGATCCAAAAATGATCCAAGTTCTCATAATCTACCAGTAATACTAGTATATTATGGCAACCCAATAGAATAGAAAGATAAAACCCTAGATGTAGTTACCGTGTAATCAAGTTCCTCTATCAAGAATCCTGACAGGATGCTGGTCATGGAAACTCGTCAAATCCTAAACATTCATCATATACAAGATTTAATCAGCTTAAGCCCAATCGTGAATCCCATGAAAACTCCTTTCCATTATCATGTTGCTGTGGGCATAGACTTAAGGACTAAGCTTCTTAGATCGCATAGGACTTCTCAACTACTAAGATCGATCCCCTATAAATGCACATCCTATTTCTACAACAAACCTACTGTAGCCAACAAATACCGTAAGGCCCCAAATGACTAAGGACCATATTTATATGCTATAAAACTACAGCAACCCCACTGTGAGAAGTCAAGGTACTGCAGGTCAAAGAACTACTCACGCAACCACAACATTAAGATAGTCATTGATAAGTGAGTAAATATTCAAGTGACTTCTCATTCTTGATCGTGCTCAGTACCGTTGTTCTCTAACAACTACTTGCACTCTCGCTCTAGTATCCCTACACTATAGACTCGAGACTCGTTTACCCGAAAGAGAAGTAATCCGTGCACTGATCTTGATGGATCAATCACCATTCCCATGATGATCAATGATCAAGAACACTTAGGAGTCAATCTATAATGACATGTCTAAATTTTTTAACTCTTGAAAATATATATTTGTCCATTAACTCCTTGAACGATTCATAGACACATCACATATGATTTTAGGAAAAATACCAATTTTATTAATTTTAATAAATTAAGTATAAAAATATGTTCTAGAAATAATACAATATATCATGCCAACTTGACTTCTAGAGCATACATCTAACACTTGAAACCTTTCTCAACCACTACATAGTGAATCAAGAAGAACCACGTTTGTCTGGTAAGTGTTTAAGTAGGTATGCGACAGATATTTTTGTTAAAGATTACATATTGAATATGGGTGTTGTAAAGCACCAAAATGGCTAAAAGGCACATTATCAGGGGCAAAACATAGATAAAGGGAACTGGGGAAATATATGGCCTAAGTAACATCTACATTAACGCACCCCCTCCCTCCCCCTGAGAGGGATTGAAGAAAGAAAAAACATAAGTATTGAAATAACGAGAAGGCGGAGATTCTTCGGAATGTATACATTCTTGAGTAATAAAATATTATTGCTATTATCCATGATGCTCCTTTTCTAAAGAAGATTCCTTGATGAATAATAGTCGTCAGACTCAAGATTCATCCCAACAGATTTATTCCCTGAACTCCATTTTGTGTTCTCGGAATTAATGAAGTTTTATTGAAAAACATATTTTATACAATATATTAGCTTCTCTGACCAAAAATTTTCATGTACAAGCTAAATTTCAGCATTTCAACAATCTCCACTAACCAATATGGACAATAAGGTGGGTCCATCTTAAAACAAACAGGAACAAATTTGGAACATCCATAAGTTATGGTAGTAGGAATTTCGCATAAGTTGGGACATGGAATAACTCAAGTTCAATGTTGAAATATCTAGAAGGAAATCAGACACAAGAGCATATGTACAGCTTTTAGATGAAATAATTTGCTAAATGGAAAAGTGGCAAGCACCAGATTCCAAAAAGGTGAACATAATGAAAAAACAAAAGGGTAGTAAGAAAGATGGATAAAGTCATACATTGTGGGTAACAAAATCAGAGAGAGAGAGAAAGAGAACTTTTTTGGTTTAGACTAAACATTAAATCTGAAATCTTTGATAAGAGATTTAACAACTCAAAATCAATGATTAAAGCTATAAATTGAATAGCTGCACTGTTTGATTGTGATACATACCATTAAAAATACAAAGAAACCAAAATTCATACATCTGTGGTTTGTGGTCTCTAACCTATGCACCAGGTGCATGTAAAAAAATGGATGGCTCTAATAACATGTTATCATGTTCTGCTACGATCAAAAAATTGAAATCTATCAATTTTCAATCTATACATATTTTAAGATGCACAGATCATGATGAACATAGTTTTGTTCTCAACTAAAATGCCCTATCATGTATTTAGCACACTAGCCCAATGGGCACCATCTATTTTTGCACTTGATGCATCAATTAGAGATCTCCAAAAAGATGACCCTTCTTTTGATGGTTTGGCTCAAAACCATAGGTATGATTTTTTTTTTCATTTGCATTGCACATCATTAATGCTGGAATTATCAAATGTTTACCAAATATCTAACATTTGGTGTGTAATCCACATGAATTTATAATTTTTTTCAAAAATAAAACCTAGGAAAGCTCCGCATGCATGTGTATATTTTGTTACAAGCAAGTTGAACCAAGGAATATTAAGTTTATATTGCAATGAGGCAAGGTATGTTGTCTCGGCACTGGGCCCGTATCAATGTCACCTCGTCACTGTCTGTATACCCAGAATGGGGGCTAGTTTGGCGTGTACTAAATGTTACTGGTACTGAACTGGTATGGTTTGGTATGCCCCATATCGTCAAATTCAGTATGGTATGGCATACCTTGCAATGAGGTGAGCTGAATTTCTAGCATAACTCCTGTTTAGCTGCCAATGCTCAAACATAACAGCAATTATAAGTATAGATAAGACCACACATATTTATTAGATTATAATCAGACAATATTTATTCTCTAGGAATAATTTCTAAATTATATTGTAAAGTGATTTCTAAAACATTGTTTAACTTGTATAACTTTTTATATTTCAATAGTTTTCAAATTTTCCATTTCTTTTAAAAATTTAAATCATCATTTTACAACTTTATATGGCTTTAGACTCAAAGTACTCCAACCAAAGATTGCTGAACCAATACCGGGACCCATACCGGTCACTAGCTAGTATGGTACGGTATCGTACCATACCATATCAATACATGATATAGCAAAGCATGCCGGTCAAACTGGCATGCAAAAAAATTATTTTTTTTAGTTTCATGTGATTGCAAATCACATCTTTAGGATTTATTGAATGTTTTTATGTCCAAACAGATGTTTGTTGATGCTAATTGAAGAAATTTCCATAAAGCAAAATTACCAACAATTAATTGGAAAGAGGAGAAATAAAAATCTGAGAGAAATGGCGAAGGGCGACTGCGAGGGACTTAGTGAAGCGGGTGGCATAGATGGGGTAGGAGTTGGAGGTGATGCTGGCAAGATGGTCACGATGGGCATTGATCAGAAAATGGTACCGCTTTCGCCAGGAGCCCACTGTCCACGTCTCCACTAAGAATGGCAGCCCCTTTTGCATCTCTGTCAGCATCGGTTCCTCTTCTCTCTACTACCACCTTCTAGTGAGTCTTCCATGTTCATCTCCTATAGCCTTCTATTTTATTCTCCATTCCTCCTTTTGGGAGAAGGAAAAGAAAATTGGATGATCATTCCCAATTACAAAATTTTTAATTTGCTAATTTTCCCTCTTCTATAGTCGGCATTTTTTTCCTATTGCTCTGGTATGCAGTTTATACATGTATTTTCAATATCTAAGACTTTGTAAGCATCTGCACCCTTACTTCAGTGGTCTCGCAATATTGCAGTCTCTAGGACAATCGAGTTGGCATTATTTCCTATTTAAAAATTAATAAAGGCTAGATGTATCCTAGACTAATACCGGAGACCCTAAATGACCTAATTCACTGTGTTGGATTTGTGCAATATGGTTTATCATAGAACTTCTAGTCAGATCGGACTTGCTTCACCTTATAAAAAGGGGCTTGGACTTAAATTTAACAAAGCTTAGCATTGGATAAGGTTAGAAATAATGGAAATGCAAGATGAGCCTTTCAACTAGAAGCTACAATTAAATTGTTTGAGCTGCAGTTAGTACACGACTTAGGATTGAGTTAATTTTAAGTATCAAGCCAATCGACCATCATTAGCATGATCATTATCATCCTAGTTTCAATCCAAAACTGATACAAAATAACATGGTCCAATTACAATTAAAATCACTTGGTTATGATCTTTATGCACAAAAATTAAAAAAATAATTTTTAATCCAAAAACATATTTTAATTTTAAAAATCATATACTTAATAAAAATAAAAAAATATAATTAGAATCACTTGGTTTCGACCGGTCCGGGGGGACGAACTATTTTCCATATCTGAACCATATCGTCACCATCCGGTATGGTACAGTATAAGCTGTACCAAACAGTTGGTATGGTACAGAAAACCCTGACTTCAACTATACATCCAAAAAATATAATATGCTTTAAGATAATGAACCATATTCCTCCTAGGTTGTCTTTATTTTATTGTTATTTTTTAATTTTTTTCATTTTCCCTTATTTCAAGTTTTTTTTTTGTTTTTACACATATATAGAATTGAGTACAAATAAATTGCTTATGAATTTACAAAGAAAATAATTGATTATAATGATGCAAAACAATGTATTGTATAAGTTCTGACAAGGTTATAAGACATGAGGGGCAAGGATTGGATCCAATAAAGAAAAACTGAATCTTGCATAGCAAAAGTATATTGTGGCATATGGAACTAGAGCAGGATTGGCAAGGATAAACAAAAATATGAACAATGCCTAAGACCAAGAGGAAGAAAGGATGTGGGACAATAAATTAAAATTATCTTGATTTCAAAGTTGGTCAAGAAAGCATCCGCCAACAGGGTCAAACCACTGAACAAATAGGTGGTTACCTAACTTGAAATAGAAGAAGAATCCCACTACTACAATTATTGACAGGAAATGTCAACATCAGATATATTATAAATGCGAAACCTGCTGAGTTACAACTGGTACAATTTATAAACCAAGGACTGAAATTATTCATGTCAATGACATGCTGAGATGTGCCAGTGTTTGGCATGCCCTGGCAAGGCAGCATGCCAGGTACCAGAACACAGCCCCTATCATACCAAGATCATGTGCCATTAAGGTACTGGCTCAGTATGTATATGAGTTTCATTTCATACCATGCTGCACAGCACCTAAATCCATGTTATAAATTAAATTAAATTTTAACTTTAGTGCACCAGTAAGGACCTATAGTCTTCCAAAAGACTTTTATGACACACAAATAGACGAGACCTCTAAGTTACCAACAGGCTCATTACATTCTATGGATCCTGCATTTACTAAGAGACACAACAGTCAATACAAAATCATACATAGAAAATGAGTGTCCAAAACATGAGCCAGATCAAACACAACGTGTACTGCTACAGATTTTGTTTCACTAAAATTAGGCTGATGAACTGATTGGAAATACTGAATATATAAGATGCAGTCAACCTGAAACTATAGGAGCCCCATGTGCTAGAACATTGTTGATGAGGGAACAATCTCTCTCTCTCTCTCTCTCTCTCTCTCTCTCTCTCTCTCTGTGTGCGCACGCGCGCGCACTTTTGTATGTTATAACACAATGTAGTTAATAATTGTGTGCTAACCTCAAAAGATAATATTAGGTTGCAATAAATAAAAATAATAATGTGCCCCATGTCTTTATCTCATGATAATAAAATCATTGTCCAGAAAAGCAATACTCAGTGAAGCATTGTAATTACCACATTAAGGCCTGAAAATAAGCAAGCCTTACCAGGGGAATGGGTTTCCGTGAATTTGGCTTTATATGAACATCACCTTCATCCACCTCTCCATCAACAACTACTGCTTCATCCTCATCCTCATCCTCATAAGCTACCGGTACACCTTCAGCATCTCCTGGAAGTTCACCCTTGAAAATATAACCCTTTTCAGTAAGTATTGTAAACACTTTGTCTTCTATTGCAGAAAGAGTCTTTCTCCTTGGTATTTTATTTTTTATTTGCAGTGCTTTTACCAATTCATCACCAGAAATATCCTGAGGAACAAGTAGCAAGATCTTGTTCAGCATAAAAATAGTCAAATTAACCTGTAAAAGAGCACAATTGGCCCTTCTCAAAAATAAAAAAATTACAAGCTAGATTTAACAAAAAAATCATTCGATGAAAGGATTACCATATGTGGCACACATCAACGAATAATATGCATACACATGCATGCTCACATGCATGTATACAAATCTATTCATTTGTGTGTGTGCAATGTGTATTATTCGGTAACATACATTTATAAGGACAGAATCGTTCATATGTACATAAAACATGGATGAGAAATAAATGAAGAGAAAATCAATCATAATCTCAGCAACAGAAATTTTGTGTTGCAATTCAAAGTGGGGCTGAGAAGTGCTGTGTAACAGTCTCAGAAAAATTCGAAAAATTCACAGAAGACTACTAACTTATAGATGATATGCCATATGAAAGAAAATTTAAAAATAAAATCTGTGCTGTGCTGAGCAGATCCTGAAATTTAGACAATATAAAAGGAACAGAACAGAACATAAAGGAATTTCAGCAACAGTGATGGAGTACAATAATTTTCATTTTTTCTGTGATTTTTTTTCCGAGGATAAAATTATGTATGCTGATAGCTAACTTAATATGGATTAGGAAAATAATTACTTCAATGAAAAATTAACTATTTTTTTTAGAGTTTTATATGAATTACCGTCAGCCTACTCAGAAATACAGCAAGCAAAAAACAAAAAGTCCTAAGTACAGAAATTTAAAAATGTGATCTAACATGCTCTTTGTTTTCTTCTTCACGGGTCAATCACGATGGCACCCCGACACACCTTAGGAGATCCCCGTGGAATGGGAAGAGCGAGTCTTGAAACCCTACTTTTCTTCTAAGACCTGGTGAAGCACCCGATCCAAGTATTTAAAGAACTTAACCCTAACCTACTATGCTCTGATACCAATTTGATGTGAGATGAAATGGAATGATGCAATCTAGGAGGAGATAGTAGTAACTAAATGAAAAATAAAGTAAAAAACTAGGCTACTTTTCCATGTAAACAAAACTGAAATCTTCATGAAGGGATTTGCATGTTAAACTAAACTAGAATGAGAATTTTCAAAGCAGTAAAGAGAAAGGATCATTGTGGTTAAGAAACCACATAGGCTAGGGTTTTAATTACTCTAATATTTCATATCTGAAAATAATTAAAGAGGGATACCCAGTCATTAATATTTCAGTGATTGGAAGGATTACACTCAAGGATGAAGCTCTTGGATGACAAGGTGATTCCTCTATATGGTAGGGCTTCTTGTCTCTATTTCTTGTCTTGGAAGACCTTTGGAACCCGGAGATCCCAGGGATCCTACACAAGCCATATTAGAATTAGAAAGGAATTTGAAAGGTGGAGTGCTAATGAAATGAAGGTTGAAGTTGAGAAGGAGCTTGGTGGAGTAGAAGTAGCTTGGCCGGCCTCCTTGTATGACCTCCTTGCGCCTTGGAAGATGGAATGGGATGATTAGATGGAAGGGGAAAACAGCTCTTGGCGTGGAAGATTGATTGTAGTAGCTAAAGGTCTCTCACCCACTCCCTCTCGAAGGACATTTGATAACACAAATGGAATAGAAAAAACTTTGAATTTTCATTCATATCATCATCCCTTTACAAGAGAGCTTGGAGTAGTTTTTATAAACCTCTAAAAAAACTTTGAAGATTCGAATTACATGGAGCTTTTCATGGGAAGTTGCTACTATAAGCATGGAATTCGAATTACATGGAGATTTTCATGGGAGCTGGCTATAACGGTGGAATTCAAAATAACCTTGGCCACCTCCTTTTAAATTTGAATTCCTTGGTAAAGTGGCAAATGGTGATGTGGCTTGATGAAGTGGATGCTAAGTGGTTGGGAGGTTGACATGGCGTCCAACAATGCTTGCTGAAGTGGCGTCCTCCATGGAATATTTTGTTGAAGTGGTTGAGTGCATCCAATCTTCAATTGAGCTTGCTTACATTGAACCAATTCCAAACTTCTCTTGGACCCAACTACTAAATTCACTAAATACAAGACTAATTTGACTCTACATGGACTCAAAATCCAAATGGACTTAAAGGAAATCAAATTGAAATAAACCCAACCCAATTACATGACTCAAATTCAATTAAAGAAGTAAAAATACTCTATTTAAAAGACACAATTTTAATTTAAGAATTAAAGCCATACTGAATTAGACTGAAGCCTCTTTCGAACTTTGGTGCCCGCACCAGTTAAAAGGACCATCGATGCCCTTCTTAGCATTGCCTTCCCAGCTATGCTCTACAAGGAGGCCCAAGTCTAGTACTCCCGCCTCGAGTCAAGGAACATCGACTCCTTCAAGCAACTATAGAAGAAGTTCATGGCACACTTCGATACTTACTAGAAGGTGCCGCACGAGGCTAACAGCCTCTTCTCTATCCAACAACAGGATCATAAGTCCCTTCGAGACTACGTGACCCAATTTAAGGTGGCTACTTTGGAGATCTACTATCAAGATGAGCCCGTCACTATGCTGGCACTGAAGAGAGGGATCAAGACCTCCCAATTCACTTACTCCCTCGACAAGAAGACCCAAAGTCCTACTCCAAGCTCCTCCACCACGCCCATAAGTACATCCGGGCGGAGGAGGCCGATCACACCGAAGGGAGTTGGACGGGAGGCTCCTAAAGAGACAGGCTTGGAAGGAGGTGAGCGGGCCACAAGGGCCCAAGGTTGTCCCAACCCACCAAACGGGCCCTAAGCCTAAGGATGTTCCTGCCAGGGACGAGAAGTATACACATCTCCTTGCCCTGAGATCCAAGATCCTAATGAACATCGAGGATGAGCGCTACCTACATCGCCTTCCCTAACTGAAGCCGTCCGATGAACGTGACAAGTCCCGATACTGTCAGTTCCACAGTGACCACGACCATGATACCGAGGAATGCCGCCACCTGAAGGAGATCAATGAGCTGATCAGACGAGGCTACCTCGAAAAGTTCGTGGAAGAAAGAGCTCCGCCCGGGACCCAAGATGTCGAGGCCCATCACCCTCCCATCGACAACCAACTCATGAAGAAGCCAGTAGAGATGATCTCTTGGAGGGCAGGACGAAAACTGAAGAGAGCTAGGGCAAGGGAGAGGGCTGATGTCATGCTTCCCTTCATGGAAGAGGAGCAAGCTGGAGTAGAAAATCCAAATAATGATGCTATTGTCGTAGAAACCACAATAGCAAAGCACCTTGTAAAAAAAATTATGGTTGATAATGAAAGCTCGACCGATATCCTTTTTATGATGCCTTTGCAAAAATGAATCTATCCCCTGATCTATTGAGGCCGGTGTTCATACCCCTCGTCGGCTTCATCGAAGATTCCACTAGAGTTGAGGGAGAGATTATCCTCCTGGTCACTGCCGGGACGCTATCCCAGCAAAGCACCAAAATGACAACCTTTCTCAACCTACAACGTGATCCTGGGGCGTCTTGGGCTCAACTTGCTCGATGCAACCATATCAACCAAGCGGCTCCTCATCCAGTTCCCAACCTCCATACGAGATCGGAGAGATAAGAGGGTCCCGACAGCCAGTCCCGCACTGCTTGTAAATTGTCCCTGGAGCCCAAAGGACCGAGAAGGGCCCTATGGTCGATTAGTTAAACCAAGGGAGCTGAAGCCGAAGGACAAGCCGATTGAGCACCTGCAGTTGTTTCCCCTCAATAAAGATCCCCCGAAGATGGTGCAAGTGGGAGCTCTTCTAGCTAAGGAAGAAAGGACCAGCCTGCTGAGCTTCTTGCGGGCAAATGTTGATGTCTTCGCCTGGACTGCGGCGAACATGCCCAGAATCCCTCCAAAGGTGATCATCCACAAGCTGAATATTGACCCCAATAGCCATCCAGTCCGATAGAAGAGAAGCTTCGCCCCGGAGAGGTAAAAGGCGATAAACAAGGAAGACGAAAAACTCCTCGTTGCGGGCTTCGTCCAAGAGGTGCAGTACCCTAGCTGGCCAGCAAATATGGCCATAGTCAAGAAAGCCAGCAAGAAATGAAGAATCTATGTAGACTATATCAACCTTAACCAGGTATGCCTGAAAGACAACATTTTGCTGTCCAAGATTAACTAGCTTGTAGATGCAACTTCAGGGCAAAGGCTACTCAGTTTCATGGATGTGTTCTCCGGGTACAGCCAAATCCGCATGCACCCGGAAGACGAGCACATGATATTTATGATCGACAAAGGCACATTCTGCTATAAGGTGATGCTATTTGATCTCAAGAATACTGGGGCGACATACCAACGCTTAGTCAGCAAGGTCTTCAAGGACTAAATAGGCTGCAATATGCATGTCTATGTG
Source organism: Areca catechu (assembly GCA_021397845.1). Lineage (NCBI taxonomy): Eukaryota > Viridiplantae > Streptophyta > Magnoliopsida > Arecales > Arecaceae > Areca > Areca catechu. The sequence goes on along the minus strand of CM038051.1, from coordinate 171,588,168 downwards.
GACGTCATGCTCGTCATGAGTGGCCGGGAGTCAGATCACATTGCTAACCTGGCGAAGACCTTCCACAATATCAATCTCCACCAGATGAAGCTAAACCCGCTGAAGTGCGCATTCGGTATCATAACGGGAAAGTTCCTAGGTTTCATGATCATCTAGTAAGAGATCGAGGCCAATTCGGAGAAGATTCGGGCAATCATGGACATGAAGCACCCCACCTCCAAGGAGGTTGTCATGCCCCGCCCGATGCACGAGCCAAGCATATGACAGACAGTCGCATCTCCTCAAGCTTCAATCCCTATAGAAATGCAAGGCCTATCTTACTAATCAATGATCAGACAGTGATAGAGAATAAATTCACTAATTATTTATTTAATTTTAGAATTTTCCATCAAGGTTAACAGGTAGATAAAATTCAACTAAAATTTAAGATAAATCATAAACTAAGGAATTAGCACCTAAATCCTAGTTCCTCACTAATTGTCCCAAAACCTGATTGATCTTCCGAATCTGTAACAAAGATATAGAAAACAAGGGGTGAGCTATTCAAGCTCCGTAAGTTATTATCACCTCTAATATATGCATAAATATGTCAACAATAATTTGCAACATATACAAATCAAACATCACAACACAATCAGCTCATAATAAAATAAAATGCAATATCATATTAATATGCACATTCAATTACAAACGACACAATTATGGATGGCCAACCATTTACTTTACTCTCCTAGTCCCTCTGACTATGGTCACGATCGGCCCGTGGCTAGTCCTGAAACAAACTAGAATCCTAACTACACATTGAAACCGGTCATGTGCCAGTGATCGCTCCGTTGGAGGCCCGGAAGGAAATTAGCTTTGATATCATACGAGAAAACATACATCCTCAACATGTACCAACAACTGCCACGCATGACTAAAAACAAAAGGCAACTAGCTCCTAACTACACATACCATACATTGGTTATGTACCAGTGATCGTCCCACTAGAGGCCCAAAAAGAGACTAGGTTCTCGTGTGATCATAGTCGGACTAGAGAGCGTCAACACCGATACATATAATAATGAATGCAATCCAATATAGATCAAATTATGCCACACATATTTAACATTGCATAATATTCATAACAGGGTTTTCCGAACCGTGCCGAACCGGTCGATTCGGGGCATATCGAACAGACCGATGGCCGACCGGCACGGTTCGGTTTTAAAAAACGGCACTGCCCCTCAAAAACCAAAAAAAATTACTTACCGGACCAGAACCGGGGCGAACCGGACCCGAACCAGTCGAAACGGGCCCAAACCGACCGATTCAGGTCGGTACGATTAGGAAAGGGGAGGCAATTTTTTTTGGAATTGTCACATGGCTACTGTAGCCATGTGACGGTGGGGAAGGGGGGGCTTTGCCTTGGTTTTTAAGCAAAGAAAAGCAAAGAGCTCTTAATTGTCACATGGCTACTGTAGCCATGTGACGGTGGGGAAGGGAGGGCTTTGCCTTGGTTTTTAAGCAAAGAAAAGCAAAGAGCTCTTAATTGTCACATGGCTACAGAGCCGTGGAAGGAAAACGAAGGAAAAAAAAATTCGTGGAGCAATTTAAATCCAATTCAACCTGCAAAAATTGAAGAGAAAGGTAGAATCAAGGTACGTATACCTTTCTTTTTCCGTATTTTTATCTTTCGTATCGTTAATTTTTGTTAAAATCCGTGCAAAATAAAAAATTAAGAAGAAATGCTGTCAAAATTTATTTGTTGGCTAGATTTTAGAGTATGTGATAGATTTAGGATAGATCTACACAATGATACTAAAATCTTAATTTTTTGTTAAATATATAATTTTTTAAATTAAAAATTAATTTCGGATTAATAAATTAATTAAAAATAATAATTAGAAAAAAAACTGTAATTATAAATTATTAATCTAGGGCTTGTAAACTACTCTCACTATAAATTTCATGTTGATTTATTCAAGTTTTGTGCATCTCATGAATAGCGCCCGTAGGTCTTAAATTGAAAAAAAATTGACTTTTAATACATTTCTAGGATCTTAAAAAAATATATGTAGTATGTATGATGGAATCCTACATGAATCTAAAATTTAAAATTTTTTTTATTTTTCTTTATTTTTTTAATTTTTTAAATAAAAAAAATTAATTTTAAAAATTAGGTTTAATTAACTATTAATTAATAAACATTATTATTGACTTTATATGTAATTTAAATATTCAGGTATGGATCCATCAAGGAGGAAGAAGGATCCGGAACGGGACATTGGCTGGTCACATGGAGAGATGATCTCGGATCGGCATCACTGGAGGTGTAAATGATGCAATAAGTAATTCAAAGGTGAGGGTAACAAGGTTGAAGCAGCACTTGGCTGGCGACTATTCTGATGTATCTACATGCCGACAGTGTCCACAGGAGGTCCGTCAGCTGATAAAGAAACACTTTGCTGATTTTAAAGCTGGGAAGGAAAGAGCAACAAAGAAAAAGACAGAGGTGGACCGCAGAGCCGTAGAACCTTCTTATTACTCCAGGGAGTCAAAGAGAACATCTATTCCTTCTGATGAGGAGGCACAGATGGAGGCTGCTATTCAGGCGAGCTTGTATGAGCAGAGACAGCAGGAGGAGGCAGCCAGGCATAGACAGCGATTCGGGCCATCAACTTTTGACTCAGGATCGGGATCCACTTCTGCTAGTGCTCCAGGAGAGTTTGAGACAGTTTAGGAGGACCTCCTTAGTCAAAGAGCCCGTCAGGAGAGACACTGGCTGTATTGCATCCATGTTAGGAGCATTTGGTAGTAGGAGGAAATCTTCTAGGGACATTCCAGAGGGAGCCACTATCTCCATGATGTCGATCCACATGCATTTTTCAATAGAGATTCCAAGCAACAAAGGATTGACACAATGCTGAAAAAGGATAAGAAAAAGGATATATGATGGGCCATCTCCTCCTGGTTTCATTTCAGTAATATCCCAACCCATGCAGCAGACAATCCATATTATCGCACTGTTATTTCATCTATACAAGTTGCTGGTACAGGTGTAGATCCTCTATCATCGAGGGATATCTATGGTCATCTTCTGGACAGCAATAAGGAGAAGCTAAAAGGATGGATATCCTCATATCAGAGCAAGTGACCAGTGTATGGATTGACGGTGATGTGTGATGGTTGGACTGGTCCTACTAGACGGAGCATCATCAATTTTTTGACTTATTGTGATGGGAAGATTTTTTTCCAGAAGTCTATTGATGCTTCAGATCAGGTGCACGATGCAAGTTATATCCTCAGATTGATGGAGTTGATTGATCAGGTGGGAGAGCATAATGTTGTGCAGGTCATCACTGATAATGGACCACAGTATAGGGCCGCAGGGCAGATCTTGATGGAGCGGCAGCCGTATAATTTCTGGATCCCTTGTGCTGCATATTGTATAGACCTCATGTTGATGGATATTGAAAAAATTTGTAGGGTGCAGAAGATTGTTGAGCTAGCATAGTCTATCACCAGATTTATATATAACCATACATGGATCTTATCATTGATGAGAAGCTTTACAGGAAAAAAATATTGAGACCGGGGGTAACACAATTTGCTACTAATTACATTGCACTTGATAGTCTTCTTGGCAAGAAAGTAGAGCTGTGTCAAATGTTTGTCAGTCAGGACTGACAGCAGAGCAGATATGCCAGGACAAATATTGAGGGAAGCAATGTGGAGAATTTAGTGACAAGACAGACATTCTCACAGTGAGGTGAGAGGGTAGTGGAGGCTAACAAGCCTCTATATGAGATACTTCATGCCGTGGACTACGAGATGTATGCTCAGATGGGCATCTTATATTTCATAATCCAAAGGGCAAAGAAAAAGATCTAGGAGGCAGATCCATCAGATGCATATGAGTATATCCGGATCATTGATGGATGGTGGAGTTATCAAATGAGTTCGGATTTTTATCTAGCAGGTACGTAGTAATTTATGAAGTCCCTAAAAATTAAGTTTCAATTATATTCATACAAGTACGCTTGACTAATTCTAAAAATATATGTACATCTTAATATCTAAATCCGAGATTTCAGTACTCCATACCGGACATTGCCATGGATGAGGATCTTATGTCTGCCCTATGCAATGTTATATGTAAGATGGAGCCCGATCCAGACATCACTGCTATGTGCCTTAAAGAAGTTAGGTTGAAATTATTGAATGATGTTTAAGAGCATTAATTTCAACAAGCTAACAAATATTTTTTCCGACAGATGAAATTTGTTAGAGAGGGCACAGATTCATTTGAATCCACTGTAGCGGTCAGAAGTAAATCAAAGATTAATCCTGGTAGGTACTACTAGGAGTAAGTCTAATATTACATCAGGATTAAATTTTTTATTTTGCCAAATCTAAAATTGTAAATGATGTAATGTCTTTTACAGCTGAATGATGGGTGCATTTAGATGGATCTAAAAATTTGAAGGTTTTTGCAGTGAAGATCCTCTCCCAGACGGTGTCATCCAGTGGATGTGAGCGCAACTGATCTACATTTGGTCTTATCCACTCCAAGCAGAGGAACCGTCTGAAATAGAAACGCCTCAACGATCTTGTGTATATACACTATAATTTAAGGTTGAGGCTAAAATGTATTCAGGAAGAAGTAGAATTGAAATATCCCGATCACACTACAAGTTCATATGTTGATGAGGATGAAGATCCAATGATTGGTTGGGTCATGGGTCAGCAACAGACGCCAGAGCTTGTTGAGCCAGGATCACCTCCTCGACCAGCCAGTTTTGTAGCTAGTGAGGCTGGGGTGGATGCTGGACAATGGGCAACAAGTCATATTCCTCACAGGGCTCTAGCAGATACAGCACATCGTCCGTCCCCACCATCTAGTAGACCTGGAGACAGAAAAAGGAAAGGCAGTTGCGCCTCCATCGAAGCACTCAGTCCATTCAGATTCAGATACCAGAGACAGTGATGATAGTGTTTCAGATAATGGAGGATCTAGTGATCAGGAAGGGACAGGAGGACAGGAGTCGCAGCCACCTAATCCTATTCGATTCACTAGGGAGTCGCAGTTTTGTCATGCCACGCAGGATACAGATCATGGAGTACCATCTGATAAACCCTATGGTAATATGATTCCATATAGGCAACGGGCTCCGCGAGGTCGTTCGGGACATGATACAGCTGCAGCTCTTGCATGTGGAATAGGATCCATGGATGTATCTGGATCATCCTCATATTCAGAATCCTCTTATCCGTAGCTACCGGCAGCTTCTGGTCCATATGATCCATATGGTGCATCTGAGACGTCAACATCCAATGGTTATTATCCCGGAGCATCTTATGCATCTGATTTTGCTGCTGGTATATTTGGATGGGCCCCTGCATTGCCATATCATCGATCTTTGGACAGCTCTCATAGTCGGGACATCACAGAGGGAGCTGCGATTAGTTATGATCCATCACGCATATCTCCTAGGATGAGCTTAGAGGAGTATCATGCTGCCTGGCAGGAAGGACATGCCGAATTTCCTACAGAGTACATACATGATTCCTATATTTATGGACATCGTCACTCTACCCGATTCTAGATATTGGTATATAATTATATATTTATGCTACATTTCACTTTCATTAATTGCTGATAATCTTAGTTTAATTATCATTTTTTTATTTTATTTCAATTAAAAATAGTCCTAAATATTAATATTTAGTCCTAAACCCTAAACCGGTACGCCACCCTAAACCCTAAAGGCCTAAACCCTAAAGCCTAAACCCTAGGGCCTAAACCCTAAACACTAAATTCTCCCTAAACCCTAAACCGGTACGCCATCCTAAACCCTAAACCCTAAATTCTCCCTAAATCCTTAAAAAATAAAATAAAAACCTTAAAATTACAAAAAACAACGAAAAAATAAAAAAAAATTTGGGCGTATCGGTCCACGCCGTACCGTGTGTCGGCACAGTACGGTACAGCCCCGTATCGGTACCGGCCGGCCACCGGTACGGCTTCCGGTATCGGTACCGGGAACCTTGATTCATAACATATTTAGTATGTAATACTAGAGGTCAAGATAATTTACCTAAAACTGATTCTATTAGGAACACGCAACTCAAACCCTAGATCCGCGATACGTCTTTACTGATAAAGATAATGAAAGCTTTGACAAAATAAGTTAAATAATCAATCCTGAATCTAAATAAGATAAAAGATTTTTCGGTCTGGTATAGGATTAGGCTTGATCTAGATATCTATTCAAGTCTGGTTGATGGAAATCAGGTTAATCAACAAGTAGTCTAAATACCCAAATTGATTTCACAAAATTTTTTTATTTATTTATTTTTATTCTTTTTCTTCTCTCTTCTCTCTTTCCTCTTCTTCTCTATCCCTTTCCTCTCTCCTCTCGCTCTTCTACCTCTCTCCTCTTTCTCTCTCCTCTTCCTCTCTCCTCTCTCCTTTCTTTTTCCTCCTCTTCCTCTCTCCTCTCTCCTTTCTTTTTCCTCCTCTTTCTCTCTCTTCTTCCTCTCCTTTTCTCTCTTTTTCTCTCTCCTCTTTCTCTCTCTCAACTTTCTCTTTTCTTTATCTCTCCTCTTTCTCTCTCTTCTTCCTCTCTTCTCTCTCTCCTTTCTTTTCATCCTTTTTCTCTCTCTTCTGCCTTTCTCCTCTTTCTCTCTTTTTCTCTCCTCTCTCCTATTCTTTCTCTTCTTCCTCTCTCCTCTTTCTCTCTTCTTCCTCTCTCTTCTCCCTCTCCTTTCTCTTTCCTCCTCTTTCTCTCTCTTCTTCCTCTATCCTCTTTCTCTCTCTTTTTCTCCTTCTCTCCTCTCTCCTCTCTCTTCATTTTCACTCTCCTCTCTCTCCACTCTTTCTTTTTTTCTTTTCTTCTTTTCCTTTCCTTTTCTTTTTTTCTTTCCTCTTCTTTCTCGGCTCCCTGGTTCGGCCCGAGCATGCCTCCCATGGTCTCGGAAGCCATGGGAGGTGGTGGACAGGGAAGAGGCTCGCCGAACATCACTGGACAGAGGGTGATCAGGCGGCGATCACCGGCGTCCATCTAGTTCGAGAAGGCTGAGAGGGAAAGAACATCCCTTTTCTTCCATTTTCTAAGTATCTAGGGGGAGAGGGACGTACCGGCGTCGGGGAACCTGCAGCGGCTCGTCGGAGAGGAAGATAGCTAAACAAGGTCGATTGAGTGTCATTAGCGAGGTGGAGGGGGTTTTGAAAGAAGAAACCGATGGGATTTCCTCGCTGTACGGGAAGGAACTTCGATCAATCAGAAGTCCTACCCCTCCACGATGTTTCACTAGTAAAATTCGACTCCCCAAGGCCTCCCTTCCATGTTTTCCGGCCAATTCTTCGGTGTGATAAACAAGGGCTCCATCCCTTGTTTCTCTTTTTTTTTCTGAGTTTCGAACTAAAGTCGGCAGTGGCTACCGACTTCAGCCCAGGTGGCCCAAAACTGGGTTTTCACAAAGGTCCAGCACCTTACCGTCGCATCACCGCCCTCAGCCGGTTCATTTCGCGCTCCGCCGAATGCTGCCAACCGTTCTTCAAGGTGCTGCACAAGATGCATGATTTCACCTAGATGGAGTGTCGGGAGGCATTCGAGGGGCTAAAGAAGCTCCTCGCCTCCTCCCCACTGCTTTCTAGACTAGAGGTTAGAGAAGAGCTACTCATTTACTTCGCAATCTTTCCAGGAGCAGTTAGCTCGGTGCTAGTCTACACCAACGAGGACAGTCTCCAAAAGCCAGTTTACTATACCAGTAAGCTGCTCCGCGATACAGAAACCAGGTACACTCGATCTGAAAAAATTATTTTTGCACTTATTGTATCTGCTCAATACCTCAAGCCCTACTTCCAAGCTCATCCTATCGCGATCCTTACTAACCAACCCCTGAGAGCTATCCTGAGTCACCCGGACACCTCGAGGCGCTTAGCTAAGTGGGCGGTGAAGCTCAGCGAGTTCGACATCTCCTACCGCCCAAGGTCATCCTAGAAAGCCTAGGTCCTGGCCGACTTCCTGGTGGAATGCACTTGGACGGATGAAGATTTGAAGGAGTAGGACCCAACTACAGGAGAGATGGCATGGATTCTTCATGTCGACGATGCATCCAACTCAGGAGGGAGTGGAGCTAGACTCATCCTCGCCAACTCTGATAGAGTGGTTGCCGAGTACACGCTACATTTCCTTTTCAAAGCAACAAATAACCAGGTTGAGTACAAAACACTCCTTACGGGCCTAAGGGTGTCCTGCAAGCTGGGCGTAATGAGCCTGAAGGTCTTTATGGATTCATAGCTCATGACGGGCCAAGTCTCTGGCAAGTTCAAAGCTTGGAATCCTATGGTAGCGAAGTACCAAGACCAAGTACGATCGTACACGAGAGGCTTCCGGCATTTTGACATCCTCCACATTCCCCATGGAGAGAATGCCTGCACCAACACCCTCTCCAGGCTTGCGACCTTGCCGGACTCGATGCTAGGGTGCACCTTCATTGAATACCTAAAGGCCCCCAGCCATGAGGTCACGAGTAAGGTCCAGCAAGTAGCCCCCGAGGCGAGCTGGATGGATCCCTACATCAAGTATATAACCGACGACACCCTGCCCGAAGATCACACAGAGGCCAACCTCCTAAAGCGGAAGGTCGCTCGCTTCGTGCTAATAGATGAGCAGCTTTACCAAAGATCCTACTCCTACCCCCTGCAAAAGTGCTTGAGACCTTTGAAGGCTGCTTGTCCTCTAGGAGAAACATAAAGGTATCTACGGAAATCATGTGAGGGGCAAGGCACTGGCCCATAAAGCCCTCAAGCAAGGTTACTATTGGAAGACTATGCGGGAAGACACGGCCGACTTCATATAAAAGTGCGATCGCTGCTAGCGGCACGCCCATATCCAGTGCCAGCCGGCTTCCCCGCTATCCCAGCTCTCCTCCCCCTGGCCGTTCGCCCAGTAGGAGATCAACATCCTGGAACCATTTCTCCCGACATCCGGTCAGCGGAAGTACCTGATTGTAGCCATCAACTACTTCACTAAGTAGGTGGAAGTCGAGCTCTTAGTGCAGATCACCGAAAGCAAGGCGAGACCTTCCTTTGGAAGTCGGTCATCTACCGTTTCGGACTCCCCCATACTATCATCACGGACAACAGGCAGCAATTTGATAACCAGGCATTCAAGGAGTTCTGCGTCGACCTAAACATTTGCTATACCCTAGAAGGATACAGGAAGATCGGTGAAGCTCATCATCGATCTTTTACCATGTCTAACAATGTGCGATTCCTCCTTTCTGTTATACCAGTTAATTATGGTGTATATGGAGGTGTCCATTCTGAGATAATATCTGTCCTTAAGATGATCAAGAAATTCGCTAAATAAGTATTCTCCTCTCCAATCTAATCGAAGGATTTTAATACTTTTTCCAGTTTATTTCTCAATCATACTTTGATACTCTTTAAATTTATCAAAGACTTCGAATTTATGTTTCATAAGATGTACATATCCAAACCTAGATAAATCATCAGTAAAGGTGATGAAATAAGAGTATCCACCTTTGGCATGAGTTGATATTGGTCCATATACATCATATGTATTAATCCTAATAACTCAATTGCCCTATCTCCATGATCAATGAATAGAGAATTAGTCATTTTACCCATGAGACAGGACTTACAAATTCCTAATGATTGATAATCATAAAGATAAAAGAATTTACCTTTGTATAACTTGTTTATCCTAGACTCACTAATATAACCTAATCAGCAATGCCAGAGAAAAGTGACATTAACATCTTTTTTTTTGTTGTTTTCAACAAGTAAAACTTCATCATTGAGTGAAAGAATTAAAAGACCATTAATAAATAAACAACTTTCAAAAAAATTATTAGAATGAAAAATGGAGCATCCACTGCTCTTTGTATTATTTCAAAACCTTGTTATAATAACAAGGATACAGAAATAATATTTCAAATAATATTTGGAACATAGTAACAGTCTTTCAATTTTAAAATTTTGCTCGAAGGCAATAATAATAGATAGGTGCCCACAATTTCCGCTTGAATGGCTTCACCACTCGCACCATAAAACTCAAAGTTACCCTTCTTCAAGCTTCTATTTCTCTAAATTCCTTACAAAGACTTGCATATATGAGATCCATATGCGATATCCAATACCCATGAATCAGAAGCTGAAGTACTCAATGATAAGTTAGTTTATATCATGTACAAATTTTTCGATACTCCACCAGCATCAAGCTTCAGACTAGCAAGATATGACTTGCAGTTCTTCCAGTGTCCCCGCTTGCCGCAGCGAAAACAAGTTCCATCAGCAAAGGACTACTTTGCCTTCTTCCTCTTCTGGATGCTTTTCTTAGGATTCTGCTCTCTTTGAATCCTTCTTCATTATTATTTTCTTCTTCGAATCAATTAAAAGAAGATGAGCCTTATCTCTCTTAAAATGGCTCTTAGCTATCTTAAGTGTGTTAAGCAGCTCAGGTAATGAAATGTTGAGTATGTTCATGTGATTGATCATGACAAATTGAAAGAAGGAAACAGGAAGTAATTGCAGGATCAAGTCTTGATTAAACTCTCCACCTATAATAAACCCTAATTGACTAAATCGAGTGATTAAGTCAATTATCTTTAGTACATGGACTTGAACAGACAAACCCTCACTCATACGTGCTTGAACAACTACTTCAATATTTTGTATCAAGCAGCTCTACTTGCTCTCCATAAAGCTCTTTAAAATTGAGCAGTATGGACTAAAGTTCCATTTCTTCATGTTGTCTCTGCAATTCATTGCTCATAGAGGCCAACATAATGCACTTGACAATTAAACTATCATTCTGCCACATTTTATATGTGGCCCCTTCCTCCGTAGCATCATCTCCAATCAGATCTGGATCAGGAGAATCAAGGATACAGGAGACCTCCTAAATCAAGACAATTCTCAGGTTCCTTAACCAATCCATGTAATTGGAACCGGTCAACTTGTTGGCATCTAAAACACCCCGTAATGATAAAGTAGAAGCCATAATATTAATCTATATAAAAATAAAGAACAATGTATAAACAGACCACTCAAGATGATGTACACAACTAGAGAAGGGCTTATCAATCTAATTGCCTCCCACTATTTTACTACGAATACCATAGCCCTCACCTATGGTAAGCGAGAAACCCTAACAAGGTTTCTTTAGTAGAGTTGAGTTCCAATTCCTCATAAATGCCTTGTGTTACACAACAAATATTTATGAATTCAATGGTAGGAAATTCCTTGTTTCCAATTACAACCCATGCAACTCTCAACATGACAGCTGCTTTTAAGACACTTACAACTATGTGTTACATAATAAACTATAATCTCTTGGTTTAGTCAGACATTTTATTTCCATAGTCATATTTGCATAATGTTACCCTTGTATTACACAACAAAGCAACACCATCAACCATGCTATAAAGCATTAGATGCACCAAGACAAATTCACATCAAACCTTAGAGTAGGCCTTGTGTTACACAACAAAACCTACTATAATTTTTTACATGAATTTGTCTTTTAGCATGAAGGAAGGCATTTAGTAGTGTTTTAATCGATCAACATTTCCAATTCAAGGTCTAAATCAACCAAATTGATCAGGTAAGTGGGAGAGAGGAGGGAGGGCCCCCGCGCTTGCCTTACACACCAAAAATTTGGCTAGGTAAACAACGGACCCAATTAAAAACCATGATCTCTTTACCTTCCCAGAACCACTTTCCTAGACACCAACTGATCAATCAAATCCTAAATGGATTTACATTATGATTTTATAACACTAAAACTAAATATAATTTAAAAAAAGGCTTTCATAGTCTCATATATATCCTAAAACTATAATCTATCTAATAGGCAAATTACACCACAACATAATATATACCAAGTATGTCATCATACAAGGACAACCTTATAATATAGTAGACGTCCAACGCTATGTTAAGACAACCTTATTTTAGAATGATGACTGAATAATCTAAACATATCTCTATGTCGATTAGGATTTAAGTGAAACACCTGATCAATGGCATATATCAACCAACATATGCTATAATTATTATGTTAGATATAATTAGATAGCATATCATCATTAAAACATTTAATTGACTATTAATTGAATGAATCAAGATACCTCTGATACCATTGCAGAGTTATGGTAGTGCAACGAAAGATTGGATTTTAAAAATTTTAAATCTTGAAATTTTAGTCAACCAAAATCTTAGACCCAGGACCCTTGACTATGATAATTAACAAGACAATATATTAGGATATACAAGAATACCTGTAATGCGCATATCCTTTATTCCACTAGGAACACAAGTATATGCCCTCTAGAGATGATCCACATAGGAACTGGATCAAGGAAACACTCCTATTTCTTGCTTGCTTGATTAGAAACTCCTCCTGGCACCTTTCTTCCTTCAGCAACTTTTCCTCTGTTCTAGGACCTTTTCCCTTCCGAATAGCACTTCAAAACCTCTCCAAAACCTCTCTTACTATCCTATGGTCCTTTCTAATTCTCTTCCTAGGCCCTTATCTTAAACTGGCGGACTTGTCTTAAAATAAGAGACTTGTCCTAACAAGGGAACGAAGAGAGTTGTCAGAACAAACTTCGGATGATCTGAGTTCAATCACCGAAGCCTTTAAATAATTAAAGAGGAGGCTCTTAAAACATCCTTTTATCAGTCCTTAATTTGATATTTAACATATCAAATAAGACCCTTCAAGCAAGAGTCTTATGGCAGAAAGGTGCAATGAAACACCGTAACCATACAGCATTTCATAAAAACTTTGCACCAAGAGTTGCTTATCACAACTCTTCGGGAAAATCTAATAAGTCGATCTTTAATTAAATAATTAAAGACCTAGTCTACTTTTCGATGGTGTATAAATTAATATGGCTTATCTGGAAAATGGTGATCAGATAACAAAAGGACTCTTATCCATTCCAAATGCCATACATTTCATGCGCCAAAAATTATTCACACCAACCTTGAATTGTCATCCACTTTTAAAATATTTTGACCAGTCAACCTTATCCGATTGGACATGGAATGAAGAGGAGCTAGACTCTATCTATAAAAAGTAATTAATTATCAAGACTCTTGGTTTTTTGCACACCCATTTTGTGCGCACACCAATATTGGTACCAAAAGTTCCAAGCCCTTGGGACTCTTGGTTCTAGGCATGGATAAGGGCTATAAATTCCAGATAAAATTGAATTCGGCTGCCCACTTAAGGCTCAACCCAATTTAAGTCTCACTCAAATTAGTTAGCCTAAATAGCAAACATTTAAATCCAATCCAATTAGATTAAAAATTTAGACTAGCCAACATATGCTAGTATATCAATTAGCTAGCCAATTAGGATCCTATAATCCTAATAAAAATATAATTGACTTCCTTGATCAATTCTTTAGCATGTGTGACCTTTTAAGCTCCACATCTAGCCAACAATAAATCTAAGTTCATGTCGATTTAGTTCGATTAAAAATCAACTAATCGAATTAGATCAAATCGAACTAACCCTAGTTGTCAATTTGAATCATCTTTTAAATTGACTTATGAATTCAATCAATTAAATTCATGAAAACCTACAAGGCATGATTGATGTCTAGCAACATGTCATGCCTATCTAAAATATGAGGAATTTGATATAAATTACCAAAATACCTTTCAATGCCAAGTTACCGTGCCATTCAATCCTTCGATCTTCCTTTTATCACGAATAAACGATGGGTATAAAAAATTATCAAACCCTAATACTTTATTCATTCGAATCTTGAATCACTAATAAAGACTCGACCAATGAAAGATTATAAACCTTGTTCTAATTTCATCCTGCTTTAATCAAAGACTTTCTAAATCATCATTTGATAAGATTACATGGGATAAATACTTCTCTTACTCGGAGTGATCGATTTCTTGTTAACTAACTCAACCTTCATACACAATTCACCATATCCATGAACATCCCGTACATGACGAAGTCATGAATTAGTATGAACCAAAATATAGATTCGTGTACAAGATTTCCATGATAATCTCAGGTTTAAGGATCACTTGCACAACTCCCACTAAGAGAATAATTTTTTGACAAGATTTCCATAAGATGTTCTCATGATAGATCATTTCAGTGAACTCATACCTTAATGAGCACTCACATCCTTGTATTAGTGTCCCTACATAAGTGGTCGTGAGACCAACCACTCTCTTCATCGAGCATACATAGAATGTGCCAATCTTTCCGAAAATATCGATCTCTGACTTGACGATCCTACGACCAAAAATTTCTAGATTAGGATTTATAAGATCTTAGGTCTCATAGTTATGAACTTCATCATAACCCTAAATTCATTGCCCTAATTTATGGGATTCATCATAATCTTAAAACAAAAAAGTATAAGACACAGCATATCATGAATCAAATATTTTTTATGATATAATATCATACATAAGTCAGAAGAATTTTACAGAAAAGTCCTTATTACATAAGAAATATGATTGGCTTTCAGGACACTATTCTTTCATAGTCATTTGTATTCAACATTTTTTCAATTTTTGCTGGAGTATTTGTTAATGCAAGTAGTATTACCCAGACTATCGCATCCATCGAAGAAAAGAATTATATCATGAGGTTGAAACACATTTAGATCTCAAATTCTTACAATATAATAAAATGTATAAAAGTGAAGAAATCAGATAGTGCAAAAGCTTGAAGAATAAAGGAAGCAAACTACTTAAGCATGCCACTAGAAATGAAAATAAGAGACAAACTTAATTTCCCTTCTTCAAGCTTAGAGTAATGAACATACTAATATACCATTGACAAGATATACATTGTATTACCATATTCACTGATCTTGACATCTTGCTCCTCTCAAGTGCCTAGATTCGACAATTCATCACTAGCATTTCATGTTATTTTGAATAATATTAAATATTGTTCGAAGAAAATGAAAACATAACAAGAGCTGGCTTCCAAATTAATATGAACTTTCCATTTTTTTCATGGACAACTAGCGATCATTATCCAGCTAGTATTTGGTACATAACTGCACAAGAGTCAAAGAAATCATATCCAGATTATGCTAGTTTGCTCACTAAAAGAATCATTGCATCTGAAATAACAAAGAATGGAGTCAATTGCAAAAGCTTTCCAATGCTAAATATATGTTTATGTATTCAGTGCTTGCATCACTAATTTCTTAGACACTTGCTCCGTACTCCTCCAACAGAGGTTGCTCTAAGAAATAGAGTTATACGTTGGCATTGAATAACAATAAAGAAGTAAATTCATGAAAATATATATATATATATATATAATGGACGATAACTACATGAAACTAATACTATCAATCAAATGAAAAACAATATATGTTCATACTTCAACATGCCTATAGAGCTCAAGAGGAGGTAACTTGATAGCTTCAACCATTTTTGGTTTTCCACACTTCTTGACTAAAGCCTCCACCTCATTGCATATCTCTCTTACCGCAGCCTGATATTGGAAGAAAATAAGACATATAATCATAGCATAAACAATATTGTGAAAAAGAAAAAAAAATATCATAAGACCATAGCATTTACATAAGATGCATCTTGATAGCTTTATTTATAAATTTATAAAAAAAAAAGAAAGAAAGAAACCCAAACAATTTACATTAGAATGTAATAGATTTCAACTGAATCTGCTTTTGTTGACTATCATGTTAAGAAGCACAACTTTTAAACTAATTAATGGGCAATTCAAGAATCCAATATGGTATAAAACTTAGAAATTAGAATTATGTCCACAGGACATGAAGGACAAATTGGAGTTCGCAAATCAATTAAATTTATCTTTGTTTGATTGTTTCTATAAATGTGTATGATAACATCAGTTCAGGGTTGCTCCAGATCTGATCCAAGAGACACAACTCTGATCCAATTGTCCATGGACCAGCATGACAATGCATAAAATTTGGGCCAATTAAGGATTGGACATCTGATCTGAAAACCTACAGATTTGACAACAAATTCAAATAATGATAAAGGTTCAGTCCATTCAGGTGATAAGGAAGGCAGAGATTGAGGGCAGCAGACCAGGGCATGGTATTCAGGGCAGCAGACCAGGGCATGGTATTCAGGGCAGCAGGGCAAGGGCTATTGGAGAGGTCAGTGTGAAGAGAGGCTGACTGTAGACAAGGGCGATGGAGTGCCAACAGAAGGGAACAGTAGATTTAGTTTGAGGATAGGGAAGGGAGACACTAGGGGTAGGGCTGAGAAACATAGGTAACACCAGCACAGGGGTAGGGTCAGAGAAGAGAGGGTTGATGCTGCATTGTTTCCAGAATTGAGCCATGGGAGGGCAAAGATGGGTAGCACAGGTTGGAGTGGAACCAGGACAGCAGAAGGTAAGGTTTGTGGAGAAGATGAGGGGAATGTGGGTGAGTACTAGGATCACAATGGTACATGAGTTCACCAGGATCAGGGCAAACACGAATGGAATGGAGGGATGACAAGGATGGCAACAGCTAATGACAGGCACTGTCTAGCAGAAGCAGAAAAAGGCAGGGTGGGTCAAGTGAATAGCAAAGAGAGGCAGAGGTGGAGGAGATGAGGAGATGAGAGGCAGAGGAAGAGGCATTATTAAATTAATCCACTGAAAAGCTGACTTGGACGTCATATCAATTCAAAATCTATACACACTGTCTATAAACTCATTAACATATTAAAATAAAATGAAATGATTTCACAATAAATTCATGTAAATATGAGGGTTGTAGATGATCCATATAATGCAAAACCATTAATACAAAAGGAGCCAAGATTAAATAACTCTACAGATATGTTAAAGTTTATCGGGATGAGCACGTAATCAAACTATATACATCATTATTCACACAAAAAAAAATCTCATTTATACAGGATTACATGTTTTCCAACTGCTAGTTACCTTTTGAGAAATTGTTGGATACATTACTGCAGGGTCTGGAAGCAAAAAAAAAAAACATATACCAGAAATTTGACAATTTTTATTTCATGCTCAAGGATCAAAATACCAACTGCCAGTGCTTTGCTGCCCTTGCACTGGCACAGTCCACACAGTAACCATGCCCTACCATTGCAATGCTAGACATACTGGCACAGCAGCATGTCATGCAATATTAAATAGCCAGAAACATGCCAGTAAGGCATCAGCATGGCGTAAACCAGGCTATGCTGACTTTGCCAACCAGCACATTATTCCATGGTCATGCTCCAATAAATATCAGAGATCTATTGTACTTCAATCATAGACCAGGCATCAAGCAAAATCATCCAAATAACATAACAAATAGAACAGCAGAGGCCAAAGAGCATGCAAAGAAACAAAAAATTTTCAATAACAAAATCCCATGTCAAAAAAATATTGTACAAGACATGTATTGGAGGTAGCCAATGGTAACTGACTAGTGCATCATAGTACATAATCATGGGAGGAAAGAAATCCTCCAAGATCTAATATTAGAGTATGAGTAGTACATGCATTTGCAACTTATCAGCTTCAGAGCATAAACCTCTCTATGGATTAACACAATAGACATAAGGATACCTGCCCAATTTCCACAGCTTTGAGCAACCTCTCTTCTGTGAGAAAGTTGCAGTAGCCCTGCAAAGAAACAAGATACACTTTTACAGCTTATTCAAAAGAGTTTTAATCATTTCTCAACATCTTCAAAACAAAAAATTGTTGCAAAGTTTGAAAATGAGCATGTTATCTATTTATTGCATAACATGTCCCTCATGAAGAAGTAACACAGAATGCACTTGCAAAACCTATAGAAGAAGAAAGTTGAAACTTGCAAGCAAGGTTTTAATTTTTAAATAATGTAGGACAGAGCCATCCCACTTTTTCCATCAAACAAGACACCCTGCATGTCGACACTCAGAGCAGTGGATGTTGTATCCCATACTGGTCCATTCCCAACTCATCCTGTCCCAACACTTGAGACAGTGTCCATCCCACCAGTATTTAAAATCTTGGTTGCAGTTAGAAAATATGCATGAAAATAGGGGAACAAAAGCTAAATTATACCACCTTCCAATTAAACTTCAAAGTAGTAGATATCAAGGCATTTACTCAAAAACTTTAATTTTATCAAAAAATATACTTGTGTCGCATTATGCATTAAGCTTACATAATAAGCAATGTTATCCACAATGCCATTTGCTTCTCACACCTTTTTGTTATTAGCATTCTTCCAATAAGAACCTCAGCAACAGCTAGCCATCCATCACTAGATATATAGTTTGAAAATACTCAATGGAACACAAATCAAAAGGGATAAGAAAATGACCATGCATTAAATGCAAATGTCCAAATGTTAAAATATATGGTACCACTTTAATGAATTATTCATCATATACTTTACATAACAGAAGGCAAGAATAAAGATGCTCTAGGATGCTCATGACCAGGGAAACAAAGTGGCAAAACAAAATGAAATAAATTTTTAGCAACAGATGATGAACACAAACTTGAGAAACAAGTACAAAACCACATTTAACCTTCATAACAACTATCAATAAAGCTCACTTAACCATAACGATTGCCATCAAGCCTTGTCCCAACCATTGTTGGCCATACCACCCCATCCTAGTACGAGACATACCTTACTGAACAAGAGGAAACTGGTACAAAATTCAACTTCAAGTTGGTACAAACCTTGTACCAAGGCATACCATCCCATACGGAGGAGTACCGACCTGTACAAAGGCATACCAAGATGTTTTGAGTTGCATACCAACCTGTACCAAAGCATACCAACCTGTATCGAGGCATTCTGAGATAAAAACTGAGAAAAATTGTTAGAGAACAAGGTATGCACCATATTGTGCCAACCGTATTATACTATACTGATAAGATACTGATACAGTATGCGATACTGAGATGGCAGACCTTGGTCCCAACCAGGGTTTTCCGAACTGTGCCAAACCGGCCGGTTCGGTTGACCCGAACCGGACCGGTGGCTGGCCGGCACGGTTCGGCCTTAAAAAATGGCACATCCCAATTAAAAAACCAAAAAAAAATACTTACCGTACCGAATCAGACCCGAACTGCACCCAAACCGAGGCAAACCGATCCCGAACCAGTCGAAACGGGCTCGAACCGACCGGTTCAGCCCGGTTCGGGTCAGTACGGCTGGGAGGAGGCAGGTGGGAAAATTTTTTTTGATTTGTCACATGACTACTGTAGCCATGTGACTTTTTGGAAAGGGGGAGCCTGCCTTGCTTTTTAAGGAAGAGGCAGAGAGCTCTCTGTTGCAGAGCCGTGGAATGAAAAACAACCCCAAAAAAAATTCATCGATCATTTTCAATCCAATCCAACCTATAAAAGTCGAAGAGAAAGGTAGAATCAAGGTACGTATACCTTTCTTTTTCCGTATTTTCGTCTTTCGTATCATTATTTTTTGTTAAAATCCATGCAAAATAGAAAATTAAGAAGAAATGCTGTCAAAATTTATTTGTTGGCTATGATTTTAGAGTATGTGGTAGATCTAGGATAGATATACACAATGATACTAAAATCTTAATTTTTTGTTAAGTATATAATTTTTTAAATTAAAAATTAATTTCAGATTAATAAATTAATTAAATAATAATAATTAAAAAAAAATTGTAATTATAAATTATTATTCTAGGACTCGTAAGCTACTTACTATAAATTTCATATCAATTTATTCAAGTTTTGTGCATCTCATGAATAGTGCCCGTAGATCTTAAATTGAAAATAAATTGACTTTTAATGCATTTCTAGGATCTTAAAAAAATATATGTAGCATATATGATGAAATTCTACATGAATCTATAATTTAAATTTTTCTTTATTTTTCTTTATTTTTTGAATTTTTTAAATAAAAAAATTAAATTAAATTTTAAAAATTAGGTTAATAAACTGTTAATTAATAAACATTATTATTGATCTCATATGTGATTTAAATATTCAGGTATGGATCCATCAAGGAGGAAGGATCCGAAGCGGGACATTGGTTGGTCACATGGAGAGATGATCTCGGGTCGACATCACTGGAGGTGTAAATGATGCAATAAGTAATTCAAAGGTGAGGGTAACAAGATTGAAGCAGCACTTGGCTGGCAGCTATTCTAATGTATCTGCATGCCGACAGTATCCACAAGAGGTCCGTCAGCTGATGAGGAAACACTTTGCTGATTTTAAAGCTAGAAAGGAAAGAACAGCAAAGAAGAAGGCAGAGATGGACCGCAGAGTCGCAGAACCACCTTATTACTCTAGGGAGTCAGAAGGAGCATCTATTCCTTCTGATAAGGAGGCACGGATGGAGGCTGCCATTCAGACGAGCTTGTATGAGCAGAGGCAGCAGGAGAAGGCAGCCAGGCATAGACAGCGATTTGGACAATCAGCTTTTGAGTCAGATCGGGATCCATTTCTACTAGTGCTCCAGGAGAATCTGAGACAGTTTAGGAAGACCTCAGTCAAAGAGCCCATCAGAAGAAGCACCGGCCGTATTGCATCCATGTTGGGAGCATTTGGCTATAGGAGGAAGTCTTCCAGGACATTCCAGAGAGAGCCACTATCCATGATGTCGATCCACATACATTTTCCAGTAGAGATTCCAAGCAACAGAGGATTGACACAATGCTGAAAAATGATAAGAAAAAGGATATATGGCGGGCCATCTCCTCCTAGTTTCATTTCAATCATATCCTAGCCCATGCAGCAGACAATCCATATTATCGCTCTGCTATTTCATCTATACAGGCTGCTGGTGCAGGTGTAGATCCTCCATCATCGAGGGATATCTATCATCTTCTGGGCAGCACTAAGGAGGAGCTAAAATGATGGATATCCTCATATCAGAGCAAGTGGCCCGTGTATGGATTGACGGTAATGTGTGATGGTTGGACTGGTCCTACTAGACGAAGCATCATCAATTTCTTGACTTATTATGATGGGAAGACTTTTTTCCAGAAGTCTATTGATGCTTCAGATCAGGTGCACGATGCCAGTTATATCCTCAGATTGATGGAGGAGGTGATTGATCATGTGGGAGAGCATAATGTCATGCAGGTCATCACTAATAATGGACCACAGTACAGGGCCGCAGGGCAGATCTTGATGGAGCGGCGACCGCATATTTTCTGGACCCCTTGTGCTGCACATTGTATAGACGTCATGTTGATGGATATTATAAAAATTCGCAGGGTGCAGAAGATTGTTGAGCTAGCATAGTCTATCACCAGATTTATATATAATCATACATGGGTCTTATCATTGATGAGGAGCTTTACAGAGAGAAATATTGAGACCGGGGGTCACACGGTTTTTACTACTAATTACATTGCACTTGATAATTTTCTTGACAAAAAAGCAGAGCTGCGTTAGATGTTTGTCAGTCAGGACTGGCAGCAGAGCAGATATGCCAGGACAAATACTGAGGGAAGCAATGTGAAAAATTTAGTGACGAGACAAACATCCTGGCAGCGGGCTAAGATGGTAGTGGAGGCTATCAAGCCTCTATATGAGATACTTTGTGCCGTGAACTCCGAGAGGTATGCTCAGATAGGCTTCTTATATTTCATGATGCAAAGGACAAAGGAAAAGATCTAGGAGGCAGATCTATCACATGCATCTGAATATATCCAGATCATTGATGGACGGTGGAGTTATCAAATAAGTTCGGATTTGCATCTAGCAGGTACCTAATAATTTATGAAGTCCCTAAAAATTAAGTTTCAATTAGATTCATACAAGTACGCTTGACTAATTCTAAAAATATATGTGCAGCTTACCATCTAAATCCGAGATTTCAGTACTCCGTACCGGACATTGCCATGGATGAGGATCTTATGTATGCCCTATGCAATGTTATATATAAGATGGAGCCCGATCCAGATATCGCTGCTATGTGCCTTGAAGAAGTAAGTTAGGTTGAAATTATTTAATAATTTTTAAGAGCACTAATTTCAACAAGCTAACAAATTTTTTTTCTGGCAGACGAAATTTGTTAGGGAGGGCACAGATTCAATTGGATCCACTGTAGCGGTCAGAAGTAAGTCAAAGATTAATCCTGGTAGGTACTACTAGGAGTAAGTCTAATATTACATCAGGATTAAATTTTTTATTTTGCCAAATCTAAAATTGTAAATGATGTAATGTCTTTTGCAGCTGAATGATGGGTGCATTTAGATGGATCTAAAAATTTGAAGATTTTTGCAGTGAAGATCCTCTCCCAGACGGTGTCATCTAGTGGATGTGAGCGCAACTGGTCTATATTTGGTCTTATCCACTCCAAGCAGAGGAACTGTCTGAAACAGAAACGCCTCCACGATCTTGTGTATGTGCACTATAATTTAAGGTTGAGACTAAAATGTATTCAGAAAGAAGTAAAATTGAAATATCCCGATCCCACTGCAAGTTTATATATTGATGAGGATGAAGATCCAATGATTGGATGAGTCATGGATCAGCGGCAGACACCAGAACTTGATGAGCCAGGATCATCTCCTCGACCAGCCAGTTTTGTAGCTAGTGAGGCTGGGATGGATGCTGGACAATGGGCAACAAGTCATCTTCCTCACAGGGCTCCAGCAGATACAGCACATCGTCCGTCCCCACCATCTAGTAGACCTGGAGACAGAAAAAGGAAAGGCATTTGCACCTCCATCGGAGCACTCAGTCCACTCAGATTCAGATACCAGAGACAGTGATGATAGTGCTTTAAATAGTGGAAGATCTAGTGATCAGGGAGGGGCAGGAAGACAGGATTCGCAGCCACCTATTCCTATTCGATTCACTGGGGAGTCGCAGTTTTACCATACCAAGCAGGATATAGATCATGGATTACCATCTGATAGACCCCGTGGTGATACGATTTCATATAGGCGACAGGCTCCGCATGGTCGTTAGGGACATGATACAACTGCAACTCTTGCACGAGTAGGATCCATGGATGTATCTGGATCATCCTCATATTCAAGATCCTCTTATCCGCAGCTACCGGCAGCTTCTGGTCCATATGATCCATATGGTGCATCTGAGATGTCATCATCAAGTGGTTATTATCCCATGCAGCCCGGAGCATCTTATGCATCTGATTTTGTTGCTGGTATATTTGGATGGGCCCCTGCATTGCCATATCATCAATCTCTGGACAGCTCTCAGAGTCTGGACATCAGAGAGAGATCTGTGATTAGTTATGATCCATCATGCATACCTCTTGGGATGAGCTTAGAGGAGTATCATGCTACCTGGCAGAAGGGACATGCCGAATTTCCTACAGAGTACATACATGATCCCTATATTTATGGACATCGTCACTCTACCCGATTCTAGATATTGGTATGTAATTATATATTTATGCTACATTTCACTTTCATTAATTGCTGATAATCTTAGTTTAATTATCATTTTTTATTTTATTTCAATTGAAAATAGTCATAAATATTAGTATTTAGTCCTAAACCCTAAATCGGTACGCCATCCTAAATCCTAGGGCCTAACCCTAAACACTAAATTCTCCCTAAACCCTAAACCGGTACGCACCCTAAACCCTAAACCCTAAACCCTAAACCCTAAACACTAAATTCTCCCTGAACCCTAAACCCTAGACCCTTAAAAAATAAAATAAAAACTTTAAAATTACAAAAAACAACAAAAAAAAATCAAAAAAAAAGGGCATACCGGTTCAAAAATCAAAAAAAAATGGGCATACCGGTTTGAACCGGTACGCCACGCCGTACCATGTGTCGGCATGGTACGATACGGCACCGTACCGATACCGGCCGGCCACCGGTACAGCTCCCAGTACCGGTACCAGGAACCTTGGTCCCAACTACTTAAGGCCAATTTTAAGATCCCCATGTTCCGGTAATTCTTGCTGGTGGAAAGTTTACTGCGAGTTTCTAATAATCTTGTCCTGACACCCAAGACATGAACACAAGAATCAGACTAGGACATATATCCAAGTATCTAAGCTTGACAAGAGAATAAAATGGATGTATGGGGATAGCAGGACAAAATATAATCCTAACTAATTAATATACCCATGCATTTAAATATTGTATAACAGAAAATATAAAAGGTTTCTTTTCTTGTAAGGCCTTTCAATACACATGTTTCTCTCCTAACTGCCCAATTAATAAGAAATTTGACATTTCCAAGTTTATTTTAATATCAACATCCTTAACAAATCTTTGCAAAAAGCAAATGCTTATTACTAACATCATAAATGGAAGCCTGAACTCATTGTTGTTAAAGTACCACTCTCCACCAATCTTTGAAAACTTTAGGTGCTATTTGATAAGGGGTGATATTTCACATCACCCCAATAATATGAGTTAGGTAATGTGATCATCTTATTTGGCATTACAAAATCCCATCCAGTGATAAAGAATTTGGTGATAAATTCGATGATAGCATCACTGCATTCGGTGATAGCATCACTGCACAATGCAGTGATGCTATCACCTCACATACTCCAGGTAATAGCACATCACCGGGTATTGGTGATGTGCTAAAATTATTTTGGAACAAAAATATCCCTAGTCAATAAAATTTTAAATAAATTTGTTCTTGATAAATGGATGAAAAAAATTCCTCATCATCATTTTAATAGCCTAATAAAAATAGATACCTATAATAATAATAATTATTATTGTTGTTATTACTACTATTACTATTACTACCACTACATATTTTTGTGAGGAATTGTGAATAAAAAATGTTTAATCAAATTGTAAAATAATTATTACATACTATTGTATAAGGCTATTTATGGTATTTTATACATTATCACTATCACTACTTGGTGATATACCAAACGTAGTAAAGTTCTATTCCTAGTGATATTTCAGTGATATACCAAATCGAATGATCACATATCACCCCAGTATTTGCATATCACTTCAGTACTTACATCATCCCAGTGATCATATCATTGGTAATATACTAAACAACACCTTAAAGACAACAAACAAAAATGGACACAATATCAAAATAGGCATTTGCACAGATCTACATATTATTTGACCAGGCATGACCTTCAGGTGACAAGCACCTTCATGGTGCTGCTCCCAAAGGAATAGAGTCCAAGTGTCGACTTCGTTCTGATTTCTCTTCTAGGAGACTTTAGCTCCCGAGGGAAGGACATCCGGCATGCATTGGTTAGGGGACGGGTGCGACTAGCCTTTTTCCAGTGTCTCTATAAATGGAAGAAAGCAGCAAAAATAATCCTACAACATTTCCACTTATCAAAATGAGTGGGAGGCTACCGTACCTTGTCCCGGGCATGGATGCTTGGGTTGCAAGGCACCCTTTTGCGATGGAGTTCTCTTCCCGGAGGTTGCTCCGAAGGCGGGTGGATGGACGTTCATCTTGGAATGAGGTATTGGAAGCGGCTAGTGCCCCAGCTGCACCACTACAACTGCAGCCGATCGATGGTCATAATTCGAGGGCTCTATCTATGTGCCTTATCACCTAATTCCTCCTGAGGCGAGGTCTGCGCTTCAACGAAGAGGTAGCGCCGCGCCTCCACCATAAGCAGAAGGCTGGAATATTAGCCCGAGTAAGGGTAGTCTCCTGGCTTCCCCGATGGCATCCTAGGCTCGCCAGCTTCTTCTTGAGGTGTGCTCTTCATCGCCTCAGCCCCACGTGGAGAGCTAGTCTGCGCTCTGCGTCGGTCATGCTCGCCTTCACGATGCACCTCCTCCCTAGGGAACTTGCCTTCACAATGTACTTGGGAGTTTCGACTGCTTTCAGGGCACAAGAAAGGCATCCTTCAACTTTGCAGAGGGGAACTTAGCTGCTCTAGAGAGCTCTGGAGTCCCGGAGTCATCTAGTTCTTAGACAGATGTCATCGCCTTTCCTGTACTTTAGAGGAATCTAGGGAGAATATAATCTTGCCGTGAGGCCATGAACACATGTGATCAGAATTCATTAATGAAATAATCTTTCTTATACTTTTTGTTTGTGCTTATTTGCTGTTGTATGCATTTTGAACCACTTGGTCATGTTTTTGTATCCTTCTATATTTTTACAGAAGTTTACTAGGGATTTTAGGTGTATCCGATCAAGGTCTATTTCTGACCAAGATCTAGATTTCCGATCAAGAATCTTCTTCCAACGAGCTTTAGATTTCCAACCAGGAAGCCCTATCTGACAAGTTTTGGATCTTTGATCGAGAGCCCCTATCTGACGAACTTTAGATTTCCGACCAAGCACCCCCATTTGATGAGTATTAGGGAAGGTTTTGCTCAGTTCGAGGGTTTTGGCTTGGAAGTCTTCGTCATGGGTTTCTCAATTCACTACAAATCAATAAAAAGTAGGCATAGACAAAGATCTTTTATTCACTGAGTAGGGAACTACATCATTGGTGATATATCTAAAGATTAGCTGAGTTCCGAGGTCAGAGTATAGAAGTTCTATCTAATTGCTTTAGTCAGTAGGTCCCAGCATGATAATTTTTTTTCACTTGATAGGGTCCTTCTCAATTTGGCGAGAGTTTGCCCCTTTGGCCGGGTTGGAGACCTCAACTCAACACCATACCATGTCACCACTTTGAAGGTTTTGTTTCGGACTTAAGTTGAAATAATGAGCGACCTTGTGTCAATATACTGTCATTTGGATGCATGCTCTTTCTTGAACTTCTCCAACAGGTCTAGATCTACGAGCCACCTTTCCGAGTTGGTCTATTCGTCAAAATTCGTGACCCACACCGATGGGACTCCGAGCTTGACAGGTATCATGGTTTCAGTCCCGAAAGCTAGGCTGAAAGGTGTTTCTCCCGTTGGAACTCTTGGCACCGTCCACTATGTCCAAAGTACATGATGAAGTTCATCAATCCTTGATCCTTTAGTTTTGCCCAATCTCTTCTCGATCCCCTAAAGAAGGGTTCGGTTTGTAATCTCTGCTTCTCCATTAGCTTAAGATGTGCTACCGAAATGAGGTGATGCAAGATCCCCTATCTTCGAAGAATCTCTCGAATCTAGCTCCAATGAATTATCGTCTATTATCGGTGATCGGTATTGTGGGGACTCCAAATCGGCAGATTATAGCCTTCCACACAATCTATCACCTTGGTTTCGGTGATACGGGCCAATGGCTTGGCTTCCACCCATTTTGTGAAATAATCGAAAGCGACCAAAAGGAATTTCTGCTATCCCAAGGCAGGTGGGAATGGGTCAAAGATATCCATCCCCCATTGCACGAAAGGCCATGGGGCACACATGGGGATGAGCGACACAGGAAAGATGCTGAATATTCGAATTTCTTTGACAGGCATCACACCGCATGACGAAGTCCTTCACGTCCTTTTGCATTGGAGGCCAGTAGTAACCTTGTCATAGTAGCTTATATCAAGGTTTTAAATCCCGTGGGACAAGGCTGTCCCGATTTTTTCTGGAGCGGGACGTGTCGACGTCCCGTCCCGTCCCGACACTCGAGACAGGGGATGTCCCAAGATGTCCCAATTGGGACACTGGGATGCTAGTGGGATGTCCTGTCCCGACACATGGGATATTATACCATCCCAGTGTCCCGTGGGATATCCCACCGGGACCTGAATCCTTAGCTTATATGCTAGCACCTTCTTTCCAATATGATCGCCACATATTCTTTCATGGACTTTTCTCAATGCATAATTAGCCTCAGATGGGCGTAAGCATCAAAGGGGTAAGGAAAACAATCTTTTATAGAGCTTCCCTTCATACATGAGAAATTTAGAGGCTTTATACTTTATCTCGCGGGCTTTCTTCCGATCTGCAGGGAATTTGCCATTCTCCAAGAAGTTGATCGATGGATCCATCCAACAGGGCTCGTTATCTAGTTGCATTACTTCTGCTATCTCCTCGATGGCTAGCCTCTTTGACTTGAAGAAGACACCTCTAAACAGCGTTATTGGTGCAGTAGTCACTACCTTTGCTAGTGAGTCGGCTTGAAAGTTTTCCTCAAATTTTATTAGATGTCAAAGTCATGAAAGATGTGGGTCAAGTCCCTAACCTTCTAGAGATATTTCATCATGTTTTCTTCTCGAGCCTCGCAATCACCCTTGATATGTCTAACGACCAATCAAGAGTTGCTATAAACTTTCAAGTCCTGCACCCTCAAGTCCTTGGCTGCCTCAAGTCCCATGATCAAGGCCTCATACTCGGCCTTGTTATTCGTCGCTGGGAATTCGAAGCGCAGGGCATACTCGGAGATAATCCCCTTTAGGCTCATGATGACTATCCCCGCTTCCGACCCCTGGGAATTGGACAATCCATCCACATACATCTCCCAAGTGTTGGTTGGGCTTTGAGTGGGGTCTTGCACCAACGCCGAAGGTTCCATTTCTTCTGATTCAGTTGGCTCGTCAAGAATGGTGCATTTGACCAAGAAGTCGGCCAGTATCTAAGCCTTGATCAACGATTAAGATTGGAACTTGATATCAAACTCAGAAAGTTTAATGGCCCACTTGGCGATGCATCCTGATATGTCAGGTCGATAGATGATGCTTTTCACAAGCTGATCACTTAGGAGGGTGATGGTGTGGGCTTGGAAATATGGCCGGAGCTTCCAATCAACAATGAGAAGAGAGTAAACCAACTTCTCCAACTTGGAGTATCGAGCCTCTACATCCCTCAGAATCCAGCTAATATAGTAAACCGACTTCTGGATCTTATTCCATTATTGGATCAACACCGCAATGATTGCCAAGGCAAGGCTGCTAAATATAGGAACAATTCCTCGCCCAAATTTAACTTGCCCAATAATGGTGGGGAACTAAGATAGCTTTTGAGATCTTCGAAAGCCTTTTGGCATTTCTTGGTCCACTAAAAATTCTTAGACTGCTTCAAGATCCGAAAAAAAGGAAGGCCTCGCTCGGCTGACTTGAAAACGAACTGATTGAGTGCTGCAACCCTCCCTGTGAGGGATCATCCTAGGAGGGACCACAGACAACTTTGATTTTTCTAGATTGGCTTCCACTCCCGGTTGGAGACCATGAAGCCAAGGAACTTATCCAAGGTCATCCCAAAGGTACACTTAGTAGGATTCAACTTTATTTGATATTTTCGGAGGGTGGCGAAAGTTTCTTGGAGGTCATCGACGTGGGTTCTGATAACTTTACTCTTGACGAGCATGTTATCCACATACACCATATTCCGTCCGATCTACTTTTTGAAGATTTAATTCACCAAGCGCTAGTTAATTGTACTTGCATTTTTCAGACCAAATGGCATAACCCTATAATCAAAAAAACCTGTATGTGATAAAGGCAGTTTTTTCATCTTCCGGAACCATTCAGATTTAATTATAGCCAAAAAAGGTATCCATGAAGCTAAGAAGATCATGGCCTGAAGTGGCATCCACCATTTGATCAATCCTCAACAATGGGTGGCCATCTTTTGGGCTGTTCGATTGAGATCGATAAAGTCTATGCAGATTCACCATTTGCCATTCACCTTATTTACCATGCACTTTCTTTACCATGATCACGTTGGATATCCATTCTGGATAAGTGCTCTCTGATGAAGCTAACATCGAGCAACTTGTCAACCTCCTCGATCAAGGCCTTTTGGCACTCGGGTGCAAAGCTTCGTTTCTTTTATTTGATAGGTTAGCACTTTGGATCTACTGTTAGCTGGGGTACCATCATCGAGAGATCAAAGTCTGGCATATCCACTAGCATCCAGGCGAAGACATCGGTATTTTCCTGCAAAAACGAGATCAATTGGTCTTTGGTTACCTGATCAAGGTTGGAGCTGATCTGGACCATGTGCTCCAAGTTCTTGTTTGCTAGGGGTATGGAGATGAGGTCCTCAATCAGTACTCCTTGCTACTCAGCTACGTCGTCGGAGTGCCCAGTCCCTCGATCGAATAGATGTCAAGTGGCCTTGTCCTTTTGAAACCTTGAGGGATGCAACCAAGTTGATTATATGTAACACTCTCTCATAGCATCCGGCTGAAGATTGGACGGACGGAGCACTTGTCGATACCTCTCGACTACAATGACTGTTGTCGAGGCCTACTCGAATGTGGACTTCAACAATTCGGCGCTTAGCAGAGCTCAACTGAATGGAATGGGTGTCTGGCTCTAGTGAATGATTGGACGGACGGAGCAACTGAGCGCACAGACAATGCATGACCAAGCATTACCCGCACAGGATTACACGAAGGCCCAGTGCTTAGCCGGTCGATCGAGGGAGGCATTATCCCTCCTAACGAGGGGTCAACTGAATGATGGGGCGACTAGATGCCAGCAACATTGTCTTGCTCGGTAGCATCGGAGTCGGTAACTTTCCATGATCGAGAACCTTATCCGATGAATGATCGGCATATCCGATGAATGATCGGCATATCCGATGAATGATCGGCATACCAATACCAGAATCGCCCGACAATATTGAAGCCTTGCCTTCGCATAAGGGCTTAATCAGATGCATGGTCGGCGGATGTACAACAAGCCTACTTGGTCAGCACTACCTTTGCCAATCCGATGAATGGTCGGACAGGGACAGTGCATGCTATCGAGTCATCCGGTTCAACCAACTTATAGGCTTTATGTTTCTTATCGACGACTATGTAGCTAGGCCGATGGGCCGTTTTTGCTGGTTTGGACCTCATATCCTTGGCCAGAACATATTTCCTACCAACAACCATTAATTAAATCAAGGTTTTTGGAACTGGAACCGAACCCAGTTCTGCCCAGCTGGCAGTATGGTCAGTATGGCCCGTGCTATATTGGATCGACACGAATCGATACAAAAATGAAGGAACAAACCAAGGGGAGGAAAAGAAAGGGAAAGAGAGGAAGAGAAAGGCGGGGGAAGGAGGTGGAGTGGAGACACCTATGGTAGCCACTACAAGGGCCACCACAGCTCCACGTTGTCCACAAGAGAAAAACAAAGAGAGAGGGAGGGAAAGAAAAGGAGGGAGGGGAAGGCAGTGGAGAGGCTACTGGAGAGCCTTAGCTGGCCGCCGTGGCCACCGGAGGGCCTCTGGCTGGCTATCGGACAGCATAAACTCTGCTTGCGACCAAGGTTTTAAATCTCACAGGACAGGACTGTCCCAATTTTTTCCTAGAATGAGACGCGTCGGCATCCCGCCCTGTCCCGACACTCGGGACAAGGGATGTCCCAAGGTATCCCGATTGGGACACTGGAACGCTAGTGGGATGTTCTGTCCGGACACATGGGATAATATCCCGTCCCAGTGTTCCGTGGGGTGTCCCGCCGGGATCTGAATCCTTGCTTGCGACTCTACGAGCATAAAATAAGGATGATCGCCCCTCTTTCATAGGATTTTTTTTTAAAACCCTAATGAACAAGGCCGTCGCCCCTATTCTATGGCAACAACTCCGCGGGAGCCATTTCCGCCACCTGATTGCCACCCGACAACCCTCCAACACCCTATCTGCCACCTTCCCCACCCTCTGGTACTCTCCCTCCCCCCTCTTTATCTCTCGATTAGAAGCCCTAGCAAAGGATGTAGAGTCTCGGAGGCCTCCATGGCCCTCCAATGGCCTCGACGGGCCACCGCTAGCCTCCAATGATATCATCCTCTTTTCCTCCTCTCCTCTCTCTTCCTCTCTTTCCCCTCCCTCTATTGTTTGTCGCCAGTGTTCCGATTCGTGTATCGGAACCATCTCGGTTTACTATTGGTACAGCTCGGAATGCCTCAAACTGCTCGGTTCGGTCCGGTTCTGAAAATCCTAGTTTAAATTATCATACCAAAACAGTCAATGCTATACAGCACCTACCATGCCGACAAGGTATCGACACAACATAGGACCAAGTTCCAATACTTGTCAATCTGTCCCTAACTGTGACTGTCCAACACTCACCAATACATGCTGGCACCAGCCGCTACAGGGCAGCAAGGATCAATTTTGTTTTACACAACCAGCACAGTTTGACACAACACAGTACGGTACAACCGACATACCATATGAACTAGTGACAAGCACAGGCACAACCTCTGGTACTATTCTCATTTTTGACATGTAGACAGAATACAAAATGGGACAATCCACATTTCCTACCAACCGATGATAGCACAGGCATGGCCTTCTGTACTTTAACTCCCATTTTTGACATGTTTGCTAGCATCGATATGAGTGTCCTTTCTAGATAATTTCATAGAATTCAAATTGTTATAGAAGCCTCATCATACATCCTGTCATCAAAAAAATACATGCCTACAAATGTTCCACCAAAAAACGTAACAAATGGCTCCAATTTCAGTATCAAACTCACACAATAGGTGGTAAAGACATCAGAAATCATGCAACTTTAGTTGATTAAAGAGAAACCAAGAGTAGACCTCTATCATCAATATAGCGTTATGAGTCCCTGCCAGTATCAAATCCAACTCTGACTCCTCCATCTCTTTGGTAGTCGGATTGACAATGAACTGATCACCAACAAGGCCAATTCTAACTCCAGTGACTATTTTGGTAGTTGGCACTTCTGAGAGAGCTCTGAATTTAAGCAACAATCAAGAATAAGGATATATGAAAGAAATATCATCACCAGAGTTGACGATGCAGGGTAAAAGCATAAAACTTAGTAAGATAAAGATAAATTATAGGACAGAAGCTTTTAAGTAAACTTACACTGCTATGCCTGCTGCTGTGACAGCTAAACAATCAGGGGAATGAATACCATCATAGCTAAAAACCTACAGGCATTTAACAAGAACTTTTCAACTGATGAAGCAACTGTTAACCAGGTTTGAGCATCAATGCAGAGCAAAAACCAAGTGAAACAATGAATACGAAATGATAATATGTGGCAAAGTTACAAAGCTATTCACAAATATGTGAAGCTTGCTAAATATGAGAAAAAGCAACATGCTAAAACATGGAAGGTAACTCATAAAGAAATTAAAAGAAATTCCCATCCCTTCAGTTCAAATAAGAGAACGATTTCGGAGTTCTACTTATATCATTTTTTTTGTCTTCTACTTCCATATAAAATATATATGAGCATGCAGTCTTAGACAGCAGGTATTTTCTACCAGGGTGGCACACATGCTTCCGAATTCCTTGTCATGGTTAGACAAGAAGGTGAAACTTTCTTCCTTATTTATTGTCATAGTTAGACACTCCCAACCAAAGATCGCCGAACCGATACCGGAAGCCATACCAGTAATTAGCTAGTACGATACCATCCCATACCGGTATGGTATGGTATGGTACTGGTCTTAGTAAAACTAAGAGCCTAAAAGGCTCTTAGTCACGTTAAAACCCCCAGCTATAGTATCCAACCCGAACTGAACCCGAACCGCACTTGAGCCAGACCCGAACCAGGCTGAACCATATTGTTTCGGTCAGGTTCAGGGCTTTTTCATACGGTCCGGGATCCGAACCATTTTCCATGGCCAAACCGTGCCAGTTCTTGGCTAGTACAGTTCGGTACGCCTCAAACCGGGTTATATGGTCCGATTCGAAAAACGATGCTCCCAACCATGGTTTGAAATCCTGCCAGAACGAGACAGAACCACCATTATTGTATCATTTTGGCCAGAAAATAGCACAAACACTAACCCAGGGTTGCCAAAACAACCGAAAAAGAGTTGTTAAAATGGGATGAAAATCGGTCTATATCAACCAATATCGATTCTAACTCAGATGGTATGGCCCACAAATCATGCATCCCAATGGAAAATGGGTTGATACTGGCAGATACCAAGACCGGTTCAATCGATACACACATTGTCTCAAACACGGCCATGATTTTCCACAAAAAAAACCAAGGGGCGATGGCATGGCCATGCAGGGTGTCCTTCCAAACCTTTAGGCCTTCATGTAAGCCTTTTGTCTGTTGACCTCAAGTGAGAGGGAGGGAGAGAAAGAAAGAGGGGAACTAAGAGAAGCGGACTAGAGGGTGAGGCAGAGAACCATTGAAGGCAACATGCACATTGGAGCAGCCTGGATCTGATGAGACTCTCCAGCTTTTTCTGATGGCCAGCAAACAATGAGAAAATTAGGGAAATTCAGCATAAGTTTTTTGTTTCACATGAAATACAGGTATATTATAGCGTTGACGCACCTTATAATGAAAGTTTACCATCTCAATACCGGGCTCCATGTCACTGCCAACTTGTTACTATATCGGTACAGGGCCGGTTTGGTTTGATGTATTGTCTCAATACACCCTCCATACCAAGTATCGGTACCGAACCGATATGGTACATCCCGTACTACCTGATTTGGTATGATACAGCAAGCCTTGCTTGCAGCATATTGATTTTTTTCTAATATATATTTGATTTTTTAAGTTATTGTTATTTTTGGGTTAGAATGTTAATCACAAATAAAACTAAGTGAATTTAAGGATGAAAATTGTAGCATGTGTGCATATGTAGTGCATGCCACTGCAGATTTTAGCTTGAATCAGACGATCTAGTGGCTTGAATCACTGAAATGCAAAAGCAAGGTTTAGTATTGAGCCTCTTAG
This sequence comes from Areca catechu, assembly GCA_021397845.1. Lineage (NCBI taxonomy): Eukaryota > Viridiplantae > Streptophyta > Magnoliopsida > Arecales > Arecaceae > Areca > Areca catechu. The sequence continues at coordinate 171,553,715 of CM038051.1, read as the reverse complement.
GCCATATGAGATACATGGGTCATATCCAAGGAATGCAGTTGAGGGTCTAAATAAGTGGATCAAGTCATATATGCCTCCGAATGGGTTGTATGGCTTGACCTTGATATGTGATAGCTGGTCCACATTGATAAAAGGAGCATCATCAACTTCCTAATATATTATGACAGGTTGACTTTCTTCCACAGGTCCAATGATGCATTTGACAAGGTCCACAATGCAGATTGCATCCGAAGGCAGATTAGGCAGGAGATTTGGAGGTCGGTGAGCATTATGTCATTCAGGTGGTAACAGGCAATGGCAAGGGAGGATCTAATGGAAGAGATGCCACATATTTATTGGACACCCTATGTAGTCCATTGTATAGATTTGATGCTAAAGGACATAGGGGACATGCAACGAGTGAAGTCAGTTGTGGACAGGGGACAAGCTATCTCAAAGTATGTATATATAATCATGCAAGGTAATATGCAAGGGTATTACCATTATGAGACAGGAGGCTAGGTGTGCCACAGTTTGCCATCAACATAGCCTTGAAGAGTCTCCTTGAAAGAAACAATGTCCCATAGCAATGGTTGCCTGCAATATGTGGATGAAATCCAAGCACTGCGAATCATCTAAGAGCCAGAGAATCAACTGCATTGTTGAGTCAACGCTTCTAGGAGAAATGTACAGGTATGGTGAATGCATAAGAGCCCTTGTATGCGGTGCTACAAATGATTGACAGTGAGAAGTGGCCACAAATGGGTTTTCTTTACCCGGTGATGCGGGAACTCAAGCAGCAGATTATTGATATAATGAGTGTGAAGAAGGCTTAAACATACTTGCCAGTCATAGAGGACAAATGGGACTTGCAGATGGGCAGCTAGTTGCTGTAGCAGCTTAACATGAATGAATGACATATCTTGATTGTAATGTTCGCAAGAATGACATTTCTTACATCTTAATGATTGTGAACTTTGTCCTTCATTATACATGCAGCAATATACTAAGAAAAATAGGCCTTAACAAGGAGGTACCACAGGAAGTCAAGACGGTGGTGTAGTGGATGTTAAAGGATCTAGGCTTTAGTATAGAAGCAAGCCGTGGGGTAACAAACTAAACACAAAAGTTCGCCATCTTGGTACTGGACCCCATACCAATAGCATCCTATTACTGTGTTGGTACATGGTACAGTACAAGATGGCGAGGCATATCAAATGTCAATATAATACGAGACTGCATACCAATCAGTACCAATACAATACCAACCAGTATTGTGAACCTTGCTAAACACTGTATCAAGGATCGCTGAACTGGTACCGGGACCCGTATCGGTCAGCGGATGGAACCGTACCAGCAAGCATAGCGGCATTAAAAAAATAAAAAAAAAAAAGTTTTCCCCCCTCTCAAGCAAGGATCGCTGAACCAAATATAAAATAAGCCCGAACCGGGCTGAACCGAGCCAGAACCGGTACGGAATTGAATTTTTTTTTATTTTTTTATTCTGTATCGATTTTAATGCATGAACCGTACCGGCTCTTGGCCGTACGGTACGGTATGCCCCGTACCGGGCGGTACGGGACGGTTCCGTGAACCCTGCACTATATTATTTTGTTATATTCAGATGACATTAACACCAAGTTTATACTAACTAATCAGGGAAAAATATTCCACAAGAGGCCCAGAAGTTATGAGGAATAGAGAGCTCCACAATCAATTTCTACGATGTATCCAAGTGCCATTCGAAAATTGTTCGACTAAGTCATGCTTTTAGTATTCATAAAGATTTAGTATCTCCAAGTCTAATGTAACCTTGAATTATCCAGATGTAAGGGATTGGTGGGCCTAATGAAACAATAATGCACCTAATTTGAGCAAGGTTGCCACCTACAACCTTTCACAGATCCCCTCGTCCAGTGAATGTGAGGAGAATTGGAGTATCTTTGCCCTAATCCACAGCAAGGTACAAAACCACCTGACAAGCAAGAGGCAGCACAATTTACTGTTCGCACACCATAACATGAGGCTAAGATGGAACTACTGGATCAGGACAAGGAGAACAGACAAGAAGACCTGTTGATGGATTTTTGTTCGTGATATGTTTGGATGGGTTGCAAATCAGTAGGCTCAAGAGAAGCCCATGCTAGATGAGCTAAGAGAACCTACACAACCTGACAGAACTGCCATGAAATATGGACAGATGAGGAAAGCAAAATATTTCACCCACCATGAGTGAGACCCAAGAGAAGACCTAACTAAAGTTTGAGGACTATGATCAGCAATTCAATTGCAAAATGTTTGGGTCATGCCACAATACATGGGCCTCCAGGGCCAATCAGGGCAGTAGGAAAGGCAAGTCCAAAGGAAAAGTGCTGATCATCAATCCGGTTGAGGGAGCTAATAACATACCATTTCAGGAAGATGACAACAAGACAACAAAGCCATCAGATCTAGGCTTGCTTACATCATCTTAAGATACCAGTGATGATGATCAAGGTTTTAAATCCAGTGGGACGGGGATGTCTTGGTTTTTTCATGGAACAGGGCGCACCGGCGTCCCACCCCATCTTGACAGTCGAGATAGGGGATGTCCCAAGGCATTCCAATTGGGATGCTGCGGGACGTCGTGTCCTAACACATGGGATGGTACCCCATCCCGGTCCTGTCCCGGTATCCCATGGGACATCCTGCCGGGACCTGAATCCTTGATGATGATAATAGCAGTTCCAATCAAGGTTTTAAATCCCGTGGAACAGAGCTGTCCCGATTTTTTTCTGGAACGGAATGCATCAGCGTCCCACCCCGTCCCGACACTCGGGATAGGGAATGTCCCAAGGTGTCCCGATTGGGATACTGGGACGCTGGCGGGATGTCCTGTCCCAATACATGGGATAATACCCAGTCCCAGTGTCCCATGGGATGTCCCATCGGGACCTGAATCCTTGGTTTCAATGATAGTTGTAAAGGTCAGGGTCAATAGGATGGTCAATCTAGAGGTGGTAGTGGTTATACTTGAAGCCTCAAATCCATCTACGGAGGCAAGGTTCACACATGCAATACAGGATCATGACCATGATGCCTAGACAAAATCCAGACACATAAGGAGATGCTGTCCTAAAAAGGAGAGGATCTAGATATGGAGCAACTCTAAGCACACAGGATCAAGGTTATGGGGATAGGTACACGGAGATTGGAATATTAGTCACGAGAAACTCTGTTCAGGGGTCGGAGGATTATATGCATGCCTAGCATGTTAGAAGTGAAGTTAATGGAAAGAATTAGATGGGCAGCAAAAGAAAATGAGCAGTACCAGGATACTAAAGTGTCATTACATAGAATGGAGGGTGTGCAGAATAGTGACAAATCAGCCAGTATATCAAGGAGACATAGCAGACAGCAAATATCAGCATCTGTTGGAGGTAGATCTGAACAATATGCTCCATCCACATACCATCCACAAGCTTTCTTCTACTCATCTTGTCCGAGGGATCCAGTGTTGGATTTCTAGGTGATTAGGCATGCTGAATTATTTCAGGTTAGTTTAACCTAAGTGGAAGCATATTAGAAAATATTTTTCTAATCTAGCATGCAGATCAAAACATAAATCACCTAAGGATCATTCTAACATGCTGAAAATAAATCTAGATTCAGATCTAAAAACCAGAATTTTCAAAGAAGAAAGATCGAACACTTACCTTAAGCACTTTTCCTTCTTCTTTCGCAGATCGGATTCGATGGATTCTAAGGGTTTCTGTCGAAGCCGTGTACATGCCCAGCCTCTACCGGTTCCACACGAAGCAAGTCGCTGATCGAAATACCAAGACCCCCAAAATGCTAGCTCCTTGCTTCTTGGCTTGGATATAAAATGCTTCTTCTTCGAGAACACTCAAAGAAGAAGCCCTGCGCGAACCTTTCGTGCTAATTCAAGGAAGATGGAAACCAATAGGGAAGAAACCTTTTCTTCCCTTTTTCCTCTCTTAATCTCTCACTATCTCTGAAATTTTTTAGCATGTGGAGGTGGGACGTGGAGAAAAAAGAAAGGGGCGGTGAAAAAAAAGATGCAACAAGGAAGATGTGTGACACCCCTTTTGCATCCTCCTTGAAACCCCATGCAAAAACCCATCTCTACACGGCATTAGGTTTAGATCTCAAAACATTTCGAGATCATAAACCATTAAATCATGTACTTAAACATAATCTATAAAATTGTTTTAGGATCTAAATTTTCAATTCATGCATGAAGGTATGGGTAGAACAATTAGATTTAGTGATTGGACTACACCTTAAGATTTTGATTAGATCGGGTTAGAAGCCTCTTTCGATTTTGAGCAATTGATTGAACCTAATCAATAGTTGATTAGGATTAGGTCAAAGGGGCTTGAGATCGATTTTAGTTGTAGTTGGTCACATCGATTCACATTTGATGTGAATTGATTAACTCAAGATCTAATTTAGCTCAGTGGATCAAGCCCGAATCGCTAGGCTGACCTATTTAATTCTTATTGACCAATTGATGTCGAAGGCAAGTCTCGATTGATGGTTTTTAATTAGGACCATGCTTACTTGGCCAACTAGGTGTCTAAGGCATGCACTGAGTTGCCTCCCATCGATCTTACTGACTTGGCCGACTTGGTCGATTAAATTTTAAATAAAATTGCTTATTGATTCGTGTTCACCCATGCCATGTAGGTTTGTCAAACATGAAATATGCTGACATGAAATATGCTGACATGAACTATGATAGTCAGACATGAGATGTGCTGACCCAAACCAGGATAGACAGATATAAAATGTATTGATTAATTAAAATGAGATTTGAATCCAAATCTCCTTCCAAATATTAAATCTATAGGTCTTCCACCATTGTAGAAATACAGGCGTCTCTCTAGTGTTGATTATTCTCAGCTAGATACGGTGGTTCAATTGCATCGGGAGAGCACTACTCCATTAACATGATATATTGCGGGATGAAGATGGGGTTGGATCCAATAAATGTTAGGTGAGGGACTCAATGACGGCTTCACTTTCGCATTGAACAGTGGATCTGACTTAACTAAAAAATGTGATAAATAATTGTTAGATGAGTCCACATGACACCGAATCGCTGTAACATGTTTGAAAAGCATTGGACAAGAGTTGTCCATTCATTATTGTGCATGTCACCAATAACTGTTAGATGAGGTGAATGTAGATCAATGGGACCACAGCACCAACTAGAAATCCTAGTCACATAGGAGTTTCCGCATCTCCACTGAGTGTGAGAGATCCGTGAGAATAGTGGAAGTTCTTATTTGTTTCTTAAAATTTCTAGAATAAATAATTGATTAAGTACAAGCATCTAACTAGAATCTTTTCTCTCTTTAGATAATCATGTCAGCTTCAAATTTCTTAGTCCAAAACCTTAACTCTAACCATCTAACCAAAACTAATCACATGGACTGGCTTGAGAAATTAAGAATGGTTCTTAATTCTAAAGATTTAAGGAATGTCATAAACCAGGATACAGAAGGGACCCTGAAGAGTTTAAGGGATCTAATTTACCAGGAAAGCTTGAAGAAAAGGGGTGACACACCTTCAAAAGGTATGTCAGATATGCTCGTTGTTGAAGTAAACCTAATGATTTCTTCTACTTGTAGTTGGATCATAGACTCTGGTTCTAATGCACATTTATGCACTTCAATGTAGAGTCCGGTAGAAATTAGAAAGTTAAGGAAAGGCAAAATGATCCTTTGAGTCGATAATGGTGCAAGAGTTGCAGTTGTTGCTATTGGTACCTACCCTCTTCAATTACCGTCTGGATTTTGTTTAATGCTTAGAAACTGTTACTATGTACCTATTGCTAGTAGAAATTTGATTTCTGTATCTGTTTTTGCACAAGAAGAATATAGTTTCAATTTTAATAAAGACCACTGCTCCATTTATTTGGAAACTAAGTTGGTTGTACGTGGCTTTATGATTGATAGTCTTTGTCATTTACATATTGATGAGTCAGTTAATGTTAACAAGCAATTAGTAAATGTCGTAGGTCATAAAAGACTAAGAGATGACATTAACTATAAGTACATGTGGCGTATTAAACTTGGTTATATTAGAGAGGGCAGGATAAACAAACTGGAGAAGGATGATGTCCTTAATTTATTGAATTCTGATTCATATCCAGTTTGTGAGTCCTACCTTCAAAAAAAATAATCAAGTTACCTTTTTTGGCACATGGAGAGAGGGCCATTAACGTACTTGCCCTGGCACACACTGATACGTATGATCTATTTGATGTGCAGGTCAGTAGTGGTTATCAATACTTTATTACCTTTACCAATGATTACTCTTGGTATGAATATGTGTTTCTTATGAGATACAAGTCTGAAGCCTTTAAAAAATTCAACGAATTCAAATATAAAGTAGAAAAGAAAACAAGAAAATCCTTTAAGGTTCTTCAATCAGATCAATGAGAAAAATAAATTAGTAAAAAAATTTTGGATTACCTCATGGACAACGGCATAGTCTCATAGTTGACTCTGGTATGCCTCAACTCAACGGGATATTGAAAAAAAGAAATAAAATCTCCTATTGGATATGATCCGATCCATGATGAGCTTCACTGGTTTATTCTTATTTCTTTGGAAATTCCCTACTTACTACAATTTATATATTAAATAGGAGTTCCTCTAAATCCATTCCTATCACACTATATGAGTCATGACATAGTAAGAAACCGAGTCTTGGTCCTATCAAGATTTTGGGATGTCCAACCCATGTCAAAAGGCAATAGGCAGATAAGTTAAAGGCTAAATTTATGAGAGCCTATTTTATTGGGTAACCTAAAGAGTCATTAAGATATTACTTCTACTACCCAGAAGAACATAATGTAATTGTGAGTCGAAATGCCATATTCTTAGAAAAACAGTTTATCCAAGATGTCGGCAATGGAAGGCAAATTGAGCTCAAAGAGAAGGTTTCTATAAAGCAGCAAGCTGTAGAACCTATTGAGCCTTTTCTAGCTAAGCCGATTAGTGTAGCTCCACCTCCACCACCTTGTAGGTCTGGAGTCTCTCGTCCTTCTGAAAGGTACTTAGATATACTTACAGAGAATGTAGAAAAAATATTTCTCATAGGAGATAGGGATCGAGTAGTTGATCCTAAGATCTATGATGAGACGATGTTAGACATCGACTCCGAGAAATAGTTGAGTACTATGAAATCAGAAATTGATTCAATGCATTCAAACCAGGTCTAGTCCTTAATAGATCCATCAAAGAGTATTATATCCACGGTTTGCCGAACCGTGCCGAATCGGTCGGTTCGGGGCGTACTGAACCAGACCAGTAGCCAGCCGGCACGGTTCGATTATATAAAACGGTTCCCGGTCTTAAAAAATAAAAAAAATTAGCTTGTACCGTCCCGAACCGGTGTAGAATCGGGCCGAACCGGGCAAAACAAGGCCGAACCGCTTGGTTCGACCGGTTCAAGACCGGTTCGGCCCAATTTGAACCGGTTCGGGCCTTTTTTTTGCTTTCCTTACATTGCTACTATAACCATGTGAGTAGGGTTGGGGGGGAATCTATGAAGCCAACTATGTTGGCTTTTGATTTTTAAACAACAAAGCGCACTCAAGAGCTCTCTATGTTCGTTGTTTTTCAAACGACGGCCCGAAAAAAAATCCCTCCATTTCAATGCAATCGAACGTCCAGAAATTGAAGAGGAAGGTGAAATCAAGGTACATATAGCTTCCCTTTCCCCTATTTCCCTCTCCCCTCTCTCTTTTTGTTAAAATCCGTGTAAAATAAAAAATTAAGGGAAAATCGTATCAAATTTTTTTTGTTGGCTATGATTTTTGAGTATGTGGTAGATCTAGGATAGATCTACACAATGATACTAAGATCTTGATTTTTTATTAAGTATATAATTTTTTAAATTAAAAATTAATTTTGAATTAAAAATTTAATTTAAAAAATAATTAGTAAAAAAACTGTAATTATAATTTATTAATCTAGGGCTCGTAAGCTGCTTTCACTATAAATTTTGTCGTTTTATCCAAGTTTTAATGCATCTTATGAATAGTGCTCTAGGTCTTAAATTGAAGAAAATTTGACTTTTAAAAAAATATATGTAGCATGTATGATAGAATCCCACATGAATCTAAGATCAAATTTTTTAAAATTTTTTTATTATTTTTAAAATTTTTTTAATTAAAAAATTAAAAAAATAATTTAAATTTATAAAATTAGGTTAATAAAGTATTAATTAATAAATATTATTATTGACCATATATGTAATTTAAATATTCAGGCATGGATCCATCAACGAGGAAGAAGGATACGGAGCGTGACATTGGTTGGTTGCATGGAGAGATGCTCTCGGGTAGGCATCACTGAAGGTGTAAATGGTGTAATACTGAATCCAAAGGTAGGGGGTAACAAGGTTGAAGCAGTACTTGGCTGGTGGCTATCATGATGTATCTGCATACCAACAGTGTCTACAAGAGGTCCGTTAGTTGATGAAGAAACATTTTGCTGATTTTAAAGCTGGGAAGGAAAGAGCAGCAAAGAAGAAGGCAGAGGTGGACCGCAGAACTGCAGAACCACCTTCTTACTACTCCAGGAAGTCAGAGGGAGCATCGATTCCTTCTGATGAGGAGGCACAAATGGAGGCTGCAACTCAGGCGAGCTTGTATGAGCAGAGGTAGCTGGAGAAAATAGCCAGACATAGACAGCGATTTAGACCATCAGCTTTTGAGTCGGGATCAGGATCCGGTTCAACTAGTGTTGCAGGAGAGTCTGAGATAGTTTAGGAGGACCCACTCAGATAGAGAGCCCGTCAGGAGAGGCACCAGCCGTATTGTATCCATGTTGGAAGCATTTGGCAATAGAAGAAAGTCTTCCAGGGACATTCCAGATGAAGCCACTATCCATGATATCTATCCACATGTCTTTTCCAGTAGAGATTCCAAGCAACAGATGATTGACACAATGCTGAAGAAGGATAAGAAGAAAGATATGTGGCGAGTCATCTCCTCCTGGTTTCATTTCAGTCATATCCCAGCCCATGCAGCAGACAATCCATATTATCGCTCTGCTATTTCATCTATACAAGATGCTGGTGCAGATGTAGATCCTCCAAGATCGAGGGATATCTATGGTCAGCTTCTGGACAGCAATAAGGAACTAGAAGGATGGATATCCTCATATCAAAGCAAGTGGCCCATGTATGGGTTGACAGTGATGGTTGGACTAGTCCTACTAGACGGAGCATTGTCAATTTCTTGACTTATTATGATGGAAAGCCTTTTTTTTAGAAATTTGTTGATGCTTCATATCAGGTACACGACGCCAGTTATATCCTCATATTGATGAAGGAGGTGATTGATCATGTGGGATAGCATAATGTCATGTAGGTCATCACAGGTAATGGACCACAGTACATGGCCACAGGGCAGATCTTAATGCAGCGGCGACCGCATATTTTCTAGACCCTTTGTGCTGCATATTGTATAGACCTCATGTTGATGGATATTGAAAAAATTTGCAGGGTGCGGAAGATTGTTGAGCTAGCACAGTCTATCACCAGATTTATATATAACCATACATGGATCTTATCATTGATAATGAGCTTTACATGGAGAAATATTGAGACCAGGGATTACACGGTTTGCTACTAATTACATTGCACTTGATATTCTTCTTAACAAAAAAAGCAGAGCTGCGTCAGATGTTTATCAGTCAGGAGTGGCAACAGAGCAGATATGTCAGGGCAAATACAGAGAAAAGCAATGTGGAAAATTTAGTGACGAGACAGACATTCTGGCAGCGGGCTGAGAGGATAGTGGAGGCTATCAAGCCTCTATATGAGATACTTCATGCCGAGGACTCTGAGAGGGATGCTCGGATGGACTTCTTGTATTTCATAATGCAAAGGGCAAAGAAAAAGATCTAGAAGGCAGATCCATGACATGCATCTGAGTATTTCCGGATCATTGATGGACGATGGAGTTATCAAATGAGTTTGAATTTGCATCTTGCAGGTACGCAGTACTTTATGAAGTTCCTAAAAATTTAAATTCAACTAGATTTGTACAAGTACGCTTCACCAATTCTTAAAATACGTGCAGCTTACTATCTGAATCCGAGATTTCAGTACTCCATACCGGACATTGCCATGGATGAAGATCTTATGTCTACCCTATGCAATGTTATATATAAGATGAAGCCCGATCCAGATATTGCTGCTATGTGCCTAGAAAAAGTTAGGTTAAAATTATTGAGTGATATTTATTAGCATTAATTTCAACAAGTAGCACATAATAACAAAACTTTTTTTCTGGTAAACAATTTTTTAAGGAGGGCACAGATTCATTTGGATCCACTATAGCAATCAGAAGTAAATCAAAAATGAATCATGATAGGTATTACTAAAAAGTAAGTATAATATAATATTAGGATTGAATTTTTTATTTTGCCAAATCTAAAATTCTAAATGATTTAATGTCTTTTGCAGCTAAATAATGGGTACATTTTGGTGGATCAACTAAAAATATGAAGGTTGCTGCAGTTAAGATTCTCTCCCATACGGTGTTATCCAATGGATGTGAACGCAACTGATCTACATTTGGCCTTATCCACTCCAAGCAAAGGAACCGTCTGAAACAAAAATGCCTCAACCAAGGTTCTCCAAACCGTGCCGAACTAGCCGGTTCAGGATGTACCGAACCGGACCGGTGGCCGGCCGTCACGGTTCGGTCATATAAATCGAAACGGCCCCCATAAAATTAAAAAAAAATCTTTTACCGTACCGAACCAGATCCGAACCGGATCTGAACCGAGTCAAACCGGTGCTGAACCGGTCGAAACAAGACCGAATCGGTCGGTTCGGTCGGTTCGAGCCCGGTTCGGTTCGACAGGTGGGGCTATGATCTTTTGTTTTTGTCACATGGCTACTGTAGCCATGTGACATTGCTTTGGAGGGGGCTGCCTTTGATATTTTAAGGCTTAAAGGGCAGAGAGAGCTCTCTACTGCAGACCTGCGGAAACAACCACTTAAAAAAAAAAACCTTAATCCTTTTCAACCCAATCAAACCTGCAGAAGTCGAAGAGGAAGGTAGAATCAATGTATGTATACATTTCTTTTTCCGTATTTCTCTCTTTCGTCTCGTTTTTTTATTAAAATCCGTACAAAAAAAAATTAAGAAATGCTGTCAAAATTTATTTGTTGGCTATGATTTTAGAGTATGTGATAGATGTAGAATAGATCTACACAATTATACTAAAATCTTAATTTTTTGTTATGTATATAATTTTTTAAATTAAAAATTAAATTTAGATTAATAAATTAATTAAAAAAAAATTAGAAAAAAATTGTAATTATAGATTATTAATTTAGGACTCGTAAGCTACGTTCACTATAAATTTCATGTCGATTTATTCAAGTTTTGATGCATCTAATGAATGGTGCCGTAGATCTTAAATTAAAGAAAAATTAACTTTTAATTCATTTCTAGGATCTTAAAAAAATATATGTAACATGTATTATAGAATCCTACATGAATCTAAAATTTAAATTTTTTTTATTTTTTAATTTTTTTGAATTTTTTAAATAAAAATATAAAAAAATAAATTAAATTTTAAAAATTAGGTTAATAAAGTGTGTATTGACCTCATTAAATAAAAAAATAAAAATAATAAATTAAATTTTAAAAATTAGGTTAATAAAGTGTTAATTAATAAACATTATTATTGACCTTATATGTAATTTAAATATTCAGATATGGATCGATCAAGGAGGAAGAATGATCCGAAGTGAGACATTGACTGGTTACATGGAGAAATGCTCTCGGGTCGGCATCACTGGAGGTGTAAATGGTACAATACTGAGTTCAAAGATGGGGGTAACAAGGTTGAAGCAGCACTTGGCTGACGACAATTCTGATGTATCTGCATGCCGACAGTATCCACGGGAGGTCCATCAGTTGATGAAAAAATACTTTGCTGATTTTAAAGCTGGGAAGGAAAGAGCAGCAAAGAAGAAGGCAGAGGTGGACCGCAGAGCCGCGGAACCACCTTCTTACTATTCCAGGAAGTCAGAGGGAGCATCTATTCCTTCTGATGAGGAGGCACAGATGGAGGCTGTTATTCAGGCGAGATTGTATGAGCAGATGCAGCAGGAGGCAGCCAGGCATAGACAGCGATTTGGGCCATCAGCTTTTGAGTCGGATCGGGATCCGCTTCTGCTAATGCTGCGGGAGAGTTTGATACACAGTTTAAGAGGACATCCTCAGTCAGAGAGCCCGTCAGAAGAGGCACCAGCAGTATTGCATCCATGTTGAAAGCATTTGGCAGTAGAAGGAAATCTTCCATGAACATTTCAGAGGGAGCCATTATCCATGATATCGATTCACATGCCTTTTTCAGTAGAGATTCCAAGCAACAGAGGATTGACACAATGCTGAAAAAGGATAAGAAAAAGGATATATAGCGGGCCATCTCCTCCTTATTTCATTTCAGTCATATCCCAGCCCATGCAGCAGACAATCCATATTATCGCTCTGCTATTTCATCTATACAGGCTGCTGGTGCAGGTGTAGATCCTCCATCATCGAGGGATATTTACGGTCATCTTCTGGACAGCACTAAGGAGGAGCTAAAATGATGGATATCCTCATATCAGAGCAAGTGGCCCGTGTATGGATTGATGGTGATGTGTGATGGTTGGACTGGTCCTAATAGATGGAGCATCATCAATTTCTTGACTTATTGTAATGGAAAGACTTTTTTTCATAAATCTATTGATGCTTCAGATCAAGTGCACAACGCCAGTTATATCCTCATATTGATGGAGGTGATTGATTAGGTGGGAAAGCATAATATCGTGCAGGTCATCACTGATAATGGACCACAGTACAAGACCGCAAGGCAGATCTTTATGGAACGGCGGCCGCATATTTTCTGGATTCCTTGTGTTGCACATTGTATAGACTCATGTTGATGGATATTGGAAAAATCCGCAGGATGCAGAAGATTATTGAGCTAGCACAGTCTATCACCAGATTTATATATAACCATACATGGATCTTATCATTGATGAGAAACTTTACAGGAAAAAAATATTGAGACCGGGGGTCACACGGTTTGCTACTAATTACATTGCACTTGATATTCTTCTTAACAAAAAAAGCAGAGCTGCGTCAGATGTTTATCAGTCAGGAGTAGCAGCACAACAAAATATGCCAGGACAAATACTGAGGGAAGCAATGTGAAAAATTTAGTGATGAGACAGACATTCTGGTAGTGGGCTAAGAGGATAGTGGAGGCTATCAAGCCTCTATATGAGGTACTTCGCACCGTGAACTCCGAGAGGTATGCTCAGATTGACTTCTTATATTTCATGATGCAAAGGGCAAAGAAAAAAATCCAGGAGGCAGATCCATCACATGCATCTGAGTATATCCGGAACATTGATGGACGGTGAAGTTATCAAATGAGTTCGGATTTGCATCTAGCAGGTACGTAGTAATTTATGAAGTCCCTAAAAATTAAAATTCAATTAGATTTGTATAAGTACGCTTGACTAATTATTAAAATATATATGCAGCTTACTATATAAATCCGAGATTTCAGTACTCCGTACCGGACATTGCCATGGATGAAGATCTTATGTCTGCCCTACGCAATGTTATATATAAGATGGAGCCCGATCTAGATATCGCTGCTATGTGCCTTGAAGAAGTTTGGTTAAAATTATTGAGTAATTTTTAAGAGCATTAATTTCAACAAGTAGCACATGCAAACAAAACTTTTTTGTGGCAAACGAAATTTTTTAGGGAGAGCACAGATTCATTTGGATCCACTGTAGCAATCAGAAGTAAATCAAAAATGAATCCTGGTAGATACTACTAAGAAGTATAATATTATATCAGTATTAAATTTTTATTTTGTCAAATCTAAAATTTTAAATGATGTAATGTCTTTTGCAGCTGAATGGTGGGTGCATTTTGGTGGATCTGCTAAAAATCTGAAGGTTCTTGCAGTTACGATCTTCTCCCAGATTGTATCATCCAGTGGATGTGAGCGCAATTGGTCTACATTTGGCCTTATCCACTCCAAGCAGAGGAACCGTCTGAAACAGAAACGTCTCAATGATCTTGTGTATGTACACTATAATTTAAGATTGAGGCTAAAGTGTATTCAGGAAGAAGTAGAATTGAAATATTCCGATCCCACTGCAAATACATATGTTGATGAGGATGAAGATCCAATAATTGGGTGGGTCATGAACCAGCAGCAGCAACCAGAGCTTGATGAGCTAGGATCGCCTCCTCGATCAGCCAGTTTTGTAGCTAGTGAGGCTGGGATGAATACTGGACAATGGACAATAAGTCATATTCCTTACACGGCTCTAGCAGATACAGCACATCGTCCCTCCCCACCATCTAGTAGACCCGGAGACAGAGGAAAAGGAAAGGCAGTTGCACCTCCATCGGAACACTTAGTCCACTCAGATTCAGATACCAGAGACGGTGATGATAGTGCTTTAAATAGTGGGGGATCTAGTGATCAGGAAGGGGCAGGAAGACAGGATTCGCAGCCACCTATTCCTATTTGATTCACTGGGGAGTCGCAGTTTTGCTATACCACGCAGGATATAGATCATGGATTACCATCTGATAGATCCCGTGGTGATACGATTCCATATAGGCGACAGGCTCCGCATGGTCGTTCGGGACACGATACAACTGCAACTCTTGCACGTGGAGTAGGATCCATGGATGTATCTGGATCATCCTCATATTCAGGATCCTCTTATCCGCAGCTACCGGCAGCTTCTGGTCCATATGATCCATATGGTGCATCTGAGATATCATCATCAAGTGGTTATTATCCCATGCAGCCTGGAGCATCTTATGCATCTGATTTTGCTGCATGTATATTTAGATGGGTCCCTGCATTGCCATATCATCAATCTCTAAACAGCTCTCAGAGTCTGGACATCAGAGAGAGATCTATGATTAGTTATGATCCATCACGCATACCTCCTGGGATGAGCTTAGAGGAGTATCATACTGCCTGGCAGGAGGGACATGCCGAATTTCCTACAGAGTACATACATGATCCCTATATTTATGGACATCGTCACTCTACCCGATTCTAGACATTGGTATGTAATTATATATTTATGCTACATTTCACTTTCATTAATTGCTGATAATCTTAGTTTAATTATCATTTTTTATCTTATTTCAATTGAAAATAGTCCTAAATCTTAGTATTTAGTCCTAAATCTTGAAATCGAACATATTTTCAATTCTAAATTTCAAGCGTTTAGAACTCTTAAACACTAAATTCTAAACCCTAAATCCTAGACACTTAAAAAATAAAATAAAAACTTTAAAATTACAAAATTCATCAAAAAAAATCAAAAAAAAATTGGACGTACTGGTTCAAATCTGTACACCACGCCGTACCGTGCCGGCACGGCACGGTACCATACCGTACCGGTACCGGCCTGCCACTGATACGGCTCCCGGTACTGGTACCGGGAACCTTGGCCTCAACGATCTTATGTATGTACACTATAACTTAAGGTTAAGGCTAAAGTGTATTCAGGAAGAAGTAGAATTGAAATATCCCGATCCCACTGCAAGTTCATATGTTGATGAGGATGAAGATCCAATGATTGGATGGGTTATGAGTCAGTAACAGCAGCCAGAGCTTGATGAGCCAGAATCCCTCCTTGACTAGCCAGTTTTGTAGCTAGTGAGGCTGGGATGGATGCTGGACAATAAGCAACAAGCCATATTCCTCACAAGGCTCCAGCAGATACAGTACATTGTCCCTCCCCGCCATCTATTCCGTCTGGAGATAGAGGAAAAGGAAAGGTAGTTGCACCTCCATCGGAGCACTCAGTCCATTCAAATTAGATACCAGAGAGAGTGATGATAATGCTTCAGATAGTGGAGGATCTAATGATCAGGGAGGGGCCGAAAAACAGGAATCACAGCCACCTATTCATATTCGATTTACTAGAGAGTCGTAGTTTAGCCATGCCACATAAAATATAGATCATGAAGTACCATCTGATAGACCCCGTGGTGATACGATTCCATATAGGCGATGGACTCCGCGAGATCGTTCAGGACAAGATGCAGCTGCAGCTCTTGCACGTGGAGTAGGATCCATGGATGTATCAGGGTCATCCTCATATTCAAGATCCTCTTATCCGCAGCTACCGGCAGCTTCTGGTCCATATGGTCCATATGGTGCATCTGAGACGTCATCTTCCAGTGATTATTATTCCATGCAACCCGGAGCATCTTATGGATCTGATTTTGCTGCTGGCATATTTGGATGGACCCCTACACTACCATATCATCAGTTTCTGGATAGTTCTCAAAGTCAAGACATCGACGAGGGATCTGCGATGAGTTATGATCCATCACGCATATGTCCTGGGATGACCTTAAAGAAGTATCATACTGCCTGAATGGAAGGATATACTGATCTTCCTATAGAGTATATAAATGATCTCTATATTTATGGATATCGATACTACCCGATTTTAGACATTGATATGTAATTATATGTTTATGTTACATTTCACTTTCATTAATTGCTGATAATCTTAGTTTAATTATCATTTTATATCTTATTTCAATTAGAATTAATGTAATAGCATTTTTTAAATCCTAAGTCCTAAACCTTGAAGTCGGACATATCCTAAACTCTAAATTCCAAACATCAAAGGTCCTGAACACTAAATCCTAAACCCTAAACCCTTAAAAAATAAAATAAAAATCTTAAAAACCCAAAATCCAAGATGCAAAATAAAAAAAAATTAGACGTGCCGATTCATACCGACATGCCCCACCAATCGCGTGTCGGTATGGTACGGTACCGGTACCGTACCGGCCAGCCATCGATATGGGTCCCGGTACCGATACCGGGAACCCTGTTTATATCCATTGAATACAAATGGATCTACAAAAAGAAGATAGGTATATATAGTAAGGTAGAGATCTATAAAGCTAGGCTAGTGGCGAAGGGATATGGTTAGTACAAAGGCATTAACTATCAGGATACCTTTTCGTTGGTAGCTATGCTGAAATCCATCTGTACACTACTTGCTATTACAGCGTATTAAGATTATGAGATATAGTAGATGGATGTAAAAACTGTTCCTTAATCAATATCAAGATATCTATATGGAACAGGCTTTAGATTTTACTTTCAGTGATGAAGATCATAAAGTCTGCAAGATGCATAGATCCATTTATGGATTAAAGCAAGCTTCTCAGAGTTGAAACACTCGTTTTAATGATATGATCAAATCGTTTAATTTCATCAATAATGAGCCTTGTGTTTACAAGAAGGTCAGTGTGAGGGCTATAATATTTCTCATATTATACGTGGATGACATCCTCCTTATTAGGAATGATATTTCGATGCTGACCTCGATCAAAAGTTGGTTATCCAAGAAATTTTCCATGAAAAACTTAGGTAAATCATCTTATATTCTGTGAATTAAGGTCTATAAAAATAGATCGAATAAGATACTTGGCCTTTCATAGAAAATATACATAGAGGAAGCGCTGAAAAAATTCAATATAAAGAACTCTACGAGGGGACTTCTACCTCTCAGGCATGGCATTAGTCTCTCCAAGATGTATCCTAGCACACGTGAAAAGTTCAACGGATGAGCAAGATCCCATATGCTTCGGTAATAAGGAGCCTTATGTATGCCATGTTATATACATGACCTTGTATAGGCCTTGCTGCGAGTGTCACGAGCAAGTATCAGTTGAATCCAAGCAAAGAGCACTAGACTATTGTGAAGAATATCCTTAAGCACTTGAAAAGGACTAAGGATTTGTGCTTGGTCTCTGGAGAAAATTCTGAGTTGCGAGTTAAGGGATATACTGATTCAGACTTTATGTCTAATCTTAATGATAGCCTATATCAAGTTATGTGTTTCTTTGTAATAGTAGTTCTACTAGCTGGAAGAGTTCCAAACAATCCATCATTACGGGTTCTACTATAGAAGCCAAGTACATCACCAACTCGAAAGCTACAAAGAAAGCATTCTGGTACAATAAGTTTATTGCGGAGCTCGAAATAATGTCATCAGATGCCATCCCCTATACTGCAACAGCAAGGTACTATAGCCCTCGCTAAGGAGTCTAGGTCTCACCAAAAATCCAAGCACATCGAACGGCGGTTCCATATCATACATGACGACCTCAAGAAGTATGTCGAGGTCAAGAGAGTTGACTCTGCGAATAACATGTCAGACCCACTGACAAAGCAATTGAGCCAGCAGAAGACTAAAGCCCATCTTGAGAAGATGGGACTTAGGTATATAGTCAATTGGCTTTAGTGCAAGTGGAAGATCATTAGATACATATGTCTTAGAAGCCAATATAGCTAATACATTATAATTTTCTGGATCAACAATTGTACTTGATCAAGTTTTTATTAATAAAATTTAACTTTTCTTCCATTCATATATGGTGTATCTATGAATTTTTCATAGAATTAATGAACAATGACACATTCTCAAGAGTAGAAAATTTGAGACATGTATTATTATAGATTAACTACTAAATACTCCAAATAATTAGAACATCATAGGGATGGTGATTAAACCATCAAGATTGGTGCACAGGTTGCTTCCCTTTTGAATAGATAAGTCTCGAGTCTACAGTGTAAGGACACTGAAACAAGAATGCAAGTGATTATTAAAGAATAACGATACTGAATATGACCAAGAATTAGAAGTTAAATGAATATCTACTCACTCATCAGTGACTATCTCAATGCTATAGTTATGTGAGTAGTTCTTTGACCTGCAGTGCTTCGATCACTCATAGTAGAATTGCTATAGTTTGACAACACATAAATATGGTTCCTAGATTTTCAGGATCTTGCAGTATTTGTTGGCTGCAATATGTTCACTATAGGAGTAGGGTATGTACTTATAAGAGATCTATCGATCTTAGTAATTGAATAATCCTATGTGACCTAAGAAGCCGAGTCCTCAAGTCTATGACCACAGCAGCATGATAGTAGAAAGAGTTTCCATTGGACTCACCATCGGGTCCAAGCTAATTAAGTCTTATATATGACGGATGCTTAGGATTTAACAAAATTCCATGTCCTGCATCCTATTGCAACTCTCGATAGAGGAACTTAATCACACGGTAACTACACCTAAAGGTTTATCTTTCTATTATGCTGGATAGCCACTATATACTGCTAGATATCATCGGTGGATTATGAGAACTCATTGGAATCATTTTTAAACCAACGATCCTTACTAGGATTGAGCTAGAATTTTCTGGTCCATCGAAAAAGATTCAATGATACTATGATAGAGATCATGGTATGTCTTACTACCAGACAAAATAAGATCTAAGGGATCACATACAAAAGGGGTTTGACCTGATTAAAAGCTTGGATCAAAACCAAATTATTAATTGGATTGGTGATTTGGATCTATTTGTAATAGTTACAAATTTAGCAACAACCAATTGTTAGCATAGGAAACTTAATTATAAGTATTACAATATAATTGGATTTAATTAAATTATGAATCAAGTCATAATTAATTTAGATTTAATTTAATTTAATTTGACTTAATTTAAGTTTAATTGGATTTAATTATCTAAGTTGGACTTGGATTACAATTTTAATTAGATTATGATTGATAACCTTTTTGAATTTGATTTGAATTGGACTCGAATTAGATTCGGATTGAAGCAAATTAAACCTAAATGAACCTAGATGCCTAAAAAACCTAATAGGATTGGATTTAAATCTCAAATTTGGCGACATGTAACGAAAGAGGCACTGAAATTAGCATCCCCTCTATGGCATGTGCTAAAATTGAGTGAGAGGGCATGCCAAGATTTGGCGCCTCTCCTCTCTGGATCTCTCTTCTCTTCTTAATAAACCTGATCCTCACCAATTTCTATTTTGAATGAAGTTTGTTTAGGATTAACTTTATCAATTTTTAGGGCATTGAAAGTTTATTCATGTGACAAAAAAAATAAGAATGGCAAGGGCCAGCTACATGATTCTCATCGCAGTTTTTTTCTCAATGCCATTTCTTCTCTGCGCCCTTCCTAATTTGAATTAGATTGATTAAGATAAGTTCTTATCTTGATGAGGCATGAATTCTTACCACGAGGCTGGCATAGGATTGGTTGTTTGTGCAACAAACATAAATAGGGAGGAAAAGAGGCCAGCACTAATCCTTTTCTAAGTATCTCATATTGCCGCAAGCCTTCTTTCTTTCTACCGCCCTGCCTCTTCTTCCTTCATCTTTCCATGCCTAAAAACTCCAGAAAAGAGAGTTTAGAGAGAGTTAAAGAGGAGAAGAAAGGAGTTTTCTTCTCCCCTTGGCATCCAAAATCCAATCCCAACAATATGCACGAAGGGTTCGTGCAAAGGCTACAACCTTTCTTCTTCGAGTTCTAAAATGAAGGTCAAGATCCAAGCTAAAAGAGAGGCATGCAAGAAGCTAGTACTCTGGGGATCTCGTAGATTTAATGAGCATCACATCCCATGTGGATACCAGCAAAGGCCAAGCATGTGCGCGGCTTCGACAGAAATCCTGGAAATCTGCCGGATCTGACCCGATCGACGATGAAGAAGGAAAGCGATTGAGATAAGATTGTTTTTCCTTCCTTTAAATTTTTTGAATCAAATCTGATGAATTTTCTCTATTTCAGCATGTTAGTAGGTCTTGTAGGTGGTAATCTGATTTATATTAAAATCCACATGCTTTTATGAAAAGTGTTTTCATATGTTGCTTCCGCTAAGGTTTTAGAAACCTGCAGAAATTTCACCATGCCTATAAACTAGATTTCCAACAATGTCTTCTCTTCTCGCATGCCAAGAGTAGGGGGCGACAATTTTAGCACCCCCTCTCCTCTTAGATGGCCAAGATAGAGAGAGAATCCTAAGGAACATGGGCTTTGGCTTCATAGTTCAATTTGGCTTTGATTTAGATCAATTTTGAATCCGATTCAAACTCAATTCGAATCAATTTCAAAAGATTGTCAAACGTAATCCAAATATGATTGCAATCCAAGTCTTACTTAGATTATAAAACTCAATTAGCCTTAAATTAGGTCAAGCCTCATTAAATTAAATTTGATTTAATTCAATTAAGACTTGATCCATAATTTAATTAAACTATATTATATTGCAACACTTGCAATTAAGTTCCTTAGGTTAATAATTAACAGGTGGTAAATATATAATCCTAATATAATTGACAATTACTATTATGTAACTCTTATATAATTAGTAGTTTCTAAATACGTAACACTTACATATCGATCTAAGTTTTGATCAAGTCAAGCTCCTTTTGTATATGATCCCTCAAGTTTTATTCTATCTAATAGTGAGATATACCATAATCCCAATCATAGTATCATCGAAACCCTTCCAATAGAATGGAGCGATTCTAACTCAACCAAACAAAGATTGTTGATCCAAAAACGATCGTAGTAAGTTCTCACAATCCACCAATAACACCTAGTAGTATGTTGTGACAACCTAGCAGAACAGAAAGATGAACCCCTATATATAGTTACTGTGTGATTGAGTTCTTCTATCAGAGTCCCGATGGGATACAGGTCATGGAAACTCGTCAAACCCTAAGCATCTATCATATGCAATACTTAATTAGCTTGAATCCAATCATGAATCCCATGAACACTCCTTTTCATTATCACGCTACTATGGCCATAGATTTTAGGAGTTAGCATCTTAGGTCACATAGGACTACTCAACTACTAAGACCGTAGATCTCCTATAAGTGCACACCCTACTCCTACAGAGAACTTAATGCAACCAACAAATATCGCAAGGCCCTGAATAGCTAGATACCGTGTTTATATACTGTCAAACTACAACAACCTCACTGTGAGTAGCCAAGGCATCGCAGGTCAACTGCTCCTACAACTATAGGATCGAGATAGTTACTGACAAGTAGACATCCAAGTGACTTCTCGTTTTTAGTCATACTCAGTACCGTTGTTCTCTAACTACCTGCACTCTCGCTTCAGTATCCCTGCACTGTAGACTCGAGACTCATCTATCCAAAAAGAAAGCGATCAATGACCAATCTTGATAGATCAATCACCATCCCATGATGATTCAATAATCAAGAGCATTTAGGAGTTTATCTATAATGACACGTCTCAAATTTTCAACTCTTGAAAATATGTCATTGTCTATTAACTCCTTGGACGATTCATAGACACATCATATATAAATGAAAAAAATATTTATTTTATTAATTTCAATAAATCAAGTACAAAAATGTCCTAGAAATAATATAATGATCATGCGAATCTGGCTTCTGGAGTATATATCTAATATCCAATTCCATGTATTACCCCTCCGAAAGATATGGATATAGCCAGGGGTCAAACAACAATGCTACCTCCTACCACCCTAAGTAGGGATGGCATGCTTCCTACATCTACCACACTCGCATACAGCCACATTATCAAGAGCAATAGTCAGGTCACTATCAGGCATTATATGACCAGCAAGAATGGACGCAGTATCCAAGATAGTATAATATCCAAGATCCAAACTATGAACCAAAGATCGCTGAACCGGTACCAGGACCCATACCGGTCAGCTGCTGGTATGGTACGGTACGGTCCGTATCGTAATGGACCGTACCGGTACGTATACCGAGGCTAAAAAATGATAAAAAAACTCTTCCTCCTCCCTCTCAAGCAAAGATTATTAAACCAGACCCAAACCGAGCCAAACCGAGCCCGAACCAAACTGAACCGGGGGTACGGTATGCTACAGTACCATACCGTACGAATTTAATTTTTAAATTTTTTTTTAACGGTCCAGGATGCCGGACCGTTTTTTATATGTGAACCGTACCAGCTCTTGACCGGTACGGTACGGTACGTCCCGTACCGGGCAGCACGAGATGGTACCACAAACCCTGCTATGAACCAAACCTCAATATCTATAAGGATCATAGACACTTCACCTGGAATTGATTTATGAAGTATTGTACATTTTCCTTCCGCGATACCATATTTATTTCATTTTTTACGTATAAATATTACTAGTTTATTAATCCATGCTAGTTCAACGAGTGTCCATATCAATATCAACAATCTTATCTTACAATCCCATTGAAAATGCAATATCATTAGAAATACAAAAGAAAGTCAACCCAATAGCCTCATGTGTATAGAAATTAAAAAAGAGTAAATACAAAACATGGATTGTGTCCCAATACAGTAATGGAACAGAGCCCATACCATGTCTTAGTACAAAACAGACTCATAGCATACTGGTCCAGCCAAAATCTAGTATGACCTCTGATACCAGTTTTTAGAACCTTTCTCCTGATAAGCAAAAATATAGCTGTGCCCTAGCATATTTGTTTTACATCATATACCAAGGCATTCAAACACCACTCATCTTAGTTTGATATCACAATAGTTGGCTTAGTCCAATACTTTGCCTTTATTCCTACAAACAAGATCCAATGTAGTTATCTAGTTATCAATCATTTTCAGTACTTTCAAAATATAAGTAAATGTATTTATTGACCTAACAAGTCTTACTTCACCCGTTAAGTTTTCAAAAATATTAGAATGTCTTATGATTTCAATGCCTTGCTTATGATCAAACTTTAACTTTGCTTTGATTATATTATATGGCATTATGACTTTAAAAAAAGTTCCATATGACACCTTTCGTGTCACCAATCCATAACTGATCAATTCATGAATCATAAAGTAGCAAGTTTGTTCATTTCTTCTATCCCCCCTTGCTCTTAATAACCTACTTCTCATCTCATCACTAACATACAGCATGCATGCCTTTTCATCTTTGCTCCAATCAATTCCAATTACCCATGTATTAGATTGTACATCAATTGAATATGCATCACATTTACCTTTTCTGCGCTCCCCTCTCGATATCAGCAATGTATGCACTCATTGATAATTTTAAGCAAACCTTATGCACATTCATATGCACAAGACACGAGTGCATATCGAAATATGGCAAGTATTATTTATTACCAGAAGTAAACAATTTGAAAGGTCATTACTCTCTTTTACTACATGAAAAGAGTGGATACGTGGAAGATCAAGACAGTTGAACAAGTTGTCATGTGACAACTGCCTATAGTTTTGATATGTGAAAACGTATGGTCTAGATGATACATCTACTCTGCTACTTTAGATGAAAGTGCGGGTGTGAAATCTTTAAAAATTAAAAATGTTAAAGTGCAACTAAGTTATGACATCTGCCTTTGACATTATGATACTAATGGAATCTTTACCCATGATAGTATTTGTGTTTCATAATAGAAACCCTTAGGCATTGTGGGACGCAAGGGTCTGTCTATCAATCTGCAAACAAGAACCTGCATGCAACAAGTATACAAATCATTTCAATGACATTGAAAAGATAAGGACAGCAATTTTCATAAAAAAGATGCTATATCTGAATCTGTAAGGAAAGGACATGGTACTTTTCAATAGGATAACTACTTCATTCATGTTTCATGTTCATATCTATACTAATATAGGAAGCCAAGAATGAATAGGAGAAAAAACAAATTGGGAAGAGGAGGTTCTCCTTTTACCAAGAGAGAGAAAAGGAGAGATTTTCTAAATTCCTACCATGAAATCACAATGCCATAACAACGAGAGCGAAAAAGAGCCAACTTTATGGAATTGGCCCCCATGCCTCTCATCTCTATATACCACCACCATCACCTGCCTCTCTCTATTTAATTAATAATCATTTATTTTTTCTCCTTCCTGATACCTAATTTACCACTCCCCTACTTTTCCCCATATCCTACACACTTACTTTCTCCAACCACACCCCTTACCCTTACTGCAACTCTCTCTCCAACACCCACCCTGTCTATAGAACCTAGTGTCATAGGAAGGGAGTTGATGTATTCCACTTGTAACTATTTTTTTCTTGATTTATTTGCTTGTCTTCCTTTTTCTCACTTGAGAAATCTATTTAAATCAGTTCTTTTTCTTTCATTATCCATACATGAAGCATCATCAAAAATTTTGCTATCACATAATTGTGTATCCCCATCTCCCCTCCCCCCTTTTCTCTCTCTTTTCCTCTCCAATTCCCTCATTTCTTCGTTTCTGTGTCAGTTCGCACTGGTCCGGTCCAGTGCAGACCCGTACCAACTCACATCGCCAGCCGGCCAGCACGGGATCCAATTCTGAGTCGGTGGTCCTTGGTACACACTTTGTTTGCCTTTAAAAACATGCATGTATCTTAATTTTAGATATTTGGCTATCCAATGGTTCAAGGTCAAGTTGTTCTCTTATTTTAAGTACATATTTGACTTTGAATGCATATTTAGCTTTTCTAGTAAGTTTCCCCTTACCTGTTATTTTCTACTTTTTTGAGTCATTATTCACCATTGCAACAGAAATTACATGGGCACTAATTTGCCAGTCCAGCTCCTCAGGGGGATAATGGTTATTGTAATGCCTATACTATTAGCCATTTGCATGAAAAATAATGAGCGAAAGAGGGGTATTTTATGATCATTTATAAAAGAAATAAAAAGAAACCTTCGAATTCAAATAAATAAACAGTATTTTAATCAGTAACTCAGAAAACAACTAACATTACCATTTCTCAACATTGGGAGGTCAATTTTCTTGGCAACTTTTTTAATTGAATCTTAGATGAATTTTTTACCTCACTATGTCAGTTGATTTCGTAACAAAATTTATAAGTTCATTATTTTCATACATTCAGAGGTAATAAGGAATTAGAATTAGTTCAGATCAGCCTATATCCATACTTCAAAGAACTGCATATCTACTTGGAACTCAATATCGAAGCTGATTGCCAAGAAAGATCAGAGAATGAAGGTATCTGGCTTCTAATATTTTTCTTAAGTGCTTATTTTTCTGCACACTCAAGGTCATCAATCAATGATTTAATTTTGCTAACATTGGTAAGTCAGTGAAATGTATAGACTTTTTTGGATGCATCTCTTTTTCTTTTTCTAGATTTTTCAAGTTGTGGTGACATCATCTATTCCAATCCAAAGCCCAAAATGAAAAGACAAATGGCCCCCAATATCTATCCTAGGATGTCATAAAATACAATGATGAGCTACCAGACCGAATTAAGTACATGCAATATATGACCTAGTTGGAATTTGCATTCTCATTTGAAAGGCATACTCAAGCCACGAGTTTGGACACAAGTAATAGAAGTATACAATTTGGGCCAGCTGTGGCATATCATGTTTATTTTGTCAAATCAGATTAAATTAGTACTCTAGTGAAACTACTCATTCCAAATCAAGTCCAATATCAATCACAATATCTTTGGTTGGTCCATTGGATTTTGTGTACACCTACAACTACATCCAAAATCTAACCCAATAAACTAAACCCAACCTTATGCCTATTAGAACCAAACTTGAGATATCGAGATTGAATTTAATAGCACCTCTAATATGCTAATTTCTCAATTTATGCTCCTAGCTTTACTACATTTCCACCTTAACATTCTCTTTCTCCTAATTCATGTTGTTTTCCTAAACCCTCTTTATTGCTCAAAATCTTATTCCAAGCCTTATTGTTGTTCTATAAAATTTTATTTTCAATTGCCAAGGTATTCATCAATAACATAATACCCAGAAGGGCCTCTCCACTTCATCAAATCAGTTCTAACCTATCACAAATACATCAATCAATATATTTATTATTTTATATAATAGAACCCAATTATGAAATATATTACTTTGTAGTATCTCTTGTCCATCAATAGAAATTGGACCTCCACTTAATTTTGATTTTAACCTAAATCGAATTCCATTTACTCTATCTTTGTCCTACTTATCCTTAAGCCTTTATTCTCTAAAGCTTTCTAGCATAAATCCAATTTAGTATTAACTTTTCTTTTTTGATCATCCAACACTATATCATCTGAGTAAAACACGCCATGGTACATCTTCTTGAATATTGTCCAAAACTGCATCTGTAATGAATGTAAAACAAAATACACTTGGTGCCAATTCATGGTGCAATTGTATTGAGAGTGGAAATATATTCATTGTACCAAATCAACTCCTAGAGCTTTCAAAGCTCCAATATATGTGATTAGATATCTTAAATGATTTTAGATTGCATTTGGTACATTGCCAGGCAAGTAATGTGGATTGCCAGTGTTGCCACCAAGATCGCTGTGGCCTGCAGCTCCGTCGCGTCGGGCAGGCCCCCGCTGCCGGGAGGGCTAGGTCCCCTCCCCCCTCTCCTGGTCGACTCCTGGATTTGCTGGCCTACAAAACAGATGAGACCCAAGCCGGGAATTCCGACGAGGACACTTCGACGATCAAGTCAGTGGGACGATCGAGGGGAACAGAACCTCTGAGACGGAAAAGTTGGGGGACTCCCTCGCCCCGGGGGGGTGACAAGGTGATAATGATCAAATAGCAGAAGGAAAGAGGGAATGGAGAGCGGGAAACCCCCTTGCTCACTTATCTTCTTACTTACCTTTCTCGCTTTGTCTTGATGTCCCTTTTTTGCATTTCTATTTCAGGAGAGGCCATCGATGTGTTGCAGGGCCTGTGGCCTTAGCAGGATCCTCCTTCTAGGGGAACTCTGGATCTCATGCTGCTTGGGACAGCGTCCTCCGGCCGTACGGTAGAGGACGTGGTGGCACATTACAGGACCCTGGGCCTGACGGGGCTTACCTTGTGCAGAGCATGCGGGCGGCATGTCGTAAATCCTGCATTGGTGGCAGGGCGTGCGCTACCTCCCGGAGGCTATAGGTGGACAAGGACCTCCGTGCCGTGGTTTGAATTCCTGTTGATCTTTCCCTCGTTCACCGCTGGCGGGAATTATGGCCTTCATATGGCATGGAAGGACCTCCTTTTGGGAGGTCCGCCTTTGGCCGCATAAGCACGACCCCGGCCGGGCGCTAACCTCAGACAGAGGGCTTGTCCCATGAGCACAACCCCGACCGGGAGCTGACCTCAGACAGAGGGCTCGTCCCATGAATGCGACCCCGACTAGGAGTTAACCTCAGCAGGAGGGCTCGTCTCGACAACATGAGCACGATCCCGACTGAGAACTGACCTCAAACGGAGGGCCCGCCCCATGAGCGTGACCCCGGTTGGGAGCTGACCTCGGCAAGAGGGCTCCCCTTGACACCATGAGCACGACCCCGGCCGAGAGCTATCCTCAGACGAAGGGCTCGCCCAATGAGCACGACCCCGGCTGGGAGCTGACCTTGACAGGAGGGCTCGCCTCGACAGCATAAGCATGACCCCAACCAGGAGCTATCCTCAGACGAAGGGCTCGCCCCATGAGCATGATCCCGACCGGGAGCTGTCCTCAGACGGAGGGCTCGCCCCATAAGCACGACCCTGGCCAGGAGCTGTCCTCAGAAGGAGGGCTCGACTCGACAGTATGAGCACGACCCCGACCGGGAGCTATCCTCAGGGCTCGCTCCATAAGCACGACCCCGACTAGAAGCTGACCTCGGCAGAAGAGCTCGCCTCGACAGCATAAGCACGACCCCGGCCGGAAGCTGTCAGATAAAGGGCTCGTCCCATGAGCACGACCCCGGCTGGGAGCTGACCTCGGCAGGAAGGCTCGCCTCGACAGCATAAGCACGATCCCGGCCAGGAGCTGCCCTCATACGGAGGGCTCGCCCAATGATCACACCCTGGTTGGGAGCTGACCTCGACAGGAAGGCTCACCTGATCTCCTTATCGGGCCGCCACATCCAGGTGGAGGGCCTCTCGCCAGCGTGGCCGCCAGCGGGCTCCACGTCAGCGGAGGTGCCACATCAGATGCCCCTCACTCCCGAGTCCAGAAGACGAAACGGCACTCAAGGCGAAGGGAGTAATGGTCGCGCTGGCATGGAAGAGCACACTTACTGTGTCATCGATGCCCCGAACGCTCGCACCCCGGAGACTGCATCTCGCCGCCCTTCTTTAAAAGGGGTCGTTAATGCCCCATGCGGATCGAAGCAGTTGCCTCACGAACCAAAGCATCGGGGCCACCCAACGCTAACACGTGGCGCCTCCTGGTTAGCCAAGAATTCGAAGAGGCACCTGCCCTTAATTGGAACAAGGCAACGGCGGCAGGCTTTATTGCGAAGGACTTGCTCCTCCGTCTATTTAAAGGACCTTCGGGTGCGAGGGAGCAAGTCTTTGCAGAGCCTTCTTTTTCCCTACTTTTCCACCGAGCGTCAATGAGGCGAAGCCGCCGCCCAAGCATGGGGCAAAATGGATCTCGGGGCCAGACCACCCGATCCTGAGGGCTCTCAGGCCAAATAATGATCCTTTAGGGAGCGCTGACCGGCGTTATGGGCCAGATAACGACCCTTTAGGAGGGGTCGGTCAACGTCCCGACGGGGATGTCTGGTCTTGGAGAAGGCTTCCGTCGAGCCCAACATCACCCCAGGAGGAAAAAGGAGAAGGGGGAGAGCCCCTTGGGGCGGCAGCAAAGAAGTTGGATGCAGTTGTGGTCGCTACGGCCGTAATGGCGCTGACGGAGGTGGCCTAACACGAAGCCGCCGAAGCTACCCTTGGAATCACAAGACCGGTGACCTCCAAGAACGAGGCAATAGAGGCGATGTTGGACCCTCATCGCCCAGGGTCCAGGGTGTCCTTGAGGAAGGGCACCTACTTTCTCGGGTAAGAGGGACTGGAACGTCTCCCTCCACTTCCCAAGGGTAAAGTCCAGGGCCAGAGGGGATCCGCCTATTGGTGGGGCAATATTTTTCCCTTTCTTTACTTTATAACTGGGACCCTAAAAACTTCCTGGCCTGTCGGGAGTTTCCACTGTGTAAGAATTTTTTTGTCAATGGAAGTGTCACTTTTCATTGTGTTCCTCTCTCCCTCTCTTTTTCTTTTCTTTTTCTCCTTTCCTTTTTCTTCTTTTTTTTTATTTTTTTTAGCAACATCGGTCATACGGCTTCCTGGGCCGTCAGGGGCTCTCTCCCGATGCGGAGGATGCCCCAGTCGGTACACCTTTCCCTTTCCCCTCGGCCAAAATGCCTTGGATTTTCTGCTTTCCTTTGCCTTCTGCTTCTTAAAGTCTTCGTGGCAGAGATAGACTTTCATAATCGCCGTGAGCCTACGCTGGGGACTTCGACTACCGCAGGGTGATGCCAGAGTCCTGAGTCCAGCTCTAAGTACTCTGCTGGCATCCCGCCTCCGTTCCACCAACCTCGGGGTCATGTGGGCTTGAGTGCAAGTAGCTTCTGGAATCCTTTGGGTCGCCAAGCCACAAGTCGAACGATGGCAGACGGTGGGCCTTAAAAAGCTCTCCTTATCGGCATCTCCGGACTGTGAGCAGAGTAGCTCAATTTGAGGCTTCTGGAGAACCCTGGCTACAGAGCAAAATCTCTAGGATCTCCAATTCCGGAGCACGGGGCCACTGACGTCCCCAGACTCTGGAGGCGGGACCGATGACGCCTCCTGACCTCGGGGACGAGGCTAACGGTGTCTCCGCAGGGCTTCCTGGTTTGCCCAGTTGCAAATCACACGGTAGACGGCATCCCACTGCCGCCTCCAGGCTGTGAGCTTGGCTGGGGATGCCGAGCTTCTCGATTCGCCATGCTGTGGGTCACGCAGTAGGCAGCACCTTAGTGCCGTCTCCGGGCTGTGAGCACGGCCATGAGGCTATGGGGCGCCAGACTTATTGGTGTGCCAAGCTGTAAGTCGCACGGTAGACAGCATCCCGCTGCCGTCTCCGAGCAATGAGCGCGGCCATGAGGCTGTGGAGCGCCGGACTTATTGGTGTGCCAAGCTGAGTTACACGGTAGATGGCATCTCGCTGCCGCCTCCAGGCTGTGAGCAAGGCTGGGGATGCCAAGCTTCTCAATTCACCATGCTGAGTCACGCGGTAGACAGTACCTTAGTGCTGTTTCCGGGCTATGAATGAGGCTGTGGGTACCGAGCTTCTCAATTCACCATGCTGTGAGTCACGCGATAGGCGGCATCTTGGTGCCGTCTCCGGGCTGTGAGCACGACCATGAGGCTATGGGGTGCCGACTTATTGATGTGCCAAGCTGAGTCGCACGGTAGACAGCATCTCGCTGTCGCCTCCAGGCTAAGAGCGAGGCTGAAAGCGCCGAGCTTCTCGATTCGCCACGCTGAATCACGCGGTAGGCAGCACCTTGATGCCATCTCCGGACTGTGAGCACGGCCATGAGGCTATGGGATGCCAGACTTATTGATGTACCAAGCTGAGTCGCACGGTAGGCGGCATCCACTGCCGCCTCCAAACTGGAGGCGCCGAGCTTCTTGATTCACCATGCTGAGTCATGCGGTAGGCAGCACCTTGATGCCATCTCCGGGTAGTGAGCGCAGCCATAAGGCTGTGGGACGCTGAACTTATTGGTGTGCTAAGCTGTGAGTCGCACGATAGACGGCATCCCGTTGCCGCCTCCGAGCTGTGAACGAGGCTAGGGGCGCTGAGCTTCTCGATTCGCCACAGAGTCACGTGATAGGCGACACCTTGATGCCGTCTCCAGGCTGTGAGCACGGCCATGAGGCTATGGGGCGCCGGACTTATTGATGTGCCAAGCTATGAGTCGCACGGTAGGCAACATCTCGCTGCCGCCTCCAGGGTGTGAGCGAGGCTGGGGGCGCTGAGCTTCTCGATTAGCCACATTGTGAGTCACACGGTAGGCGGCACCTTGATGTCGTCTCCGGGCTATGAGCGCGGCCATGAGACTGTGGGGTACTGGACTTATTGGTGTGCCAAGCTAAGTCACACGGTAGACGGTATCCCGCTGTCGCCTCCGGGCTATGACGAGGCTGGAGGCGCTGGCTTCTCGATTTGCCATGTTATGAGTCACGCAGTAGATGGCACCTTGGTGCTGTCTCCGGGCTGTGAGCGTGGCCATGAGGCTATGGGGCGCCGGACTTATTGATGTGCCAAGCTATGAGTCGCACGGTAGACGGCATCCCGCTACCGCCTCCAGGCTGTGAGCGAGGCTGGGGCACCGAGCTTCTCGATTCGCCATGCTGTGAGTCACGCGGTAGGCGGCACCTTGATGCCATCTCCGAGCTATGAGCGCGGCCATGAGGCTGTGGGGTGCCGGACTTATTGGTGTGCCAAGCTGAGTCACACGATAAACGGCATCCCGCTGCCGCCTCCAAGCTGAGCAAGGCTGGGGATGCCGAGCTTCTCGATTCGCCATGCTGTGAGTCATGCAGTAGGCGGCACCTTGGTGCCATCTCCGGACTGTGAGCGCAGCCATGAGGCTGTGGGGCACTGGACTTATTGGTATGTCAAGCTATGATTCGCACGGTATATGGCATCCCGCTGCCACCTCCAGGCTGTGAGCAAGGCTAGGGGCGCCGAGCTTGTCAATTCACCATGCTGAGTCACGCGGTAAGCGATACCTTGATGCCATCTCCGGACTTATTAGTGTGCCAAGCTGTGAGTCACACGGTAGACGGCATCCCGCTGTCGCCTTCAAGCAGTGAGCGAGGCTGGAAGCACCGAGCTTCTCGATTCGCCATACTATGAGTCTCGCGGTAAGTGGCACCTTGATGCCATCTCCAGGCTGAGTGCGGCCATGAAGCTGTGGAACGCCGAACTTATTGATGTGCCAAGCTGTGAGCTGCACGGTAGACGGCATCCCGCTGCCACCTCCGGGCTGTGAGCGAGGCTTGGGGTGCCAAGCTTCTCGATTCGCCATGCTGTGAGCCATGCGATAGGCGGCATCTTGGCGCCGCCTCCGGGCTGTGAGCGAGGCTGGGGGTGCCAAGCTTCTCGATTCGCCATGCGATAGGCGGCACCTTGGTGCCGTCTCTGGGCTGTGAGCGCGGCCATGAGGCTATGGGGCGCCGAGCTTATTGGTGTGCCAAGCTGTGAGTCACACGGTAGACAACATCCTATTGCTGCCTCCGGGATATGAGCGAGGCTGGAGGCGCCGAGCTTCCTGATTCGCCACGCTATGAGTCATGCGGTAGGCGGCACCTTGATGCCGTCTCCGAACTGAGCGCAGCCATGAGGTTATGGGCCTAACAGGGGCCTGGCTCGAGTCCGCCGGACTTTAAGTCGGACAGAGACGTCCATCCGCATTAGCGCCTTTTTGAATTGCTTATGTTCCGGGCCCGCAGGCGTCAGGAGGCGCCGAGACCGCCAAGGTAGTGTGCCCAACCCCGCCAGGCTTCGACCCCTTCGTCGGGGCCCCTTGTGGGGATTGCAGTAGCACGGTATTCTTCACCGGCAGACTGCCCCCAGAGTCAGGCCTTATCCCTTGTCTCATCGAGCCCCGCGTAGATCCCTGGTGGGATGGTTCGTTGGTTCACTTCAATGCCCTTATTGATCCAAGGATGGGCTACCGAAGGGGAGCAGCAATGGACGTCGAGATAGGTGCAAAAATCCTCGAAAATCTTTCCTGAGGTACGGCTTCGACCACCGTCAGGGTTCTCTTCCCATAATCTCCTTTAGGGTTCTCCCTGCCCCCCAGGATGTCATCCCCGTCAGCTTTCCGGTGGGCTGGCTATTTACAGCGAGTGGCCGGGACTCTCGCCCCGCCACCTACTCACCTACTGTTGACAGCAAGTGGCCGAGGCTCTTGCCCCCAGTGGTGCCCACACCCCCTACTTGGCACGTCAATCTATTGCCACCTAGATTGTCGTGGCCTGCATCTCCACGTCGGGTGGGCCCCCGCCACCAGGAGGGCTAGATCCCCTCCCCCATTCTCCCGGTCGGCTTTTGGATTCGCTGGTCTACAAAACAGAAGAGACCCAGGCCGGGGATTCGGGCGAGGATACTCCAACGATCAAGTCAGTGGGACGATCGAGAAAAACAGAACCTCTGAAGCGGAGAGCTTGGGGGACTCCCTCGTCCCAGGGTGTGACAAGGTGATAATGATCAAATAGCAAAAGAAAAGAGAGAATGGAGAGCGGGGAACCCCCTTGCTCACTTACCTTCTTACTTACCTTTCTCGCTTTGTCTTGATGTCCCTTTTTTGCATTTCTATTTCAGGAAGGGCCATCGATGTGTTGCAAGGCCTGTGGCCTTAGCAGGATCCTCCTTCTAAGAGAACTCTAGGTCTCGCGCCACGTGGGGCAGTGTCCTCCGGCTATACGATAGAGTACGTGGCGGCACATTACAGGGCCCTAGACCTGACGGGGCTTACCTTGTGCAGAGCATGCGGGCGGCATGTCACAGATCCTGCGTTGGTGGCAAGGCATGCGCCACCTCCCGGAGGTTGTAAGTGGACAGGGACCTCTGTGCCGTGGTTTGAATTCATGTTGATCTTTCCCTCCTTCACCGCTAGCGAAAATTTTGGCCTTCGTATGACAGGAAAAGACCTCCTTTCAAGAGGTCCGCCTTTGGCCGCATGAACACAACCCTGGCTGAGAGCTGACCTCAGACGAGGGGCTCACCCCATGGGTGCGACCCTAGCTGAAAGCTGACCTCGGCAGGAGGGCTCGCCTTATTTCCTCATCGGGCCGCCACATCCAGGTGGTGGGCCTATCGCCAGCATGGCCGCCAGTGGGCTCCACGTCAGCAGAGATGCCACTCAGTCAATAATATGGATTGAAAGCAATATTGATTGGAGGTAATGTGGATTATTATGTTTGGTACATACAGGTAATATTGCATAATATAAAATCAAATTTCCAAAATACTCCTAAATCAAATCTATATTTTATTTATAAAATATTTTTTTATTTTTATCAATTTATTAAAAATATAATTTTTGATATTTTATATTAAAAATGTAAAAGATATTTTTATTTTATATTTTTATAAAAAATAAAAAATATTTTTTATTAAATAAATTTAATACAAAAATTTATATATTAAATAGAAAATATATTTAATATATTACTTAAATATATTAAATAACATATTAAATTTACATATTATATTATTAAATATAATCTATTTTATTTTATATTATAAAATACAAAATAATATATTATATTAATACACTATTAATATAATATAATATAATAATATTATTAAATTAAATAAATTAAATTAAATATATTGTATATTTAATTTAATTTAATATATTAAATAAATTAAATTTATGTAATATAATATAATTATATTAATATTATATTATAAATATTTTATAATATTATATGATAATATATTCATCATAGTATATTATAAAATATAATTTCATATTATATATTATATTATATTATATGGAAGGGAGAAGGAGAGGGTAATTTGGTAATCTATATTACCTAGAAGGTGGTAATCTGGATTACCACCCCTTCTACAGATAATCCAGATTACCTCTTATGAGGCAATTCAGATTACCAGACATGATAGATTACCATAAAAAAAATATACCAATTACAGTAATGTGATGAAACCTATTAAATTACAAGTAATTTAGATGGATTGCCAGTTACCAAACGTAACCTTAATCTACTATTCTTGGCACCATGTCATAAGCTTTCTTCAAGCCAGTAAAGAACACGAGTATCTTTTTTCCTTTTATCCATGTTTTTTAATAATTGCCTAACTAAGATGGTCTTCATTGATTGGATCTTTCATGTATAAATATAGATTGGCTCTACAAAGTTAATATATTTTTCCTTCTTTGTTTAGTTCCACTTTCAAATAACCTCATGGCATGAGTCATAAATTTAATTTTCCTATTGTTATAGCAGTTATCAACACAATACTTCTCCAATCATCTAGCATTCTCTTGATTTTGAAAATCTCGTTGAACAAGTTCGCAAGCCAACCTGACCCAATATCTCTCATGGCTTTCCAAACATAAATACATATTTTCATCTAGCTCCAATGCTTTACCCTTTTTCATCCTTATAAAAGCTATCTCCACTTCAATTATATGAATTGTATAAAGAGAACCATTACAACTCCCTAATTGTGTCTCTTCAACAAATTTTTCTCCAAAAAGAAATCTATAATTAACAATTTCTAAAAATGACATCTCCATCTTTCTTCAATTTTCGCACCTTCTCCCAGTGTCATGCTATCCTCACTTTTTAATGCATCTAACTTAATCAATATTCTTCAATTTCCTTTCGCTTATTTTATCTATTCTATAAATTTCATACCTCCCTTCCTTCGAAGGGAACCATCATCCAAACTATCATACACTATATATCTAGCATCAATTATTAGCATTTTTGCATCTCTCTTAGCTTTCTTATATCTTTCAAAATCCTCAATGACATTTGTTATTTGCTCAATCATATATAACAGACAAATAATATTATAGAAACATTTTACATTGTTTTCTTACACTGCCACTTTGTTCGTTTGCACATTATTTTGTTTTTTGTGCATCATATAGGTCACTTTGTCATCAAATTATGAGCTCTGTGGGTCTCTATGATGGACATAAGTGTTTGGAGACAGTTATAACCACTTCTAGTACTATTCACTCTAGTTGACATATTAGCACAACTTGAGGCAAAAACTTCAATAACATTAAGACTCCTTTGCAAGCAGAAGCCCTATTTAAATAAATAAAAAGATAAATTAAGTAGATAGGCCAATGTTTGTTTCTTGGCCAAGCAACCAAAATATGGATATCATATTCAGACATAACATGTCCAGCAACAAGGCTGATTCCCTAGTAGCCAAAACAGCAACATGGTTGGCTATTGGTTCCAGTTGTCAGACCATGGCACAGGAGTTCCTTGAAAGTGTCAAGGTGAAACAACACAAATGCAGAAAACACCCATGAACATATAACCATTTGGCCTATTGAAATTTGAAAACATGGTCATGTCAAAATCTGGAAATGAACTAAATTGGCTTCTATAGACTTCTGATCAATAATGGATATGTTTGTGGGTGCAGCACCACAGCTACAAGATTTCAGCTAATAACAATTGATTTCCCCATAGATTGTATCAAGTTTTCATCAGAAGAATTTCATGCATGCATGATTTGTCAATTGCTTTGATACAGAATAATGTGATGAATCCAAGAAGCAAAGGATAAGCGGAGGCCACATTCCACCTTAATGCAGAAGATATTGGCTTAACATTGATATTGATAACTTATCTTATTCAACTTGTTAGAAAGACAGTAAATATTTGCATAAGAAAAAGTATAATATGGAAAAGGAACTGGAAGTGGAAGTGGATAATGAAATCAACGTTTCAAATGCCACAATATGGGGGTGTACCAGTTACATCTTGGTATGGTACGTACCACAATGTCTCCATATCTACTCATGGTTTATCAAGGTCTGAAATACAGCAGTGCAACATGATATGCCCTCGGTAAGGGGAGTATTATATCACAGTATAGTTGGTTTTTCAAGCCTTGAATGAAATAACATGCTCAGAGTCTAGGACACATGATCCAAATGAAGTCTAATATAAGGGATATTGAAGACTGCTCTCCATTTAATAAAGACATGGCTGTGGGTAGAGTGCAAGGTGGTCGATATAAGTTTGGTGACCCAAGTGATGTGCAGAAATAGTGTATGCCAATAAGAGCGCACAATAACAACTCTTAAAGGGTGTACCAATAACAAATCTTATAAACTGCCATGAGGTTCTTCTACTGTAAAAACCTTGGAGCTTCCTACCAAGATAATTTGTTTCTCACATGCGATACTGATTTGGACCATATGCTATCTGACCAGGTGTTTCTGGTCAACATGGTCAGCAAACAAATTTGACACAGTGTCATCAAAATTGGGAAACAAATGGAAGCACATGAGAAAAAATACTAAAACAAGCAAAATTTGCTGATTAGTATTGGTGAAAAGAGCAGAAAGAAGTTTCACAATGATTTTTAAAAAGTTGTCTGCCTTTTTCCACGTATTCTGGCCATGTTTGTGGTATCCTCTATGTTCGTTTGTCAAAACTCATCTGTTGCTTCAATTTCATGAAATACTTTGTTGATGTCGTCCTAGGGTTATGACTATGCAATAGAGAGTCTGCAGGCCCATGTTTTACTAGGCTTTCAAAAAAATTATTGGGTGCTATCTAGAAATTCCAGAAAATTAATTAATAAACCACCAGTCAAACAAAAGAAAACCAATATTTAGAAGAAGAAGAGGAGGAAAACAGAGAGAAGAAGAAGGAGAACAGATAAAGAGGAGGGCAGGGAGAGAAAGACAACACCAAATCTCTCAGGAGAAGAAAATCCTTTCTTTTTTTCTCTCTCCAAACTCCAAAACTGATTACATGGAATTCAACAGGCCCTAATTTATAATAAAAAAACTGTAACATAGAAAACTTAGATCCCTGAAATTCCCTCCACAAGCACCTGAAAATTATTTATGGGTACTGTACCTTGAACAGCATTGCTATAATTCCTGATTTAGCTACCTATTAAGGTTTCAGATCTCTTAATCTCTGCTGTAGACAAACACAAACCCACTACTGACTAAAACAAAGAAAAATTACAGAAAGAATTAAAAACTAGACAGACCTGTGCCTGATTTCAATGATTCACAACACTTTAGATGCATGATTTTTTAACCCATTTTACAATATGACGACTGCTTTGTGCATCATTAAAGTCTTCTTTCATTTAATTTCTCCTTCTAACTTGTTATTCCCCGCATTCTCCATCTCTATATTCGTTCTTTTTATTTATGTCCCTTTTTCACACGAGGTTCTCAGGGTGTCGCGCCTTGTGATGGCGGTCACTGGATGTGTGGGTGCACGTTAAGGGTTAACTTGCAGAAATGGTTACTGATGATCCACTTGCATAAACAAGATTGTGTAAAACAATAGAAATAATTTATATCATGGCATGAAATTGTTTCATAATATGAACAAAATGGTTATTCTTAACAAAGGTTATTCCTCGCACCTCATGGTCTTTCGCCCTCCCTTCCCGTTTGAAAAACCCACCACTGAAACCATGCCACAACATAAGTAATAAGAAAAACATGAAAGCTACTGACTGAAATAAACTTCATATATCTGATACCTTGTCCGGCCTGCAGCTGAAAGACGCTCCTGGTAATTTACTGCAAGAGGGAAGAAATCAGAAGGCTCACTTGGAACATCTGACAGACAGACCGAACAATAGACAATCTGCAAAACCCATCATGGAGACAATATCAAATCTCGACAGGATGAGTTATTGGACTAAATGGAGAGAATATCAACTCTCCAACAACCAGCTTCCAGACATGCATGATGCATCATCACTAAACAAAGGACATTTTTTGAAATGACTAGGAAAATGATAAAAAAAATAAACAGATTAAGAATCAAATATTTAGGATTTACCTTCAAGATAAGCACTTCAGTTAATGATGCAAATGATGTCATAGGAAATGATTAATCCTTAGAACTATTTTTCTCTCCCCTTTCCCCTCAAAGCTAGGTGACTTTAAAGTAAATACAGATCAAGCTTTCACATTGAGCAAGCCAAACAATTTAAGTTTCTTAGATCACACTCCTGTTAAAGTACTGGGATAATAGGAAATTATCATCAAGGACACATGAATTACGAAAAATAGATATAGAAATAGATTGGATACAAAAATAGGCATAGCATTCACTATATATTAAACTAAAGCTTCCAACCTAACTATTATAGCGACTGCTTCTTCGGCCTCGAGAATTAACCAAACCACCAACTATGCCACTGACTAATGAGGAGACAATGAAGACATCCATGAAGGAACGACCGAACAACCGATCAAGCAAAAGACGACTAAGTCAACCACTACTTTGAATAACTACAACATCCTATACCGAGAGGCTACAAACAGCTAGGCCCGACCGACATAACATCCCCTTATGAACATCTATCGAGTAATTACTCAAGCCCGACTAATCGCCAAGACGGACTTAGTTGGGTACACGAGGATACAATGTCAAGGCACCTCTCCCGACAACGAGCAAGCTGCCCTGATATTCAGAGTACATGGCGACCAAGCAAGTGGAAGAAGCCAACCAACCATAGCCAAGGTCATGGCAAATAAGATCTCGACAGCTACTTCCACCCTAATGGAAAAGATCCCAATAAATAGAATCTGGAAAACAAGATCCCAACATCCTATAAGAAATTTGTTATCCATATCAAAGAAGGCCATCTCCCTAAGGGCATTTAGTTACCCTACATAACTTTATAAATTAGTAAGAAGGGATCCCGACGAGATAACGTTACATTTACGCTACACTCATTACCACTCTCACGCTCATTCAATCAGTCACCACCACTCTCAACTCCGACTACTGTAATCCATCTCTCTTTCACTAACTTGAACATCGGAGGGTCCCCCACTGATTACCACCGATCAAGGGACTATT
This sequence comes from Areca catechu, assembly GCA_021397845.1. Taxonomy (NCBI): domain Eukaryota; kingdom Viridiplantae; phylum Streptophyta; class Magnoliopsida; order Arecales; family Arecaceae; genus Areca; species Areca catechu. The sequence continues at coordinate 171,513,476 of CM038051.1, read as the reverse complement.
CTTGCAGGTCTCTACCTGAGAGACGCTGGAAGCAGCACCTCATCCCACCAAAGAAGACCGAGAAATCTTCAGGTGCCACCAGAGTTCCAATAGAGGGCGATTTAATGGCAATAGATTGGTGCGCCAGAGAGGAGCAAGAAGAAGATCCTGCAGCCTGGAGAGCCCAATGGTGACAACTCGAGTGCAAGACACCTCCACCAATAGCAGCACCAACCACTCCTTACGCCACAATGAACGGCCTAGTTAGGCGGTGGAGCTTCTTGCTCCGCCACCCCACCACTGGTGACCCAGCAAAACCTGCTCACCACCTTGGCACAGTAGGTCCAGGCACCCATCATGGCGATACAGGGGTTACAGCACCAACAGCAACCTATGGCAAAGCAATAGAAGCCGGAGGTTTCCACAGTTCCCACTACTGCTACTCATCCCAGTCGGTGATCTCTCTTAGGGAGATCCTCGCATCGATAAACTTTCCACCGCTCGCAATCTCCTACAATGCATCGAGCAAGTCCCAAGCACGAGCGGCAATGAGAGAGAGAGCTAAAGCGAGAAAAATGCCCCCATTCCTCATCCGAATCCTTCCAAGAGGGATCTACTAAAGCTTTTTAGCAAATGGCCGACTAGCGACTCAACTACTATGACAACAAACTACGGGACATCGACAGCCGACTGCTGATCTTCAAGGAGAAAGGGAGTCCCGACGAAGTTCAACACTCGTCCTCCTCTCTCCCAACAAATCTTAAAGGAACCAATCTCTACTCAATTCAAGATGCCCCAGCTAGAGCCCTATAGTGGCACCATCGATCCGCTAGACCATCTAGAAAGCTACAAGGCTCTCATGCTGATTCTAAGTACTTCTAATGCCTTACTCTACTTAGCCTTCCCAGTCACTCTTTGCAAACTGGCCCAAGCAAGGTACTCTAAATTTGAGCCGAGAAGCATTCACTCCTTCAAGCAGCTGAAGAGGAGGTTCGTGGCCTACTTCAATACTAACCGGAAAATGCTATAAGAACCCGATAATCTTCTCTATTCAATAGCAAAAGGAAAAGTCATTAAAAGACTACGTGATCCGATTCAAGGTGGCCATGTTGGAGATTTACCATCTGGATAAATCAATGGCCATGTTGGCTATGAAGAGAGGACTTTGTACCTCCCGATTCACTTGCTCTTTATAAGACTTATCCTAAGTCTTATTCAAAGCTGCTAGTTCATGCCTAGAAATACATTCGAGCAAAAGATGCTCTCACTCAACAAGAGGCTAATGGAAAGCCGAAAAGGAAGCAAGCCCGAGGAGAGCCAAGCATAAGCCGAGCCAAGAAGCCTAATTCATCCTAGGGATGGCAATGGATCGGGTTCGAGCCGGGTTTTTAACTATCCAAACCCAAACTCGAATACCCATTAAACTACCCAAACCTGGCCCAAACACTATCGGGACTGAATTTTTTATCCAAACCCATCTCAATCGGGTATTGGGTAATTCGGGTTTATCCAACCCGAATCCAATTGAGTCACATTAAATATTTTTTTCATTTTGTCAACTTTAAAATCATCTACCATTCTATAAATCATACAATGATTAAATGAATAAAATTCAACTATTTTTTAGTTCAACATCACTTAGTTTCATATTCAATCAAAATAAATTATATTTAATATAATATATATTAATTATACATATTAAAATATTAAAATAATTTGGATCGGGTTCTAGTCAGGTGCATATCTATCCAATCTTGGTCCAAATCCAAAGTTAAGCATTCAAGTTTTACCCAAACCTGGCCCAAACCCACTCAAAGCATTGACTGCCCGACCCAATCGGGTCGGGCCGGGTATCCATGGATTTGGATTTCATTGCCATCCCTAATTCATCCCGACGATAGAGTCCCAAGTCAAGAAACTCGACCAGCAGGTCCAGTAACTACACTCTCCTTGGCCCTAGAGCTAGAATTCTTATGAAAATAAAAGGAAAGAAATTTTTACGAAGGCTCAGTCCATTGAAGCCTTCAACCTTCCATAACAAGAGCAAATAGTGTTGATTTCATCGAGACCATGTCTATGACACCAAGGAGTGTATACAGCTAAAGAAAGAAATTAAAGATCTTGTTCGGTATGGCTATCTCGAAAAGTACATTCGTGGGAGAAAAGTTTGGCCTAACAACCTTAATCAGCAGCAAGCTTAAGTAAAGATTGACAATCAACCAACGACTGGTCGAGTTAACATGATTTCCTAGAGGGCAAAGCATTCTTCAAAGAGACGGAGGAGAAAAGAAAAAGAAAATATAATTCCTTTTTCTAACAAGGATCTAATCGGGATCCAAACCCCACATGATGATGATATTGTCGTATCCATGATAATAGCAAAACATAATATAAAAAGAGTTCTTATTGATAGTGGAAGCTGGAGTGATGTCTTATTTTATGATGCTTTTGTTCAAAGGAATGTCGAAAAACCAACTAAAGTAGGTCTCTACACCCTTTGTCGACTTCTCTGAAAACTCAATTAGGGTCGAAGGTGAGATTGCTCTTCCAATCACCGCCGGAACTTTGCCTCGATCGAGTACTATGTACCTTACCCTTATAGTTGTTCAGATACACTTTGCATACAACACCATCCTCGATCGGCCAGGACTAAATCAGCTAAAAGCTATCATCTCAACCAAATGCCTCCACGTCCGATTTCCAACAAGGAATGGAGTCAAAGAGATGATGGGAGACCAATAACTAGCCCGATAATGCTTTATGATGGCAACAAAGGTGCAAAGGGCCACCAAGACTCCGACTGCTGAACAACTAGATCAAAGAGAGCCAAAAAAAAGAGACAAACCAGCTGAACAACTACTTTCCTATCCATTAAAGGATGACCCTACAAAATCTGCATATACTGGAGCTCTTCTACCCGAGGAAGAACAAAACCAGAAGCATAACAATACTTAGTCAATTCATCTCAAGATCGGCGGAGCACTGCCTGCCCTTTTTCAAGATCCTGTGGTAAATGTATAACTTCACTTGGACAAAGGAATATAGACAAGCTTTTGAGCTGAAGAAGTTTCTCGAATCTCCACCCTTGCTTTCCAAGCCTGAAGTTGGAAACTAGCTCTACTTGTATTTTGTTGCATCTCCAAAAGTAGAAAGCTATATACTTATTTGGATGGACAATAAGGGAATCCAAAAATTCATTTACTACACCAGCCGAGTGCTCCACGATGCAGAAATCAGATACTCTAAACCTGAAAAGATTATTTATGCACTATTCATCTCTGCACAATATCTTGGGCCATACTTCCAAGCTCATTCAATCACCGTCTTAACCAAGCAGCCACTCAAAGCATCCTATAACAGTCAGACACATCCGGCAAAATGGTGAAATGGGCTATTAAACTCAACGAGTTTGACATCTCTTATCGTCCAAAGACATCTATGAAGGCCCGAGTCCCAAGTAACTTTCTCGTCAAGTGCACGTGATCAGACGACAAGATTAACGAAAAGCCTGCCAAGAAGCTCAATCTAAAAATGACCTGGATCCTTCATGTGGACAGAGCTTCGAATTTCCAAAAGAGCATAGCTAGATTAATTCTACCATACTCTAAGAAGTCACCGAATATGCATTGCATTTCTTATTCAAGGCAACTAATAACCAAGCCGAGTAGGAAGCTTTACTAGCCGGATTAAAGCTCGTCAAGGAACTCAAACTGAAAAGCCTAAGAGTTCATCCACTCCCAGCTAGTAACCAATCAAGCAACCGGCAAATATGAAGCTCAGAACCCGACTATAGCCAAGTACCTTGACAAAATGCAAACCCTCATGTCAACATTCAAATACTTTGTTATATTCCACAAGTATGCAAGTACGCCTAGACGGATGCACTCTCCCGGCTCACAACATTAGCAAACAACTTCCTCGAACGAACTTACATTGATTACTGGAAGCTCTTAGCATCAATGAAACAGAGCAAGTCCAATAGATTGCCCATAAACTGAGTTGGATGGATCCATTCGTCAAGTTCTTGACAAAAGACATCTTGCCCAACAATCCCTCAAAGGCAAAGAAGCTCAAGTGAAAAGCTTCTCAATTTGTACTGCCAGATGGACAACTCTATAAGGCATTTTTCTCTTTACCCCTACTCAAGTGATTGCAGCCTACTGAAACCGACTACATACTTTGGAAGATCCATGAAGCTACGAGAATCATCTGGGGGACAGATCCTTAGCCTACAAAGCCTCAAGACAAGGATACTACTAGCTCACCATGCAAGAAGATGCCATGAATCTTATTCGTAAATGTGACTAGTGCCAATGGTATGCTAACATTTAGCGGCAATCAGCAAGTCAGCTGACTCAACTCTCTTCCCTGGTTGTTTGCCCAGTGGGGTATAGACTTACTCGATCCATTTTTCTAGCAACCAGTCAACGTAAGTTTTTCATTATCACTATCGACTACTTTACCAAATGGATAGAGGCAGAATCCTTGGCACACATCATTGAAAATTCATCATATGCTAATTCGAACTTCCCCAATCATCGTCACCTACAGCACCCCATCCCAACCCCTATAAGGTTTCATGGATTGATGCTACCTCAATTCCCATTAAGTCGATTTGTCAGGTCATAATCCATTTCCAGTCATACCAAGAGAAGGTCCAGTGTGATGTGTTACCAATGGGAGTCGATAGCATAATTTTGGGAAGACCCTGGTTATATGACCATGATGTTCCCAATTTGGAAGATCAAATTCTTGTTCCTTTAATTATCAGGGTAAGAGGATAGTCATAAATTCAACCCCATCCAAGGAAAACATTAAGAGGGGGTCCAGTAATTTGAAAGAAGAGAAGACAGGATTGAATCTAATTACTGTTAAGAAACTAGAAAGAGAAATCATTGGAGGTGCACCTATTGAAGTTTTAGTGGTTAAAGAGATTCATGAACAACCTAAACCTGAACACCCTAAGGAAGTTGTAGAGCTTTTGAAAGACTTTCAAGATGTATTTCCTGAAGACTTGCCAAATGAACTGCCACCATTAAGGGACATCCAACATGCCATAGACCTAGTCCCAGAAGCTACATTGCCAAACCTCCCACATTATAGGATAAACCCTACAGAACACTTAGAGATGCAAAGACAAGTAAGGGAGCTTTTTCAGAAAGGATTCATTAGGGAGAGTCTTAGTCCTTGTGCAGTTCTAACCTTGTTAACTCCCAAGAAAGATGGCACTTGGAGGATATGTGTCGACAATAGAGCCATCAACAAAATCACTATTAAATATAGGTTTCCAATTCCCCGTTTGGATGATATGTTAGATATGATGGCCGGATCAACCATTTTCTCGAAGATTGACCTTAAAAATGGCTATCATCAAGTTAGGATCAAAATTGGGGATGAATGGAAAACAGCCTTTAAGACTAAGGATGGTTTGTACGAATGATTGGTAATGCCTTTTGGTTTATCCAATGCTCCTGGCACTTTTATGAGGATAATGACCCAAGTATTAAGAATCTTTATAAGAAAATTTGTGATTGTATACTTTGATGATATCCTCATATACAGTAAAACAAGGAAGGATCATTTAGACCATCTTTATCTAGTGTGTCAGACCCTTAGGAAAGAAAACCCGTATGCCAATTTTAAGAAGTGTAGCTTCATGACCACTAGGATAGTCTTTCTAGGTTTTGTAGTAACCCCAGAGGGAGTGTCGGCTGATCTTGAGAAGATCAAATCAATAGTTGAGTGGCCCATACCTAGGAATATCCATGATGTCTGTAGTTTTCATAGATTAGCCACCTTCTATAGAAGATTTATCAAAGGATTTAGTACCATTGTGGCACCGATTATAGATTGCATTAGGAAGGGAGCTTTTAAGTGGACCAAGAGGTCAAACAGTTTCTAACCCTTTTGTTTGTAAAGGCGTTAGCTCACAATTTTATCACATCTTAAGACCATTTCAAGAGTAGTGAACTAGGAAGACAAGTCTCTATTGAAGCAGTTAAAAGAGACAACTTACGGTTTCCCCATCCGTTACTGTCACAGAAGCGCTAGCTTGCCTCCCAATGTGGCCTGTCTCCACCAAGATCTGGAAAGATAAAACAGGACGATTAAAATAAGAGAAACAAAATAGCATGCAAAAAGGAAAAAAAATTGGAGCTCGTGCTCAGGTCAAAAACAATCATCCAAAAAAAAATTTAAAAAAAGTCAAAATTCATTCCAAACAGTATTTAGTAGACACGCAGGTTTTCTTTTTGCCTTTTCTTTTCGAAAAAAAATAAAAAGCCCTAAAAATAAGGAAGATATTTGCTCAGCGCTTCAAATTAAGGAAGCCCTAAAAATAAGCAAGTCCAAGATTTTTACTCGGCAGACCAAAATTGGGTCCATCCGTCCATTGTGGCACTCGATGAAATGATAGATAAGCAACAACTGAACAGAATTCGCTCCCCTTTCCCAAGCCGGGAAAAGAGGCCCAAAACACGACGAGAAAAGAAGGAAAGGAAAGAAGAAAAGAGAGCAAGACGAGAAGGAGATAGTGGAGCGCTCACACGGCGGTTGCCGAAGGGGATCTTGATGGAGTACTTGTGCGGGTTGGAAGTGGCGGTCCCCTCGTCGCCCCTCTCTTCCGACTGCTCTGCTGAGGTGCTACTTCGAGGAGGAGGAGGCCTGCGCTGCGTTGTCCTCAGCCTCGGCAGCGATTGGAACGGGTTCCAAGGGAGCAAGCGGAAGAAGAGTGTCACCCCGCCTCGTCCTCGCGGCGAATGGCACGAAGAGGAGGAGGAGGAGGAGGAGGAGGCGGCGGCGAAGAAGAGGCTTCTGCCGCTGTCTCTTGTTCTGGCTCGCAGAAGAAGAGGAGGAGGAGGTCCGCCGCCATTGGCATGGAGGAGGGTAGGAGGCGTGGCGTTTGCTAGCATTTCCTTGTTTCCCCTTCGACTTCGGCCTCGGTCACCGGGGAGAGTGCGCGGGCGGCCAAGCTCCAGGGCACGCTTTATTATCCGATCGCTCGCTTCTCCGAATGAAAATTTTCAATTTTTTCCACTCTATTATCCTTTAATTTTCCGACGGAAGGGCCCCGGACTCCGCGGTTGGGAAGAGGCGCGGTTTCTACGGATAGGACTCGTGTTTGATTGATCCGTAGGATGTACCGGTGGTCGTTGCCTTGTTAGTGTGTACCCTTATCGCGGCCTTTTTGGATTGGACAGCGTAAAGCATAGGATGGTAAAAAATAAATAAATAAATAAAATTGTATTTTTTTATTAAAAAAAAAAAAAAAAAAAAAGGGAAAGGATGGATAAATACCGTAGCTATCTTACTGGGCTCTCTTCCCACCAGACTATATTCGATTCGGATCACATACCTTCTTCACTATAGATGAGTATATCAGCCTAATCACGATCAGCTTGATTCCGATCGTATGTTTTCACGTACCCTCTCCTTCATAAATATGTATGTCAGCCTGATCCCGCTAAGTCAATGGAGTAGTGCACTCTCTTTCCGTGTGTATATCAGCTTGATCCCGCTAAGTCAATGAAGTAGTACACTCTTCTCCCATCCCGATCACATGCTCCATGGTGTGTATGTCAGCCTGATCCCGCTAAGTCAATGAAGTAGTGCACTCTTCTCCCATCCCGATCACATGCTCCATGGTGTGTATGTCAGCCTGATCCCGCTAAATCAACGGAGTAGTGCGCTCTCCTCCCATCTCGGAGCACGTTATGCATTCTCCTCCCATCCCGCTAAATCAATGGAGTAGTGCGCTCTCTGTAGTGCACTCTTCTCCCATCCCGATCACATGCTCCATGGTGTGTATGTCAGCCTGATCCCGCTAAGTCAATGAAGTAGTGCACTCTTCTCCCATCCCGATCACATGCTCCATGGTGTGTATGTCAGCCTGATCCCGCTAAATCAACGGAGTAGTGCGCTCTCCTCCCATCTCGGAGCACGTTATGCATTCTCCTCCCATCCCGCTAAATCAATGGAGTAGTGCGCTCTCTTCCCATCTCGGAGCACGTTATGCACTCTCCTCCCATCTCGATTACGTGCTCCATGGTGTGTATGTCAGCCTGATCCCGCTAAGTCAACGGAATAGTGCGCTCTCCTCCCATCTCGGTCACGTGCTCCCGCTAAGTCAACGGAATAGTGCGCTCTCCTCCCATCTCGGTCACGTGCTCCAGGATGTATCTTGGATTTAATCGAGTCACCCGCAGGAATTTGCCTTGAACCCGTGATCAATGAGTGAGGGATTTAAACCCCTACCAACCGGACTACCGACTTAGTAGTCACAATTTTTTTTTTTAAATCAAGAAGGACAATAGGGTAGGAAAAAATAAAATTAAAATTAATTAAACAAAATCTTTATAATTCACAACTTATCTTTTTAAAAATAAAATAAAAATCATGTTATTTTTTTCCTCCCTCTTTCTCTTATATTTTCAACCAAAAAAATAAATTATTTATTTTCTTATGTTAAATTTCTGTGCAAGAAAAGATCAATAAACTTCATTTCTTTTCTTTTTTTTTTTTTAACTCCCAACCAAGCCCTAAGGCCCAATCAACCAGTCATCTCTAGATCCATTCTTTGAAAAATAAATAATTTTTTTTTATTTTTTATTTTTAAAATAAATAATTTTTAAAATAATATTTAAATAAAAAATAATTTATCTATATTTTTTATATATTGAAATATAGTTTTATAATTTATTATTTGTTGGTGCTAAAATCCATCAAGCATCAGAGATACTGGAGCTAGTAGTGCAGGTTAGTTTCCAGAAGGTGGAACCTACAAAAAAATTCCTAGCTTAAAGGATTTCGATGCACGCCCTCCAACGCTTAAGTCAGTTTCCGGCACAATAATAGTATAAGAAGCATTGTCGTAGAGTTTTTGCACATACCTGAAAGTCCGGGGGCTTCACTTATATATGAAGAGCAAGGATGTTTTCAAAATAAAAAAATCTAAGCAAATTCAATGAGAAGTAGTAGGACTTCTCAGTAGGCTATTAAAAAAATTTTGTTTATAAGGATGTTCATTTTATTTAAATTGACACCTCGTCCTTATATAAAGTTTTGTCACGTTTCTTTAATAGCGATGTAGACTATTGCATTAGTCCAGATATGCTTGTTGCCGCCCAGATCGCCGTGGTCTATAGCTGCTGATGGCGTCAGGTGTTCTGCATCCGCCCGCGGTAAGATACCTTTGGTGCCTCAGGACCTGCAAGAAAGCCAACTCCAGTGACCCGGGCTGAAAATTCCGGCGGGGGCACTCCGACGGTCAAGTCAGTGACGATCCAGGAGAACAGATCCTCCTGGTCGAGCCTGTCTGGATGAGCTCCACGCTAGGAGGAGTGAGTGGAGTGTATGAGAGTGTGAGTGTGAGCTGGGAGGTGTGGTGGTCGAGGTGGTCTCGCCCTCCTCTCTGGCCTCTCCCCCTTCTTCTCTTTCTCTTTGTGGTGGTTGTGTTGTTGGAAAAATGGGTGTCTCCCTTGTTGAGAGAATGTTGCTCTTGCTTAGAATGGAAAAATGAGTGTTGTTACCTCCCTTTTGTTCATTTTGGCTGGGTCTTTTCCCTTGGCTTGCCTCGGGGTTCTCCCATGCTGTCAGACGGGTACAACAAGGTACCGTGCCATGGACGGGATGCCTTTTTTATTGGGTAGCTGGGGGAGCCTCTACATGCCTCTGACATTCCTTTTATTTGCCCTTCCTAGAAGCCTAGTGGGACCTCGACTGTCGTGCCACTGCTCTCGGGGACTGTACTCCCTGGTGGGGTCTTTTCTCTGGTCGTACGGCAGGTCGGTGGAGGGCATGGTGCCTTGATGTGAGCTTCCTTTCTTTCTGGTGTGAATGGCGGCCGTGGGCATTAATGGCGACGTGGCGGGTGCCGTCGTACGATCCTTGGGGGGCACACCACTGTCCTCAGAGGGAAGGTGCCGCTCTCGTGGTGGTTGGTGCCCCGATCTGAGTTGAAAGCCGAGCTGGGAAGATTGGGCCCACCCGCAGGGGACCGGTCTCACGGTGGCTCGGCTATGCGGAGGAGGCCCGAGCTCGGTACTAGGCCAGGGGGGCCCAGCCTTAACCGAGCTCGGGCTGGTAGAGGTGGATGAGGTGCGCTCAGGCCAGGGGACCCGGCCTCGAAGGGGCTCCTCGTGGCGGAGGAGGCTTGAGCTCGACTCCGGACCACGGGACCCGACCCCGAGCTCGAAGGGCCTGCCTCTGGTGGGGTTTGAGCTCGGCTTCGACCTAGGCGCCCCGACCTGGCGGAGGACGAAGCCCGGCTTCGACAGGCGGCCCCGTTGGCATCGGGAGCTCGACCTGGCGAGGGGGCCTGTGGTGGTAATCCCGCGTGGTGCCCAATGAGGGCTCCACATCAGTCTCCTTGCCCCACGTCAGCGATCTGGTCACATCATTTGCCCCCAACTCCCGAGGCCCGTTGTCACGTGGCGCTTGGGGCGAAGGGAGTAATTACGGTGCTGACATGGAAAGGTGGGAAATCTGGTGCAATAATGACCGATATCAGCGGCGCCTCGCCCGGCGGGCCCTTGAGCCTGTGCGGGGGCACCACGTGGCTACGTCTCGGGAGCGGTTATGGTGGGCATGGAAGTTGGACCGGCCACGGTCGGATGGGGGTGCTGGCCCCGTTGATTAGCGACACGTGGCGTGACTCTTGGGGAAGCTGTAATGGTACGGTCGGACGCAGGTTGTCTCGAATGGATGGGTGAGTCCTTTCGAAACGTATCTTTTTTCAAACTTCTTCGCGCCCAGAGTTGTATAGGAGCCTTCTTCTTCTTCTTCTCCGGCCGTCGACGTCTTCCCTAAGCTTTAGCAGGTTAGCTCTCCATTTTCGCCCGTTAGAAGTCGCCGTAGGTCTTCCTCCATTCGCCTCCTCCTTCTCGTCGTCTAGGAGTTGTTCCGTTCTCTTTTCTCTTCCATGGACCGCTTCAGCCCCAACTTCCGTCTCTCGTGCCAAGCTGAGGCTGGACCTTCCCGGCCGAAGACTCCCTCTTCTTCTGACGAGGAGATGGAGGCGACGAGGTACGAGTTCAGTAGAAGGCCTTACCATGGCCTGGTGTCCATTAGGGAACCCGGGTCTTCTCCTCCTCCCCATTTGGCCCTCCTTCTTGCTCCCGCTCCTGCTTCCACTTCTGTTTCTGCTTCTCTTCCTGAGCCTGAGCCTTCTCGGTCGACAGGTCCCGGAGGGGTCACTTCGGTGATTACCGTGGAGGACCTTGTATCTATCCGGGAAGCTTATGGTGTCCCCGAATCCATCCGACTCTCCGCCCCTCATCCCGGGGAACGGGTTACCTCCAGCGGCCCTCGGCGGATCGCCTTCTACAAGGAGGCCTTCGCCGGGGTTCTCCGCTTCCTTGTACATCCTTTTTTCCTTTCTTTCCTGGCCAACTACCGGCTTGTCCCTGCCCAGTTGGTCCCCAATGCCATCAGAATGATATTTTGTTTCATCGTTCCGTGTCACTTCCACGGGATTGTTGCCCAATTTTCCTTGTTCAAGGCCTTCTTCACCCTGAAACGCCACCCTACCGAGGATGGGTGGTGGTCCCTGTCTTCCAGTCCTCAGGGCATCAAGTTTGTACTCCCCTATTCCATCAAAGGATGGAAGAGTAGGTTCTTCTTCACCTCAGTAGAGTGGATGGACTAGGTCTGGAGCGACCCAGATCGATCTCCGAATAGAAACTCCTCTGTCGAAGCTACCAACATCAACATGTATGACCTGCTCAGATCGGCTGAGATCCCATCACTGGAGTTCTTGTTGTCAGAGCAGAACCTTCGGGAGGCCGGGGTCAGCTCGGTGCAGGAGCTGGGTGAGTTCGATTTGACCACCCCCCCTCATTTCTTATTTATTTTTCTTTCTCCCCTCCCTTTTTTTTTTGTTGAGCTGACCTCATTCTCTCTGGTGCAGAAATGAAGTTTTCTATGGATGAGCTGCTCTCGTTTACTGAGGAACATGAGCAGGCTGCTGAGGCAGGTGAGCCCGCTCCGAATAGGGCTCGAGCCGAAGATGGGGTAAGGCCGGTGCAGGCCGGGATGGATGCACCAATTCAAGAATGACGGTGGAAGAGGGCGGCCAAGCCCGTCCCCATGACTGCCGGGCAGCGCGAGCCAATAGTCCACGCGAGATCAGCTGTCGTTGCTGCCAGGTCGGCACCCCCCACCCCGGAGGTCGTCAACGTCGAGGAAGAAGGGGGGCCGCAAGAGATTAGGCTGGTGCCCCAGGCACGGTCCGATGCTGCACCGGCTTCGCAGTTGGCACCGAGGGCGCTACCCGTCGATGGAGGAGCTGAGCCGGCAGGGACCAGAGATAGAGATTACCGGAAGGTCCCCTTCAGACTAGGGCCGAACATTTCTCTGATGAAGGATCCCAGCCTCACCGAGCAGATGATGGACTTCTCCGTCTAGTCCTGCGACCGATGAGACGGGAGTGAGAGGCTCCTGGGCGACGTCGTTTGCTCGACGTTCGCCAACCTCTATGCTGTAAGTTTCTTCTCGCCCCCTTTTTGGTCTTTCCAGAGTTCCTATTTCACTTGATAATTAACATGCTTTCTTCAATACAGCAAGGTAGGGATCTGCTCCTCATCCAGGACTTCTACCGGAACTGGGCGAAGGGGGAGAAGGAGCGGCTGATCAAGCTCGAGTCCTTGTGGGCTGAGGCGAGCCAAAAGAACGGGGAGGTCCAGGAGGCCAACCTCAAGATCAAGAGCCTCATGGCTGAGGCCGCGGACGCTGCCAGAGTAAAGAAGGAGCTCGAAAGCGAGCTTGAATCGAAGAGGACTCAGCTGAAGGAGCTCCGAGCCGAGTCAGAGAAAAAGGTGGCGGCCGTAGAGAAGAGGGCCGTTGAGGCCGAGGCGAAGGCCGCTGAGGCCGAGAAGAAGGTTGCTGCCGCCAGCCATGCCACCAAGGTCGCCGAGAAGGGAATGGCGATGGCAGTCCGCCAGGCCGAGCGCGCTAAAGATCTGGCAGCCACCGAAAAGAGCAAGGTGGATGGTGCCAGAAGGGACACAACCGGCACGGTGGTCGCCTTCAAATCTTTTTATGAGTACCTTAAAGACTTCAAGGAGGCGGCAACAGACTCCTTCGCCAAGGGGTTCGCCTATTGCCGCCAGCAGCTATGGGGTATTATGTCCGAGAAGCGACTGGCTGCGCTCCGAATCCCGGGAAAGAAGGCTTCCTCTACAACGATGACAGTGGTGGAAAGGCAGGGAGCTGCTCCAACCGAGGCCCGTGCCCCAGTGACCTCGGCGGTGCCCAGCCCCAGAGAGCCGACACCTTTGGCGGTGAAGGCGGCACCTGCGCCGCAGCCGGAGGCAGCTGATCCGGTCCCAGCGGCTCCAGCAGCTGAACCTGCTCCTCCAGCGAAGGTCGCCCAGGAGCATGCCCAAGCAGCGAAAGTGGAGGAGGGAGAGGTCCCAGCTATGCACCGCCCGGGAAAGGAGCCAGCTACTTAGGATAGGACCTTTTTCCTTTTTATACTTGTACCTTTCTTTCGTCTTCTTTTTTTTTTCTTTCTTGACCGGGTCACCCGGCCTGTCGGGGCCCAGAAGATAGTGTAACCAATTCCTTCAGTAATGAAATTCACTTTTGCAACCACTGTTCCCCTATTATCTGTAATGTGGAATGTCTCTTCTCTCTCTTCCTCCCTCTCTTCCCTTTTCTATCGGTGCGAGGAGGTCATAAAGAGGAATTTAGGACCTGGGCGCCTAAGGGCGGTCCACATCTTGAGTGCCTTGAAGCTAGGCCTGGGGCTTGATCTTCAGAAGTTGGGCCTAAGGGACATCATCCCAAAGCCAGGCTCGGGGATGCACTGGCCGGGGAGCTGCATAGCTCAAAGGTTCCCTTGGCCAGAGATCTGAACTCCAGTCTTGGGCAGACGTCGTGGAGCTAGGCTCGGAGACGTTGAGTGCCTAGGGGCCTCCTAGGTCCTTTGCCGGGGAGCTAGGCTCGCCGGTGTCGGAGGGTCATCTGGTCTTTGGTGTCGGAGGGTCATCCGGTCTTTGGTGCCGGAGGGTCATCCGATCTTTGGTGCCGGGGAGCTGGGCTCGTCGGTACCGGAGGGTCATTCGATCTTTGATATCGGGGAGCTGGGCTCGTCGGTGCCTGGGGGCTTCCCAAGTCTTTGTGCCAAAGGACTCTTCTCTGGGCTTTGGTGCCGAGGAGCTAGGCACGCCGGTGCTGGGGAGCTAGGCTCGCCGGTGCCGGGGAGCTAGGCTCGCCGGTGCTGGGGAGCTAGGCTCGCCGGTGCCGGAGGGTCATCCGATCTTCATGCCGGAGGGTCATCCGGTCTTTGATACCGGGGAGCTAGGCTCATCGGTGCATGGAGGCTTCCCAAGTCTTCGTGCCAGATGACTCTTCTCTGAGCTTTGGTGCCGAGGAGCTGGGCTCGTGGCTAGCTCGTTGGAGAGCTAGGCTTTAGTACTTGATTGCCTGAGGGCGTTGCTCGGGTGGCGATGTCTCGGAGCTGGGCTCGAAGATGATGATAGCTGAGAAGATTCCCTTGGCCGGAGATCTGAGCTCTGGCCTTGGGCTGGTGCCTTGGAGCTGGGCTCGGGGACGTCAGTGTTGGAGAGCTGCGTGGCCCGAAGGTGCTCTTGGCCGGAGGTCTGAGCCCCGGTCTTGAGCAGGCATCGTGGAGCTAGGCTCGGAGACGTTGAGTGCCTGGGGGCCTCCCAGGTCCTTTACCGGGAGCTGGGCTCACCGGTGCCGGAGGGTCGTCTGGTCCTTGGTGCTGGAGGGTCATCCGGTCTTTGGTGCTGGGGAGCTGGGCTCGCCGGTGCCAGAGGGTCATCCGATCTTCGTGCTGGAGGGTCATCCGATCTTTGATACCGAGGAGCTAGGCTCGCCGGTGCCAGAGGGTCGTCTGGTCTTCGTGCCGGAGGGTCATCCGGTCTTCGGTGCCGAGGAGCTGGGCTTGTGGCTTTAATTTCCTACAAGGCAGATAGATCGTGTTGCAGAAAGAAATATTTATTTCTTATGGAGGGAATACTTACATTACTGATAGTATCTCCTCAAATTACAAGCATTCCAGGTCCGGGAGAACCTGGCACCATCCAAGTCCTCAAGGTAGTAGGCTCCCTGCGAGAGGGCCTCGGCCACTTTATAAGGGCCCTCCCAGTTCGGTGAGAGTTTACCGCCCTCCCGGGACAGGGATGCCTTGGCTTGGCGCAGCACCAGGTTGCCAGGTCGGAAGGTCTTCTACTTCACCCGCGCGTTGTAGTATTGGGCGACCCGTTGTCAGTATGTAGCCATCCCGAGCTGGGCTTTGTCCCTTGTTTCTTTGAGGAGGTCCAGGTTGAGGAGGAGGTGTGCCGAGTTCTACGCTTCGTCGTACTACTGTACGCGGAGCGTGGGCACACCAAGCTCAACTGGAATCACCACTTCCAACCCGAAGATGAGGTTGAACGGTGTTTCGCCCATCGCCGTTCTGGGCATCATGTGGTAGGCTTACAGGACACTGGGAAGTTCTTCTGCCCACCTGCCCTTCACCTGGTCCAACCTGGTGCAGAGTCCTTGTAGAATGGTCTGGTTTGTCACCTCGGCTTCGCCGTTGGTCTGGGGATGAGCAACCGAGGTGAAACGATGTTGGATCCCGTGCTCAGCACAGAATCCCTCGAACTCCTGGCAATCGAACTGTCACCCATTGTCGGTGATGATGCGATTGGGGAGTCCGAAGCGGTAGATGACAGACTTCCAAAAGAATTGGTGAACGTTGGCTTCTATGATTCGGGCTAGCGGCTCTGCTTCGACCCATTTGGTGAAGTAGTCGATCGCCACTAGCAGAAATTTCCGCTGTCCTGGCACCGTGGAAAATGGTCCCAAGATGTCCATCCCCCATTGTGCAAAGGGCTAGGGAGACGACAGTTGGGAGATCGACGCAGCCGGCAGGTGCTGAACGTGGGAGTGGCGCTGGCACTTGTCACACTTCTTGACGAAGTCGGTGACGTCCTCCCTCATTGTTTTCCAGAAGTATCCCTGGCAAAGAGCCTTGTACGCCAGGGTTCTTCCTCCTACATGATTCCTATAAAGGCCTTCGTGTAGCTCTTGGAGCACAAAGGCTGCCTTTGCGGGCCTGAGGCATTTCAGGAGGGGGTAGGAATAGGATCGGCGATAGAGCTGGCCGTCCATCAAGACGAAGCGGGCGACTTTCCTTCTAATAAGGCCAGCTTCTTTTTGGTCTTCTGACAGTAGGCCATCTTGGAGGTACCTGACATACTTATCCATCCAGCTCAGCTCGGTGGCTATTTGTTGCACCTCTTCAGGGCTTTCATAGCTTGGCTTCTCGAGATATTCGACATAGGCACATCCCAGGGATGAGTCCTGTAGGGTTGCGAGCCTCGACAGTGCATCCGCACGAGCATTTTCTCCATAAGGGATATGGGTGACGCGGAAGTAATGGAAGCCTGCTGCACTCGAGTGAACCTTCTCCAGATACTTCATCATCTGGGGATCTCGGGCCTCGTATTCTTCGGAGACTTGTCCGGCAACCAGTTAGGTGTCGGTGAAGACCTTGAGGTTATGTACGCCCAGTTCGCGGGACACCTTTATGCCCGCAAGGAGCACCTCGTGCTCCACCTGGTTGTTCGTGGCGGGGAACTTGAAGCGAAGCGCACACTCCGTCACCACTCGATCGGAATTGGTGAGGATGAGGCCTGCTCCACTCCCGCAAGAATTGGAGGCTCCATCCACGTGGAGGACCCAGGGGTCCCCAGGTGGGCCGGGCTCAGCTTGGCTCTCCGGGACCATCTGCTCTGGTTCTTCGGGAAGCCCTGTACATTCGACCACGAAGTCGGCTAGGACTTGAGCCTTCTGCGATGACCTCAGCAGATATGCAATGTCGTACTCGCTCAGCGTCAGGGACCATTTAGCTAACCTTCCGGAAGTCTTGGGGTGGCTTAGCATGGTCCTCAGGGCTGATCAATCATAACCATGATGGGATGCGCTTTGAAATATGGCCTGAGGAACTTAGCAGACATTATTAGTGCAAAAATAAGTTTTTCGGAGCGGGTATACCTGATCTCCGCATCATGAAGTATTTTGCTGGTATAGTACACCGGCTTTTGCATTCCGTCCTGGTCTGTACGGACGAGGACCGAGCTGACAACCCCTGGGGTGATTGCTAGGTAGAGCAGGAGCTCTTCTCCATCTTCGAGTCTGGACAGCAGAGGTGGGGAGGTCAGGAACCCCTTCAACTCTTCGAAGGCCATCTGGCACTATTCGGTCCAAGTGAAGTCATGCATCTTGCGCAGCACCTCGAAGAAGGGGAGGGAGCGGTCAGCCGACCTTGAGATGAACTGGCTTAAGGCTGCGATTCTCCCTGTCAGGCACTGAACCTGCTTCTTGGATGTTGGGCGCTCCATGTCCATGATTGCTTGGACCTTCTCCGGATTCGCCTCGATGCCTCTGGGTGACCATGAAGCCGAGGAATTTTCTGGCCGCCACCCTGAAGGCACACTTCACCGGGTTGAGCTTCATCTGGTGCTTACAGAGACTGTGAAAGGCTTCAGTGAGGTCGGCAATGTGGTCCGAGCCCAGTTTGCTCATGACAAGCATGTCAGCCACGTACACTTGCACAATCCTACCAATCTGGTCCTTGAAGACCTTGTTGACCAGACGTTGGTACGTGGTCCCAGTATTCTTTAGGCCAAAGGGCATCATTCTGTAGCATTATGTCCCCTGGTCAATGATGAAGGCGGTGTGCTCCTCGTCCTCTGGGTGCATCCGGATCTGATTGTACCCGAAGTGGCATCCACCAGCTGGTCTATCATTGGCAAAGGGAAGCTGTCATTCGGGCATGCCTTGTTGAGGTCGGTGTAGTCTTCACAGTCCTCCACTTGCCGTTGTTCTTCTTCACCATCACCACGTTCGCCAGTCAGCTCGGGTATTGCACCTCTCGGATGAAGCCGACGGCGAGAAGTTTCCAACTTCCTCGTTGATGGCCGTTTGCCTTTCTGGGGCGAAGCTTCTCTTCTTCTGTCGAACCGGCCTACACTTCGGATCGATATTAAGTTTGTGGGTGATGACTTCAGGGAAAATAACTGGCATGTCGGTTGCCATCCAAGCGAACACATCCGCATTTGCCCTCAAGAACTCTAGCAGCGGGGCTTTCTCCTCCTCGGGCAGTTGGGCTCCGATCTGCACGGTCTTCGTCTAGTTGGTCCCGAGTTGGTAGGGAAGTAGGCACTCGATCGGACCTCCCCTGGGGTCCTGAACCCTCTGATCGAGCTCAGTTGCTCTGGAATCCTCCTCGGGCACCCGGGCCCCGGGGAGTGTCTGGAAGCAGTGCTGCACTGGCTGGGACGTACCCCTCATCTCCCCCACATCACAAGGGGTTGGGAATTGGACGAGCAACCTCTTGGTGGAGACGACAACGTCGAGGAGGTTGAGTCCAAGTCAGCCTATAATCACGTTGTAAGGTGAAGGAAGCATGACAACCATGAACATCATCATGATGGTGCTCTACCGAGGTGGGGTCCCGGCAGTGATAGGGAGAGTGATTTCTCCTTCTACTCTTGCAGAGTCTTCCGTAAAACCAACGAGGGGAGTATACACTGGCTTGAGCTGAGTAGGGAGAGATTCATCCGGAAGAAGGCATCGTAGAAAAGTACATCCATAGAGCTTCCACTATCTATCATGATGCGCTTTACAGGATGCTTTGCGATCGTCATCTCGATGACCACAGCATCATTATTTATATTTTTCTCCCCACTTTTCCCTTCCCTCATAAAGGGGAGTATATTCTCAGAGTTCCCTGCCCCTCGGGTCCTCTTGTATGCGCGCTCGACTCCCCAGGAAATCATGCCCACAGGCTTCTCGGTGGGGCAGTTGTCGATGGCTGGAGCTGGCGGGAGAGCAACAAGCGCCTGGGACTCTGGTCGAGTTCTGCCCCCCACATATTTTCCGAGGTAGCCTCTCTTGATGAGCTCTTCGATCTTTCATTTGAGATTGCAGCATTCCTTGGTGTCGTGCCTATGGTCGCGGTGGAAGCGGCATTACTTCATCTTATCGCGGGTGAAGGATGGCTTCAATGACGGTGGACGCCTCAGATAAGTCTCGCCCTCGATATCCATAAGGATCTTCGTTCTTGGGGCGAGAAGGGGAGTAAAACTTTCTTGAGGGATGGGAGCATTTCTTGGCCTTGACGCTGGTTGTAAGCTTTGAGCTGGCGGCTCGACCTCCGCGCTTCAGGCTTCTCGGCAGGCACCAGCCCCTTCAGCGGCTTCCCGTTGAGCTCTCACCTCGTACGATCCGCCTCCTCGGCGTGGATGTACTTCTGAGCCCGGAAGAGTAGCTCGGCATAGGTCTTCGGGGGCTTCTTGTCGAGCGAGTAGGTCAGGCGGGAGGTCCTGAGCCCTCGCTTTAGAGCCAGCATCGCCACCGGCTCCTCTAGGCTGTAGATCTCCAATGCGGCAGCCTTGAAGCGAGCCACATAGTCTTGTAGTGGCTCATGGTCTTGCTGCCTGTTGGAGAAGAGGCTATCTGCCTCGCGTGGCATCTTCCGACAAGCATCAAAATGAGCCACAAACTTCAGCCCCAACTGGACAAAAGAGTTGATGCTTTTTGGCTCGAGACGAGTGAACCAAGCCCGAGCCGCCTTTCGGAGGGTAGTAGGGAAGGCGATGCACAGAAGGGCATCAGTAGTCCCTTGGACCCTCATGAGGGCCCGGTAACTTTTCAGGTGGTCCAGCGGGTCGGTGATCCCATCGTAAGGATCCACCTGAGGCATGCGGAACCGACGGGGAATTGGCTCCGCTTGGATCCCTGGGTGAATGGGGGACGGGCGTCATAGCTCGTTAGCTCGCTAGCAGAGCCAGGCAAGTTGGCAAACCGGCGGGCGAACTCCTCCAGCTTGCGGTCATGCTCCTCCAGGCGCTTCTCCACCATGCGCCTGATAGCTTCGTCCATGGACCCCTCCGCTGAGAGGGGCGGGGAAGGTGACGCGGAGGCACGGCGCCCATGGCGGGGAGCCTTGCCTTTCCTACCTTGACGGGGTTTAGGTGCCCTCCGGCCAAGGTGCGGTGAGCATATTTCTTCGTTAGTGGAGCTGGCCCGCCGTCGCTTCCCTGGGGCTTGATGGGTACCCCGAGGGTCTGTAATTGCTTGCGGCTATGAAGGCCTCCCGTGGAAGGAACGCAGGCTATCGCGGGATGCCACGGCATGGGCCGCAGGGGTCTCTGGCTATTGGTAGGTAGCCAGGGATTGATGCTGGTGCTGATGCTGGAGCTAGCGCACCCTTGCAGTGAGAGTGTACATCTGCTGGGCGAGTGCGGTCAGCTGAGTCTCCAGTGGGGGCGGTTGGACCGGGACAGGTAGCTCCGTCTCCGGCCCATGTGGGTTCCCGTGAGAAGGGGATGCCTCCGCACGGATGGAGAAGCTCCCCTCGCCCGAGTGGTCACCATCCTCCCGATTTACTGGCTAACGGGGCTTGAACTGGATCAAGCGTCGTTCTGCCCCCCCTACCTGGCGCGCCAATATGTTGCCACCCAAATCACCGTGGCCCGTAGCTACTGATGGCATCAGGTGTTCTATGTCCGCCCGCGGTAAGATGCCTTCGATGCCTCGAGACCTGCAAGAAAGCCAATGTCAGTGACCCGGGCCGGGAATTCCGGTGGGGGTACTATGACGGTCAAGTCAGTGACGATCCAGGAGAATAGATCCTCCTGGTCGAGCCCGTCTGGATGAGCTCCATGCTAGGAGGAGTGAGTGGAGTGTATGGGAGTGTGAGTGTGAGCTGGGAGGTATGGTGGCCAAGGTGGTCTCGCCCTCCTCTCTGGCCTCTCCCCCTTCTCCTCTTTCTCTTTGTGGTGGTTGTGTTGTTGGAAAAATGGGTGTCTCCCTTGTTAAGAGAATGTTGCTCTTGCTTGGAATGGAAGAATGAGTGTTGTTACCTTCCTTTTGTTCATTCTGGCTGGGTCTTTTCCCTTGGCTTGCCTCGGCGAGGGGGCCTGTGGTGGTAATCCCGCGTGGCGTCCAATGAGGGCTCCATGTCAGTCTCCTTGCCCCACGTCAGTGATCTGGTCACATCAATGCTCATCTTAAATGAAGAGATATGATAGAAATTAATAATTATCAGGCATTATGTGATCTTTTGATTATGCAATCTAGTACCTGGGGATGAGTGCCAGTAGTATTAACTTTTAGAGGGCTCGAGTGCACGTATCGCCTAAGGACTCATTCACCATCAGATTTGTAGAACAGGACTTGGTTTGAGTATCTCTATTGAATTTAAGGAATGGTCAGCAAGGGGATGCTTGGTTGGATGGTCTTAGTCGGAGATAAGATGCTTATACCTTTGGACCGTCTAACTGATAAGAGGCTGGTTGTTGCTGAAGCAAGGTCAGACGAAGGTGGTCGATGGGCGACACTCGACTTGATCCAAATGACTAGGATGTCATTTTTCCCGATAAGGTGATAAATAGCCATACGAGGAACCGCTCATGCACCAAGCACGTGATCAAGTCACATCCTAACATATTGGAGAGAAATTGCTGGATGACCAAGGGTAGGGTCCAATTAATAGTAGGCGAGTGCATGTAGATAGCTTTAGGGGCCAGCTGATAGATAAAAAATAATTTATCTATATTTTGTATATATTAAAGTATAATTTCAAAATTTATTATTTATTGGTGCTAAAATCCATCAAGCACCAGAGATGCTGGAGCTAGTAGTGTAGGTTAGTCTCCAGAAGGTGAAACCTACAAAAAAATTCCTAGCTAAAAAGAATTTGATGCATGCCCTCAAACGCTTAAGTTAGTTTCCGGCACGATAATAGTATAAGGAGTGTGGTGGTAGAGTTTTTGCACGTACTGTTAACTCCTGTCTTGATTTTGATGAATTACAAAATACTTAAATATATTTGAGTACTAACTGTATGTTAAAAATGTGTTTATCAGAACAAGATACTCATCAAAGTTGTAATGTGTTGAAAGTTCAAAGGCTTGTCATCTTGTTGAAGAAATCACTTATATTGATGAAATTTCAAGTTAAATAGATCTTGGCACATAAGAATGACCTAGAAGGACTAAAGTTTTGAATTTGGAGAAGTTTCAATAGAGTTTCAGGAGAGTTTCAGCCAAGTGTCGACTCATGAAGATCAAGTGTCGACTCATGGTGTCGACTCTCAGAAGCTTGAGCTGATACACAAAAGAAGTTTCAGCTGGCACGCATGAAGTGTCGACTCATGTGTCGACTCAAGTATCAACTCAAGATCTGAGACCAAAGATGGTACAAAATATGCTGAATTCAAGTTTTTGCTCAAACATCGACTCATGAAAATGAAGTGTCGACTCAAGTATCTACTCAACAGAAGAAATGTCGATGCACCAATGCATTCCAGAGAGCTTCAAAAAATATTTTTGACTTAGTGTCGACTTAAGTGTCGACTCATGTATTGACTCATGACCTGAAGTATCGACACCTGCAGGTCTGGATGAACAGTAACGGCTAATTTTTTGAAGCACAAATTGGTTCTTTTTGTGACTAACGATTATTTTCTCCTCTCCAATGGTCATAAATGGTTATTTAAGGCTTGAAAAGGTATTTAAAGTGGACCAAAATCAAGAAAGAAGCAACTAATGACAAACTAATGAAAAACTAATGAGAATTCATTGATTATCCATTAAGAGTTCATTGAGTATTCAATACTTTTGAGTGAAGTTGAGCCTTCAAGCATTCAAGGACATTCAAAGAGCATTCAAGTCTAACTCTCAAGCATTGATTAAGGCTTCAACAACTTGGAGACAAGCTTTCTCAACAACAATCAAGAGCTTCAAAGAGATATTTGCTTTTAATTTAAAAGCTTATTATATCTTTACTTTGAACTTGAATTTATTGTTGTTCCTGGTTTCAAGTAAATTGAAACTAGTGATTTGGTTGTTGGTGAGCCTTATAAAAATCAATATTAGGTTATTGGTAAGCCTTGTGAAAACCAACTAGGTTGTTAGTGGGTCTTGTGAAAAACCAACTAGATTTTTGGTTAGCCTTGTAAAAACCAAGAAGGATTTTAATAATGAGCCCGAGAAAATTAATCAACTGTAATCAAGTTGAATTATAATGAAATATCCAAGTGAACCTTGGAGAGTAGACGTAGGTGCTTTGGAGTGCACCGAATCACTATAAAATATTATGTGTTTGTGATTGCTTTTGCTTTTCTTGCATTTACTTCATTATTTTTGCTGCATTTTATTATCAAGTATACATACACTTGAAATCACACTAGCACCTTCATTATTTTTGAATTGGCACATACTTGCAACAAGTTTTAAAAACCCAATTCACCCCCCTATTGGGTTGCTTCGTCGGGCAACAAATGGTATCAGAGCCTTGTACTCAGCTTATAGGTCTAACCGTCTTGAGTTAAAGATCAAACCATCTTGAGTTAAACATTTATGGTAGCCCCTATAGATTCTAGTGTTGTTAAGGGTTAAGTCTTAAATAGACCATCTTTTTCAATGGCACTAATTACACATATTAAAAAATCCACATGAGAATTTATATGCATTCAATAGATTACAGTCTTTGGAAAATTGTTGTAAAAGGTTCCCATGTTCCTTCAACGATGGTTAATGGCATTTCCATTCCAAAACTAGAAGAAGATTGGGATGAAAATGACATTAAGTAATCGGAGCTTAATGCCAAAGCGATGAATTTGCTTTATTACGCATTGGATCCTAGTGGATTCAATAGGATATCCACATGTACATCGATAAAAGAAATTTGGAACACACTTGAGGTTACTCATGAGGGTATCCATTAAGTGAAGCACACTAAAGTGAATATACTCATTCATACATATGAAATGTTTAGAATGGAGCCTAATGAATCTATTACTGATATGTATATTAGATTTACTAACATTGTCAATGGTATGAGGTGTCTTGGCAAGGTTATGTTTAACGCTGTTGTTGTAAATAAAATTCTTAGATCTTTGCCAACCTCATGGGATCCAAAGGTCACGACAATTCAAGAAGCAAAAAATGTTGAGACACTTTCCTTGGAACAACTTGTTAGTTCACTCATGACTTATGAGTTAAACTTGAAACAAAAAGTAGTGGATGCAGATAAAAAGAAGAAGATCATCACCTTCAAATCTACTACACCAAATGAGTCTTCAAGTGAAGAATCGGAAGAAGGTAAAAATGAAGATGAAGAGACACTAGTGGCAAGAAAATTTAGAAGATTCATGAAGAAGAAAAAGTTTCCTTACAAAAAGAAGTCACAGTCTAGCAAAAAAAAAGGCAAAGAAAAAGAAAACAAGAAGAAGAAGAACCAACCAATTTGCTTTGAATGCAAGAAACCCAAACACTTCAAGATTGATTGTCCTCTCCTAAAGAAGTTCAAAAAGAAGGCAATGATGGCTACATGGAGCGATAGTGAAGACTCCAGTTCAGAAGAAGAACAACAAGAAGTCGCTAATCTTTGTCTCATGGCACATGAAGATGAGGTACAATTTGAACTTGAATTTGAATTTACATTTAAAGAACTTAGAGATGCATTTGATAAACTTGTGTATGAGTATAAATTGTTAAAAATTGAGCATAAGAAGCTGAAAAAGCATGTTAATTACTCTTCTATTGAAAACACCAATCTTGTTAATAAAAACAATGATTTAAAAACTAAGATTGAAGTTTTGAAAAAATAAAAGAATGCTTTATTAAAAAAATAGAATTTTTAAAAATGCCGAAGATTTTTGTTCCAAATAATGAGCTTTTAAATAAAAACAAAGACCTTGAGATAGAAAATAAAAAGTTTAAAGATAAGCTTGATAAAGTAAAACCTTTTGTTGAAAAGTTTATATTTAATTATGAAAAGTTGAAATTATTATTGAATAATCAAAGAGCTATATTTGATAAAACTGGACTTGGTTACAAACAACAAAAAAAATAAAAATTTTTCAAAAATTTCTTAGTTCCAGCATCATTGATGCGGGACTAATATGCATGCAATTCTTTTTGTATATTTTATATGTGGGGTTAGGTGATTAATTTTCAAATTTCAGATCAAAACTAGTTGTAGAAAATTTTGTATGAAATTTTGAAGCCAAGCATGCAGATTAGAACCTAGAAAAGTATTAAAGAATGATCGTCGGGGCTGAGAAGCCTCGGTTAGGGCAAGTTCTCCTACAATATAAAGACTGGAGGTAGAGGGGGTGTGCCTGACAACGTCTGAAGTGCCCGGTGAAGATCGCAGCGAAGGGATCTCTCGTTCCTTGATGGATGCGGCCTGGAAAATTAAGCCAAAGACCCGCGGATACCCGGCTTTCTGCTCGGTGGTACGATTGAGGCTTGGCTGGAGTCGTTGGATTCGTTGGAACTCGGGGACCTACAAACGACCTATCAGGGATTAGAAAACTCAGAGAAAATCAAGAAAACAAAGGAAAACAGCAAAGGGAAGAAAGTTTTGGAGGGGGCTGGAAGGATGGTTGGCGACAGGAAGATGGTTGCAAACATCGGGAAGAAGAACTCTCAAACCCCTTTATGCATACAGCAGGGTAATCACACAAAGCAATTGAAGAACTCAAGGTTTATTTCATATCAAAAATCTCCCTTCATACAAGAGGCTAGGGTCCTTTAAATAGACCCTCAACCTTGGACTCCAAGTAAGGGCACATAAGTCTTTACATAAGAATCCTTTTCCCTCTCAAATCCTAGCTAGAAAATAAGGAAACATTAGGTAGAAAAATCCCTAAAAATTCTCTTGACTTGGCCAACACTCCAAGGATGCCTAGAGGGGCGTGTTGGGCTTCTAGGAGCAGCAAGAGGCCGGCCCAAAGGGGCTTGGGCACATGGGTTTGGGCCTCTGGAAGCTGGGGTGGCCTGGTAGCCAGGTAGCTGGAATATTCCCTGGTATCTTGCTTCTTAGGGGCTTGGGCTTGGCGCCTGGGCTTGATTTCTTTGGGCTAGGATGCAGATGGACCTCTAAAATCATGGATGCCTTGGTATATGAATATATTTTGGCATCTGGAAGGGAATCTTGGCATCTGGAGGGCATCTGCAATGAATCAGAGTTTTCTGAATTTTCCTCCTGGGGTCTTCAAATCTTCAAGCTGGGTTGGACTTGGGCTATACTTCCATGTCTTCAATCTGGTTGGACTTGGTCTTAACTTGTATGATATGGTCTTGAGTCTTCAATATGGTTGAATAGGACTCAAAAAAATAAAATTAGCTCGATATGAGCTGACTAACACTGGACTGAACTAGCTCAACATGAGCTGACCAGTATAGAATTGAAACTCAAAATACTCAAATAACAACTAAAATGGACTCAGATATGCTAAGCCCTTATTACAGATGGACTCATCAATTATTGATCAATTCATAGAGGGTTGAAAAGCCTCTATCTTATTCTGGTGCCTTCAGTGTCCCCACCAATCATCTAATGTTACTTGCTTTAGTTGTAGAAAATTTGGGCATAAAGCTTATCAATGCAGTATAAAAAAATTAAATAATTCTAGAAAAGTTTGGATTTCAAAAGGAACCATTCCTACTAACTCTAAAGGACCCAAGATGGCTTGGGTACCTAAAACAAAAACTTGATCTGTTTTGCAAGTGTGTCTTGCAACCAAAGAAAAAAAGAGATTGTGGTATCTTGACAATGATTGCTCAAGACACATGACAGGAGATGTGAAGCAATTCACTTCTCTTGAAGCTTTAAATGGAGGGAGTATAACTTTTAAAGACAACGGTAAAGGAAAAATCATTGGTATCAGTAAAGTTTACATCTCTCATTCTACCTTTATTGGTAATGTATTATTAGTTGAGGGACTAAAGCATAATTTATTTAGTATTAGTCAATTTTGTGACAAAGATTTTTAAGTAATTTTTGAATCATTCCTTTGCATGGTTTCTAGTCTTGATGATAATGGAGTGAAGTTCATTGGAAATAGGCATGGCAAACATCTCCTTGTTGATCTTGATAATTTATCTTTACATAATGGTGAATGCCTAGTTTCAACGAATGATACAATTAATGAGACTACTTGGCTTTGGCATCATAGATTAGGTCATGCAAGCATGCATTTATTTTACAAATTGTGCAAAAAGGATTTAGTTAGATATTTACCATAACCTAGATTTGAAAAACATAAAATTTGTGATGCTTGTCAATTTAGAAAACAAACAAGAACCTCTTTTAAAACTAAAGGAATTGTTTCAACTTCTAGGCTACTAGAACTACTCCATATAGATCTCTTTGGATCAACTAGGACCACAAGCCTAGGAAAAAAGAGATATGGATCAAGATACTTTTGGGCAGAAGCAGTGAACACTGCTTGCTACATCTTAAATCATGTTTTGATAAGACCGATTTTGAAAAAAACCTCCTATGAACCTTGGAATGAAAGAAAACCTACTATTCATTACTTTAATATTTTTGGTCGTAAATGCTTTGTATTAAATAATAAAAATGATAACCTAGAAAAGTTTGATGCTAAACCTAATGAAGCAATCTTTCTTGGTTATTCAATAAATAGCAAAGCATATATAGTGTTTAGCAAAAGATCATTAACTATAGAAGAATCAGTACATGTTTATCTTTGATGAAGCTAATCCCTCACCTTCTAGAAAAGAAGAGTGTGTAGACAATGATGCAGGTACAATCAATAAAGCAATGGAAGATATGAGCTTGAAGGATAAACCCACTTAAGAATGAGAAGAAATGGTAAGTAAAGATCATGGTGATCTTCCAAAGGAATGGAGGTATATTACTTCACATCCTAAATATTTAATTATTGGTGATCCCTCTTAAGGTGTTAGGACTAGGTCTTCACTTAGAGATGCACATAACTATTTAAACTTTGTCTCATAAGTAGAACCATATAGTATAGAAGAGGCTGAAAATGACCCTATTTGGATGATGGCCATGTATGAAGAATTTAACCAATTTAAAAGAAATAATATATGAACCTTAGTAAATAGACCATCAAACCATCCTATCATAGGAACCAAATGAATTTTTAGAAATAAGCTAGATGAAAAAGAAAATATAATTAGAAATAAGGCAAGATTAGTGGCAAAAGGATATAATCAAGAAGAAGGAATAGATTTTGATGAGACCTATGCACCCGTAGCAAGACTAGAAGCCATTAGAATATTACTTACTTTTACTTACTACATGAATTTCAAACTATTTTAAATGGATATAAAGAGTGTATTTTTGAATGATTTTATATTTGAAGAAGTTTTTGTAGAACAACCATCGGGTTTTGAAAGTCATACTTTGCCAAATCATGTTTTCAAACTCAATAAAGCATTATATGGTTTAAAACAAGCACCTAGAGCATGTTATAATAGATTAAGAAAGTTCTTACTTGAGAATAATATTATTATAGGTAATGTAGATACAATTTTATTTATCAAAAAGAAAGAGAATGATATATTAGTTGTACAGATTTATGTTGATGACATCATTTTTGGTGCAACTGATAAGAATCTTTGCAAAGAATTTACTGAGTTAATGCAGGGTGAATTTGAGATGAGCTTGATGGATAAACTAACTTACTTCCTTGGACTCCAAATTAAGCAAACAAGAGAAGAAATTTTTATCAACCAAGCAAAGTACATCAAGGAAATCATCAAGAAGTTTGGTATGGAGTCATCCAAAGAAATGAGCACATCGATGAGCTTTACATATAGATTAGATAAAGATGAAGATGGCAACAACATTGATCAAAAGCTTTATAGAGGTATGATCGGATCACTGTTGTATTTAACTGCTAGTAGGCCTGATATCTTGTTCAGTGTATGCATATGTGCTAGATTTCAATCAAATTCTAAAGAATCGCATATAATTACTTTTAAAAGAATTATAAAATATCTTAAAAGAATAAGTAATCTTGATCTATGGTATTTTAAGCAATCTTCATTAAATTTAATTGGCTTTTCTGATGCTGATTATGGTGGATGTAAAATTGATAGAAAGAGCACTAGTGGCACATATCAATTTCTAGGGTTGAACTTAATTTCATGGCATTATAAGAAATAAAACTCTGTAGCACTATCTATTGTTGAGGCAGAGTATGTGGCTGCAGGGAGTTGTGCATAGGTGTTATAGATTAAGCAACGGCTAGAAAATTTTGGTATTATTCAATCTAAAATTTCTATCAAATGTGATAACACAAGTACTATTAATCTAACAAAGAACCCAATTCAGCATTCAAGAACAAAGCACATTGAAATTAGACATCACTTTATTAGGGATCATGTACAAAATGGTGATATTGAACTTGAATTCATTCTAACTAAAAACCAACTTGCCGACATCTTTACTAAGCCACTTAATAAAGAAAAATTTGAGATGATTAGAAGTGAATTAGGTTTGCATGATCCTTTTTAGAAACCTTGACCTAATTTCTTCTAAAATTAAGAAAAATTATCTAGAAGACCTCCAATATCAAGTTAAGGACAATGACCACCTTATCTAGTGTGCTACCATCCTTAGAAATCTTTTTACTAGATTTTTAGATCTTTTTCGAGCATTTTTGCTCGAGCCGACTCGAGAAGACAAGGCTCTGGCCGAGTTGACTCGATTGTCGAGTTAGGGCTTTTTATATATAATCTGTAAGTCTTAGCTAGGGTTTGCTTTTACTGTTGAACCTTGACCAAAATCCCAAAAACTCTTCCAAACCTAAGAGAACTCTCCTCCCTTTCCATTTTCCTCGTATTTCCACTTCCTTCCTTATTTGCTTTCCGTGATGGCTCCCAAAAGGGTAGTGAGGAAGCGCTCTCGTCCAGTCGACTTGAGTGCCCCCAGGGAAAGAAGAAGTAAGAGAAGAGAAGAGGAAGAATCTGAAGAAATGGAAGAAGTAGAAGCACCTTCTCCACCAAGGCAAGTTGTTTCTATAGCCAATCGGCCAGTCACAAGTAGAAGAAAGATCGTTTTCACATTTTTGGAAGGATTGGGTGTAAGAATTGGAGATTGGATCGAACAACAAGGTTGGACTTTCTTTTGTTCTCTAGATACCCCAACCTATCCTTATTTGGTAAGAAGTTTCATTGAAAATCTTACTCTTAGTGAATACCATATTGAGTCAATTGTAAAAGGGGTAAGAATGTTGGTGGATGAAGAGAAGCTGAGTAATATTCTACAGATGCCCACAGATGGTACAAATTATTTGGTGTTAAAGAATAAGCAGAGAGCACTGAGATTGGTTCTGGAGAGATCATATGTGGATTCTATCAAAAATGTTCAAGTCAACATGCTCTCACTGGAAATGCGGTTGCTTCACAACATCATTAATCGGATCTTTCTGCCTAGGACCGGTTGCTTCGACTGGGTGAGCGAGCAGGATCTAGTTTTCATGCGGCATTTGATTGAGGGGGAGGCCCTCAATCTGCCCTATGTTGTGATTGTTCAGATGAGAGAGGCAGCAAGGAAGGTAAAGGCATGTCTACCCTATGGCATGGTCTTTACGCTGCTGTTTCAGGATGCAAGGATTGATCTCACAGGTGAGGATGGCAGACCCCTTCACCATACAGACACCTATTCGGCAAAATCCCTTCAAAGGATGGGATACCATCTGGTCGAAGGAATTTGGTCGAAAAGGATATCTGGGCAGAGGGTTGCTAGTTCTTCTTCTGATGATGATGATGAGGAGGAGCAGACTGAGCTTCCAGCAGGTGACACTGATGCTACTGCAGCCGGAGATGATGGTATACTTGCTGATTTTGATGAGCAGGGTCAAACACAAAGAGTGCCTGACAGTCTCAGGACACCTCCTGGACCTTCTATTGGACTCGCTCCCGGACCTTCGATTACAGCACCATTAGCTTCGCAGGCCTTTATAGCTCAGTAGATCAAACTTCTCTCAGAGTCCCTAACGAGCTCCATTTGTTCGATGTTTGGCGAGCTACGCCAGATAGTTGACATTAGTCTACAGGACATTAGGGCATGGCTAGGGCAGTTGACCACCAAGGTCGAAGCTGTAGAGAGCATATCGCATCAGCAGGAGGATATCCATTCTACTATCAGAGAGCTACATGCGGACTTTGACAGACTGAGGGGAGCTACAGACAGTTTCAGGGCATAACAAGCTGTGGAGATACAGGGCACACAGAGAGGACTAGAAGGTCTTAAGGATGAGCTTTGAGCTGTTTGGTTACATCTACACAAGCTTACATCCATTGCTGAGGCTTCTTCAGCTCAGACATCCAGGGAGCCACCAGCACACCTACTATCACCACCAATTCAGCCACCACCTTTTGTACCTCTCGTTCAAAACCAAAGGAGCTTGGGTTCTTGGTGATCCTAGTATAAAACTAAGTGTAGGGTTTCTTTGGTGATCCCGTTCAAAACCAAAGGAGTTTGGGTTTCTTTGATGATCCCGATAAAATCAAAGTGTATAGGTTTGGATTGTGAGCCTGGTAAAACAATCAGACTGTATTCCAGTTATGGGATATAATGGAAATCCCAAGTGGTGCTTGGGTAGTGGATGTAGGAGCCGGTTGCTCTGAATCACTCTAAATTTCTTTGTGTTTGTGTGTGTGCTTATCTTTAGCTTCTTGCATTTGTTTATTTACTTCCGCATTGCATATTGCACCACAACACTAAAATAATTTCAAAGTACATATAATTATGAAAAGTTTTTTAATCCCAATTCATCCCCCTCTTGGGAAGCCACCTGGGCAACAACAACTGAAAGATAAGATAAATCTTAAATTATCTTAAAAATTCTGATAACTTATTCTTGAATTTGAATTCAAGAGTGGTGCTGCATCAAGATCAATGCTGCTCCGGGATCTGTGCTGATGATGCTTTAGGATTCATGCTGGGAATGACTTTAGGATTTGGGATGGGCTAGCTTCAAGTTCTAGGCTGGGTTGGCTTCAGGATCTGAGCTGGGCTAGTTTCAGGATCTGGGCTGGTCGATGTCCCCATCATTGTTGGACCAAATCAAGACTTTTAGTGGAAGGCCCATAGGCCTACTAAGGAGATACCTAGGGAAAATTGTTTACTAAAAGTTATTTATAGAAAAAAATAGTTTAGAATCTACCTTTAGATGTGCCTGGGCGGGCCACTATAGTCAGGCTCATTTGTAGTCTATAAGATTCTAGTACTTGCTAAGAAATTATTATAATTTCTTGGATTGGAGATAGAGGCTACTAATTTGAATAAAATAGCGGGAGGACCTGTAGATTAAAAGTCCAAGTCCTTAGAGTTTTAATAATTCATATACTAATAAGATCTTGTGGTTTTCTTTTCAGAAAATGGCCACCAATTTATCGCTCAGGTTATTATTGGATAATGACAAGCTCTTGGATCCCAACTTTGATAGCTGGTATCAAAAGATCATGATCATCCTAGAGCACCAAAGGATCCTTTATGTGATAACGGATCCTGTACTTGAGGAGTCCATTCCTAATGCTCATGGTGCAGTCATAGATAGTTATCAGAAATGTCTTTTTGACCGGACTGATGTGTGTTGCATAGTGTTAATGACTATGAATGACGAGTTTAGTCACAAGTTCGAGGAAGCCCAGCCAGAGGAAATCCTTCAAAAGTTGAAGGAATCCTTTGACATACCTTAGATGTTGAGTGGCATAGGACTTCTTGTACTGTTTTTAATAATCGGATGCATAAAGGGATGTCAGTCACTGATCATGTATTGTACATGATCGAGTACATCAAGCACCTGGATAAACTCGACTATCCCTTACACAAGCAGCTTGGAAAAATGCAATCCTGAATTCCTTACCTACTTCCTACCTAGACTTTCTCAATCATTATAGAATTATAAGGCCTATAGTAATCTATCATGGTTTGCTAGGATTACTGTAGACCTATGAGAAGGATCACCAGCTCTACTAGGGTTCGGTGAATCTAGTGTGAGGTTCTTCGATAGGACATCATTCCTTTATGAAAAGAATGAAGAAATTTAAAAATAAGAAAGTGCAGCATGCTAGAATTATAAGGCCTATAGTAATCTATCATGGTTTGCTAGGATTACTATAGACCTATGAGAAGGATCACCAGCTCTACCAGGGTTCGATGAATCTAGTGTGAGGTTCTTCGATAGGGCATCATTCCTTTATGAAAGGAAAGAAGAAATTTAAAAATAAGAAGGTGCAGCATGCTGGGGCATCACAGCCCATTTAGACTAAGAAGGATAAGGCTGATAAGAGCCAGGCAAAATGCTTCTATTATGAGAAGCAGGGTTATTAGAAGAGGATCTATCCTCTTTATATTACTTCCCTTGAGCCGAACAGGCAGAAAAAGAGAAAGTAGCAAGGAGTTGCTAGATAAGGTATTTATATGATAATGCCTTGTAATTTCTCTATTTATGATACTGCTACTTGGATATTGGATACCGAAAGTCCTATTTACATTTGTAATTCTTTGTAAAGGCCTCAAGTTAGTAGGATATTCGAGGATAGTGAAAGATTCCTAAATGTGGACATGGAAGTCAAGTTTCAATCCTAGCTTTCGGAGTGATGAAACTTGCTTTCAATTATTATGTAGTCATTTTAAATGAATGTCACTTTTGTTTATCATTTTTATTAAATGTCATTTCTATAGGCCTTTTGGCCAATGATAGTTATAAACTATTAATAAAGGATGATGTTTGCAAAATCATTATGAATAGTTTTGTTTTGATGAATGGATAATTGCAAAATGTTATATATATACTATCACGGCCTATTAGTGTAATGTACACTTCAAGCAAGCTTCCTAGGATAGATGATATCAGTGATACATATCTATGGCACTGTAGACTAGGTTATATTAGTAAGAACAAATGGGTTGGTAAAAGAGAGCATCCTCGATGTCAGTAATTGTAAATCACTACCAACTTGTGAGTTTTTTCTTTTTGGAAAGATGACCAAGTCACCTTTTATTAGAAAGGGTGAAGAGCTAGTAAAGTTTTAGATCTAGTACATACTATATATGTGGATCTATGAACACCAATGCTAGGGGTGGGTATGACTATTTCATTATATTTATAGGTGACCTTTCGAGATATGGTTATGTCTTTCTTATGAGACATAAATTTGAGTTGTTTAAAATATTCAAATGATATCATAATGAGGTAGAAAAATAAACTGAAAAGAGTATTAAAACTTTTTGATCATCTTAAGGAGAAGAATACCATACTAGTGAGTTTTTGATATACTTAGAAGAGAATAAGTTTCTCTTTCAATTAACACCACCTGAGATACCCCAACTCAATGGAGTATCTAAAAGGAGGAATCAAATCCTATTGGACATGGTTCGGTTTATGATGGGCTATGCTAGTCTGCCAATCTCTTTTTAAGGATATGCTCTTGAGTTAGCCTGTTACATTCTTAATAATGTGCCAAGTAGGTCTATTAATAGAATGCCATATGAGATATGAACAGGGCATAAGCTGACACTCTCACACCTTCGGGTTTGGGGTTGCCTGGCTTATGTTAAATGTTTGAAAGCAGATAAGCTAGGAACTAGGTCCAATAAATGTCTATTTGTTGGGTATTTAAAAGAAACCAAAGTGTATTGCTTCTATCATTTCAAAGAACGAAAGTTGTTCGTCAGTTTTAGAACTATATTTTTGGAAAAGGAATTTCTTGAAGAATGAAACAAAACTGCTAAGATTGAACTTAGTGAAGTTCAATAGGTAGAGGAACCGACACATTTAAGGGACATCATAGAACCGACTTTGATTAAATCAAATCCAAAGCATTTTATAGAGAAACTATTAAGAAGATTTGATAGAGTACCGCATTAGCCAGACAGATACTATAATTTCTTGGTCTGGGATGGCGATCTTGTTGAACTTGATGAGAACAATGAGGATGCAATCACCTATATGGTTTCCATGCAGAGGTCCGACTCTTATAAGTAGCTTGGAGTCATGAAATCCAAAATGGAGTCCATGAAAATCAATAATGTATGAACACTTGTTGATCCACCTAAAGGGATAAAATCCATTGGGTGTAAATGAATTTTCAAAAGGAAACGAGATGTAGATGGGCAGGTGGAGATCTATAAATCATGTTTGGTTGTCAAGGGATATCGTCAATGTTATGGTATCAACTAAGATGAGACATTTTTTCTTGTAGAAATTCTCAAGACCATTTATATTATGCTTGCTTTGGCTGCATACTTTAACTATAAAATCTGGCAAATGGATGTTCGAATAACTTTTCTAAAAGGAAAGCTAGATGAGGAGGTGTATATGATGCAACCTAAAGTGTTTATATCCATATATGAGTCAAAGGTATGCAAACTTCAGAGATATATTTATGGACTAAAGCAAGAATCTTGGAATCAAAACATGTATTTTGATAAGATAATAAGAATGTATGGTTTCGTTAAGAATGGAGAGGAACCCTATATTTATAAATGGGATAATGGTTCTGTGATAGTATTCATTGTACTTTATGTGGACGATATTCTCTTAATCAGGAATGACATCCTTGCATTATAGGGAATAAAGGTTTGGTTATCATCTTAGTTTTTCATGAAAGACTTGGATAAAACTTCTTACATCCTTTGGATAAATATCTATAGTGATAGATCTAGGAAGCTACCGGGATTGTCCCAATCTATATACATTGATATTATGCTGAAATAGTTCAGCATGGAGAATTTTAAGAAAGGCTATGTTTTGATAGGCCATGAAATCTTTTTTTCTAAGGATTGTGCGACAATTTCTAAAGAGAGAGAGCATATGAGTAGGATCCCATATACCTTGGTAGTGGTGTCTATCATGTATGCTATGACATGTACAAGACTGGACGTGGTATACTCATTAAGGATAGTAAATAAATACTAGTTTGACCTAGGTAAGGCCCATTGGAAAGTAGCGAAAACTATCCTCAAGTATTTGTAAAATACTAAAGATCAATGGCTCATTTATGGAGAACCTTATCTAAAACTTGTGAGGTATATCGACTCTAGTTTTTAGTTAGATAGGGACGACGGTAAGAGCATGTCGAATTTTATCTTTATCCTGAATGGTGAAGTGATTTGCTAGAAAAATTCCAAGCAGCATACCATGATAGACTCTATTTGTGAGGTGGAGTATATTGTAACATTATATGCCGCAAAGGAAGCTGTATGGTTATGGATGTTCCTTGGCGAGCTTAAAGTGGTATCTTTCCTTGATGGTCTAATTTCCTTGTATTATGACGGCACTAGAGCTATTACTCAAGCCAAAGGGTCGAAGTCTTATTAATGCACCAAGCACATTCTATGTCGCTATTACCTTGTGCCAGAGATCATAGAACAAGATGATGTTGATCTTCAGAAGATTAATGGAAAGGAGAACAAAGCCAACCCATTTACGAAAGCTCTCAGAATCAAAGAGTTTGATGATCACAAATGAAAGATAAGTATTAGATATTGTTTCGATTGGCTTTAGTCTAAGTAGGAGTTGTTGGAAATTCTAGCATAATACCAATTATTTAACTTATAGACCATTGATTTTATATATAAATTATTATAGATAAAAGTTATTTTTTGGTAGTTCACTATATTGCATTGATATGAACTTTAAGTTGTAATCGCAAGCGCATAGTGTACAGAGTAGCACATCCAGTGAGTACGGGTTGATCCCATGAGAAAATGGTGGTTGAACTGTGTTCAAACCCTAGCTTAGGTAACCTGACAAAAATGTGTCAAATTAATTAAATAAGAAGAAATATATAATTTAAATATTTAGGGCTTTTGAATTCACTAGATCGATGATTTAGAAAATATTTCTAAGATTACTTTCAAATCATCTATTTTCTTTCTTATGTTAACCAAGTATAGAGTATGAAAGGATCATACCAATACTCTATCAAGGTTTCTACAAAAAAGAAGAAAAAGGGATTCAAAAATTATTGAGTCTTCTGGCTATTTCCTCTCTAGCACCGAATCAAGTATAAACTATGAAGGGGTTGAAATTCAACAATAGCTCATCAAGTCTCTTAGCTAAGTGGTTAAAAAGAAAGAAAAAAACTATTAAAACATAAAAAACCCAAAAAAGTAAATCTTAAGAAAACTTCTAATCATGATCTAGCTTCATCGCTAATCCTAGAAGGATTTGCTTAGCTAGACATGATTAAAATAAAAACTTTAAAAATTATTTAAAAATAAATTATAAAATTAACTCTATTCTACTTACTAAAATGTAAATTGCAAGAAATTAAAAATTACAGGAATTAAACTATCCTAGTTATAGAATATAAATTGCAAATTAAAATAAATCTATACTAACTACAAGAAATTAAATTGCATGATTTAAACTATCCTAGCAAAGATTATAAAATAACTGGAAACAAAAAATAAATCTTTATTAACTGACTATATAAAAAAAAACCTAACTCCTAAGCTATTAGAAGAGCTTGGAGTTAGAACAAGGAAATAAAATAAAACTCTTTGTGGGAAGAAGAAAGGGGAAGAGAAAAGGGCTCTGGCTTCTGCTCTCCTTCTCCTCTGTGGAAGGAAATGCTTCGAAAAATAATGCTATGACTGACCACAAAATAAAGCTCGAAAAAAAACTCCCTCAGCCTTCCGGAGTCTCTCGTATTTAAAGGGAAGGAATAAGTGGGAAATCTACGTTGGATTATGATATCAGCTGCTTCTGGTTCCCTGGCTTCGTTCTCGTAACCAACACAACTACTACGTACTCGATGTTATCCCGCATCCGTCGATGTTATCCTACATCTGAGATCGAAGGCATGATCCTCCTACTCCTTTGGACATCTAGAATCGATCTACTCCCTCGGACATCGAATCTCCCGACAACGTGTTGCAGCGACAAGTGGTGATGGGAAGAGCTGGGATGGAGAACAGAGGATGGTGAACTGATAAGAAGACGACCCAAGGTGGCAGTGTAATGATGCTGGCGATGAAAATAGGGAGGCAGCGAACAGTTAGTGGCTGAAAATGTAGGAATAAGAATGGCCATCGGAGTGACAGCATGGAGGAATGACGATGGAGACCGGCCATTAAAATCTGGGAGGATGAGGGGTGACAACTCACGGGCATTTGGAGAAGGATTGGACGACGGTGGAGACTGGCCGTCGGGAAGCTTGAACGGCCATGGGATGAGGACGGGCGACCGTTGCAAGTGGTGACTTCAAGATGGGATTTTCCGGCCATTGACTGCTTCTCTGGCCATGAGGAGCATCCCGGCAATGAGAAGAGGAGTTCCAGCAGCTTCCCCGGTGAAAACATGGCTTGGTTTGGCCTATGGTCCACGGATTTATTCCGTGGACTGGCAACAATGGAGGATGGTGGACCAGCTACTACATCATGGACCAATTAGCTGGTTCATTGGGAACCAGCTGCATCAATTTTCGTGCTATTCCTTGTATTAATCCATCAAAATTTAATTCCTAGTTCAATTGAAGTCCGATTCGCATGCCGTTCATGCCATTGGATCCCAAAAATCATGATCTTCATGTTGGCAGAGTTCTTTCATTAAAATACTACATAAAAATATTAATTTTAATAAAATAGAGTCAATTTGATCCATAAATTAATGCACTTATTACTAATTTTTATGCACTTATCACTCCCCCAACTTAAATCTTACTCATCCTCGAGTAAAAATAAATGATTAAGGAGCTACCAAAACTCTTAATACCTTGCACATGTTTACTTAGACTCAAAGGTTGTTCTCGTACCCTTTTTATAAGTAGAAGATTTTTCATTAGATAGTAGATGAAATGGGTCATTGGGATATTAATAGCTTCAAGTAAATTGGTTAAGTGCAAACACTTAATTTCTCTAAATAATTCTTAACCAACTCCTACTATTATTTCTAAATCCTCTACTCCCATGGAGTGATGAGATATCGTTTTAGTGCAAGGATGTTCCTCTTATTGCGACTTTTTTTTTGATGCAGACCGTGCAATATTTTAATCTCTTAAACTTTTTATTTGACCCTTGTAACAAGTTTTTGATCAACATCTTCTAGACCAGTTGGCCTTAGGGCACTAGGTGTAGACACCCCTCGGGCTTACTGGCTTGAGTCAGAAAGGCTACATATCAAAACTGGCTGTACAGCAAAATTTTCTCACATCTCCACTTTTTGACACGAGACTCAACCGTTTACTTAGACGAAGAGGTCCAGTTACTCGGTGGGATAATGTTTAGAACTTGCTTTTATTTTTATTTTTTCACTAATAAAGAAACTTTGTATTAAACAACACCCACACACATCCAAGAAGTAGATTCTTCTTTGATGCAAATAGGAGGGTTAGAATTATCTATAAATTTGATTTCATTCTTACTTATCATTTTTACTTGAGTTTATTAATATTTTATTCCATAATATTTCAAAAATTATCTAGACTGTTCAATCAATTATTTATCAAAAGTATATGATTTATCCTAAGTCCAAGATCAACAAGTGTACGATAATAAGGTGACGGTAGCTCCAAATATTTACTTATTCTACTTTTTATCCCCCATGAATAAAAATTGATTTTAAATGTATGCATGATATGGTATAAAAGAAAATGAAGATACATGAGAAATTTTCTTGAGCTCTCCTCCCAACTTAGCCAATGGAGCATTTTTGAGTCAGGATTTGCTAAACCTAAACATGCTAAAAAGAAAATTATTAGAAAAAAAGAAGCTGGGTTGCTTTCCAGGAGCGCTAAGTTTAATGTCTTCAGCCAGACTAAGCAGTGATAGTAGGCTAATCAAGATATGTTGGTTCATAAAGAACCATGGCTTCTTTCATAGATTTTATGGGTAATTTTAAGAATGGTTTTAATCATTGACCATTAACTTTGAAAACAACACCATTGCTTGGATTTTCAATTTCTACAGTCCCATATGGAAAGACTTCTTTAACTATGAAAGGTCCTATCTATCTAGACCTAAGCTTCCCAGGAAAAAGATATAACCTTGAATTATACAAAAGAACTTTTTGTCTAGGAGTAAAAGATTTTCTATGAATTGCTTGATCATGAAATACTTTTATTCTTTCTTTGTACACCTTAGCATTCTTATAAGCTTCATTTCTAAGTTCTTCTAATTCATTGATCTGAAGCTTCCTCTGATTTCCAGCTAAGTCCAAGTCCAAGTTCAATTTTTTAATTACCCACCTAGCTTTATGCTCTAATTCAATAGGCAAGTGACATGATTTTTCAAACACAATCCTATAAGGAGACATTCCTAGGTTGGTCTTGTGAGCAGTGCGATATGCCCAAAGAGCATCAACTAATTTCAAAGACCAATATTTTCTATTAGCATTAACAGTCTTCTCCAAGATTTGTTTGATTTGTCTATTGGATACTTCTACTTGCCCACTTATTTGAGGATGATATGGTGTAGCTAACTTGTGGATAACCTTACATTTCTTCATTAAAGTGGTAAATGGTCGGTTACAAAAGTGTGTCCCCCGATCACTAATGATTGCTCTAGGAATACCAAAATAGGAGAGAATATTTTTCTTAAAAAATTTAATGACCACTTTGCTATCAGTGGATCTACATGAAATAGCTTCTATCCACTTAGACACGTAATCAATAGCCACTAAAATGTATTCATTTCCAAAGGAGTTTGGAAATGGTCCCATAAAATCGATTCCCTATACATAAAAAATCTCAACCACCAACATTGTATTAAGTGGCATTATATCTCTTTTAGTGATTCAACCTATTTATTGGCATCGTGCACAACTCTTACAGTACACATGTGCATCCTTAAATAAATTAGGCCAATAAAATCCATATTGAAGTACTTTGGTAGCTATCTTCTTAGATGCAAAGTGACCACCACATGCTTGATCATAGCAAAATGATAGAATACTCCTAACCTTATTATCTAGAACACACCTCTTAATGATCTGATCAGGACACTGTTTAAACAGGTAAGGATCATCCTAAATGAAGTATATCACTTGAGAAAAGAATTTATATTTATCCTGAGCAGTCCAATGAGAAGGAACTTTACCAATGGCTAAATAATTAACTATATCAGCATACCATGGTTCAGTGGACACGGACATGAGTTGTTCATCTAGAAAATACTCATTGACGGGTGGTTCACTAGATGGTGTGACATTGATTCGGGACAAGTAATCAGCTACAGAATTCTCTGTTCCTTTCTTATCCTTAATTTCTAGGTCAAATTTTTGAAGGAGCAAGATCCATCGTATTAAGCGTGCTTTAGCATCTTTCTTTGCTAGGAGATATTTAATGGTTGAGTGATCAGTATAAACAAAGGTGTGTGACCCAACCAAGTATGACCTAATTTTTTTTAGGAAAAAGACAACGAATAGGAACTCCTTTTCTATTGTCGTGTAATTAAGCTGTGCATCATTTAATATTTTACTGGCATAATAAATAACTCTAGGCAACTTATTAATCCTTTGACCTAAAATTGCACCTACAGCATGATCGGATGTATCACACATGAGTTCAAAGGGTTCACTCCATATGGGTGGATGAATGATGGGAGTAGAAATGAGTGCCTTTTTAAGAAATTCAAAAGACTCTAAGCACTTAGGAGTACGCTCAAATTTTACTTCCTTTGCTAACAAATTTGTTAACGGGTGAGCCACTTTGCTAAAATTGGGTATGAACCTTCTATAGAATCTAGCATGTCCTAAAAATGAACGAGTTTCTTTAACAGACTTGGGTGGTGGAAGACTTGCAATCCGCTCAACTTTGGCCTTGTCAACTTCTATTCCCCTTTTTGATACCACATGGCCAAGAACTATACATTCTTTAACCATGAATTGACATTTTTCCCAATTAAGAACTAGGTGCTTCTCCTTACATCTCTCTAGAACTAGTCTCAGATGGTTTAAACATTCGGAGAAGGTAGGGCCAAACACAGAAAAGTTATCCATAAAAATTTCTAAGAATCGTTAAACCATGTCAGAAAAAATACTGATCATACATCTTTGGAAGGTCGCTGGAACGTTACAAAACCCAAAGGGCATACGTCTATAAGAAAAGGTTTTGAATGGACACGTGAATGTAGTATTTTCTTGATCTGTAGGGGCTATGGGGATCTGATTATAGCTAGAATATCCATCTAGAAAATAATAAAACTCTTGTCTAGCTAGTTTCTCTAACATTTGGTCAATAAATGGCAAAGGAAAGTGATCTTTCCTTGTCACAGCATTCAGTTTCCTATAGTCTATATAGGCCCTCCATTCTGTTTGGATTCTAGTTGGAATAAGTTCATTTGCTTTATTTTGAATCACTGTTATTCTGGACTTTTTAGGTACTGCTTGAACAGGACTTACCCACAAACTATCAGAAATAGGATTCCATTGTCAAGTAACTTCAAAATCTCTTTCTTGACTACTTTCATT
The DNA here is from genome assembly GCA_021397845.1 of Areca catechu. NCBI lineage: Eukaryota > Viridiplantae > Streptophyta > Magnoliopsida > Arecales > Arecaceae > Areca > Areca catechu. Next base: position 171,471,262 of record CM038051.1, on the reverse strand, counting down.
GCAGGATTTAATCTCCTTTGAGCTTCTCTAGTTGGTTTAGTCTCTTCCTTTAGGTATATCCTTTGTTAAACTATGGAAGGACTTATTCTCTTAATATCTGTTATGGTCTAGCCTATTACTTCTCGATTTTCTCTTAGAATAGTCAAGAGCTCCTCCTCTTGTTTAGGATTTAGGTCTGATGCAATAATTACATGCAAGGTTTCCTTTGTACCTAAATATGTATGCTTCAAGTGCTTAGGGAGGGGTTTCAATTCTAACTTGGGTGCCTCTTCAATTGATGGCTTTATTGACGGTGTAACCATTTCCATGAGTGTTTCAATAGGAGGCTCCCATCTCTGGGTAATCTTGTTATCATCAAGTATTTTATCAATGTCTTCATACTCATGTGTTGGCCAGATACTACACTTAAGATCGACTTCTTCTTTGCTAATGTCTATGGATTCATAAATTTTATCTTGGATTATACTCACATTAGCATGATTGATAGATTCATGTTCCAAATTGAATATATTCAGCTCAATAGTCATGTTTCCAAAAGATAGTTTCATAAGCCCATTCCGATAATTGATTTCAACATTAGCAGTAGCTAGGAATGGTCTTTCTAAAATAATTGGGATATGACCTTTAGGATTCGATACTAGTTTAGTCTCCAAAATAATAAAATCTACAGGAAAGAAAAAATTTTCAACCTTGATCAAAACATCTTCTACCATTCCTTTAGGGATTTTAAAAGATTGGTCTACTAATTATAAAGTGATCCCTGCTGGCTGTAGTTTTCCTAATCCCAATTGCTCATAAACTGAATATGGCGGAATATTTATACTAGCTCCTAAATCAAGTAATGCCTTCTCAATTTGGATTTCTCCTATGACACATGAAACTGTTGGAGAACTTGGATCTTTGTATTTTATAGGCATGTGACTTAACAAATATGAACTCACACTTGCTATTAAGAAAGCTCTCTTTGGTATATTAGTAGTCATTTTCTTGGTACAAAGGTCTTTTAAAAATTTGGCATAAGTCAGAACCTGTTGGATCATGTCTAGTAGAGAAATATTTACTTTAACTTGCTTAAACACCTCTAACATTTTATCTAAATGTTCCAATTATTTATTAGAGCTTAATCGATTTGGAAAAGGAGCTTTAGAAATTTCAAGTACCTGGGTTGGTGGACTATTAATTTCAGAATCTTGAGTTTGTAAGGTAGGTTGTTCATTAGGTGGCTCAGTTGACTTATTAGTTGAGTCTTCTCTAATGTCAGATGTCTCAACCTTATTATCCACTTGCTTCCTTGATCTTAAAGTGTGAATTGCATTAACTTGATTGACTTGATTTCCTTGGGGTGGATGACCATTTTGGTTCCTTGAGTCAGGTTCAGGTTGGCTAGGTAGCCTACCTCGTTCACGTTCACTGATGGTAGATGTTAGCTGACTCACCTGCATTTCCAAGCGGGCTATGCCTTGAGAGTTTGAATTCAGAAGTTGGCCCGTGGTTTGCATAAAATTACTCAATGTAGCACTGGTGTCAGCATTGGGTTTGGCTAAGGCTTCCAAGCTTTTCTCTAAAGAACTCAATTTCTTTTCATTAATATTATTGAAGCCTAGTGGTGGTAGGTTGTTCATCACAAGATTAGGCCTTGGGTTTTGCTGATTGAAGCTAGGACCACCCACATTTGGATTCTGTGACCATGAAAAATTTGGATGATTCCTTCATCCTGGGTTATATGTGGGTGCATAGGGATTGTTCAATGGTCTCTGATAGGTAGCATTCACATGTGCACATCCATTATCTATTAAGTTCATCAGGAGTTGACATTCCTTAAGGACATGGTCTGGTGCATTGCACCCACTACACATTGGTGCAGTCACTTAGTTCACACTAGATGGTCTCTGAAGTTCTAAGGCTTCTAACCTACATGTCAAGGTTGCAATTTTAGTTTCTGCAGCTAGGGAAGTCTGTATTTGGTGCATTCCACCTCTTGAAGGTGTAGTTCTTTCTGGTTCCCTAGTTGTTTTCCATTGTAGATTCTTTTCAGCTAGGTCTTCTTGAAATTACCATGCTTTCTTTATACATGAATTGGCCATGGTACATAGACTCTAGCATTGTTCTTGAATTGGAATCTAAACCCTCATAAATGATTTGGCATAGTCTCCAAGTTTCTGTTCCATGGTGTGGACATTGGATCAAGAGGTTCTTAGAATATCAAAGTACTTCCAAAATGACTCACCAGCTAATTGATAAAATTGATTTATTTCATTTCTAATTTTAGTTGTTTTATGATGAGGAAAATATTTGTTTAAGAACACTCTTACAAAGCCCTCATAAGTCGGGACATATTGATTTGGAAGACTATAAAGCCACCTTTTGACGTTATCCTTAAGGGCAAAGTTGATTAGTCTCAGCTTGATTTCGTCCTTTGACAATTGTTTTAACCTCATAGTTGCACAAACCTCTTCAAATTTCCTAATAAATATATATACATCCTCTATTCCTGTAAATTTTGGAAGCATATTAATCATTTGAGGTTTGATTTCAAAATTATTAGCAGTGGGTTGGGGCAACTTAATGTAAGAAGGTTGGACAGAACCAACTGGATAACATAAATCTTTAAGGAGTTGAGGTTGATTTATCAAATCCATTATAGTAGAGGTTGTAGGATCTGAAATAGGAATTGAATCGGTTCTAACAAGTCGACCTGAAATCCTTCTCCACACAGGAGTTGGAGAATTCACCAAATCTACTATCTCTTCAATTTTTTTAAATTTTTTTATATTTATATTTATATATATCTTTTTAAAAGCTTTCCTTAAAAATTCTAAATCAATTCAACCTTTTAATGCCCTAAGACAACCATGCAACATAACTTCCAGTTATGCCAAGATTGAAAATACCTAAAGTAATTTAATTATTTTTTTTAAAATTAATTTTTTTATAAAATTTTCAGACAAGTTTCACATAAAATTAATTCTATTTAGGGATAACCTAAAACTAGACAGCTCCTAACTGTTCCAAGTTGACCTTCAAGCACTTCAAGTTCAACCAATTCACTAAATTGGCCAGGTAAGTGTAAGATTGGCGGGAGTCCCCCCGTTGCTTTCCTTAGAAGCTAATTGGATTGGCCAGGTCAGCGAACGAAACTAATTAAGTAACCGTCTTTCTTTGGGACTTAATCCCTGAACCGCCTTCCTAGACACCAATTCAATGATTGAATCTAGCTTGATATAATCCTTATGTCTCTTTGTCATAATCAGCTCGGATGTCCCTTGGGTCAGCATCTAATTAATTTTATTTAAAGGCTTGGGTTGATGCAAATGAAGGAGTCTTATTTATGGGCTAAGGAAGGGTGATGAAATCCCCACCTTATCTTGTTTAGGTTCGTGCCCTTAAAATGATTTAAAAATGCTATGCATAAACACAAAGAAATCAAATAAATTTAAATTTAAAACTAAACTAAACTAAACTAAGATCAAGATAAAATGCTGAAAAAAATTAGAATAATTTAAATTGCATACCTGCTTTCATCACTGACCAACTTAAAAATAAATGATAGATAGATCAAATTAAAGCGAGAATTTAAAACATAATTTAAAACAAAATAGATTCCCCGGCAACGACGCCAAAAACTTGAATGAACTTTAAGTTATAACCGTAAGTGCATGGTATGCATGGTAGCACGTCCAGCGAGTATGGGTCGATTCCATGAGAAAATGATGTCTGAACTGTGTTCAAACCCTAGCTTAGGTAACCTGACAAAAATGTGCCAAATTAATCAAATAAGAAGAAATATATAATTTAAAGATCTAGGGCTTTTGAATCCACTAGATCGATGATTTAGAAAATATTCCTAAGATTATTTTCAAATCATCCATTTTCTTTCTTATGTTAACCAAGTATAGAGTTTGAAAGGATTCTAACAATACTCTATCAAGGTTTTTATAAAAAAGAAGGAAAAGGGATTCAAAAATTATTAAGTCTTCTGGCTATTTCCTCTCTAGCATTGAATCAAGTATGAACTATGAAGGGGATGAAACCCAACAATAGCTCATCAAGTCTCTTAGCTAAGAGGTTACAAAGAAAGAAAGAAACTTTTAAAACCTTAAAAACCCAAGAAAATAAATCTTAAGAAAATTTCTAATCATGATCTAGTTTCATCGCCAATCCCAAAAGGATTTGCTTAGCCAAACATGATTAAAATAAAAACTTTGAGAATTATTTAAAAATAAATTATAAAATCAACTCTATTCTACTTACTAAAATGTAAATTGTAAGAAATTAAAAATTATAGGAATTAAACTATCCTAGTTATAGAATGTAATAAATCTATACTAACTGTAAGAAATTAAATTGCATGATTTAAACTATCCTAGCAAAGATTATAAAATAACTGGAAACAGAAAAATAAATCTTTATTAATTGACTATATAAAAAAAAATCTAACTCCTAAGCTAATAGAAGAGCTTGGAGTTGGAACAGGGAAATAAAATAAAACTCTCTGCGGGAAGAAGAAAGGGGAAGAGAAAAGGGTTCTGGCTTCTGCTCTCCTTCTTCTCTGTGGAAGGAAATGCTTCAAAAAATAATGCTACGACTGATCATAAAATAAAGCTCGGAAAAAAACTCCCTCAGCCTTCTGGAGTCTCTTGTATTTAAGGGATGGAATAAGTCAGAAATCTACGTTGGACTGTGATATCAGTTGCTTTCGGTTCCCTGGCTTTGTTCCCGTAACCAACACAACCACCACGTACTCGGTGTTATCCCGCATCCATCGATGTTATCCTGCATCTAAGATCGAAGTCGTGATCCTTTTGCTCCTTCGGAGATCCAGAATCGATCTACTCCCTCTGACATCGAATCTCCCGACAATGTGTTGCAGCGACAAGTGGTGATGGGAAGAGTTGGGACGGAGAACAGAGTATGGTGAACTAATAAGGAGATGACCCAAGGTGGTGGTGTAATAATGCTGGCGACAAAAATACGGAGGTAGCGAACAGATAGTGGCTGAAAACATAGGAAGAAGAATGGCCATGGGAGAGGCAACATGGAGGAATGACGATGGAGACCGGCCACTAAAATCTGGGAGGATGAGGGGCGGCAACTCACGTGCATTTGGAGAAGGATTGGACGACGGTGGAGACCGATCATCGGGAAGTTTGAACGGCAATGGGATGAGGATGGGCGACCATTGCAAGCGGTGACTTCAAGATGAGATTTTTCGACCATTCACGGCTTTTACAACCATGAGGAGAGTCATGGCAATGAGAAGAGGAGTTCCGACAGCTACCCCGTCGAAAACATGGCTTGGTTTGGCCTGTGGTCCATGGATCTGTTCCAAGGACTGGCCGCAATGGAGGATGGTGGACCAGCTGCTGCATCGTGGACCAATTAGCTGGTTCACTATGAACTAGTTGCATCAATTTTCGTGTTATTCCTTGTATTAATCCTTTAAAATTTAATTTCCAGCTCAATTGAAGTCCGGTTCGCATGCTGTTCTTGCCGTTGGATCCCAAAAATCGTGCTCTTCATATTGGCAGAGTTCTTTCATTAAAACACTGCATAAAAATATTAATTTTAATAAAATAAAATCAATTTGATCCATAAATTAATGCACTTATTGCTTATTTTTATGCACTTATTATGCATCTTCCTGTAATAAGCTATTTTGTGATGAAGTCCTTAGAACTATATCTTATACAATAAAGAGAGGATTTATCATATGGTTTTTAAACTTATTTGCGACCAAATGATACATTATTATAGGATGATAATGTATCAAGTATAAGTCATTGTATGCCATATGAATTCATTGTCCTCTTAACCAAGAAGTATGAATATACTAGTATGGCATGTAGGTGAAGTATAGGATATTTCACTAAATGTGACCCACCTGTGGAGTACTCTTTTGCCAAGTGTTGATCACGTAGAGATATGAATATAAGTCTCTCAAACTTGAGATCACCATGGAGATTTGTAAGCAACTCACTATACTTCGATGCTAGATTACTTGGATTTCTAATCTAGTGACAGAAGGTTTCTAGATGCAGTCAAGTACTTGTGGAGTCCGTGTGCAAGTCATGATAGGATTTACCCCTCTAAATGTTGGAGTGAATGTCTCGCTATGTTTTAATTTAGCAAAACCTTGACCAGGATAGTTCTTGTGAGGAGTCATAGACTTGTAAGGTTGAAACACTTTATAAATGAACTATTTAATGGTTGAAAGTTGAACCTTGAAGTCATCCCAAGAATTAAGGATTAAAGGGATGAATTATATAGCAACTATATACTAGATGTTCATGATTATTGTTCTACAACTTTCAACCTATCTGGATGTCGGGTGTCATTGCTAGATGGCAACTTTGATTAGTATAGGAAGTGTTTCCATGCTACTGGCTTAGTATTCGAACTTATGAGGTCATACACAATAGAAGTTTCTACTTGATCTGATGGTTTATTAATGATTGAGAATCATTTCAGGATTTAATTATCAATATGATCGATAGTTAACTTGAGTCAACACTTGGATGAGACAATACTTCAATGAGTCAATACTTGAGGTTTTTTCAAGTGTCAACTTATAATTAATGCAAAAGTTATTATAGAAATTTTTTACTAATGATCGGTGAATTATTAGAAGATTAATTGGTAATCAGATAATCAAATAACTCAATTTGATTGAGCAATGAATTTTGAGTCAACCCAAATATGATTTGGTTTAGAATCAAGTTTGGATCCAATTAGATTGGACCTGACCCATACACCCAAGCCACATGTTTGAATTTAGAATTTAGAATTTAAATTTAAATAGTTTGAATTTGAATTCAAATTCAAATTTGAATTTAAATTTAAATTTAAATTCAAATAGGTTGGTTCTAACTTCTTAACCTCTCTTCCTTTATCTCTCCCTAATCCACTCTAACTCCTTAACTCCTTAATTCCCTTTGTCTGCTACTTTATATTGGGGTTTAAAGTGGGCATGGGGGTGGCTTTTTGATGGTTGGAAAAGTGTCTTCTACCAAGGAAAAAAGGAGTTTTGGGACAAGAGAGGAAATGATCTTAGGTAAGAGCTACCTAGTGTTTTTTTACTAGTTTGGGAAGTGAGGAAGATTAGAGAGTCTTATTTCTTCAACCACTTCTTTCATATCTCAATCATTTCTAGAGTTCTTCTTGGTCTTCTCAAATGTCCCAAAGTTATGATAGAGAAGAAAGGATTAGCCATTAAAATCTCGAAGAGGAGCTAGCACTCCGAGGAAACTCGTTAGGATAGTACTCTTGTATAGATCAGCTATAGAGGCCAGACATACTGTGTGCCTCAGAGTTTCTACTAGAACCTTTCAACAATAGCAATCGTCGATCACTTGCAAGAAGGTAACGAGTTATAAATTCATTGTACTATAGAAATGGTCTACATGTTTGTTGCATAGATAAAGTCTATGCTTAAAGGCTTATATATCATTTTATATTTTAGCTTAGTTTTATGTGCATCTTTATCATATCATGATCTTATATAGGCTATTTATTGATGTGATCATATGCATATTTAGAAATAGCCTAGGTTCATGTGATCACATATGATCATATGTGATCATATGCATGTAGGCTAATTAGATTAATCTTTTGTTTTCACTGCTTATTTATTTCGTTATATTTTGAAATGTATGCATGAAATAGCATAGGTTTCCCAATAGTGGTATCAAAGTACTTAGTTAATGTGACATGATAATCATGTATATAAACTAAAATATTAAAATGATTTTTCTATTTCTTTAGTACTTGGATTGGGTGGATTCACCGGTCCATTTGGTCATAAGAGATAAGTAGTGTTTAAAGGCCCTCATTTCTCATTTAATAGGATTCTTATGGTATATAGGGGTGATACTTGTGTCATGATCTATGAAGAAGAACCATGAAAGGAGCTAAGATTAAAATAGTTTTAGTCTAAATTATTTAGATCTGAAGATTATAAAATATGATTGATAAGATCTAAAAGAAGTTTGTGATATGCTATGTTAAATTGTTTAGCATAAAGTTCAAATCTAGAAATGATATGTTTTCTGTCAGCTTGTAGGTATGGATACTTGGCCTTGAAGTGTCAACACTTGTTCTTGATAAGTCGACACTTGATCCAGCAAGTATTGACTCAAGAGTGAAGATTGAAAGAATAGATCTCACTCTCTGTGAGTCAATGTCACAGGGTCAAGCATCAACTCACTATGATTCGACTCATGGAAGTATCAACATTTGGCCAAGAAGTGTTGACTCAAGCCTGTGAATAGAATATTCAAAAGTTAAATTTGTTGTAAAAATTATTTTATAATTTAAATTTGAAAATGTTTCAACATGATAAGCTGATAAACTTAATTAGGAATTAAGTTTCAATGACTAAAAGATTTAGATTTGAGAATGAAAGATCTTAAATCATTTTTCATAAAACTTTTGGATCATGGGTTAGCTTAAGTCAGGTTCTTTAACTAGGTTAGACCTAGGATTAGAAGAATATGGACTTAAGAAGAGAAAATTAAAATCTAATCAAGTGTTGAATTAGATCTCCTTCCCCCTTAGATCATTCACAATAGTTATAGTTTGATCAAATCCAAGCTTCTAATTTGTTGCCCAGGCGGCTTTCCAAGAGGGGGGTGAATTGGGATTATAAAAACTTAAGCAAGTATGTACAATTTAAAATCATTTTAGTATTGTATGAATTATGCAGTGCAGAAGCAAACAATTAAACACAATCAAGATAATCACAAACACAAGAGATTTAGAGTGGTTCGGAGCAACCCGCTCCTACGTCTACTACCCAAGCACCACTTGGAATTTCCACTATATCCCCCACCAGAATACAATCAGATTGTTTTAACAGGCTCATAATCCAAACTTCTACACTTTGGTTTTATAATGGGATCACCAAAGAAAACCCATACTTAGTTTTAACACAGGCTAACCAAGAATCTAACACCCTTTGATTTTTAAAACCGGGCTTACCAAAGAAACCCAAGCTTAGGTTTTAATAGGATCACCTCAAAACCTAACACACTCTCAAGACACAGTCCCCTGCTATTTTTAGAGAGAAAACAAGATATATCAAATGAAAAAGCAACTTTACAACAAACCGATCTTGTTTGATAATTGCCGATGAAGATCAAATTGAAGCCTAGCTTTAAATGTTCTTGAAAGCTCTTCAAGTTGCTTCTTGACTTTCTCAAAAGATTGGATTCAAGTGTGAAGATCAGTTGGTGAAGCTTTGAATCCTTTCTTGAATGCTCTCTTGAAGTTAGTTGGTGAAAGACTTTAAATCAACTTGAATGCTCAATAAATTTCAAGAATAATCAATGAATAATCTCATAATCTCTTATAAATACTCTCTTTCATAGTTTTCAAGCAAAACTAGCCGTTATAGGACCTAGAGAACCGAAAAATAGCCGTTGGAGCCTCTTTGGAATTCAAAAAGCAGTTCCAGCAACTAGCCATTACAGGCCAAAACCCGTCACTCGAGTTGGCTCGAGAAGTGTGAGTCAGCTCGAAGTCTCGGACATTGGAAAAATAAACTTTGCACGAGTCAGCTCTTCAAGGCTGAGTCGGCTCGAAGTCTCAGTCATCAACAACATAAACTCTGGTCGAGTCGGCTCTTAAGGCTCGAGTCGGCTCAAACTACTGAAACTTTGAAATCTTCATGTCGTGCTAGAATAGGAGTCGGCTCTTGGTCCATGAGTCGGCTTTTGCAAAAATTCTTTTTAAGCTTTCAAATTTCTTCAATCTTCTTCAAATCAAGATTCCAACAAGAGTAGGTCTTTCAAACAGTTCAAAGAGCTTATCACACATGTCTAACTTACTTAAACTCATTTTTACTAATTTTAGAGCCCTTTTTACAAGATTACATGGATGAGAAATTAGGGCTTTACAACTTGAAATGTACATGAGTTCATACAATACTGGAATACATTCCAACTGGATAGAAAATCAATTGATATACATATAAATACTTCCTGCAAAACTTCTTGAGTGATTAAAAGAATTAGTAAAACATACATGCTCCAATATTTTGTAATCATCAAAATCATTTCAGGGATCAATAATCTCCCCCTTTTTGATGATGACAAAATACTGGGCATGAAAGGTTTAAAACACTTTACAATTACTTGTAATGATATATTATGTACCATATTCACATGTATCAAAGGTGTATTCAAAGTAGTGTGTATCAAAGCAAATATCGTAGTATCAAGATTTTGAAATGAAGTAGAATCAAAACAAATTTTTCAACAAGTATTAGGTCAATAAGTTTACTGTACTATTCATGCACTAAGTATCACAATACTAATTTTTAGCTTCAATTAACTTTTCACTTTGCATTTAAAAGAAATTTTAGTAAATGCTCAATAAATGCTCCCCCTTTCTCATATAGTATAACAGAGCTCATCCTTTTTATCATACTCAACCATTTATGTTCATTTTCAGCTCTATTCTCATTTTGATTTTTCATGCTCTTCTCCCCCTTTTTGTCATCAACACAAAGCATACAACCATAACTATTCACAAGCATTTATATAGAATGATTAAAACATAAAACTTTCAAAAGATATATGGATATATAAAGTTAGTAAGTACAAAGAGTGATACATTATAAAAGTGCTAAAGCACACCAAAATAGTATCACATACAAGGAGAATGAAGTCCTAATGGTCAGAATGAAGGACTAGGCTCATCATCACTAAAAGAAGAAGAGCCAATCTCCTGAATACCAGGTGCAGGTCTAAATTTAGGAAACCTAGGTCTAAGGTCTCTAAGTCTAGTCTTAACAGGAGCTGAAGGCTTGGAAACTCTAGGTCTTGATTTGGTTGGAGGTTCAGAAGAAATCAAGATGGGTGTAGGTCGCACAGAAGGAGGATCAGGATCAGATAATGCTAAGGTGCTGATGCTCGATATAATCTGGGTCGCCGGAGTATCCAATATGCCAGTGCTCGGATCTTGAGTGCCAGTACCAAGTCCAACAGTAGGAGTAGCTGCAGTAGGAATGTCAGTGAAATGCTCAGTCTCTCCCTGTGCACAGTCATCATTATGATCAACAGGTCCTGCAGAAGGTGGAGGAGGTGCTGAATGGCTAGCTATACTGATATGCTGAAGAGCCGATAATATCTGTTGAAAGCCATCTCACATCTTAGTCTGAAGTGCCACAATCATGGCATCAGTCTCTACCCTACCTCTCTGTAGAGAAGAGATCTCCTCCAAGATATGCTGCAATCTGCAATCATTACCCAAACCACCAGAAGCAGATCCTCTCACAGGTGAATGAGGTATAGAAGGTGATGGCTCAGAAGGTCCAGCCTCATCAATCGGTAACTCAGCCTCAGTGCCCTGTGCCTAACCAGTCTGGTCATTCTCATCTGACTCCCCATCAGAATGTGTAGCTGGTAGTCCAGAAGTCTTTCTGATCCACTATCCATCTAACTCAGCCTTAGTGCCCTGTGCCTAACCAGTCTGGTCATTCTCATCTGACTCCCCATCAGAATGTGTAGCTGGTAGTCCGGAAGTCTTTCTGATCCACTATCCATCTACCTTCAGAAATCCCATTCTGCTCAAGGACTTTACATTATATCTGTCAGTATGAAGCAGAGGGCTATGTCCTCACCAGATAAGTCCACCTCGGCATCCTGAAAAATCAATGTAAAAACCATACCATATGGAAGACAAGCTCGTGCCCTGCGAGCTACTTCCCGCATCTATGATATCATGATGTAGGGCAAGTTGAGGGCCTCCCCCTCAATCAAACATCTTATAAAAACAAGATCTCTCTTGCTTACCCAGTCAAACCTTCCAGTTTTGAGTAGGAATACACGACTAATAATATTATGAATCAATCTCATTTCCAAAGATAGTTGATTTGCCCTAACATGCACAACTCCAGAAACATCATTCATTTCAAAGATTATTCTCAAGGTCTTCTGTTTCTCCTTTAATACCAAGAAACATTCCCCTTCCTTGGGAATCTGAAGAATATCACTCAACTTCTGCTCATTTAACAAAATGTGTTTCCCTTTAATTGTTGATTCCACATGAAAAGTACCTAGAGATAGGTTTTCAAAGAATTATCTCACTAGGTTTGGAAAAGTGTAAATTCATCATGCAAAAAGATTTCCACCCTTGAGCAATAAGCCATTCCCCTACTCTTAGATTTTCTTGTTCAAGAAAAGTGAAATCAACACATCTTCCAGAAGTAACTTGCCTGTTTCCCATAAGAATGACTTGCCTTGGAGCTTCAGGAGCTTCTTGCTACTCTTCTTGTGGCTCATCCGTGGTATGTGAAGTGTCTAATCTTCTCTTAGTTCTTCTTTTTTCTGCTACCATCCACACAACCCTTTTTGCTCTCTTTCCTACAGCCTTCCTAGGACCCATCTTGCTTGGATTTGAGGCTTAGAGGGATCCTAGGACTTTTTCTAAGGTTCGAAAGAGGGAACGGTTGGAGTGGAATAGTAAAAGTGGAAAGAAAGTGAATTTGAAACCTAACAATACCCTATTTAAAAAGGTTCAGCCTGACTTTTGAGTCGACTTGACAAAGCAATGGGGTGCTCGAGTCGGCTCGAGCAAAAATCAAAGTTAAAGCTCAAAAATCTAAAGAATAAAAATCTATAGCTAGCTTAACACTAAAGGAAGTGGTCATTAGCTCTAAAGTGAATTTTGAAAAGTCTAGATAATTTTTTCTTATTTTTAAAAAAATTAGGTCAAAACTCTTAATATGGGTCACATAGACCTAATTCACCTATAATCTTTTCAAATCTATCTTGGCTAAGAGGTTTGGTGAAGATATCAGTAAGTTGATCTTCTGTAGGCATAAATTCTAATTCTACAACATTATTCAAAATATGGTCTCTAATGAAATGATGTCTAATTTCTATATGCTTTGTTCTAGAATGTTGAATTGGATTTTAGATAAATTAATAGCACTAGTGTTATCTCATTTAATAGGAATCTTAGACTAGATAACACCACAATCTTCTAGCTATTGTTTGATCCATAATACTTGTGCACAACAGCTCCCCGCAGCCACATATTCAATCTCAGCAGTAGACAATGCTATAGAATTCTGTTTATGGCAGTGCCATGAAATCAAGTTAACACCTAGAAATTGACAAGTGCTACTTGTGCTTTTTCTATCAATCTTACAGCTGCCATAATTAGCATCAGAATAACTAATTAGCTTTAAAGATGAATGCTTGGAATACCATAATCCTATATTGCATGTGCCTTTAAGATACTTAATAATTTTTTTTAACATCAATGATGTGTGATTCTTTTGGATTTGATTGAAAACGTGCGTACATACAAACACTAAATAGAATATCAGGTCTACTGGTAGTTAAAAAAGTAGAGATCTAATCATACCTCTATACAATTTTTGATTAATAGTTATGCCATTTTTATCTTTATTAAGTCTGCATACAGGACTCATGGGTGTTCCAACTTCTTTGCTTGATTCCATGCCAAACTTTTTGATTATTTTTTTAATATATTTGGCTTGATTGATTAGAATCCCTTCCTTTGATTATTTGATTTGAAGTTTGAGGAAGTAGCTTAGCTCATCCATTAAACTCATTTCGAATTCTTCCTGCATTAACTTAGCAAAATCTTAACACAAAGATTCATCAGTAGATCTAAAAATTATATCATCAACATAAATTTGAACAACCAAAATATCATTGTTTTTCTTTTGAATGAACAAAGTAATATCAACACTACCTCTTATAAAATTATTTCCAAGCAAAAACTTGTTTAATCTGTCATACCCTCTAGGTGGTTTTTTAAGACTATATAAAGCTTTATTCAATTTGAAAATATTATTTGGAAAAGAGTGATCGACAAAATCGGGTGGTTGTTCCACAAAAAATTTTTCGGATAGAAAACCATTTAGAAAAGCACTCTTTACATCCATTTGAAATAATTTAAAGTTCATAAAATATGCATATGCCAAGAGTAATCTAATAGCTTCTAACCTAGCCACTGGTGCATAGATCTCATCAAAATCTATTCCCTCTTCTTGATTGTAACCTTGAGCTACCAGTCTAGCCTTGTTTCTAATTACATTACCTTGTTCATCTAACTTGTTCCTATAAACTCATCTAGTACGTATAACAGGGTAGTCATTTGGTCTTTCTACAAGTGTCCAAACATTATTTTTTCTAAATTGGTTTAACTCATCATGCATAGCTAACATCCAATTAGGATCAGTTTCAGCTTCTTCTATAGTGTGTGGTTCTATATGAGATACAAAAGCAATCAAATCATATGCGTCCTTATGTGACTCTAGTTCTAACACCTTGTGATGGATCTCTTATAATAAGTTCTTTAGGATGTGAGTGTACATACCTCCATTCTTTAGGTATATCTTCATGATCTTTGCTTACCACTTCTTCATGTTGTTCATTTGCTTGCTTATCTTTGATAGTCATGTCCTTTAGTCCATGCTCAAGTATACCTGTATCATCATCAGCATAATCTTTTTTTCTAGAAGATGTCATGTCAGTTTCATAGAAAACAATATAGATTGATTCTTCCACAGTTAAAGTTCTTTTATTGAAAACTCGATAGGCTTTACTATTTATAGAATAGTCAAGAAAAATAGCCTCATCTGATTTTGCATCAAACTTATCAAGATTTTCTTTACCATTATTAAGAACAAAACATTTACAACCAAAAACATGAAAATAATTTATGTTTGGTTTTCTATTGTTCCATAGTTCATAGGGGGCTTTTCTTATAATAGGTCTAATCAAAACTCGGTTTAAAATATAGCAAGCGGTATTTACAACTTCTGTCCAAAAGTATTTTGGAAGATTTCCTTTATAAAGCATTGTTCTGGACATTTCTTCCAAAATTCTATTCTTTCTCTCTATAACACCATTTTGCTGTGGTGTTCTAGGAACGGAGAAGTTATGATCAATACAGTGCTTTATACAAAAATGATTAAAATATTAATTTTTAAATTCCGTACCATGATCACTGTAAATAGAAATAACAAAAAGATTTTTCAAATTTGAAACTCTTTTATAAAATTTTTTAAATACTTTAAAAGTCTCATCTTTATGTGCAATGAATAAAACCCAAGTGTATCTTGAAAAATCATCTACAATCACAAGACCATACATCATACCACCTAGGCTAGTTGTCCTAATAGGTCCGAAGAGATCCATGTGAAGTAGCTCTAAAGGTCTAGTAGTAAAAACAATATTCTTTGATTTAAAACTCGCCTTAACTTGCTTTCCTAATTGACAAGCATCACAGACATAATCAAAATTTACTTTAAACTTTGGTAGACATTTAACCAAATCTTTTAAATTAAGTTTTGCAATAGTATCCATACTAGCATGTCCAAGTCGTCTATGCCATAATAGATTTAATTCCTTGCTTTTATCATTCACTGCCTCAAGACTTGTATTACTTGACATAGCTAGATCATTAAGATATACTACATATATATTACCAAGTCTATGTCCAATGAACTTTGTACTAGAGTCAAGAGGATCAACTACTATACATATTGAAAACTTGAAGAAAATATTAAAACTAATATCACAAAGTTGACTGATGCTTAAAAGATTATGCTTTAATTTCTCTATAAGTAGTACATTCTCAATAAAAGTACAAGGAGTAATTTTAATTTTACCAATATCAATTATCCTTCCTTTGCGGTTATCACCAAAGGTTACCATGTCGCCATCTTTTTATTCCCGGATGAATAATTAATCTATATCGCCCATCATATGTCTTGAACAGCGGCTATCAAGGTACCATCTTTTCTTTGCATTTATGGCTGCAAGACATCTCTACAAAATAATCAGGTAATGGATTTAGGTACCCAAGTTCTCTTGGGTCTTTGCAAGTTAGTAGGATTGGTTCCTTTTGGAACCTAAATTTTCTTGATTTTCTTTTTATCATTATATTTCAGATGACATTCAAATGCTTTATGACCAATGTTATTGCATGCATAACAAACAATTCTTAACTTTGAATAAGAAGCATGTGATGCAAACTTAGATCTATATTACTTTGATGTAATGAACTTAGGAGCATAAGAAGTGGATTCAGAAAACTTATTTGAATTTGAGTTTTCATGGCCAATTACAAACTTGTTACTAGAATCTCTTTGACTTTTCAAAATCAATTCAAGTTTGTTAGAGCTTAAAGTTAATTTTTCAACCAAAGGTTTAAGCTTTTGAACTTCCTTTTGCAAGTCAGTATTTTTTTTTACAAATTTTTTTTTTTTCAAGAAGTTCTTCCTTTTCAAACTAAATAGTTTTAAGTCTTTTATAAGTCATACTTAATTATCTTTGTAAAATCTTGTTTCTTTCACCAACTTCATTTTTATTTTTTCAAAAGTATCACAATTATTTTTTAAACTCTTCATTTTTAAACCAGCCTTTTTGTATTCAATTAATAGTTCACAAAAGGCATTATGCAGCTCATCATAAGTAAAATCTAAATTAGGTTCAGAAGTTGTTACCTCATCCTTCAAACCCATAATGCAAATTTGAGCTATCTTTGTTCTATTTTCTTCTTTTTTGGTTGATGTAGATTCATCACTAAGGCTCCAGGTCACAAGCATTGCATTCTTTTTCTTTTTCTTAAACATCTTTTTCTTGATTTCTGGACTATCAGGACGTATGTATCCTGGTTTCTTACATTCATAACAAATTGGAGTTTGATCTTTGTCCTTGTTCTTTTCTTTGTCTTTGTATTTTTCTTTTCCATAATCTCCTCTTCTGAATTTCTTCCTCTATCTGTTTGTTCTTCTTCTACCCATAAATCTCTTAAACTTTTTTATGACTAGGGCAAATTCATCATCTTCCATATCATCATCAGATGTTTCTGAATCTCCATCTCTTTCTTCTTCAATTGCTTTAAATGCAATAGCCTTTTTCCTTTTTGAGTCTTTTTCTGTTCTTTGCTGCATTGCTAGCTCATGAGTAATCAATGATCCCAACAGCTCATCCAATGATAGGGTGTTTAAGTCCTTTGCCTCTTGTATAGCTATAACCTTTGCTTTCCATTTTTCTGGCAAAGATCTCAAAATTTTTTAGACTAGATCAGCATTAGTATAAGTCCTATCAAGACTTTTAAGACCATTTATGATATTAGTAAAACGTGTGTACATACCAAATATAGTTTCATTTGGATCCATTTTAAACAATTCATAATTGTGCACAAGAAGATTGATTTTTGATGTCTTGACTTAAGATGTGCCATCGTGTGTGATTTCAAGCTTATTCCAATTTTTTTTAGCAGAATTGCAAGTGAAAATTCTGTTAAACTCATTAGGGTCCAAAGTGTAATAAAGTAAATTCATGGCTTTGATATTTAGCTCGGCCAATTTCATATCATTTTCGTCCCATTCCTTTTCTGGTTTAGGAACCTCAACATCATTAATTTTAATAGTGGGTGTGTGAGGTCCTTTTAGAATTATTTTCCATAAATAAAAGTCTATGGCTTGAATATATATCTTCATCCTAGCCTTCCAATATGTGTAATTAATTATTGTGAAAAGTGGAGGTCAATTTGTTGATTGGCCTTCAGCTAAGGAGGTGCTCATGGGATGTGCCATCAATCTTTACTCTAAGAAATTTTTAGAGACTCTGCTATGATACTACTTATTGCCTAGGTTGCTTCCTAAGAGGGGGGTGAATTGGGATTATAAAAACTTTAGCAAGTATGTACAATTTAAAATTCTTTTAGTATTGTATGAATTATGCAGTGCGGAAGCAAACTATTAAACACAATCAAGACAATCACAAACACAAGAGATTTAGAGCGGTTCGGAGCAACCCGCTCCTACATCCACTATTCAAGTACCACTTGGGATTTCCACTATATCTTTCACTGGAATACAGTCGGATTGTTTTAACAGGCTCACAATCCAAACCTCTATACTTTGGTTTTATTACACGATCACCAAAGAAAACCCACACTTGGTTTTAACATAGGCTAACTAAGAACCTAACACCCTTTGATTTTTAGAACCGGGCTCACCAAAGAAATCTAAGCTTAGGTTTTAATAGGATCACCTCAAAACATAACACACTTTCAAGATACAGCCCTTTGCTGTTCTTAGACAGAAAACAAGATATATCAAATGAAAAAATAACTTTATAATAAACCAATCTTGTTTGATAGTTACCGATGAAGATCAAATTGAAGCCTAGCTTTAAATGTTCTTGAAAGCTCTTCAAGCTGCTTCTTGACTTCCTCAAAAGATTGGATTCAAGTGTGAAGGTCAGTTGGTGAAGCTTTGAATCCTTTCTCGAATGCTTTCTTGAAGTTGGTTGGTAAAAGACTTTAAATCAACTTGAATGCTCAATAACTTTCAAGAATAATCAATGAATAATCTCATAATCTCTCACAAATACTCCCTTTTATAGTTTTCAAGCAAAACTAGCCATTGTAGGGCCTAGGGAACCAAAAAATAGCTGTTGGAGCTTTTTTAGAATTCAAAAAGCAGTTCCAGCAACTAGCCATTACAGGCCAAAACCTGTCACTCAAGTCGGCTCGAGTAGCATGAGTCGGCTTGAAGTCTCAGACACTGGAAAAATAAACTCTATAGGAGTCGGCTCGAAGTCTCAGTCATCAACAACATAAACTCTTGACAAGTCGGCTCTTCTGGGCTCGAGTCAGCTCAAAGTCTCAGTCATCACAAATACAAGTTTTGGTCAAGTCAACTCTTCTGGGTTGAGTCGGCTCGAACTCTTAGTCAGGAAAAACATAAGTTCTAGTCGAGTCGGCTCTTAAGGCTCGAGTCGACTCGAACTACTGAAACTTTGAAAACTTTGTGCTGTGCCAAAATAGGAGTCGGCTCTTGGTCCATGAGTTGGCTCTTGCAAAAATTCTTCTTAAGCTTTCAAATTTCTCCAAAATTCTTCAAATCAAGATTCCAACAAGAGTAGGTCTTTCAAACAGTTCAAAGTTCTTATCATACATGTCTAACCTACTTAAACTCATTTTTA
The DNA here is from genome assembly GCA_021397845.1 of Areca catechu. NCBI lineage: Eukaryota > Viridiplantae > Streptophyta > Magnoliopsida > Arecales > Arecaceae > Areca > Areca catechu. The sequence continues at coordinate 171,452,282 of CM038051.1, read as the reverse complement.
CTAATTTTAGAGTCCTTTTTACAAGATTACATGGATGAGAAATTAGGGCTTTACAACTTGAAATGTACATGAGTTCATACAATACTGGAATACATTCCAATTGGATAGAAAATCAATTGATATACATATAAATACTTCCTACAAAAATTCTTGAGTGATTGAAAGAATTAGTAAAACATACATGCTCCAATATTTTGTAATCATCAAAATCATTCTAGGGGTCAACATAATTCGACCTGATAGTGGCTCAGCAATCAAATCCAAGTCTTTAGGCTAGTCTAATCGAATCTGGTGAACGAATTGGTCTCTAAGGTAAGTTTGGTAGTTTGATCATAGTTCTTGGGGCTACTTCTAACTTGGCCAACTTATTTGGTATCTAAGGAAAGAGGTTAATGGTTGAACCCTTCAGTTGATCTTACTTACTTAGCCAATATGGTCAATTAGGTTTGATCAGGATAGTTTATTGATTTGAGTAAACCCATGCCATTAAGGTTGATTAGTTTGATTGATTTAGGTATCCTTGAACCGGTTTGTCTTGAACCCTTTTCTATGACTTGGTAAAGTCAGTGGGAGGATTCTGACTTACTAGTTTATGTCTTCCCTACTTTATCTGTCAGATAATAAGATTAAAGCCTCTAAATTATTAGGTTTTTAAAATGATGATGTTATGGTGATAACTAAGTCATAGCCTCCTATTAAGTGGATGGTAATGAGTCCAATAGTTCGATGATCATTGGAAAGCCTATAGGGGCTAGTGTTTATCAGGCTATTGAAATTACTATTCATAATATGATGGCTCAATTCAATTCTCTTAATGGTAGTTTGGTGGGCCGGCCATAGTCAGGCTTGGCTATTTGTTAGTGAGAAGCATTAAGTATTGTCATGCTAATGGTTAGACCTAACCAGAATTTTTGGTGAAAGGCCCATAGGTCTATTGAAAAGATGCCTAGGGCATAACTGTTTAATAAAAGTTATTTAGAGAAACAATTGGTTTAAAACCTATATTTAGATATGCATGGGTGGGCCAGCTATAGTCGGGCTCATTTGTTGTTTATGGGATTCCAGTACCTGTTAAGGAATTAATGTAATTCTTTGGATTTGAGATAGGGGTAGGGCTGGAACTCGGTTGGCCCAAAGCCCATTGCTGGAACTGGGCTAGGCCAGCTCAATAAACTTCGGGCTGGCCTAAAATTGGTTCAGGTTTTGGACCAAATTTTAAGTATACGGGTTAGTCTTCGGGTTGTAAAATAGAGTCCATTTAATTTTTGGATCAAAGGGATGTCCGGATTCGATCCAAAATTTTTTAAAATATAGAATTTGGGCTGGCCCAATGGGCTTTGGGCCGGCCCATTTCCAGCCCTATATAGGGGTTATCAATCTAAATTAAATAGTGGGATGACCTTTAGACTTCCAAATCTTTAGGATTTTAATAATTCATATATAATAAGGTCCTATGGTTTTCTTTTCAAAAATGGCCACCAATTCGTTGTTCAGGTCATTATTGGAAAATGACAAGCTCTTGGATCCCAACTTTGATAGTTGTCTCGAAAGATCAGGATTGTCCTGGAGTACGAAAGGATCCTTTATGTGATAATAGATTTTGCACCTGAGGAGCCAGTTCCTAATGCTCATGGTGCAATCATATACACTTATCAGAAGTAGCTGTCTAATCGGATCACTATGCTTTATATAATATTAGTAGCTATGAATGACGAGTTCAGTTATAAGTTTGAGAAAGCCTAGCTGGTGGAAATCCTTAAAAAGTTGAAGGAATCTTTTAGCACATCTGACGATGTTGAGCAGCATAGGACTTCTTGTATTGTTTTCAATGCTCAGATGAGTGATGGGGCATCGACCACTAATCATATATTGTACATGATCAGCATATCGAGTGCCTAGGCAAACTCGGTTATCCCTTCACGAGTAGCTTGGAAAAGATGCGATCCTGAATTCTTTGTTTGCTTTCTACCTAGACTTTCTCGATCATTATAAACTATGAGGCCTATAATAAACTACCAAGATTTGCTAGTATTACTACTGACCTATGAGAAAGATCACTAGCTTCACAAGAGATCGGTGAATTTGGTGGCAGGTTCTTTGATAGGGCATTATCCTTTTAAGAAAGGGAAGAAGAAAAATAAAAATAAGGTGTAGTATGCTGGTGTTAGATGTATGCCCTGAAAGCCATGTTGGCTTGACACATTTTAATTTTAGGGCATGAACTTTGTACTTAATTTTTCTTGTTAATAAAAGGACATTAGTTTCATTCATATTGTTGTGTCTATGAGTCATCCAAGGAATTAATGGACAATGACACATTTTCTCAATAGTTGAGAATCTGAGGCATGTGTCTTGATAGAATAACTCCTAAAAGCTCCTGATTGTTGGAATTTTACGAGGATGGTGATTGATCCATTAAAATCGGTGCACAGATCACTTTCCTTTTAGGATAGATGAGTCTCTGATCTACAGTATGGTGATACTGGAGTGATAGTGGAGGTAGTTGATAGAGATCAACGGTACTGAGCATGACCATGTACAGGAAGTAATATGGATGACTACTCACTCGTTGATAACTTGTTGATGCTGTAGTCATGTGAATAGTTCCTTGATCTAAAGTGTCTCAGCTACTCATGATAAGGTTGCTGTAGTCTGATAGCATAATCACATGGTTCCTATCCATACGGGATCTTGCGGTGTTCGTTGGCTGCAATAAGTTTATTGTAGGAGTAGGGTGTTCACTTGTAGGGATCTATCAGTGTTAGTAGTAAGGAATAATCCTATACAAGCTTATTGAGACTAAGTCCTGAAATCTATGGCTATAGTAGGGTGATAATAAAAAGGTATTTTCATTAGTATCATAATTGGACTTGAGTCAATTAGGTTAAGCATATGACTGATGGATTTGACGAGTATCTGTAACCAACATCATGTCAGAATTTTGATAGAGGAACTGAATTATAAGGTAACTATACCTAAGGGTTCCAATCTTATTCTGCTGGGTTGCCACTACATACTGCTAGGTATTATTAGTGGATTATGAGAGCCCGTTAGGATCATTTTCGGATCGATGATCCTAATTAGGGTTGAGCTGAAATTGTTTCAATCCATCGAAAAGAGTTTTGATGATATATAATGGAGATCATAGCATGTCTCATTACCAGACAGGATCAGACCTGAGGGGTTACACACATTAGGAGCTCAAGTAACTAATTAGCAAATCAATTTGACCTAATTGTAAGTATTACAATTAAGATTTTACCTAATTGTAAATGTTACAATTAATTAGTTATGAATTAATTGCTAATTAAATTAAATTATATTTAATTTAATTGAGTAAGACTCAATTAATTAATCCTAGTTGAGTTGGGTCAATGTCCGCTTTGAAATAGTTCGATCGGATTTAAAATTAGCTTCAGTTTGACTGTAAAATCATTACATTTGGACCATGACCTAGAGTTCAGTTAGACTAGGACTCTCTCTCTTTGTCTTCCCTTCCCTCCACACGTATATGTGGGGCTCCTGTATTTGGGCGACAAAAGAAGGGTTGGGGTGTGTAATAGTGGGCGCTAATATGGTCTTGGAATGCAAGAATAAGAGAGGAGGAAGAGTCCTCTTCTACTCCTCTTAAAACCTAAACTAGATAGATCAAATTCCTTTTATTTAGGCATGGAGAAATAAAAGAGATAAATTACCATGATTTATAAAAAGGGGAAGAGAGAGGGGTGGCCAACCATAAGAAATATTGGCATGAATATTTTTGGGCGTCTTCTCTTTTTTTGGGCACTAATACCAGGGAGTCTCTCTCCTGGTGCCATCTTCTCTTCTTCCTTCCACTATATTTCTTCCTTGTGATCTTCAAGAGCGTTAAGAGGTCTTCTACATAAGAAGAAGAAGAGAGAAAAGGGTCTAAAGGTCTTGTATAGTCCGATTTGCAAGATAGAAGCCGAAAGCCGGTCCGAATTCGGATCGGCATAATTTTTAAAGCAGGCGATATGCTGAAAGAGGAGAGGGCTGCAAGGATCTAGCAGTTCGGTGCCCTCTATGACTCAGTTGCAAAAGCTTCATATGGATACCAGCAGAGGCTGGACATTTATGCAGCTTCAACAGAATCCCGGCTTTTTGTAGCGGATATGCACACTTTTCAGAGCAATCCCGAATAGCGATCTAGGTAAGTATTTTATGCTTAAAATAATTTTTATTTCAGATCTGATATTTTTATCATATGTTGAAGTATGTTAGGGATTTATGATAAATAAATTAGATTTATTTATGAATTGCATGATTAGATATAAATTATTTTTATATCTGCTTCCGTTATGATAGGCTGTTGATGCCATTCGATTGTAATTTTTATATTCCTGGGAGAATCCCAATAGTGGTATCAGAGCCACGGTTATCCTTTTAACATGCATGCATGAGAATCAGAGCTAAAAAATATTCAGATCAGTTAGAAAGATTATGATTTTTCAGATCTATGTTGAACATGAGATTGTTCTAGCATAGAATTTTATATTTTGAAAAATTATTTTTGAAATAAAATTATAATTTTTAGATCTGAAATTAAATTTAATAATCTAAAATCTAATTGATCAAGGGTTGCACAAAGTGACATAAGGTTGTCCTGCTATAGGGTTTACCCCCTATAGTGCAAAGGTTGTCCTACTTTGATGTATACCTGATTTTGAAAAGGAGTTTTCAAAATGGTTTTGATCAATTTATGATTACGACTGTTGTTGTATGAGATACACAAAATTAGGGTTTATATCTTAAATGTGATTCATGATCATAAGCCATTAATGTCATGCACTTAAACCTAATTTTAAAATTGATTTGATCAAGATAATCAAATTAGGTGCATGAGGGTTTGGGTTGAACAAATTAGGTCTTGTGATTGGGCTGTGGGAATTAGGGCTTGATTAGATCAACAAGTAACTCTTATATGATTTTGAGCAAGTGACTTAACCTAATCAGATGATGATTAGGGTTAGGTCAAGTATGCTCAAAATTGATTTTAGATGTAGTATGGTTAGATCGATTCATTTGAATCGATAAGTTAAGACCTAATTTGGCTCAGTGATGAGCCCAGATCATTAGATGACCAAATTAAATCTTGTCAATCAATTGGTGTCTAAGGAAGGTTTCGATCATGGTTTTAATTGGGGCTAACTCTTTCTTAACCAACTAGTTTGGCAGAAAGAGGGTAAATTGGCAGAACCCTCCCATGGATCAAACTGACCTGGCCAATTTGGTTGATTAAGTTTTCAAAAGGGTCACTTTTGATTTGAGTTCACCCATGCTACCTAATTTTAGTCAGACATGAGATTGTGCTGACTGAATGTAATTAGTTAGACATATGATTGTACTAACTTGATGTAATTGGTTAGTCATGATTTGGCTGATCAATTTAAAAGAGATCTAAACCTAAGCTCCCAATAAATATTAAGTCATAGGTCTTCCACCATTGTAGGTGTGCGGGTGTCCTACTAGTGTTGATTATTCTCAGCTGGTTACAGTGGTCTAGTTGCATCGGGAAGACACAACCACCCTATTAGGCATGAGATGTTGCTAGGCACTGATGGGGTTGGGCCCAATAAACGGGCACGTTGAGGGACTCAATGACAACTTTGTGTAGCAGGAATGGTGGTTCTGACTTAACTAATGATTGAACCAATAAACGGGCACGTTGAGGTTCCATGATTTAAAGACCAAGAGCTACAACTTGTATTTGATACATTGGACAAGAGTTGGCCACTTATTGGTGTAGCGTGTTACCAATAACTGGATACGGTGAGGTGCCGCACATCGATGGGACCGTAACACCCACTAGAAACCTAGAGTCGCAGGATTTTCGCATCTCCACGGGGAGTGTGAGAGATCTGAGAAAATAGTGGGAGTTCTAAAATTATTTCTTAAAGACCTTAGAATAATTTTTATAATTAAGTATAAAGCATCTATTTTGAATCTTCTACTCTTGCCGTTAACCATGTCTGCTTCAAATTTCTCAGTCCGTATTCTAGAGACAAACCGACTAGTAGGCCTCAATTTTAAAGATTGGTTGAGAAACTTCAAAATTATTTTGAGTTCTGAGAAGTTGGGCTATGTGCTTGACCAGGAACCCCCTGTCTTATCTGACCATCCAAATGCTCGTCAAACAACTGCATATGAGAAATGGATGGAAGATGATGATAAGGTTAAGTGTTATATGTTGGCCTCAATGTCAAATGAATTGCAGAGCCAACATGAGGATATGCCAACTGCTAAATCGATTCTGATTCATCTACAAAAGTTATATGGTGAACAAAGTCAGATTGCATGCTTCGAAGTATCGAAAAGGCTTTTCAACAACAAGACGCGTGAAGGGTAGTCAATGCATGATCATTGTTTGACAATAATCAAGGACATCGAGCATCTTGAGAAGCTGGGCATTCCTATTCATAAAGAGCTTCAGGTAGATTTGATCCTCCAGTCCTTGACTAGTTTATATGCTCAATTTGTTATGAACTATAATATGAACAAGTTGAACTACACTTTGTCTGAATTGTTGAACATGTTGGTAATCAATGAGGGGACCCTGAAGAGTTCAAGGGGCTCTGTTTACTCTGTGGAGCAGTCTTCCTCCAAAAGAAAGTCGACTTAGAAGAAGAAGAAACCTGCAAAGAAGTAGAAGAAGGAAAGCAAATAGAAGAAGAAGGACACTCACAAGAAAGCCAAGGTTAGCAAAGGGAAATATTTCAACTACAATACAAATGGCCACTGGAAAAGGAATTATCCTCTCTACTTGGAGAGTCTAAAGAAATAGAAAGAGGTTGCACCTTCTAAAGGTAAGCCTATACTCGTTATTGAATCTAACCTAACGGTTTCATCTACTTTCAGTTGGATTTTAGACTCTGGTTTTAGTGCTCATATATGCATTTCAATGTAGGGCCAGGAAAGAAGTAGAATGCTGAGAGAAGGTGAGATGGTCCTACATGTCAAAAATGGAGCAAAAGTTGCTGCTCAAGCCATTGGATCATATTATCTGGTGTTACCTTTAGGGTTTAGATTAGTACTTAGTGACTGTTATTTTGTGCCTGGAGCGAGTAGAAATTTGATTTTTGTCTCTATGCTGGCACAGGAAGGTTTGAATTTATATTTAATAAAGACTTTTATAGTATTTATTTGAGAAATAAATTAGTTACAAAAGCTATTTTAATTGATAGTCTCTATCATTTGCATGTCGATGCATCTTTGTATATTAACGAGAAAATCGAAGTGAATGCCATAGGACAAAACATCCTAGAAATGACCTAAATAAAAAATACATGTGGCACCTAAAGCTCGGTCATATTGGTGAGGATAGAATAAATAAACTGGAAAGGGATGGGATCCTAGATTCAGTTAATTCTGAATTATACCTACCTTGTGAGTCATGTCTTTAAGGCAAAATGACCAAGTTACCCTTTGTAGGACATTGGGAAAGGGCCACAAAATTACTTGTCCTGGTACACACTGATATGTGTGGTCCATTTGATGTGCAGTCCAGGGATGATTTTTACTACTTCATAACCTTTACTGATGATTGTTCACGGTATGGTTATGTGTTCTTATGAGACACAAATCTGAAGCTTTTGAAAAGTTCAAGGAATTCAGAAATGAGGTAGAAAAACAAACAGGTAAAATCCTTAAAGTTCTTCGATCAGATAGGAGAGGATAAAACCTTAGTAGAAAATTTTTAGGTTATCTTAAGGACAATGACATAGTCTCATAATGGACTCCACCTGGTATGCCTCAGCTCAATGGGATGTCTGAGAGGAGAAACAGGACATTATTAGATATGGTCCGATCCATGATGAGCTTCACTGACTTGCCTTTGTTTCTTTGGGGATATGCCCTACAAACTTCCATTTATATTCTAAATAGGGTTCCATCTAAATCTGTTCCTACTACACCATATGAGATTTGGTATGATAAGAAACCAAGTCTTGCTCATTTCAAGATTTGGGGATGTCCAGCCTATGTCAAAAGACTAATGGCGGACAAGTTGGATTGTAGATCTATGAAAGCTTGGTTTATAGGATATCCTAAAGAAACTTTAGGATATTATTTTTACCTTGTAAAAGCTCATAATATGATTATGAGTAGACATGCCACATTTCTTGAAAAATAGTTTATTTAGGAAGGTGGTAGTGGGAGGTTAATTAAGCTTAATGAGAAAGTCTCTGAAGAGCAACAAGCTGGAGATTAGATCGAACCTAATCAACCAATACACGTAAATGCTCTTCCACCTCGTAGGTCTATTAGAGTTTCCAAACCTCCTGAAAGGTACTTGGGTATGCTTACAGAGGATATAAAAGAAATGTTTGTTGTTGGGTATAAGGATCAATTGATTAATCCTAAGACTTATGATAAGGCGATGTCAGACATTGACTCCAAGAAATGGTTGAATGTTATGAAGTCAGAAATTAATTCAATGCATTCTAACCAAGTTTGGTCCTTAGTGGATCCACCAAAGGGTATTGTACCTATTGATTGTAAATTAATTTACAAAAGAAAAATAGGTGCAGATGGTAAGGTAGAGACCTTTAAAGCTAGGTTAGTGGTGAAAGGGTATAGTCAACGTGAAGGCATTGACTATCATGATACCTTTTCACTAGTAGCTATGCTAAAATCCATCCGTACAGTGCTTGTAATTGCAGCATATCATGATTATGAGATATGGCAGATGGATGTGAAAACTGCATTCCTGAATGGATATATTGAGGAAGATATCTATATTGTGCCTTTGGATTTCACTTTCAATGATGAAGATCATAAGGTCTGCAAGCTGCATAGATCAATCTATAGATTGAAGCAAGCTTCTCAAAGTTGGAATACTCATTTTGATGATGCAATCAAATCATTTGATTTTATCAAGAATGAGGATGAGCCATGTGTTTACAGGAAGGCCAGTGGGAGGGCAGTGACATTCCTCGTATTGTACGTGGATGACATCCTCCTTATTGGGAATGATATTTCCATGTTGACTTCGGTCAAAAGTTGGTTATCTAAGAAATTCTCTATGAAATACTTAGGTGAAGCATCTTATTTTGGGGATTAAGGTCTATAGAGATAGATCTAATCGGATGCTTGGCCTTTCACAAAAATTATACATAGAGGAAGTGCTGAGAAGGTTCAGTATGGAGAACTTTAAAAGAGGATTGTTACCTCTTCGGCATGGCATTAATCTCTCCAAGAAAATGTGTCCTAACACACCTGAAGAGATTCAATGCATGAGCAAGATTCCATATACTTCGGTAATTGGAAGCCTTATGTATGTCATGTTGTATACTCGACCTAATATAGCTCTTATTGTGAGTGTCACGAGCAGATATCAGTCGAATCCAGGTGAAGAACACTAGATAGCTGTAAAGAACATTCTTAAGTACTTGAGAAGGACTAAAGATTTGTTCTTAATCTTTGGAGGGAGTTTAGAATTAGGGATAAAGGGATATATAGACTCAGACTTTATGTCTGATCATGATGATAGAAGGTCTACATCAAGGTCTATATTTTTGTGCATTGGTGGGGCAACTAGTTGAAAAAGTTCCAAGCAGTCCATCATAGCATATTCAACAATGGAAGCAGAGTACTTCGCTGCCTTTGAAGCTGCAAAAGAAGCCTTCTGGTACAAAAAGTTTGTTGCGGAGCTTGGAGTGATGCCATATGATGCCATCCCCATATATTATGACAATAATGGTGCAATAGCTCTTGCTATGGAGCCCAGGTCTTACCAGAAATCTAAGCATATTGAGCGATGATTTAATATCATACACGACTATCTCGAGAAGAAATATGTTGAGGTACGAAGTGTAGACTTCATGGACAATGTGGCAGACCCACTAACTAAGACTCTGAGCCATCAGAAGGCTGAAGTCCACTTTGAGAAAATGGGACTTAGATATGTAGCCAATTGGCTTTAGTGCAAGTAGGAGATTATTATATTATTGTCCTGAAAGCCATGTTGGCTTGACACATTTTAATTTTAGAGCATGAACTTTGTACTTAAGTTTTCTTGTTAATAAAAGGGCATTAGTTTCATTCATATTATTGTATCTATGAATCATCCATGGAGTTAATGGACAATGACACATATTCTCAAGAATTGAGAATCTGAGTTATGTGTATTTATAGATTAACTCCTAAACACTCCTGCTTGTTGAAATATCATGAGGATGGTGCTTGATCTGTTAAAATCGATGCACAGATCACTTCCCTTTTAGGGTAGATGAGTCTCTGACCTACAGTTTGGTGACACTGGAGTGAGAGTGCAGGTAGTTGATAGAGATCAACGTACTGAGCATGACCATGTATAGGAAGTTATACAGATGACTACTCACTCATCGATAACTTCTTGATGCTGTAGTCATGTGAATAATTCCTTGACCTAAAGTGTCTCAGCTACTTATAATAAGGTTGCTGTAGTTTGACAGCACAATCATATGGTTCCTATCCATACGGGACCTTGCGGTGTTCGTTGGCTGCAGTAAGTTTATTGTAGGAGTAGGGTGTTCACTTATAGGGATTTATCAGCCTTAGCAGTAAGGAATAATCCTGTGCAAGCTTAATGAGACTAAGTCCAGAAATCTATGGCCATAGTAGAGTGATAATGAAAAGGTGTTTTCATTAGTATCACAATTGGACTTGAGTCAATTAGGTTAAGCATATGAATGATGGGTTTGACGAGTATCCATGACCAACATCATGTCAGGATTTTGATAAAGGAACCGAATCACATGTAACTACACCTAGAGGTTCCAATCTTATTCTGCTGGGTTGCCACTATATACTGCTAGGTGTCACTAGTAGATTATGAGAGCCTGTTAGGATCATTTTCGGATTGATAATCCTAATTAAGGTTGAGCTGAAATTATTTCAGTCCATCAAAAGGAGTTTCGATGATATATAATGGAGATTATAGCATGTCTCATTACCAGACAGGATAGGACTTGAGGGGTCACACATATTAGGAGCTAAAGTAATCAATCAGCAAATCAATTTGGCCTAATTGTAAGTGTTACAATTAAGATTTGACCTAATTTTAAATGTTACAATTAATTAGTTATGGATTAATTGATAATTAAATTAAATTAGATTTAATTTAATTAATTTAGACTCAATTAATTAATCCTAGTTGAGTTGGGTCAATGTTCGCTTCAAAATGATTTGATTGACTTTAAAATCGGCTTTAGTTTGAATATAAAATCATTACATTTGGACCATGACCTAGAGTCCAGTTAGACTGGGACTCTCTCTTTTTGGCGTGTAATGGTTGGTGCTAATATTGTTTTGGCATGAGAGAATAAGAGAGGAGGAAGAGTCCTTCTCTTATACTCCTCTTAAAACCTAAACTAGATAAATCAAATTCCTTTTATTTAGGAATTATGAAATAAAAGAGATAAATTACCGTGATTTATAAAAAGGGGAAGAGAGAGGGGTGGCCAACCATAAGAAATATTGGTATGAATATTTTTGGGCGTCTTCTCTTCTTTTGCGCGCTAATACCAGGGAGTCTCTCTCCTGGTGCCATCTTCTCTTCTCCCATCCACTATATTTCTTCCTTGTGATCTTCAAGAGCATTGAGAGGTCTTCTACATAAGAGGAAGAAGAGAGAAATAGGTCCAAAGGTCTTGCATAGTCCGATTTGCAAGACAAAAGCTGAAAGCCGGTCCGGATTTGGATCGGCATAGTTTTTAAAGCAGGCGATTTGCTGAAAGAAGAGGGGGCTGCAAGGATCTAGCAGTCTGGTGCCCTCTACGACTCAGTTATGAGAGCTTCGTGTAGATATCAGCAGAGGTCGGGCATTTGTGTGGCTCCGACAGAATCCCAGATTTTTAGTAACGGATATGCACATCTTTCAAAGCAGTCCCGGATAGTGATCTAGGTAAGTATTTTATGCTTAAAATAATTTTTATTTCAGATCTGATATTTTTTTCATATGTTGCAGTATGTTGGAAATTTATGATAAATAAATTTGATTTATTTATGAATTGCATGATTAGATATAAATTGTTTTTATATCTGCTTCCGCTGCGATAGGCTGTTGATACCTGTTTGATTGTAATTTTTCTGATCCTGGGAGAATTCCAACAGCTGGGACGTCACAGCCCATTCAGACTAAGAAGAATAAGGCTGATAAGAGCTAGGTAGAATGCTTATTTTGTAAGAAGCAGGGTCATTGGAAGATGAACTGTCTTCTTTATATTGCTTCTCTTGAGCCAAATAGGTCAAAGAAGAGGAAATGACAAGGAGTTGTTAGGCAAGATATTTATATGATATCGCCTTATAATTTCTCTATCTATGATACTACTACATGGGTATTGGATATTGGAAGTCCTATTCATATTTGCAATTATTTATAGGAACTTCAAGTTAGTAGAAGATTTGATGACGGGATTCCTAAATGTAGGACATGAAAATCAAGTTTCAGTTAGCCATGGGAGTCATGAAACTTGTTTTTAATTCTTGTGTAGTCATTTTAAATGAATGTCACTTTTGTCCATCATTTTTATTAAATGTCATTTATGTAGGCCTTTGGGCCAATGATAGTTATGAACTATTAATAAAGAATAATGTTTACAAAATCATTATGAATGGTTTTGTTTTGATGAATGGATAATTGCAAAATGGCATATATATACTATCATGGCTTGTTAGTATAATGTACACTTTGAGCAAGCGCTCCAGGTTAGATGATGTCAGTGATATATATCTTTGGCACTGTAGGCTAGGTATATTAATAAGAACGGGATATATAGGTTAGTAAAAGAGGGCATCCTCGATGTCAGTGATTATAACCCACTGCCAACCTCCGAGTCTTGTCTTCTTTGAAAGATGACCAAGTCATATTTTACTGGAAAAGGTGAAAGAGCTAGTAAAATTCTAAGTCCGGTACATACTGATGTATGCGAACCTAAGAACACTAGTGCTAGGGGTGGGTATAACTATTTCATTACATTTATAGCTGACCTTTTGAGGTATCGTTATGTCCTTCCTATGAGATATAAATCTAAGTCATTTGAAATATTCAAACGATATCATAATGAGGTAGAGAAATAAACTGGAAAGAGTATTAAAACTCTTCGATTAGATAAAGGAGGAGAATACCTTACTAGTGAGTTTCTGACGTACTTAGGTGAGAATAGGATTCTCTCTTAATGGACTCCACCTGGGATATCCTAACTCAATATAGTATCTGAAAGGAGGAATCGAATCCTATTGGACATGGTTCGATCCATGATAGGCTATGCTAGTCTGCCAATCTCCTTTTGAGGATATGCTTTTGAGTTAGCCTATTACATTCTTAGTAATGTGCCAAGTAAGTCTATTAATAAAAACCATATGAGATATGGACAAGTGGTGTAACCCATAAGATTAGAGGCCTGTATCGTAACTCCAGCATCTCTAGCTCTTTCTTCGATGCTTGACAAATTTTGGCACCAACAGATTAAAGGAAGGGTTATAATATTTTTGAAGAGTGTAACCCACAAGACAGGAAAGCCATGCTATCCAAGAAGTTCGCCTCTCGTTGTACCAATACCGTGGCCTCCCAACCATTGAAAAGGGTGGTGGAGAGCCAAGCGAACAATCCACCCCATCTTATGCCGGCAGGAGCTTCTTCTCCACCACAAGCAATGGTGGTGGGCCAAAATCAATTCAACTCACTTGTCACATAGGTCCAAAATCTGATAGTAGTAGTCTAAACCATTAAGGCTACCCCTGCACTGCCTTCGATGACTCCACTCTTGCTAGTAGCACCATGTGCAGCCTCTCAACCTCCAGTATTGCCCATGCCTGTTGATTGGATCGCGATGTTGTTGTTAAGATACCGCGGCTATCGGTTTAATTAATCGACCACTAAACTAAATTAAAGACACATAGAAAGAGTGAGTCATGTCAAATCCACGGAGAAGGCTATGCATAAAAGAAATTGAAATCTTTGATTTTAATAGGAAAAGGTAAAAAAATTTGAAATTGGAAAGATAGAGATTCACAGTAAATAAAAATTAAAAGTGTGCTAGAAAAATAAAATTTAAGTATGTTTGATTTGCTAGTTGGATCTTAGCATCTACTTGTAAGAAGAGTAAAAAAAGAAATTTAAATTAAAAGAAAAATAATCTTAGTATTAATTGAACCAGGATCCTATTACAAGAAATTAAAAAGTATGCTTGAATGAAATTAAAAGCAATTAAAATGAAAGCTATAACAAAGATTGGAAGGAGGATGGCACAGTTTCATTGAGAAGATGGTCGATGGACTTCCTTCTACCTTTGCACTCCTCAAAGTGAACTGGGTCTTGTTGCTTCTTCTTCTCTGGTTCTTGATCTTGAAAATGATGTTAACTCGAAGATGGTATAGGGATAGCACTCCTCTCCAAGATACCCCACTCTCAGAGATCACCCTGCATCCCAAGTAGTGCCCTCTACCCTGTATCGCATTCTCTCCAGGATGATTTCTTCTTAGCATAAGGGTCCTTGAAATAGATCTTGTCTAGGGCTTTCTCCTAGTCAAATTTGGGCTCGGTCGACTCCAGATTGACTGAATACATAGGGAGAAATCTGGGTCATCGATATGTTGCATGATGGATCGATCACTGTGCTCGTTCCTTCTCTGGCAGTAGAGTCTGATCCGGACTCTCAAATCTCTGAATCCCTGAATCAAACTTGGACTTGGGCTCTTCTTCCAATTGGACTCCATGGTAGTGGTGGGATGGGCAAACGGTGGTGGACGATAGCAAGAGGCAGTGACCGGTGGAGCTTGGTTGGTTTGCATGATGGTAGGGAGACCGAACATCGAAGAAACTAGGGAGAGGGCTGCTGTGAGTTGATGTGGGAGATGACTCGACGGTGGCATAGTGGGAGGATGGGGGCGGTGCTAGGCAACGATCAGCGATGGCTGGACATTGGTAGTAGGAGGATGGTGGTTGTAGGCAGATCAATGACCAGTGGCTTCTCCCATGGTTTTTTTGGTGAGAGAAGGCTCTCGGTAAGCTAGTGGTGGTGAGAGGCAATCTCTGATGGCTTGAATGGCGGTGGAAGGTGATGCCCGAGCAAAAAATAATGACAATCCCTTCATAGTCCACGGCTTAGAGCTGTGGACCATGAGTCATGGCTGATGGTGGACCAGGCGAGCTCTTGTGACCAAGTGGCCGGTCCATGATAGACCAGCTACTTTAGAAAACATGCAATTTATTTAATAACTTTTAAAATTTGATTTTGGGCCTGTTTGAACTCCGATTCAAGTGCCATTTATGCCATTAGGCTCCAAAAATTAAGCTCTTCGTAAGGACAGTCTTCTTTCCTACAAATGATATTAAAAAGTATCAATTTGATATAAATAAAGATAGTTTAATTATTAAATTAATACTTTTATATGTGTATATAATATAATTATCACACCCCCAACTGAACTTTGCTTGTCCTCGAGTAAAGCAGATGAATTAGCTATGTATACACAGTTATCCCTAAATTGAAAGTTGACCTAGGCAGTCCTAAAGGTAGCTGATACCCGGCCAGACCATTAAAGAGATACTTCATTGGATCATTGAGTCAACCCAATTAGTGGTCGAGTATTGATCATAGAAATCTTTAAAGGTCTTCCTTACTATCTAAACTAGAAACAATGCACATAGAAGATTCGAAAACAACTAAAATCCTTGTCCCAAAATTGACTAATACTAAGCAAGTTATGTTTCAAACCATCAACATATAACACATTATCAATGTAAGTAGAGGGGGTGATATGGACTTTACCAATACCAACAATTTTGCCCTTTCCATTATCACCAAATGTCACATTGCCACCATTTTGATACTCGAGTGATAAGAACTGCTCAACATCTCTGGTTATATGCCTTGAGCAATCGCTATCGAGGTACCACATTCTTCTTTTATTGGTTGCAAGGCATACATGTAATAAAAATCAAGTGAAGACTTTAGGTACCCAAGTCATCTTGGGTCCTTTTAGGTTAGTGGCATTGGTTCTTTTTGGAACCCAAACTTTCTTAATGTTACTCAATTTTCTTTTATTGCACCTGTATGATTTATGTCCTATAGTACCACATGCATAACAAGTAATGGATGAAGATACAGGCACAAAGAAATTTTTGAAAAGTTTTTGTTTCTTCTGAGTTCTAAACCCTCAACCTACTCTATCAAAAAAAGCAATTTGATTATTCAAAAGCATGTTTAACTTTTCAGAACTGTATATAAATTTATCTACAAAAGGTTTTAACCTTTCGATCTCTTCTTTATATTTTTTATTTTCATCTAAAATTTCTTTGTTATGTTTAGAAATATTTTCATTTGAAGCTGAAAGGCTTTTCTTTTTCAAAACCTCTTTCTTCTTTTCAAGAATAGAAATCTTATCATTTAATTTTTTGTTTTGAAGAAGTAGACAATTATTTTCATTTGAAAACTTATTATTTTCTTTGACTAAATCCAAATTTTGCTTTTTCAAATCTTTATGTTTTGACTTTAGTTTTTGAAATTCTATAACTAACTCATCAAAAATTTCATGTAGTTCATCAAATGTAAATTCATTCTCAGTTTCAGATTGTTCCTCGTCATGATCCGCCATCAGACAGAAGTTTGCAACTTCCTGCTATTCTTTCTCAGAGCTGGAGTCCTCGCTGTCACTCCAGGTTGCCATCATGGCCTTCTTTCTTAATTTTCTTCTGCTTTTCTTGAGTAAGGGGCAGTCCATCTTAAAATGACTTGGTTTCTTGCGTTCAAAGCAAGTGGGATGCTCCTTATCTTTCTTCTTATCTTTCTCTTTACTTGGCTCACCTTTCAGGGATTTCTTCTTGAAGTTGAACTTCTCCTTCCTTATGAACCTTTTGAATTTTCTTGCCATTAGAGCCGTCTCATCTTCTTCAGAGTCATCGCTTGATTCTTCTCTTGCGGTGGATTTGAAAGCGATTACTTTCTTTTTTTTATCAACTTCCACATTCTTTTGCTTGAGAGAGAGCTCATAAATCATCAATGAGCCCAACAATTACTCAAGTGGAAGAGTGTTGACATCCTTGGCTTCTTCAATAGCTGTCACCTTTGCATCCCAAGAAGCCGGTAGAGACCTGAGAAGTTTGTTTACAAGTTTATCATTAGAAACAATTTTTTCTAGGCTTCTCATGCCATTCATAATATTTGTGAACCTAGTATACATCTCACTAATAGACTCAATAGGTTCCATTCTAAATATTTCGTAAGTATGAATGAGCATGTTAACCTTAGTTATTTTCACTTGGTGTGTACCCTCATGGGTAACCTCAAGTATGTCCCAAATCTCCTTAGCAGAGAGATAATTAGATATTCTATTGAATTTACTTAGATCAAGAGAGCAAAATAACAAATTCATAGCCTTAGAATTAAGCTCTATTTGCTTAATGTCATTCTCATCCCAATCATCTTCCATTTTTGGAGTGAGAATGCCATTAACCAACATAGTAGGTTGATGAGGACCTTTTATGATTGTCCTCCAAAGATTATAATCAATTGCTTGAATGAATATGTGCATGCATATTTTCCAATACGTATAATTTGTGCCATTAAAAAGTGGGGGATGGTTTGAAGCTTGACCTTCAACAACATCCATTCATATTGGGGCTGCCATGATCTTTTACTCAAGATCCTTGGACCTACAAGAGAGTACCGGTGCTCTGATACCACTTGTTGCCCATAAATGGAGCCCAAGAGGAGGGGTGAATTGGGTCTTTTAAAAAATTTAAAGTAATAATGTGAAGATCTAGTGGTGTTTGTGAGTAATAAATTCAATGCACTAGATTAAATGCAGTGCAAAGCAATAAATGGATTGCAATAAATAAAGAGCAAGAAAGAGAGGAGGCAATCACACATAAATACAAAGTTTATAGTGGTTCGGTGCAAACCTAAAATCTACATCCACTCCCTAAGCTATCCTTGAAAATTTCACTATAATCCAACCAAGATTATAGCCGACTTGTTTTTCAAAAGGCTCACAAGTCAAAACCTATGTTGGTTTTATCACCTAGGCTCACCAACAAACCTTTACACTTGTTTTGTCTTCAGACTCTCAAGTTAACCCTAATTAGTTTTGTCCCTTTGGCTTACCAACAAACCACAACAACCTTCTTTCAAGACATCCTTGAAAGCAAGATCAAATCACAAGATAAAATCAGATATACAATTTCAAAAATAAGACAAACTCTCTTCAAGAGTAGAATAGAAGCTTTGAAGCTCAAGTTGATGCTTTGTCTTGTCTCCTCCTTGGAATATTCTTCAAACTCTTCTTTTGGAATAATATAAGAATGGGCTTGTAAGCTTTTTCAGGGAATCAATCTTTAAATGGCTCTTGAAGTGAAGTTATCGAGAGAATCTTGGCTTTTTAGCTTTTAATGGACTTCAATACCTCAAGAATGAAGTTGGTGAAGCATAAATATAAAGAAAAACTTTCAAAAAATGATTTGTAACTGTTTGAGCATTGAATCTAGCCATTGGGGCTTGAAAAGACATTTCTGCAAGTTAAAAAAATATTAGGGTTGTCAGAACCCGAGTGTCGATACTTGGTTTGTCAGGTGTCGACACTTGGCTATCAGGTATCGATACTTGACTTCTAGGTATAGATACTTGAACTTTCAAGTGTCGACACTTGATTCACAAGTGTCGACACTTGACATAAAAATACTCTATCGATCAAGTTCTGTATTTTCAAAAAATATCATGCCTTGAGTCGATACTTGGAAACTTAAGTGTCGATACTTGAGTTGCAGGTATCGACACTTGAATTCTGGGTGTTGACACTTGGCATGCCAAGGAGTTTTTCTGCTTGCCAAATGCTGAAGTGTCGATACTTGACTTCCCAGGTGTCGACACTTGGTTCTGAAAAATTCATAATCAAGTGCAAATTAAGCCAAAGACACAAGCATCAATTTTGAAACTTAAATGGAATATAAATAATCAATAATTATATATGTAAAAGCCCTTTTTGCATGAAGAAGATGTCTTAAACTGAGAAAAAATGATCCATACCATGGCGTACCATGATACTTAAATTTTTTGAGAATTTAAGGTACTTGCTTCCTGAAAACTCATAGCTAAAAGTAAACATTAGTATAGAATATGTACTCAAGGTTTTGTTATTCTTCAAAATCACTAGGAGAGCCAACAACTATCTAGGCCGTTAATCGATTTTTGGTTAGGGTGCTTAATTAACTTCAAATTGAGACAAAATTTGGATACAAAACTAATTACTTATGGTCATACTTGAGGACTTAATTAGATTAGTTATTCTCCCCCCCAACTTAATCGATATTGTTCTCAATGGAGAAGAAAAATAAGGGACACAATATATAAAAAAGAATAGGAAAGAGTACACCTACAGTGAATATGCTTTGGGAGTTGAAGAAGGCTTCGTGAAGTAGCGAGCTCTTGTACTTTCATCTAAGTTCCTGTAATTATACTAAAAAGATGAGGTTGTTAGGTTGCCTCCCAACTAGCACTAAGTTTAACATCTTCAGCTAGATATACAGTAGCTTAGTTTAGTGTGGATTAGTTAAGGTTACTTGATCAATGGTTCGATTTGATGATATTCCTTCGATGTATAGTTTTAATTGTTGACCATTTACCTTAAAAAAATGTCC
Source organism: Areca catechu (assembly GCA_021397845.1). Taxonomy (NCBI): domain Eukaryota; kingdom Viridiplantae; phylum Streptophyta; class Magnoliopsida; order Arecales; family Arecaceae; genus Areca; species Areca catechu. The sequence goes on along the minus strand of CM038051.1, from coordinate 171,432,649 downwards.
TATCCTAGGATCAAAAATCTTGACTGCACCATGGGGGAACACTTGATTCACTATGTAAGGTCCATCCCATCTAGATCTCAGTTTTCCAAGAAATAATCAAAGCCTTGCATTAAATAACCATACTTGTTGATTCAGATTAAAGGTCTTCCTAGAGATGTATTTATCATGAAAGGCTTTCATTTTTTCTTTATAAATACGTGAATTTTCATAGACCTCTCATCTTAGTTCATCCAGTTCACTTATTGTAACTTCCAATTGGAACCAGCTTATTTTAAATCAAATTTTAATTGCTTGATTACCCAATATGCTTTATGTTCAAGTTCTACCGGAAGATGACATGCTTTTTCATAAATCAGTCTATAGAGAGACATGCCAATAGAGTTCTTATAAGCTATCCTATAGGCCCATAATACATCATCTAATCATTCTGACTAATCTTTACGATTAAGCATAATAATCTTTTGCAGGATGTTCTTGATCTCCATATTGGACACTTCCAGCTGACCACTAGTTTATGGGTGGTACAGTGTAGCTGCCTTATGTGTGACCCATATTTTTCCAGTAATATTCAAAACTGGTAGTTTGTGAAATAGGTACCTCTATTACTAATGATGGCACGTGGAAATCCAAACCTAGAAAAGATATTCTTTTGAACAAATCTTAGAACTACCATATGGTCATTGGTTCGGGTTGCCATTGCCTCAATCCATTTAGAAACATAATCAACGACCACCAAAATATATTCAAAACCATTGGAGGGTAGAAAGGGCCCCATGAAATCAATTCCCCAAACATCAAATATTTCAACTACCAAGATGGGGTTTAAAGGCATCATGTATTTTCTTGAAATATTTTCTAAGGTTTGACATTTGGGACATTCTTGGCTAAAAGTATGGGCATCCTTATATAATGTGGGCTAGAAAAATCCACTTTGCAACACCTTAGTTGCAGTTTTTCTACCAGAGAAGTGTCCTCCAAAAGAAAGAGTGTGACAAAAATTTAAGATACTTAGTTGTTCAGACTCAGGGACACATCTATGAATGATCTGATCAGCATAAATTCAAAAAAGTTCTGGGTCTTTCCAGAAATAATACTTGATTTGAGCAAAGAATCTATTTTTTTCATTCTTAGACCAGCCATTCGAAACTTGTCCAACTACTAAATAATTGACTATGTCTGCAAACCAAGGAGCTTTTGCTTGTAAAATTGCTAGAAGTTGTTCATCAGGAAAAGATTCTTTAATTTATGTAGATTCATAATTTTTCACCAGGATTCTAGATAGATAGTTTGCTACAACATTTTTTGATCCCTTCTTATCTTAAATCTCAATATTAAATTCTTGTAGTAGTAAGATCCATCTAATTAAGCATGGTTTAGTATATTTTTTGAGTGTAGGTATATCAAAGCTGAGTGATCCAAATAAACCACGAAGTTGGACCCTAATAAATAAGATCAAAATTTTTCTTGGGAAACACTATAGCTAGTAACTCTTTCTCAGTGATTGTATAATTCTTTTGGTCTTCATTCAAAATTCTGCTGGCATAACAAAATACTATAGGATATTTGTTTACCCTCTGGTCCAAAACAACTCCTATGGCAAAGTCTGTAGCATCACACATTATTTCAAAAGATAGTGACCAATCTGAGGGTTGGATGATCGGGGCTTTGGTCATAGCTTCTTTTAAAAACTCATAGGCCTTAAGATAGTCTTCATCAAAGTTAAAGGAGATATCCTTAGTAAGTAGGTTATATAAAGGATGGGATATTTTGAAAAAGTCTTTGATGAAGCGACGGTAGAATCCTACATGGCCAAGAAAAGATTGAATTTGTTTGACATAATTGGGTGGAGGAAGTTTAGAAATTAATTCGACCTTATCTCTATCAACCTCAATCCCTCTTTCTAAACACAATATGCCCTAGGATGATCTCTTCTTGAACCATGAAATGACTTTTCTCTTAGCTTGAAACTAGATTAACTTTGATGCATCATTTTAATATCTTCTTCAAATTAGTAAGGCAACTCTCAAAAGATTCTCCAAAGACTGGAAAGTCTTCCATGAAAATTTTCAAGAAATCTCTCATTATATTTGAGAAAATCAATATCATACACCTTTGAAAGGTTGCAGGTGCATTACACAATCTAAAGGGCATTCTACAAAAAGGAAAGGTTCTATAGAGATAGGTGAAAGTGGTCTTTTCTTAGTCTCTTAGATAGATTGCTACTTGATTGTATCCGGAGTATCCATCTAAAAAATAGAAATATCATTGGCCAGCTAGTCTCTCCAAACTTTGTCAGTGAAGCATAAAGGAAAATGGTCTTTGCGGATAGCTGCATTAAGTTTTTGATAATTGATATAGACATGCCACCCAGTAGAAAGTCTTGTTGGTACTAGATCCCCTTGGTCAGTACGAACAATCGTGAGTCCAGATTTCTTGGGAACAACTTGAGTACGACTCATCCAATGGCTATCAGAGATGGGATAAATGATACTAGCATCTAATTATTTAATTACTTCCTTTTTGACTACTTCTTGCATGTTTGGGTTGAGCCATCTTTGCATTTTTCAAGTTGGTTTGGCATTATCCTCTGTATAAATGTGGTGCAAGAAAATTGATGGACTAATACCTTTCAAGTTAGCAATGGTCTAACCTATGGCCTCCTTATGTATCTTTAGAACATCCATTAATTGATCTTCCTACTCTTGGGTTAGGTTAGAAGCAATGATTACTGGCAGGGTTTTTGTAGGTCCTAAGAATACATACTTGAGTGATTCGGGCAAAGGTTTCAATTCTAGTTATGGTGGGACCTGAGTCGAAGGATGTAATGGTGCAGATCCTAGATCAAGTAAAGGTCAGTTGTCATTGACCAAGGTCGTGAAGGTGATTGGTGAGGACACAAGAGCCAGGAAAAGGAAGCAAACCTTTTCCAATTCAATTTGGATCACCAATGAGTAAGTCCATGTATTTTTCACAAAGAACACTCGAGTCCCAGTTGTTTTGAGTTTGTAATTAAGTCAAATCGAGTTGTAATTTGATCAAATTGAGTGTAATTTGGTCAATTAGGGTTGTTGAGTTACCAATTGAGTCCATTGAGTCTATCAATTGGTTTAAGATTCTTGTAAATAGCATTAATTTGCTTTGTTTGGTGAATTGTCCAATTTGAGTCCTGTAATTAATGCTTGAATAAGTCAAGGGGTGTCATAAGTACCCAAGACCCAAGTCATCATCACCTTGGTGGATCAATTATAGGTCAAAAAAGAGTTTTCCAAAATTTTTTCCAGACATCCAGACATTTGGACATCCGAACATTTAGGCATCAAGACAAAGTCATCCTTATCCAAGAGAGGCGCCCCATCCCATTTATTTTTCATCGCCCATTTCAATTTCAAGGAGGCGCCCATTTAAGAGGAGTAAAGCAGAAGGACTCTGCTTTTCATCTGGCACCCCCCTCTCATTGTCGCCCATTCTACTCCAGATGACGCCCATACCAAGGATTAGTTAAAATTTAAATGGGAGAATCCAAGATTAGATGGAGTCATCCATATTTCAAAGGGAGCCTTATCCTTATCCAAATGCCTTTTTCTCATGCCAAAAGGATTGGCGCCTAGAGGAATGTGCGTCATATGCTTTCTTCCTTTCTTGATGCCAATTCCAAGATAACTAGCCTATTTAAAGTTTGAAAGAATTCCAAGATTAAGGGAGAATTCAAATTCAAAGTGATGAAATTTGAAGATCAAATGGAAGCCCCCTCATCCAAACTTCTTTCAAATTCAAGGAAGGATTTTAAACTCAAACTCAAGCATTCAAAAGGACTTCTTATCTCATGTTGTCGACCAAGAAAGATTAAAAATCAGATTAAGAAGGATTTCATGCTAAGAAGTGGGGAGGATTAGCGCTAAATTAAAAAAGGTTTAGCACCATCTCACATCTTAATTTTGTTGCACAAGCCAGAAGCCTTCATCTTATCTCAAGTTGTCGCCCAAGCCATGAAAAGCCGATTCAAATTTCAAATTCAAGGAAGATGCCAAGAAGCCAAGGAGTATTCGAAGTTCAAATTTGTAATTTAAATTCAAATAGAGTCCTATATTATCTTCATATGTAAGAAACCTATAAATAGGACCCCATACTCCCCTTGTAATTATTATTATTCATTCATGAAATAAAGATGCATTCTTTCTTCCACAAAGCTAGGTTAGGCTTTAGTGTTTTTCTCTAAGGGTGGGGAGGTCCTTAAGAGCTCAAGGCGGAGAGATCCTTGAGAGCTCAAGACGGTGAGGTCCTTGAGTGGAGGTTCTACCGGATTCAACAAGCTGCTACCGATCTTCTTCAAGCTCTATGCATCCAATCCTTCCTTTTTTCATTTTGAATCTGATTTACTTCATTCTTAAAGTCTTGTTTCTGCCTTCTTTGTAGATCCCAGGTGTTCAAGGACTTTAGAGGATGGATCCTTTGCTTTCGAACCGAGATCTGATAGTAGATCTGAAATTTGGAGTCCCGATTTTCATCTTGATGCGAGATCTGAGCGACCAAGCAGCCGATCTATCCGAGTCAAAGAGAATCTCCATTGGGGTAAGCTACCAATCCTTTCTTATTAGATTTGGTAGTTGAAGCATGGAATAGCCTAATCTTAGATGGTTTCCTAGTCATCGGGTCCTTATTCTTTATAGCTTGCGGATCAGATTGCGGGTAAGTAGTTAGTTACTTCCTTTAATCTCTTTAGTATGTTATGTTCAGTTGCTTTACTGCTATGATCATTGCTCTTTAAAACATCTTAGACTAAAATTAAATCATCTTACACCAAATCGCATTATTCCGCATCAGTGATGGGTAAGGTGAATCAAGTAGGACATTCACCTTCGGGACTTGGGTTTCTTCAATAAGCTCATTATCATCCATCAAATTAGAGGAAGAATCAGATTCAACTAGTTCATCTATCAACTCAATCACAGAATAACTTTCCTCCTCTTGAATAAATTTTGAGGCATTAAAAATATTAATTTTTACCTTTTGATCCTCAAAAGAAATGTCCATGGCTCTCATTTTATAATTAATATTAGTATTTGCAATGGTTAGGAATGGACGACCTAAAATTATGGGATTTTGATTTAGCTCCTGGGATGGTTCCATGTCAAGTATGAGGAAGTCTACCGGGAAATAACACTGGTTCACTCTAATTAGAACATCCTCAATCAAACCACGTGGAGTCTTAACAGATCTATCCGCTAGTTATAGGATGACTGACATAGGTCTTAGTTCTCTTATCCCAAATTTCTCATAAATCGAGGTTGGAAGAAGGTTCACGCTAACTCCTAAATCCAATAAGGCTAGGTCAAAGATAATGCCTCCTATAACACAGGAAATCAAAGAAGCACTAGGATATTTCATTTTCTGAGGTAATTAGTTTAACAAGACCACACTTACATCCTCATATAACATAATTCTATTTGTACTACGTGGCTCACATTTTTGGGTACAATGTTTCTTGAGAAATTTAGCATAAGCCAGAACATGTTGAATTGCATCAAGAAGTGGTAAATTTATATATACTTGCTTAAATAATTCCATCAATTCCTCATTATGTGCTCCTTGGTTTTGCATGAAGAGTTGGCTTTTAGGGCTGAAGGGAATGGAACTCTAGGTTTATATATATCAAACAACTGATTTGCTCTCTTTTTCCCTTAGTCTTTCTCATTCAAATTTGGACCGGCATCAATACCTATTTTGGGCTCAGGTTCTTTCACGTAGTTAGTCTCAGTATGAGCCTCTTCTTCTAAGTTTAGCTTTTGACTAGCATGTTGGGTTTCGGGCTGATGTAGCAAAAGACTAGATTTCAAAATTTTCATTATTGAAACCCTAATCGACTGAAATCCTAGATCCAAGGACCACTTGATCATGATAACTAATAAATCATAATTTTAAGATTATAGAGAATACCTGGAGTGCTATATCTTTAATTTCCATAAGGCACACAAGTGTATGTCCTCTAGAGATAATCCACATAGGAATCAAACCGAGGAAGGCTCCTATCGAGCTTGCTTATTTGACTAGAACTCTTCTCTACAACCTTTCTTCCTTTAGTGGCCTTTCTCCCTTTATTGGAACCCCTACCCTCTTGTAGGGCACTCAGAGACCTCTCTGAATTCTCTCTTATAATTTGATTATCCCTCCTATATCTCTTCCTAGGCTCTTGTCTTAAAATGACAACCCTTGTCTTAAAGTAAAATGACAACCCTTGTCTTAAAGAAAACTTCTTGTCCTAAGAGAAGGAAGAGAGATAGGAAAGTTTTCTTTCAGATTATTTTTAGATGTCCTGGCATCAGATTGCTGATGCCTATTTATAATGAGTGAGGGGGCACCTGATAAACCTTTTTCTCGGCTCTTGATCTGATTATCTAATAATCAAATAGGACCCTTCAAGCAAAAGAAGTCCCTTGGGTGAAAAGATTTATCTTGATATGCCATATCATGTGCCAAGAGACATATAAGTGTCTCTTCAATTTTCTAGCATTTTTTTATACTTGCCATGTGGCAAGTAACTGGGCAATACTTGGCTAAGGGGTGTGGGATTCCAATGGATATATCAGAGAACCAGAAGCCTTTGTATGTGAAGAAAGGTTTGGGTTTGGGTGTGTGTTGCCTAGTATTCTAGGCTTGTAAAGAGTGTCTTGAGAAGGGTTCTTGAGTGCACTTCCTAAATCCTCCATAATACTTCTTCATCTCTTGGAGTATCCCGGTGAAGAAGAAGAAGAAGAGTCTATAAGCCATTTCATTCCAACAAAGCTAGCACTTCAAAGAAAGAAGGTCAAGGAAGAACTTCGATGTGGATTACCTGTAGAGGCCGGACACGTATATGGCTTCTAGAGCAATTGTCTTTCTTGGTGAGTTTTTCCTCAACCCGGCGAGTGTCGCATCGGATTAAAGGTAAGGTTCTTGGTGAGTTTGCTAAAGAAGTGTGCTTTAGCATGTGCATCAAACATAAAGTCGTTCTATGTGATGCATGACTTTGTATGCTTATGTTTTCTTTCATTTGCATGTTAATATTCATACATGATCCTATTTGTAGGCCTATATTAGAAATGTTCTAATATTACATGTTGATTAATATGATTAATCTAGTCTTCCACTGCGATGCAAGGTTGAAAAAATTTTAAAGTTGCATGACTATCGCCTACATAATATTTCCTTACAAATCACAAAAGTAAAAATCAATAAAAAGGTCGGATTGCCTCCCAACAAGTGCTAAGTTTAACATTTTCAACTAGATCTCTCAATGTTGACTCCGTTATTGATTTTGATGATAAACAAAATGGTTAAGTATAAGTTGAGTACTAATGGTTTCCTTGAAGTGTGTTTTGTTGAAAAAGGTGCTCACAAATTTGAAGAAGTTTGTTTGATTGAAGTAAACCAAGTTTGGATGAAAAGATCTTCTCAAAGAGGACTTGGACAATCAATATTTGCTTGAATGATCAATTGAGTTAAGTTTAAATGTATTTCAGTACAAGTTCAGACTTTTCTATGAAGATTTCAGTGAGGTGTCGATTCAAAGTGTTGACACATGACACCAAGTGTCGACACATGGAAGTGAAGTGTTGACTCAAGCCGATACGCAAAGTATGTTTCAGATGGTATGGTTGAAGTGTTAACACATGGACCTGATGTGTCTATTCAAAGTGTTTACACATGGATTAGCTCATCGTCTGAGATTTTCAAGCCACAGAACTTGTTGAAAATGAAGAACTGCTGAAGTGTCGATACATGAAAGCTAAGTATCGACTCAAAGTGTCGACTCACCTGAGAAAGTGTTGATACATCTGAGATTTTCAGAAGACCAGATTGAAGATATTTGAGCTAAGTGTAGACTCAAAAAGTTCAAGTATCGACAAGAAGTGTCGACTCACAGCCTGAAGTGTCGACACATGGAGTTCTGGGAACAGTAATGGCTAGTTTTTCAAATGCAGAACTCGACCCTTTTGCCATCCAGCAGCTAGTTTTTCAAGTCTAACAGCTAGAAACAGGATTTGAGGCCTTGGAGAACTATATATATGCTCCAAATCAAATCAAATTAAAAATTATTGAATATTATTGATGAGAATGAGATAAGAGCATTCAAGTGAGAAGAAAAGAGAGCTTTAACTCCTATTCATTGAAGATTCAACTACTCTCAAGCAAAAGCAAGCCTCCAAGCATTCAAGAGCCTTCAAGAGCATTGAAGATCATCTATTCTAGAGCATTCAAGATGCTTCAACAAGTTAAAAGCACTTCTACATCGAGCTTCAAAGAGATACCCACTTTTGTTTAGAAAGCTTATATTGTTTCTCTACTTCTAAACTTGATTTGTTATAAGGATTCTTGGTTAGCCTATTATAAAATCGAGGTAGGTTATTGGTGAGCCTTTGAAAACCAATTAGGTTCTTGGTTAGCCCGGAAAACCAAGGAAAGTTGGTGGTTAGCTTGTAAAACCATTTAGGTTCTTGGTTAGCCCGTAAAACCAAGTGAGGTTTTGACTTGTTGGCCTTGTGAAAATAAGTTGGGTTTTTGATTAGTGAGCCCGCAAAACTAATCAACTGTAATCAGTGTGATTATAGTGAATTCCCAAGGGGATCTTGGGGAGTGGATGTAGGTGCATTGGATAGCACCGAACCACTATATTTCTTGGTCTTTGTGGTTGATTGATCTCTCTACTTGCTTTACTTTTATTGCTCTTTATTTTCGCTGCACTTTTATTTTAGAGCATTACATTTGATTTCATTGTACCTTAATTGATTATTGAATTGGATTGCATAGCATTGCATTGCATCAAGTAAATATTTTTTAGAGACCCAATTCACCCCCCCTCTTAGGTTGCTTACTGGGCAACAAGTAGTATCGGAGCCCTGTTCTTAGTGTATAGGATTTACTGTCTTAAGTAAAGATCTATGACAGTCCCAATTGGTACTAGCGTAGTTGAGGGTCAAGCCTCAAATAGACCTCTATTTTTCAATAGATCAAATTATATATATTGGAAAACTAGGATGAGAATTTATATGCATTATGTTGATTATAATTTATGGAGAGTGGTAGATAAAGGTCCTCATATTCCTTCAGTAATGGTTAATGGTATTTCCATCCCAAAGTTTAAAGAGAATTGGGATGAAAATAACATTAAGCAATCTGAGATCAATGCCAAGGCAATGAATCTCCTTTATTATGCATTAGATCCTAGTGAATTCAATAGGATATCTACATGCACCTCTCCTAAAGAAATATGGGACACACTTGAAGTTACCCATGAGGGGACCGATCAAGTGAAAAATACTAAAGTGAACATGTTAGTGCACACATATGAGATGTTCCGAATGGAACCTAATGAATCAATCATTGATATGTACACAAGATTCACAAATATTGTAAATGGAATGAGAAGTCTTGGAAAGGTAATGTCCAATGCTGATCTTGTGAATAAAATCCTTAGGTCACTTCCAACATCGTGGGATCCGAAGGTGACCGCAATTCAAGAAGCCAAGGATGTTGACAAACTACCTCTAGAGCAGCTGGTTGGATCGCTTATGACTTATGAGCTGAATTTGAAACAAAAATCAATGGACATGGACAAAAAGAAGAAGAAGATTGCTTTCAAATCAAACATAAAAGAAGAATCCTCAATAGATGAGTCCGAAGAAGAAGAAGAAGATGAAGGTGAAGAAGCCCTCCTTGCAAGGAAATTTTGGAAGATTCATGAAGAGGAGGAGGTTTCCTTACAGAAAGAAATATCAATCAAAGGAAAAAGGAAAAGAGAAAGAGAAGGAAAAAGAAAAGGAAAAGGAGAAGGAAATACCTACATGCTTCGAGTGCAAGAAGCCGGAACACTACAAGTTCAATTGCCCTCTTCTTAAGAAATCAAGGAAGAAATTAAGAAAAAAAGCAAAGATGGCCACCTGGTGAAAGAATTATGCCCTAAAGGCCAATCGAAATGTTGTATTTCGATGGGATTTTCCTTTGTATCCCAAACCAATGTATTGATATTATCAATTACTAAAGGCATTTTATTTTCATCATACGCTGTGTCTTAATTATTTTATTATTATATGATGAACCACATAGATTAGGGCTATGATTCTAGGGTTATGATGAGATCATACTAGTGAGGCCTAAAGCCTTAAAATCCTAATCTAAAATATTTCTGGTCGATGGGATATTGAGTAGGGGATCAATGTTTCCAGCAAGACCAGCACATCCTATGTATACTTGGTGAAGAGGGTGACTGATCTCACAGTCACTTGTGTTTGACACTAATACTAGGATGTGGGTGCTCATTAGAGAATGAGTTCACTGAATAGATCCAGCTTGAGAACATCTAATGGAACCTTATCTGTTTGTCAATAGATAGTTCTCTTAGTGGGAGTAGTGCATGTGGTCCTTTGACCTGAGACTGCCATGGTACCTTATATACATGAATCCATACTTTGGTTCACACTCAATCATGATACTGAGTCATGCCTGGGATGATACTGGGTATGATGGATTGCATATGGAGGTTGTGAGTAGGTCAAAAAGGAATCGATCAACCCTAGTAAGAGGAAATCGCATCCAGCTAATTTCGATCAAATGAAGATTCGGGAAATCTTTGATCAAAGTATGAATATTAGAAATAGTTACTAATGGTTCATTAATGAATCATCATTATCAGATTGAGCTAGGAATGAATATGAAATTGGATTTGACAAGTAACCATATCCATAGTAATATTCAGGGTGCAAGCTGATCGACGGACTGAATTGCCCGGTAACTCACGACTGAAGGGTATTTTGGTAATGCCACCAAAATTCCACATCTTCCGGGTAGGCATGATACGTTGCTAGACATTAATCTTGTCTTGTGGGGATTTGATTGAATTATGGTAATTCAATCAGTTAATTAGAATTGGATTCTAATTGACCTAGTCAGGCTAGCTTGACTTGACCTAAATCGATTTGGATGATATCAAATCGAATCAGGCTAAGTTACACCCGGACTCACTACTGGCTAGATGTGGAATCCAATGGGTCATACACAAAAGGGTTCTGATCAAGGGTTTAATTGGATTAAACCAAGTTTGCAGGTGAACATGCTAGCACGTGTTGCAAACCCTAGCACCAGGGTTATAACCAAGTTCGAATCAGGTTCCAATTTGGGTTAATTTTGATCCTAATTAAGCTAAATTAAATTTGGTAATAGGTTGGGTCTTATCACCTTTAATTAGATCAGTATTTATCTGGTTTTGAGAACCAGATAGCCTTCCCTGGACACGGGGTCTATGTGGCGTGAGGCGTGAAGAGTTGTTTGGCGCAAAAAGGTTTCCTACGATAAAAAATCATGAGAAATGAGAAGGGGCACCTTCTTTGGATGAAGAGTCCTTTTGCAATAAGCAGAGGACCAAGTCAAAAACTCTTCTATGCCTCTTGGAGTCTTCCACGCTCCTTGGGATAGAAATTCATGCCAAAAGAAGAAGAGTCCACACCCCTTGGGAATCTTGGCACTAAAAATAAAACAACACAATGCTTGAGTTTTTCTTGCACACTTTAGAGTCCATATGGCGTGTAACTCTTCCGGATGGCATCCCATTTAATGTGGCATTTCAATTTAAATACCAGAGAGGCCGGCCATTTGATTTTGATGCTTGGAAGAATGAAAGGAAGCGACATTTGATTAAAACATCGTAATGTTTCATTCAAGTGTCCTTCTGTTTTACTCTTCTCAGAATTATTTCAAATCAAAGAGTCGCATGTTTTAAACCAAGTAACGTATCCTTATTGGCATGAATGGATATCTCAGAAGCCACTTGGTGCGCTATAAATAGCGTAGCCTCTCGGGGTGTTCAGAAGATTGATCCCGAAGAAACTTCTTTCTCTCTTATTTTATTACATCCTATCCTCTTGTCCTAAACACTCTAGCCCTTTTAGGACAAGGTCTTTGTAAGGCCTAGGAGTGCTCAAATCAGGAGAGGGATTAGTGAAAAGTAAAGAAGAGAAGAAGAGGAAGAAGAAGGGAAGGAGTAGAAAGGCTGATTCAAAGAAGAGTTGGTCCAATTGGATTGGAGTTTGCCCAAATCCTATTAGGCTTTAGTTTGAAAGTCTAATTGGTGGAACCAAGTTCTTAGAAGGTGTTGGTGTCTTGGTCAAGCCCCATGTGGATCACCGTTGGAGGGCGAACGTTTGGGCGCCTGGTGGAGAAGAAGGTTGAATCAGGGTTTTCTTCATCGGATTGGATACTAGTGATTCAGGTTAGTATTTAAACCCTAATTTATATTTTATGATTTATGTTCTTAATAAGGTGTTCTTGGGATAAGGGTTTGGTAGTGTTTTCAAGATAAAATTTTGAAATCCACACTTCTGCCCTTGTCACCAAACCCATCACCTGGAGTGACAGTGAAGACTCCAATTCTGAAGAAGAGCAGACAGAAGTAGCAAATCTCTATTTAATGGCACATCAAGACCATGATGAGGTAAATTCCGATACTGAAATTGATTTTATATTTGATGAGCTTAGAAATGCTTTTAATGAACTCATGCATGATTATAAACTGATTTTGAGTGAAAATAAAAAGTTGAAAAAGCATACAAATAGTTTTTATCTTGAAAACAATTCTTTGTTAAATGAAGATAATGATTTAAAATCTAAATTGGATGTTTTAGAAAAGAAAAACAATGCTTTGTCAATGAAAAATGAAGTTTTGAAAAGACCTAAGAATATTATTTCAAATAGTGATCTCTTAAAGAAAAATAAAGATTTAGAATTGGAAAATGCTAAGTACGAAAATGAACTTGAAAAGATAAAGCCTTTTATTGAAAAAATTACCTATAGTTCAGAAAAATTAAACCTACTTTTAAATAGCTAAAGAGCCATTGTTAATAAAGCAGGATTATGCTATAAACCACAAAAACAATAAAAGTATTTCAAAAACTTTTTTGTACCTGCATCATCTAGCATTACTTATTTTTCATGTATAAAGTTAGGTCATAAATCATTTCAATGCAATTTAAGAAAAATCAATTCTTTTGGTAAAGTGTTGGTTCTAAAAGGAACCATTTTAAGTGCCAACCCTAGAGGATCCAAGTTGGCTTGGGTACCTAAAAATAAAGCTTGATTTTTTTGCATGAGTATCTTGCAACCAAGGAGAACAAAAGACTTTGGTATCTTGATAGTGGTTGCTCAAGGCACATGACTGGAGATATGAAGCAATTCACTTCTCTTAAAGCTTTGAATGGAGGGAGTGTGACCTTCGGTGATAATGGTAAAGGAAAAATCATTGGTATTGGTAAGGTTCACATAACTCCTTCTAGTTGTATTAGCAATGTACTTCTAGTTGATGGTTTGAAACACAATCTTTTAAGCATTAGTCAGTTTTGTGATAAAGGTTTTCAAGTCGTTTTTAAATCATCTTATTGCATGATTGCTAGTCCGGATATAAATGGAGTACAATTCATTGAAAAAAGGTATGGAAATGTTTATTTGGTAGATTTGAATGATCTATCTTTATCTAATGGAGAATGCCTTATTGCAATGAATTATACTAAGGATGAAACTAGTTGGCTTTGGTATAGAAGATTAGGACATGCTAGTATGTATATTCTTTCAAAACTTTGCAAAAAGAATTTAGCTAGAGATTTACTTGAACTTTATTTTGAAAAAGATAGAATTTGCCAAGCATGTCAATTTGGTAAACAAGTTAAAACTTCTTTCAAACCAAAAAGTTTTGTAACTACTAGTAGGCCACTATAATTACTTCATATGGATCTCTTTGGACCAACTAGAACATCAAGTCTAGGAGGCAAGAGGTATGGATTAGTTACAGTGGATGATTTTTCAAGATTTACATGGATTTTTTTTCTAGCACATAAAGATGAATCATTTTCTGCTTTTATAAAGTTTTATCGAAAAGTTTCAAATGAAAAAGATGTTTCAATTGTTTACATTTGCGGTGATCATGGAACTAAATTTGAAAACCAAGATTTTGAAAACTTTTGTAATGAAAAAGGAATAGAACACAACTTTTCTGTACCTAGGACACCTCAGCAGAATGGGGTAGTAGAAATAAAAAATTATACTTTGAAAGAAATGGCACGCACTATACTTTGTAAAAATGATTTGTCGAGATATTTTTGGGTTGAAGCTATTAATACTGCATGTTATATTTTGAATCGAGTTTAAATTCGTTCTATTTTGAAGAAAACTCCTTACGAACTTTGGAATCAAAGAAAACCAACTTTAAAGTATTTTCGAATTTTTGGTTGCAAATATTTTATTTTAAATAATAGAAAAGATAATCTTAAAAAATTTGATACCAAGTCTGATGAAGGTATCTTTTTAGGATACTCTACATCAAGCAGGGCATACAGAGTTTTCAATAAAAGAACTTTGGTTGTGGAAGAGTCAGTACATGTTGTTTTTGAATAATCTATTAACAAATCCTCCAGAAAAGAGGATAGTTCTAATGAATGTGCAGGTGCTGACAAGCTTCAAAAGTTGACACTAAATGATCAACCTCCTCAGCCAAATGAAGAAGACCAAGACAAGATTGAGAAAGGTGATGACACTTCAAAGCATCAAGATCTACCTAAGGAGTGGAGGTATGCTCATGGACATCTTAAGGTATTAATCCTAGGTGATCCATCTAAAGGGGTAAGAACTCGAGCCTCAATTAGAAATGAATGTGATTATATAGCTTTTGTATTACAAGTAGAGCCTAAATATTTTGAAGAAGCTAAAAAAGACCCTAACTAGATTAATGCCATGGAAGATGAACTAATTCAGTTTGATAGAAATAATGTTTGGACATTAATAGAAAGACCATCTAATGTTTCTATTATTAGCACAAAATGGATATTTAGGAATAAATTAGATGAAAATGAAATTGTTGTTAAGAATAAAGCTAGGCTAGTTACTAAAGGCTACAACCAGGAGGAAGGGATTGATTTTGCTGAAACTTTTGCTCTTGTTGCTATACTTGAAGCAATTAGACTATTATTAGCATTTGCTTATTTTATGAATTTCAAACTGTTTCAAATGGATGTTAAGAGTGCTTTTCTGAATGGTTTTATAACTGAAAAGGTTTTTATTGAACAACCACCTGAATTTGAAAATCATGCACATCCTGATCATGTTTTTAAATTACACAAAGCACTTTATGGATTAAAGCAAGCATATCGAGCCTAGTATGAAAGACTCAGCAAATTTTTAATTAAAAATAAATTTTCTAAAGGCCATGTTAATAAAATACTATTTTTGAAAAAGAAAGATAGTGATTTATTAGTAGTACAAATATATGTTGATGATATTATTTTCGGTGCTACTAATAAAATTCTTTGTCAAGAGTTTGCTAAGCTAATGTAGGGTGAGTTTGAAATGAGCATGATGGAAGAACTCAATTTCTTTCTAGGACTCCAGATCAAGCAAACAAAAGATGGTATCTTCATCAACCAAGCTAAGTATACAAGAGATATTATAAAGAAGTTTAGGATGGAGACTACTAAAGCAATAAGTATGCCTTTAGCCCCTCTTGTAGACTTGATAAGGACAAACATGGTAAATCTGTAGATCAAAAGTTATACAGAGATATGATTGGCTCTTTACTATACTTAATTGCTAGTAGACTAGATATAATGTTTAGTGTATGCATGTGTGCTAGATATCAGTCTGAACCTAAAGAATCATATTTGATGGCTATTAAGCGCATTATTAGATATCTATCTGGTACTATTGATATTGGTTTATGGTATTCTAGAAATTCATCTGCTGAATTGATTGGATATTCTGATGCTAATTTTGCTAGTTGTAAATTGGATAGAAAGAGTACTAGTGGTAGTTGCCAATTTTTTGGAGTTAACTTAATCTCATGATTTGGTAAGAAACAAACTTCAGTTGCACTATCCACAGCTGAGGCCGAGTATATTACAACAGGAAGTTATTGTGATCAAATCTTGTGGATTAAGCAACAACTTGAAGATTTTGGAATCAAGTTGGCTAGTACACCTATTAAATGTGATAATACCAGTGCTATTTGCTTGACTAAAAATCCTGTTTAACATTCTAGGAGTAAACATATTGAAATTATACATCATTTTATTAGAGATAATGTAGAAAATAATGATGTTATGCTTGAGTTTATTAGTATTGAATTTCAATTAGCTGATATCTTAACTAAACCTCTTATGGAAGATCGATTTTGTATGATTAGAAGAGAGCTCGGGATTATTAGTCCTTTTAATTAAATTTTTCCTATCTTTGACTCAAATTAGATCAATTTGACATCAATCTTACTCAATCATTGTTAATTATCATTGAATTTAATCATATTTCCAATGATTTTGATCAACTTTTGAATCTCTTATTTTTTGGTTTTTAAGTCAATGTGTCGACACATTGATGTGTCGACACCTAAATATGTTGACACATTCATGAGTCGACACTTGAATGGCAGCAGACCGAGAATAAAGTATTTACAAATAGTTTTTCTCCCCATTTCTTTCTCTCTCTCGAGCTGACACTTGATCTAAGGTACTCCTCACTGTTTCTTCCCTCTGTTTTGTGATTTAAACCCATTGATTCTTCATTTGGAGCACTTGGTAGTTCGGATTTTGCTAGATTTCATCTCCCATTTGGATTTTGAGCCTTAGAAACCCTATGTTTTCACCCAAACCTTGCCCAAATCTTTATTCCAAGCAATGGGACCCCAAAAGCAAGTAGTCCATCGACCTCGTCAGTCAAATTAGGAAGGAGAACGAAGGACAAAGGCTAGACACGAGGCTAGAGCTCCTGATCCGCCCGCATGACCATTTTTTATAGCTTATAGGGATGAGCTCGAAGACCATCATTGGGGGATGATGAGTGGACTTCACTTTTGTCGACCAGCAGCATTTTAGGATCAGATAGTGGATTCGACAGGTTGGTTTGACTTCTTTTTGCTTACTCAGCGAGAGATTTTATCCCGGGCTGATTAGAAAGTTCTATGGATCGCTCGTCCGTGGGACTGATGGATGGATGGCATAGGTGAGAGGACGAGATATCCTAGTTTCATCAGAGGTTCTGAGTAGAGTATGGGATATTCCGATGACTGGTTCAGTGGTGGACAGCCTGATGGATAGAGTGAGTGGACTCCAGTGTATCTTTGAGTCTGATATATTGCTTGAGGGAGCCATCGTACCCGCATCCCAACTGTCAGCAAATATGAGATTATTGCACCACATTGTCGCCCGGATACTTCTGCTGAAGACCGGATGCTTTGATTACATCACTGAGCAGGAGTTGCTAGTGATGGTCTCTTTAGTTCAGTGCATGCCCGTCTGCCTTCCAGTGCTTATGATTTACCAGATGATGGAGGCGTCGACGAGCCAGCGACTCTGCTTGCCCTATGGGATGGGGTTGACTGTTCTGTTAAGAGAGTATGGCATCAGTTTTGAGGATGAGCCCTTCTGCATGCTACTTCATACTGATGTGTATGATATCAGGTCATTACACTAGATGGGTTATCATTTGTTCTGAGGTCAGTGGACTCGTAGGATATCTGGTCAGGCCGAGGACAGAGCTGATGATGATGATGGTGCAGAGGAGGAGCGCATCCTCTCCAACGAGGCAGGACCTAGCGAGAGTCAGCCTGAGACAGCAGCATAGCCAGAGGTTGCATCTCAGTCTGATCCTACTACTTCAGCACAGCCTCAGCCAGCTTAAATGGAGACTCAGGGTGTTTCTGATAGCTTATTGGATAGAGTTAGACGCATCGAGATTGATATTTTGATTGTTCGATAGTGTCTTGACTGCTTCATAGCTGAGACCAGAAAGAGCCATAGTGGACTGAGTGATGGCATCTCAGCATATTGACTGCACTGTCCAGACCTTAAGTGAGTACTCCAGTTACTAATACTGCTCCACCTGCTCCTACACCTGTTGTTGATGTTGACGATGATGATATTGTTGGAGATGATGAGGAGACTGACTCTGGTGGATTCGATTTTCCAGATCTGACTTCAGAGCCAACGGCGGAGGTGATGGCAGACTTGCCCAGGAGTCCTACTCTTGATCCTTCTAGTTCACCTACCTAAACTCCAGTCCCATCCTTTCCTTCTAGATCGGATGACCATGATCCTATTCCCATTCTTTCACCAGTTATTAATTCTCCAGTTATTGATATTCCTATTGTATATTCACCCATTGTTGATACCCCCGTTATCGATACACCCATTATTGACACCCCTATCATTGATTCACCGATTACAGACATACTAGTTCATTCTTTAGCTGATACATCTATCCTTGATACACCTATCGTATCATCGGCTGATACTCCTGTTTTTGATACTCCTACTATCCACACATCCTCACTTATCCGAGAGCTTGGTTTTTATACACCTGACTTTCAGTATCTTGATTTCGATCCCTCCTTTGATCGCATGCCACTTCTAGCAGTTATAGAGACTGTCGAACCGATCAGTTCCGTTCCTACGAAGGACATTGCTTCTACCTCTACTGTTCCAGCTAGAGGTCGGACTATGCTTGATGTAGAGAATGTGGTCGTCGTACCCCTCCATGACCGACCAGGACCCAACTCTGAGATCTCAAATCGATGTGGCCGCAAGCTCGATCTTTTACTGATACAGGACCTATTAAGATCGGATCATCTTCAGATGATGATGATACGAATGAGGATTAAGATATTTATATATTTTTAGATAGTTTATGCATCTATGTATGTTTTGTCTTTGGTTGTACAAATTCTGACTTGAAATAAGATATCATGTTGTACTTCATGTTTGTGACTTTAAATGAATGAATGATTTCAATTTCCTTGTTATTTTATTGTCTTTATGAATTGGAATGAAGTTCTTACATTACACTTCAATGATATATCTTGAATGTTCAGCCTATTTGTCTTCCTACCTTTTTAATGATAACAAAAAGGGAGAGTAGTATAGTGAGATTTAAGTATAAATGTAATATATTTTTGGTAGTAGTAAGTTTAAAGACAAATGATTTATATATTTGTGATATGCAAGGGATAAACAAATTTTGAAAATTAGTTTTGAAAACTTGAATTGAAAAATGTTTACAAATTTTTTAAGAAAGGGGGAGCTATACCTTGTTTTCATTGAAAATCCTTTTAAAGTGAATTTCATCATAAAACTCCTCTTTAAATGTTTGAAAAGATATTTACAAATCATTTTATGGATCATCAATTCAGGGGGAGCCTTGTTTATTACTGAATTTTTCTATAGAGTATCATGATATATGTGTTTTATGTCTTAAATATATCCCAAAGCTCTGATACTCTCAATCATTATAACAAGCTCTGACACTATTAATCTTGACATTACTTTCATTCTGAAATATCATATCATTATTGCAAATTACGTTGATATACTTAATGCTTTTTTATGCACCTTGATGAATTCTTTTAAAAACTTTTTATGCAATTTATACTTAAGGATTTTGTCATCTTCAAAAAAGGAGAGATTGTTGACTCCGTTATTGATTTTGATGATAAGCAAAATGGTTAAGTATAAGTTGAGTACTAATGGTTTCCTTGAAATATGTTTTTATTAAAAAAGGTGCTCATAAATTTGAAGAAGTTTGTTTGATTGAAGTAAACCAAGTTTGGATGAAAAGATCTGCTTAAAGAGGACTTGGACAATCAATATTTGCTTGAAGATCAATTGAGTTAAGTTTAAATGTGTTTCAGTACAAGTTTAGACTTTTCTGTGAAGATTTCAGTGAGGTATCAACTCAAAGTGTCGACACATGACACCAAGTGTCGACATATGGAAGTGAAGTGTCGACTCAAGCTGGTATGCAAAGTATGTTTCAGATGGCACGGTTGAAGTGTCAACACATGGACTTGATGTGTCGATTCAAAGTGTCGACATATGAATCAGCTCATCGTCTGAGATTTTCAAGCCACAGAACTTGCTGAAAATGAAGAACTGCTGAAGTGTCAACATATGGAAGCTAAGTGTCGACTCAAAGTATCGACTCACCTGAGAAAGTGTCGACACATCTGAGATTTCTAGAATACCAGATTGAAGATATATTGAATTAAGTATTGATTTAAGAAGTTCAAGTGTTGACTCACAGCCTGAAGTATCGACACATGAAGTTTTGGAAACAGTAACGGCTAGTTTTTCAAATGCAGAACTCGATCCTTTTGCCCTCGAATGGCTAGTTTTTCAAGTCTAATAGCTAGAAACGGGATTTGAGGCCTTGGGAAAAGTATATATATGGTCCAAATCAAATCAATATGATAATTATTGAATATTATTGATGAGAATGAGATAAGAGCATTCAAGTGAGAAGAAAAGAGAGCTTTAACTCCTATTCATTGAAGATTCAACCATTCTCAAGTAAAAGCAAGCCTGCAAGCATTCAAGAGCCTTCAAGAGCATTGAAGATCATATATTATTGAGCATTCAATATGCTTCAATAAGTTCAAAGTACTTCTACATCGAGCTTCAAAGAGATACCCACTTTTGTTTAGAAAGCTTATATTGTTTCTCTACTTCTAAACTTGATTTATTGTAAGGGTTCTTGGTTAGCCTATTGTAAAACCAAGGAAGGTTATTGGTGAGCCTTTGAAAACCAGTTAGGTTCTTGGTTAGCCCGGAAAACCAAGGGAGGTTGGTGGTTAGCCCGTAAAACCATTTAGGTTCTTGGTTAGCTCGTAAAACCAAGTGAGGTTTTGACTTGTTGGCCTTGTGAAAACAAGTTGGGTTTTTGATTAGTGAGCCCGCAAAACTAATCAACTGTAATCGGTGTGATTATAGTGAATTCCCAAGAAGATCTTGGAAAGTGGATGTAGGTGCATTGGATAGCACCGAACCACTATATTTCTTGGTCTTTGTGGTTGATGATCTCTCTACTTGCTTTACTTTTATTGCTCTTTATTTTCGCTGCACTTTTATTTAAGAGCATTACATTTGTTTTCATTGTACCTTAATTGATATTGAATTGGATTGCATAGCATTGCATTGCATCAAGTAAATATTTTTTAGAGACCCAATTCACCCCCCTCTTAGGTTGCTTACTGGGCAATACTTAGGATTCTTATCCTATTCTTGCCTGAATCTTGACATGGATTTGTAATTCCCTTTGTGATTCAGGTTCAACTTCAGAGTATTTCATGCATGGGACCATTAGGTAGCTTATTCCCTTGATAACAAACAATTCTTTCTTTTTAATTAGATCTAGGTATAACTTCAGTATTAATCGAGATTCTAAGGGACCAAGATTTATGTAATTGATGTACCAAAAAAGTACTTCAGGATCCCCATTTGATGCCTCTTCCTTCATAGGCAAGGGTGCAACCAGTGTCTTGAGGGGTTCGGTTAATAATTTAGATCTTAGCATAAGCCCTTTCTGATATATAACTTGGCACTTTTTTCAAATCAATATCAACTTTGTCTTTGTACATTATTTTAATATTATAGATAAATTTTGGAGGTAGTTCTCGAAAGTAGTACCAAATACAAAGAAATCATATATAAAAGTTTTAAATTTGTTATCCCTCATATGTGCAATGTCCCATCCAATAGCTTCTTTATATGCTTTTAGAACACCTACAATTTGGGCTTCTTGATTACTTTTTACTAGTAAGGTATCAGTGGTGTAGCAGAAAGTGGCTTCAATTATGGGTCAGCTGGTGATTCTAATAAGGGAGCTATTGGAGGTTTGGGTGATGGCTTCTGTTTCTTGCTCCAAAGTGGGGTGGTGTTAGGATAGGATATTTCTATTAGGTAATTCATTTTTAGGGTACATTCCTTTACATCAAGATCATCCACCTCAAAGTGAGCCAGATTAGGGTTTAACGAATCATGGGGGAGACTTTTATACTTGACTTCTTCTATTGTATTATACTTTTATGATCCTTGGAAAGTCTTAATTAATTTCATCACTGCACCTATTTATTTTTCCTTCTCATTAAAAGTAATGGATGATTCGGGGCACTAGTGATGCAGAACGAAAGCTCTGATACCAAAAATGATGCAGAACAAAGAACAAAGAAGCGTTTGCGGAAGTAAAATTAAAATTAATTCTTTTTTTTTTTTATATATTTTTCAGAAATTGGCTTCGACTCAAAGTAAAGCTAAACTACGTTGAAGGAAACTAGGTAAGGATTGAAAGCACAGTTTAGAAGAAACTAAATTATCAGAGTAGTTCAGAAGTAACGGATCGCTGGGGGTTGAGAAACTCCCAGACCTAGGGTTTCGCTCTGAACTTTCAATAGAACAGAAATAGAGAGAAGAGATGGTTTACTAACCAGACAGTGATCTTCTCAGGATTTTGGTGGAAGAACTCTCTCGAGCAGATTGTGGGATCCTCGGAGTCGGCTATCTTCGTAATGGATCCTCCAATACTAGTCTCGTGGTTTGGTCGGCTTCTCCTGGACTCAAGATCTGGGAAAGAAGAGGAACAAGTGAAGGAATTCAGAAACTCAAGAAAAGATCTTACCAGGTTGAAGAACTTGAAAGCCGAAGTTGCTGAAATTGAATTCTCCTGGAGGCCGATCTGACTTCCTCTTAGAATTGTCGTAGATCTACAGTATCTGGACTGGAGCTGGATGCTGGTGGTCGGCCTGGACTTGGAGATGGTGGCCGTGAGAAGGAAAATAGACTAGGGCTTGGTGGAAAGAGAAGGGTGATGGCGGCTAGGGTTTGGGAATTGAGTGGCTAACCTAGGGTTTAGGATTTTGGAGATCTCTCACCTCCTCAAGGTTCCAGGGGAACCCGGATTTACTCCCTCATGGAGCTCAACACCTGGAAGCAAGTGCGGACAAGAGAAAACACAAGTTTGCTCAAGAAAAAAATTTCTTTCATTCATATGATTGTTGTAAACTTACAAGAGGGGTTTAATTTATAAGGCATTACAAGGGAGGAGGGTTTCACATCTTCCCATGTGGGACTAAAGGAGGGGATCTCCAAATTAGGGCAAATCCCTTACATATGGTCGGCCAAAATACCAAAAAAATAGGATTTGGGTTATAAATGGCAGGTAGATGGCGTCACCTTGCTTGGATTTTCAAGAAAAAATTTCTTCCTTCCCTGGATCAACTCTTTTGGACTCCTCCTTTTCTTCCTCCCTAAGTCAAGGTCCTTCCCATCTTTGTTTTGATTGTTTTTGGCAGGTAGTGGGTGCCCCCTTGAAGTTCTCTTCCAAGAGAATTTCTTCCCTTCTTTGTGTTGGAATTCTTGGGAAAGTCTTGGCCGCCCCCTTGATTGGTGGTCTCTTGGTGGACTTCTCCTTATCTGGCGCATGAGAGAAGGAGGTTGCCATCTGTGGAGTGGGGACCAAAAGCTGCTGGATGTGGATATGGCGCCCCCTGGACTGGGAGTGTGGCTGGGAGTGTGGTGTCCACTTGCCTGGTCTTGGAAGAAAGTGTAACATCCCATTTTGAAACCCTAGTCCACTACTGAGTCAACATGACTCAACAAAATAAAATGCAGGTAATGTAGACTCAAGCTAAATTAAGTTGATCTAGTCAACTCTTATTAAAAACCAAAAAACCCTAATTCTTCGGGCAAGGTTAATCAGAGATCCAGATGGAGCTCTGAAGTCTTCTTCTGAGTCTGGTGCCCGTACCAATTCTCCCAGGGTGGGAGGAACTCGACCCTGTCGAGTATGGATCAAGTTGGCTCTGGTATCTCTCCAAGAGGTCTGGGTCCAGCTCTTGTAACTCTTCTCGGGAGATCCAAGAGTCATCAGAATCTGGCCTTCCTAGCCAGCGGACCAGGTATCTTTGGTATCCTCGATTACGAGTAGAGATAACCTGATCATCCAGGATCTTTTCAATCTGCTCTTTCCTCACAGGCCAGTTTGTTGGTGGACACACAGGGTTGGGTTCACTCTCAAGAGCAGGATTAGGTTCAAAAGTCTCACTGGGAATCACAGCTGGCTCTCTATACTCTACTAGGTCTGTAATGTTGAAAGTGGAGCTAATGCCTAGTTCTGGAGGCAACTCAAGCACATAGGCATTAGATCCTACTCTCTTCACCACTCTAAATGGTCCAGCTCCTCTAGCATGTAACTTTCTAACGGTTCCAAGAGGAAACCGTTCAGGCCTTAACCTAATCATTACACAGTCTCCCTCAACAAAAGTTTTGACTCGCCTTTGAGAATCAGCCAACTTCTTATAAGTTTCATTACTTAAATTTATTTTGGCATGAATTTCTTTATGCAAGTCCTTTACATGCTGTGCAAGTGCATCAAGAGACTTGTGTGTGTGGACTAATAGTGAAATCAGATCAAGTGGTGTGTGAGGCTTGTATCCATGAACAATTTCAAAGGGGCTCTAGCCTATAGACCTATTGATCGAAACATTATATGCAAATTTAGCCCTGGGTAAATACAAATCCCAATTCCTGGTATTCTCACTCAATCAAAATCTGAGACAATGTCCTAAACTCGACTGACGATGCATTCCTAAAGAATGGACTTTATTCAAAGGAACCCTAGGTCTAAACCTAACAAACTAAGGCTCTCTAGGTTTGACCTTGGGTCGGAGGAGGGCATGCAGAGCATGAAAACTTATTATGGATGCCTAGTAGGTGCCATAAGGTCTTCCAGAAGTAGGTGGCAAACCTAATAGATTCTGACACGTGGTTCACTCTAAAGACTTCGACAAAGTATACTTGGATGGTGTAAGAAGCATTGGAAGTCCTAGAGAAAGGGATGAAATATGAGGTGGAGTCTCGAATTACCTGCTGGCTAAAGGTGGTGACCTGAAGGTTTGAATGGTGATCTATGAATGTCAACTGGTCATCCTTACGAAAGGAAAAGTTTGCTACTCCCAGGAATGGATCAAGAGATGGTTCGGGAAGCAGCCTAGGACACGTGATTGCAACAGTTAAAGTTTGTTCTCTAAGCAAATAATGATTCATTTTCTCAAGAACTGGATTGAAGAATGATTCATGGAAGGGCCTATGGATGATGACCTCAAGACTTGAAATTTGACATATGGGTGCGGAAAGGTATACTCTATAGAAGGGTAGGTCAGTCATGCGAAGGAAGGGGTCTGGGGTCATAAGGAGGACTTCTACAGGACTGGGTGAATCAATCCGCTCAAGAAAAGGATGTCCAACTGAGATTATGGAAGAGACCTTAGTGGCTGAGCATGGGACAAGGTCCAATTGTAAGAGGCTTGATTCAGTCATCCTAAGGAGAGGATCTACCATAGGGTGGGCAAACTTAAACAGTTCAATGCAAAGATCTTCAATTGGTACTTGGAGAATGACTATCATTAGAGGGTACCAACTGATAGCTCGGGCTAACACTATGAGTTCTTCCTGGGGGTATTTGACTAAAGGAACCTGGTTCTCACAAATCTCTTGAATTTCTGAACTAGGTCCTACCACTTGGTTGCTCTCCAAGGTCTCCTCAGGTAAGGAACCAATAGTATCGATGTCACATTCTTCAAGTTCTTCCCCCTCATATTCATCAACTAGACTCAAGCCAGCATCATATACTTCCTCGATGCCATCTTCAATGGGTTTCGGGTCAGTGGTAATCGGGTCAACTGATTCTAGGCTTGTCATACCTAACCTTTCTTCCTCATTGGTAGGCTTGGGTTCTCCCTCATTAATGTCATCCTTAGGATTCTTACCACTTAGCTGTGCACAAGCTAGTCCTATGCATGGGTACTGACTAGATTTATATCCTCTTTCTCCACAAAACAAACATTCTTGAGATATAGGAACCTGGGTCACACTGGGTTTCAAGCTAGTAGAGACCTTACTTGGGCATGGGTGTGGATCTAAATGGTTTGATCTAGAAGACTTGGGTTGTTGAGTGACTGGTCTAGAATATTGTAAGGACCTCTCATAGACATGATCCACACTATAGATATCATGGTTAGGCTTCCTAAGGTTATGCTCGGGATCACGGTATAAGGTCCTCCTAGGTTCCTGGCATGGGTGAGGTTGGGGCCTATTAAATTTTGGATCAGAGGTCCAATTTTGATGTCTACGTTTCTCAAGTACTTGGACTCGATCCCTAAACTGGGAAAAACCCTCATTCATGTCCTGACTCAATTTGGTCATACTTTCGGTAAGATTTCTAACCATGGCCTCTAAATCTGGTTGGGTTTGACTAGGTTGGTAGGGTACTCCATTCTGGGTAGACATGATGATGCAAGCAAGCACACAGAATGAGACTCAACTGAAACGACTATGGGCTAACTAGACCTAGAGCCCAAACTAGATGCCCAATCAGAGTGGCAAGCTAGCCTGTAGTAACTCAGGACTCAGCCAGGCAGGTGTAAGGGGAGTGTTAGGTCCCTGAATGCCAATCCTAGACACCAATCAGAGATTGGCCAGGTAGGCGGACCAGCACACAAGCCCTTCGGGATGGAATCCCTGAACCACCATTCTAGACACTGAGTACAAAGCACACACAGAGTAACTAGACAAACTGACTCAACACTAGCCTTGACCTGACTTGTTGATGTCCCTAGCCCACTAGGGCAAATCAGGTCTAATCAATTTTAGATTAGAGGCTTAGGTTCGAATGAAGGGGTGGTAGTTTTGGGCTAAGGAGAGGTTATCAACTCCTCCCCTTATCTTAGATTCTTAAATGCCCTTAAGTTGAATTAAGAGATGAACACTCAAAAATAAATGGATTGCAGAACACAAAAACAGAGTTGCAGTAATTTAATTCTCAGAAATCGCACGGAAACCAATAAATCATAAGAAAATTATGCAAATTAGTTTCAATTATACTGGTTTCAGCAAAACAAAAATCACTGAATTTGGAGTTACTTGCAGTGAGAAATAATTCTTGCAACAGGGAAATTATGGGCTGAAAATAGAGTACTTCCCCGTTTACAATTTCTGCTACGAAGTTGTAACCCAACGGATCCCCTACACGCCCTAGGAACACCCCATGGAATGGGAAGAGGAGGTTTGCACCTCGCTTCGTTCCTAGGACCGGACGTCCTGGGGAGTCTACTTCGAGCAGACAAAGTAAAAAGAGAGGGACTCAAACAAGCAATCAAATGGAAACCCTAGACAGGGCTCTGATACCAAAATTAGGTGAAGATGAAAGTGTTGAGTCCATAGGTAAATTAGATGAAGATGAAAGTGGTTCGTCCATCCATTCTGATTTCTCTTCATATGCTTTTGCCTTAGTCAAATTATATAGGTTGGTTTCTTTGATTGTACAGGGTTGCTTTATGACCATGTTATTCTTAAGAGTTATAATTGATTGTTGAGGGCCAATTATAGGAATATCAAAGCTTTTAGCCAGGTATTATCCCTTAGGGTCACTTTGGGGTTAACTAGGCAGCTCTTCTTCACTTACAACCATAGCTAACTGACTTAATTACATCTTTAAATGGATAATAGCCTGGGTGTTGGAGGTTATCTATTAGCCCGTAGTCTACATAAAGTTATTCAAGGTAGCATTAGTGTTCTCAATTATAGCATCAAGGTCAGTATGGGAATTAGCCATAGCTTCTAGGGCTTTTCCTAGAGAACTGGATTCTACCTCACAATCTAAACCTGATTGATGATTAAGTACTTGGCTGGGCCTAGGATAGGGCTGATCAAAATTATGGGCTCCTTGTGTTGCACCTTGTAACCACATAAAATTGGGATGCTGATCCCATCCTAGGTTATAGGTTGGTGCATAAGGTTCAATTATATATCTGTTATTAGATGTACTTCCTTGTGTAAACCCATTTTGAGTTAGATGCATCAAGTAAGGACATTCCTTTATAACATAATTTGATGCATCACATGCCATGCACATAAGTCCTAGTACATGATGAAACTGGGTATATCCTTTACATTCTAGGACTTCCTCAATCTTATGGATCATAGATGCTAATTTAGTTCCTTTAGGTTCCCTTTTGTGATTGTATGCATCTTCAAATCCCATGAATTTAGGATGCATATCAATCTGTTGTTGTCAATTCATAAAATTGCTAACTTGGGATCTAATTCTAGACTATCGGACAGAGTCAATCATATACTGTTGCCCATTAAGCAACCCAAGAAGGGGGGTGAATTGGATTTCTAAAAATTACTTATAAGAATGTATGCCAATACAAATATTAAATCAAGTGCTAGTATGAGGTGTAAGTATATGCTCTTGAAGAGTATGCAGCGGAAATATAAATGCAACAAATATAAGAGCAAGTAAAGAGAGCAATAGACAATTACAAATACAAGCCAAGTATAGTGGTTCGGTGCCTTCCAATGCACCTACATCCACTCTCCAAGGTCCACTTGAGAATTCATTATAATCTCCTATGATTACAATCGATTAATTTTCTGGGCTCACTAATCAAAACCTCTTTTGGTTTTTACAAGGCTCACCAAAAGAAACCTCTTGGTTTTCAAAGGCTAACCAATAACCTCCTTGGTTTTAAACTAGGCTTACCAAAAACCTCCTTGGTTTTCAAGTAGGCTAATCAAAAATCTCCTTGATTTTCAACTAGGCTAACCAAAAATCTCCTTGGTTTTCAACTAGGCTAACCAGAAACCTCGGTTTTGTTCTTAGGCTCACCAAAAATCTTTATAACAAAGATATGAGATAAAGTAAAGCAACAAGAAAAGCTTTCTAATGTAAAGCTGATATCTTTTTGAAGCTTAGAGAAGTTGCTTGTCTTGAACTTAATGAAGCCTCAATCAATGCTCAAAAGTATTGGACTTGAATGCTTCTTGATAGCTTTGAATGCTTGGAGACTTCTTTTTGCTTGAAGGTGGTTGCTCTTAATGAATGGGAGTGAATGCACTTGCTTTTCTCTTCTTTTCTTTTGTTTCACTTGTTCTCTTCTTTCTTGTATTTCTTCTCTTTATTTTCTTGAATTCAAATTACTTAAATACCATCCCAAGGCTGTAAAGATGGTTTATGATTGTTAGACATAAAAAACTAGTCTTTGGGAGCCAAGAGGGCCGAGTTCTGCATTTAAAAAAACTAGCCGTCACTGTTTCCAGAACTCCAAGTATCGATACTTCAAGCTGTGAGTCAACACTTATGGTCAACACTTAAGTCATATGAGTCGACACCTAGTTTAAAACTCTTCATTGAAGCTCTCTAGAATTCTCAGGTGAGTCAACACTTCTTTAAGTGAGTCGACACTTGATATCCATGAGTCGACACTTCAGGCAAGTCTTCAACTTCAGCATGTTTTGTAAAATTTTTTTTCAGGCATTGAGTCGATCCTTGAGTCGACACCTTGAGTCGACACTTGAGTGGCATGAGTCGATACTTCAGCCATGCCATCTGAAACTCTTTCTGCATGCTGGCTTGAGTCGACACTTGCACTACCATGAGTCAACACTTGAATTGTGAGTTGATATCTTGAGTCAACATTTGCTGAGATTTCTTCAAAAATTACTAAAACTCTGCTGAAATCTTTTTGAGCTGAACTCTTTAAGTCCCTTCAAGCTTTACTCAAGTACTTAAGTCCATTAATAACTGATCTTTCATCCATAGAAATGGTTTCTTCATCATTTGATAAGCAATCCAATTTAGCTATTCTGATGAGTATCTTTTTCTATTAAACACACTTCAAGGAACATGTTAGTACTCAACTTATACTTAAGTATTTTGCTTATTATCAAAATCAATAATGGAGTCAACATATACCAATAATCTTGTAAGGTTTGAGGTCATTCAATGGAATCTGGGTAATAATAGTCTATTAAACTTTTGGACCATTTAGTGGGATCCATAACCTTTTAATCTTGTATGGTTTAGATTATATCTGACCAATCATTATTTTTTCTTAGCAAAATTTCTTTTATTTTTTTAAGAGGAGAGGAAAAAAAGGAAGAAATAGAAAGAAGAATTCTAAAGATGAGAGACCTAGAAAAATCCTAAATCTATAGATATAGAGAAGGGTGGTTTAATTAGGTTAAAATTTTGTTAGCGAATAAGTTATCACATAATGAACTCTCTATCCTAGGATTATCCTATGTCTAGACATCTCCTAACTGTCAGGATTACCTTTGAGCCTTCAAAGTCAGATACTAACTAGCCACTGGCCAGGTAAGGGTAAGGTCGGTGGGGGTTCTCTCGTTGCTTTCCTTAGATACCAAATAAATTGACCAGGACAAACAACGGAACCAATTAAAGAACCACCTTCCTTCAGGGCTACATCATCCTTGAATCATTCTGCTAGACACAAATTAACCAATTAATTTCGAGCTAGTTTAACTCTTAGGGTTTCTTGTCCTAGTGAGCTCGAAAATTCATAGGAGCCAACATCTAATTGATTTTAAATTAAAGGCTTAGGTCAATGCAATATGCAGGGTGATGGTTTGTAGGCTAAGAAAGGGTGATGAAATCCTCATTTTGTATTGTTTAGGGGTTATGCCCTTAAGGTGTCTTATGAGAATGTAATGCAAATCAACAAGGTATCTAAAAAAGTTAGAAAGTTTTTAAGGTTTATTATTGGTTTCCTTAAATTAATTACATTTTATGGAAATATGTCTTTTTATTTTCTTTTGAGTTATTAAAGGTAAGTTAATTAAAGAAAAAGTTAATTAGATTAGGAGTTGATTTGGAAAAAGAAGGAATGTATTTTTTTTCTACGTTAAGAAGAAAATAAAGAAATCTAATAATTAAGGCAACTAAAAAAAAGTAATGACACAAAAGAGAGGAATAACTAAAATATTTTTTTAAATTTTTTTCATAAAATAATCATGCCTAGATCTCCATCAACGGTGTCAAAATTTGATTGCTATCTTAGACGGTCAAAAATAAAACCTGACTCACGACTATAGCTAGAGTGAGCAGGGATCGTATCCTTGGGGATCAAGGATAATTATTTCATGAAGAAAGTAAAGAAAAAAATAAATATTTAGATTTTTAAAGATAGATGATGGTTAAATTAAAAATAATCAATATAAATTAAATATGAGATTGAGAGATTTAAATGATAAAAGGATATCTTCGGGTTTCTAGGTAATCACAAACATAAATTATGCATTTATTTTAATTTAAATGATCGAAATCTATATTTATTTTAGAATATTTCAAACTAATCCTTAGCATAAGCTATCTTGCCAAGTATGAACCATATCTTGTCAAGATCATGGCCTATCCCATAAATATAGGCTATCCAATGATTAAGTTAAAAATACCCTAACAAGACTAGTGGATGAAAATCATAGAATTAACTATCTATGTTAAGCATGGACTATCGTGTTAGAATCATGATCCATCCCACCTAAATAATTAATTTTAGGAAATCAAATAAAAAAAGTTTAAAAGAAATTTAAAGCTTTATTCAATTGCATAGATAAAAATAAATACAAAACTAAAGCATGGAAACCTATTCTTCACTATAGACTGCACCTCAATCACACATGGCTCCTGGATACATCTTCTTGGAGATTTGGGCTCTGTCACAGCACCTCCTCTCCTAAGAACTCTTTTTTTATTCCTCTCCCTCTCTCTCTTAAAACCTAGACTAATTACAAGAAAAAAATAAAAAAAATTTTGTTGCTAGAATTGATCTTGGCTTTCTCCCTTCATTCCTTCTGGTATCCCATGGTTCCCCTTAAATAGAGCTTCAACTAAGTCCAATCCTGGCCTAAGTTGATCTCCAAATCTTATTACAATTGGTATTTAACTCACTGAAATCGACAGAGCTATTTGGTCTTCTTAATTAGCCTAAATCATGCCATATCTATAGTAATCACTTCCCAGTCAAATTCAATAGTAATCGTGGTTAATGGATTAGACTTCAGGGTGCTTCTTGAGCACTGGATTGCCTTGCATTGTGTTTGAAATAATGTCCCTCATTAAGTTGAAACACCTCCCCATCATTTGATCTTAGTCTTTGTTGGTTCAATGCTGCTCGTGGATTGCATGAAAGGAATGCTGGACCTCCTTCTTCATTGTCGACCTCTCCTATTACAGGCTATTGGGTTTTGCCAAAATAATCTTGGATCAAGCTCCTCAGGCTGGCAACAATGAAGATGGCATTTGGGAAAGAAAATAAGAGGCAAGATGGCAGTGGGTCGAAGATAGCAGAGGAAGATCTCGATGGCGAGCTTCTCCAGTAGGTGGATGGTGTCTTGGATGGTGGTTGGCATGGTGGCTCGATGAAGAAGAAGAAGGCCATGGGTGGAGGTAGTCTCAGGCTGAGGGAAGTGATAGTGAAGTGGGGAGGCTGGTGTTGGGTGGTCGATTAACGGAAGAGATGATGAGGGACGATGGCCAGTGGCGAGGAGGAGCAGCATTAGGTTGCTAATAGCTTTTCCGATTGGAGGATGGTGACAATTGGTGAATAGTCGTGTTGGGAAATGTTGCTAGAAAGCAACCCAAGAGGGGGGGTGAATTGGGTTTCAAAAAAAAAATTTAAGCTAATCACAAATTACAATCTCAATGAAAGCAATCCAATCCAACAAATATATAAATCAAGGTACTATGAATCAAAAGCAATGCTCTAAGATATAAGTGCAGCGGAAATTAATTGCAATAAGTAAAGAGCAAAGAGAGAGAGATCAAGCAATCACAAAGACCAAAAGCTATAGTGGTTCGGTGCCAACAATGCACCTACATCCACTCCCCAAGATCCCCTTGGGAATTCACTATAATCACACGATTATGGCCGATTAGTTTTCCGGGCTCACTAATCAAAACCCGACTTATTTTACAAGGCTTACAAGTCATAACCTCTCTTGGTTTTACGAGCTTACCAATAACCTAATTGGTTTTCACAAGGCTAACCAACAACTTCCCTTGGTTTTCCGGGCTAACCAAGAACCTTAGTGGTTTTGCAGGCTAACCACCAACCTAATTGGTTTTCAAGGCTTACCAATAACCTCACTTGGTTTTACAATAGGCTAACCAAGAACCCTTACAAGAAATAAGGTTTAGAAATAAAGAACCAATGTAAGCTTTCAATAACAAAGCGAATATGTCGATGTAGTTCGATGTAGAGTTGCTTTGTCCTTGATGAAGCCTTTTGGATGCCTAAGATTGAGTGATCTTCAATGCTCTTGATGACTTTTGAATGCTTGAAGGCTTCTTTTAGCTTGAGAATGGTTGAAACTTGAATGAATAGGAGTTAAGGCTCTTCTCTCTATTTTTTTTTCTTAGATTCTTCAATGGTATTCAATATATTTTGTTTTGATTTGATTTGGAGCAAAAAAATACCCTTCTAAGGCCTCAAAGCCGAAATCTAGCCGTTACACTTGAAAAACTAGCCATTGGGGGCATTTTGGGTGAGCCATTACTATTGTCAGAACTCCATGTGTCGACACTTCCTTAGTTGAGTCGACACATAAGGTCAACACATGTTTTTCTTGAGTCGACACATAGTTCAAAAAGCTTCATTCTGATTCTCTGGAAATCTCAGATGTATCGACACCTTCTCAGTTGAGTCGACACCTTGAGTCGACACCTTGCTTCTATGTATCGACACTTCAGTTGTTCCTTCAACTTCTGTAAGTTCTGTGGCTTGAGAGTCTCAGGCGATGTGTTGATCCATGTGTCGATACTTTGAGTCGACACATTAGGTCCATGTGTTGATACTTGATCTGTGCCATTTGAAACTTTGCTGCGTACCGGCCTGAGTCGACACTTCACATTCATGTGTCGACACTTCATGTCATGTGTCGACACTTTGAGTTGACACATTACTGAAAAATACATAGAAACTGCTGATTTTGAGCTGAACAGGTTTCCACTTAACTTAGTTATCCATTCAACCATCTCTTAAGTGTCCAAGTCTCCTTTTGATCAATCTTTTTATTACAAACTTGGCTCCTTCAGAACAATTGGGCTTCTTCAAATTTTGTGAGCACCCTTTCAATAGAAGACACACTCAAAGCAAATTATTAGTCCTCAACTTATACTTAACTATTTTGCTTATCATCAAAATCAATTAGTGGAGTTAACAATCTCCCCCTTTTGATGATGACAAAACCCTTAAGTATAAATTGCTTTTAAAATAAAGCTTTAAGAGAATTGATCAAGGTGCACAACATGAAAGCATTAAGTATATCAACATTACTTACATTAAGGAGGTGATCATTCAATGCACAAGTAATAGAATTAGAGCTTGTTACAAAGATAGAGAGTATCAGAACTTTGATATTCATTTTAATGAATTTGAGAACATGTATCAAGATATTCTTACAAGAAAAAATCAGCAAATAACAAAGTTCCCCCTGAATCAATATTTTAAACGAAATTTGTAAAAGTTTTTTCCAAACATTGAAAGAGGGGTTTTAAGGATTAAATTCACTTTGAAAGGATTTTCAATTGAACATAGAGTAAAGCTCCCCCTTTTTTAAGGAATTTTGTAAATGATCTTCAATTCAGGTTTTTTTTTTTTTTAAAACAAAAGTCTATTTCTTGCATATCACAAGTACACATACCACATTTTAAAAAATTTATCAATTACTCAAATTACTCCCCATTTATACTTAAATCTCACTAAACTACTCCCCCTTTTTGTTATCATTAAAAAGGTAGGGAATTGAATAGTCAAGACAATGAAGCATAAAAGCAATTCAAGATATAAAATTCATTTTCATCAAACACATAGATGTGAGGAATTAAAGAGTTTTTCATATATGCTTAAAATTTATACAACAGAGACATAACAAAGGTAAAAGTACATGTAAGCATGAAAGTAAACTATCTAGAAATACATCAACATCCTAATCCTCATCCATCGAATCATCAGAAGATGAACCGATCTCAATCGATCCTGTATCAGTGAAGCATCGAGCTCTCGGCCATCATGATCGAAGATCTCGAAGTCTGGTCCTGGTCGGCTATGGAGGGGTACGATGATCACGTCCTCTATGACGAGTATAAGTCTGACCTCTGGCTGGAACTGTAGAGGTAGGAGCTATGTCCATTGCAGGAACGGAAGTGATTGGGTCAACCAACTCAGCCACCGTTAGGAGAGGTGTGCTATCAAAAGAAGGTCTAGAGTCAAGATACTGAAAGCCGGGTGTATAAAACCCAAGCTCTCAAATAACTGATGATGTGTGAAGGGTAGGAGTGTCAGAAATCTGAGTATCAAAAGTAGGAGTTACAGTTGATGATACAGGTGTATCAAGAATAATAGTATCAGCTGTAGAAGGTATCGATGTATCTACAATGAGTGTATCAATAGTATGAGTCTCAATGACAGGTGTATGAATATCAGGAGAATCATTATCAGGTAAGTCAATGACAATTGTATCAATAATAGGAGTGAGAGTAGGAATAGGAACTGGAACAGAAGTGCAATTAACCGATCTAGGAGGAGAAGATGGATCAGGAATCTGGACAGGTGAAAAAGATGGATCAGGGCTCGCAGGCAAATCAGCCATCACCTCCTCAACTGGCTCTAACGTAAGATCAGCAATGTCAAACCGGTCTGAGTCAGTCTCCTCATCTCCATCAATATCTCCAATAGCTGTATCTCCAACTCCATCTTCAACAGTAGTCTCAACACCAGTATCGATATCAGCAATGTCATCAGTTGGTGCAGGAGCAGGTACATGAACAGGTGCAAGAGCAGTATCTGCAGCAGGAGCACTCATCGAAGATCTGGATAGTGCAGAAAGAATAGCCGAGATGCCATCACTAAGACTAATATGACTCTCTCTAGTCTCAGCTATAAAGATGTCAAGATGATGTCTCATGATGAACACATCGATCTCGATGCATCTGACTCTGTCCTCTAAGCTATCTGAAGTGCCAGGAGTCTCCGTTTGTGTTGGCTGAGGCTGGGCAGAAGTAGAAGGATCAGATTGAGGAGCAACTACTGGCATGCTGCCATCTCAGGCTGTGTCTCGCTCAGTCCTAGCTCACCTGAAAGAATCCGCTCGTCCTTTGCTATGTCCTCATCATCAGCTCTATCATCGGCCTAACCTGATATCCTCCGTGTCCACTGGCCTCGGACCAAATGATAACCCATCCAATGCAATGACCTGACATCATACACATCGGTATGAATCAATGTGCCATAAGGCTCATCCTGAAAGCTGACTCTATACTCCCTAAACAATACAGTCAGTCCCATGCCATAAGGTAAGCAGAGCCGCTGGCTAGACGATGCCTCAGTCATCTGATGTACCATCAGAATAGGTAGGCATATTGGCGTACGCTGAACCAGTGAGACCATCACGAGCAACTCCTGCTCGGTGATATAGTCAAAGCATCTGGTCTTCGATAGAAGAATCCGGGCGATGATATGGTGTAGCAGTCTCATCTCTGCAGATAGCCTCGATGCTGGAACAGTGGCTCCCTCTGGTAAGATGTCTGACTCGAAAATACACTGGAGACCATTGACTCGTTCCATCAGGCTATCAACAACTGATCTGATCATAGGTATATCCCACACTCGGCTTAAAATCTTTGATGAAATGGGGATATCCCATCCTCTGACATGTGCAATCCAACCATCTGCTCCGCGGGCAAGTGAACCATAGAACTCTCTCATCAGGCCGGGGTAATATCTCTCACTAAGTGAATAAAAAGTGGTCAACCTAGCATGTCGAATCCACTCTCCTATCTAGAAGTGCTATTGGTCTATAAAGGAAAAGTCCACTCGGCATCCTCCAACCACTGTCTTGGAGCTCATCCCGCTAGAAGGAACAAACAAAGATCGTGCGGGCGGATCCAGAGCTTTAGACTTGTGTCGGGCCTTCGTCCTTCGCTCTTCTTCTTGCTATGACTGACGTGGTCGACGAACAACTTGCTTGCGAGGACCCATTGCCAAGATTTAAAGTTTGGGCAAGGTTTTTGGTTGAAAAAGAGGGTTTCTAGGGTTTAGGAAGCTAAACCTAGGAAGAAATCCAACAAAAACGGCCACCAAACGTTCGAATCCAAGAAAACGACGGGAAAAAATAGTGAAATAGAAGGATGAACAGTATGGATACCTCAAATCCAGGTGCCAGCTCAGAGGAGAAAAGAGTTTGGGAGAAAAATGGTTCGGAAACCCCTTAAATCTCAGTTCGCTATCGATCATGCATCGGCTCATACATGTGTCGACATATTTTGGTGTCGACACATAAATGTGTTGACTCAACGACTTTAAAACTAAAAAATTAGGAATTTTACAGAAAGATCAAAATCAATTGAAGTGAGATAGATCTAGAGTCAATCAATAGTGTTTAAACATGATTTATCATGAATAAGGTCAAATTGATATAGTTTGTGTCAAATTATTAGAAAAATTTAATCAAACAGATTGATAATCCCGAGCTCTCTTCTAATCATACAGAATCGATCTTCCAGAAGAGGTTTAATCAAAATATCTGCTAATTGAAATTCAGTACTTATAAATTCAAGCAAAATATCATTCTTTTCTATATGATCTCTAATAAAATGTTGTCTAATTTCAATGTGCTTACTCTTAGGATGTTGAACATGATTTTTAGTCAAGCAAATAGCACTGGTATTATCACATTTAATAGGAGTACTGGTCAACTTGATTCCAAAGTCTTCAAGTTGTTGCTTAATCCACAAGATTTGAGCACAACAACTTCCTACTGCAATATACTCAGCCTCAGCTATGGATAGTGCAACCGAAGTTTGTTTCTTGCTAAACCATGAGATTAAGTTCACTCCAAGAAATTGGAAAGTTTCACTAGTACTCTTTTTATCTAGTCTACAACCAGCAAAATCCACATCGGAATATCCAATTAATTCAGCATATGAATTTCTAGCATACCATAAACCAATACTAATAGTAGCAGACAGATATTTAATAATGTGCTTAACAGCCATAAGATGTGATTCTTTAGGTTCAAACTGATATCTAGCACATATATAAATACTAAACATTATATCTGGTCTACTAGAAGTCAAATACAATAAAGAGCCTATCATACCTCTATATAACTTTTGATCTACAAATTTACCATGCTCATCTTTATCAAGTCTACAAGAGGGGCTCATAGGCGCACCTATTAGTTTGGTAGTCTCCATTCCAAACTTCTTAATGATTTCTCTTGTGTACTTAGCTTGGTTGATGAAGATACCATCTGTAGTTTGCTTGATCTAGAGTTCGAGAAAGAAGTTTAGTTCTCCCATCATGCTTATCTCGAACTAACCCTGCATTAGCTTAGCAAACTCTTGACAAAGAATTTCATCAGTAGCACCAAAAATGATATCATCAACATATATTTATACTACTAATAAATAATTATCTTTCCTTTTCAAAAATAGTCTTATCAACATTTTCTCTAGAAAATTTATTTTCAATAAGAAATTTGCTTAATCTTTCATACCATGCTCTAGGTGCTTGCTTTAATCCATAAAGTGCTTTATGTAATTTGAAAACATGATCAGGATGTGCATGATTTTCAATTCCAGGTGGTTGTTCAACAAAAATCTTTTCATTTATAAAACCATTCAAGAAAGTACTCTTAACATCCATTTGAAATAATTTGAAGTTCATAAAACAAGCAAATGCTAATAATAGTCTAATTGCATCAAGTCTAGCAATAGGAGCAAAAGTTTCATCAACGTCAATCCCTTCCTCCTGATTGTAGCCTAGCTTTATTTCTAATAATAATATCATTTTTATCTAATTTATTCTTATATACCCATTTAGTGCCAATAATTGAAACATTAGATGGTCTTTCTACAAGTGTCCAAATATTATTTCTATCAAATTATATTAGTTCTTCTTGCATAGCATTAATCCAGTTAGAGTCTTTTTCAGCTTCTTTTAAACATTTAGGTTCTATTTGAGATACAAAAGCTATATAATCACATTCATTTCTGATAGAAGCTCGAGTTCTTACCCCTTTGGATGGATCTCCTAAGATTAATTCTTTAGGATATCCATGAGCATACCTCCACTCCTTAGGTAGATCTTGACGCTTTGGAGTATCATCTTCTTTCTCATCCTTGTCTTGTTCTTCTTCATTTGGTTGAGCTTGATCATTCAGTGTCAGCTTCTGAAGTTTGTCAGCACCTGCACATTCATCAGATGTATCATCTTTTCTCAAGAATTTGTTAGTAGATTCTTCAAATACAATATGTACTGACTCTTCTACAACCAAAGTTTGTTTATTAAATACTCTGTATGCCCTGCTTGATGTAGAGTATCCTAAGAAGATACCTTCATCAGACTTGGCATTGAACTTTCTAAGATGATCTTTTCCATTGTTCAAAACAAAACATTTATAACCCAAACTCGAAAATA
Source organism: Areca catechu (assembly GCA_021397845.1). Lineage (NCBI taxonomy): Eukaryota > Viridiplantae > Streptophyta > Magnoliopsida > Arecales > Arecaceae > Areca > Areca catechu. The sequence continues at coordinate 171,393,537 of CM038051.1, read as the reverse complement.
TTTCAAAGTTGGTTTTCTTTGGTTCCAAAGCTTATATGGAGTTTTCTTTAAAATAGGGCAAATTAAAACTCGATTTAAAATATAATAGGCTGTATTTATAGCTTCAGCCAAAAAATACCTTGGCAAATCGTTTTCATAAAGCATAGTGCATGCCATTTCTTCCAAAGTATGGTTTTTCCTTTCTACCACCCCATTCTGCTGAGGTGTCCTAGGTGCAGAAAAATTGTGTTCTATACCATTTTCTTTGCAAAAGTCTTTGAAATCTTGATTTTCAAATTCAGTTCCATGATCACTACGGATACAAACAACTGAAACATCTTTTTCGTTTGAAACTTTTCTATAGAACTTTACAAATACAGAAAATGATTCATCTTTTTGTGCTAGAAAGAAAACCCAAGTAAATCTTGAAAAATCATCCACGATGACTAATCCATATCTCTTGCCTCCTAGACTTGATGTTCTAGTTGGTCCAAAGAGATCTATATGAAGTAGTTCAAGTGGTCTACTAGTAGTTACAAATCCTTTTGGTTTAAAAGAAGTTTTGACTTGTTTACCAAATTGACATGCTTGGTAAATTCTACCTTTTTCAAAATGAATTTCAGGTAAATCTCTAACTAAATTCTTTTTACTAAGTTTTGAAATGAGATACATACTAGCATGCCCTAATCTTCTATGCCATAACCTACTAGTCTCTTCTGTAGTAGAATTTATTGCAACAAGGCATTCTCCATTAGGTAAAGATAGATCATCAAGGTCCACCAAATAAATATTTTCATGCCTTTTTCCAATGAATTATACTCCATTTATATCCGGACTAGTAATCATGTAGTATGATGATTTGAAAACTACTTAAATACTTTTATCGCAAAACTGACTAATGCTCAAAAGATTATACTTTAAACCATCTACTAAAAGTACATTACTAATACTATTAAAAGGAGTTATGTGAACCTTACCAATACCAATGATTTTTCCTTTACCATTATCACCGAAGGTCACACTCCCTCCATTCAAAGCTTCAAGAGAAGTGAATTGCTTCACATCTCTAGTTATGTGCCTTGAGCAATCACTATCAAGATACCAGACTTGTTTGTTTTCCTTGGTTGCAAGACATACCTGCAATAAGATCAAGCTTTGTTTTTAGGTACCTAAGCTAACATGGATCCTTTAGGGTTAGCATTTAGAATGGTTCCTTTTGGAACCCATACTCTACCAAAAGACATGATTTTTCTAAAACTACATTGATATGATTTATGACCTAATTTTTTGCAAGTAAAACAAGTAATGCTAGATGATGCAGGTACAAAAAAGTTTTTGAAATACTTTTGTTGCTTTTATGGTTTATATCATAAACCTGCCTTATTAAAAACTACTCTTTGATTGTTTAAAAGTAAGTTTAACTATTCTGAACTATAAGTAAATTTGTCAACAAAAGATTTTAACTTTTCAAGTTCATTTTTGTGTTTAGCATTTTCAAGTTCTAAATCCTTGTTTTTCTTTAAAAGATCATTGTTAGACATAACATTTTTTGGTCTTTTTAAAACTTCATTTTCCATACATAAAGCACGATTTTTCTTTTCTAAAACATCTAATTTAGATTTCAAAGAACTAACATCATTTAGTAAAGAGTTGTTTTCTAAAGAAAAACTATTTGCATGCTTTTTCAATTTCTTATTTTCAGTTAAAAGTAATTTATAGTCATACATTAATTCTTCAAAAGTATTCCTAAGTTCATCGAAAGTGAAATCAATTTTAGAGTCAGAACATACCTCATCATTATCCTGATGCGCCATGAAGCAGAGATTTGCAACTTCATTTTGCTCTTCCTCTGAACTGGAGTCTTCGCTGTCACTCCATGTGGCCATCATGGCTTTCTTCCTTAATTTCTTTCTTGATTTCTTGAGGAGAGGACAGTCAAACTTGTAATGTCCTAGCTTCTTGCACTCGAAGCATATAGGTACTTCCTTCTCCTTTTCCTTTTCTTTTTCCTTTCCCTTTTCCTTGGACTGATATTTCTTTTTGTAAGGAAACTTTCTTCTTTTCATAAATCTTCTAAACTTACACGCAAGTAGGGCTTCTTCACCTTCTTCTTCTTCTTCATCTTCGGACTCATCAATTGAGGATTCTTCTTGAATATTTGACTTGAAAGCAATCCCCATTTTCTTCTTGTCAAGGTCCATGGATTTTTGTTTTAGATTGAGCTCATAAGTCATGAGCGATCCCACTAGCTGCTCAAGAGGTAGCTTATCCACATCCTTTGCTTCTTGAATTGCGGTCACCTTTGGATCCCATGATGTTGGAAGTGACCTAAGAACTTTATTCACAAGATCAGTATTAGACATGACTTTACCAAGACTTCTCATACCATTAATTATATTTGTAAATCGTGTATACATATCAGTGATAGATTCATTAGGTTCCATCCGGAACATCTCATATGTGTGCACTAACATATTAACCTTAGTATTCTTCACTTGATCGGTACCCTCATGGGTATTTTCAAGTGTATCTCATATTTCTTTGGCAGACATGCATGTAGATATCCTATTAAATTCACTAGGATCTAATGCACAATAAAGGAGATTCATTGCCTTAGCATTGATTTCGGATTGTTTAATATCATTTTCAACCCAATCCTCTTCAAGTTTTGGGATGGAAACACCATTAACCACCACCGAAGGAATATGAAGACCCTTATCAACTACTTTTCATAAATTATAATCAATAGAATGCATATAGATTCTCATCCTAGTTTTCTAATAAGTATAATTTGTTCCATTAAAAAATGAAGGTCTATTTGAGGCTTGTCCCTCAACTACACTAGTACCAATTGGGGCTGCCATAGATCTTTACTCAAGGCGGTAAAGCCCATATACTGAGAACAGGGCTCTGATACCACTTGTTGCCCAGAAAGCGATCCAAGAGGGGGGGTGAATTGGGTTTCAAAAAAAAAAATAAGTTAATCACAAATTATAATCTTAATGAAAGCAATCCAATCCAACAAATATATAAATCAAGGTACTATGAATCAAAAGCAATGCTCTAAGATATAAGTGCAGCGGAAATTAATTACAATAAGTAAAGAGCAAAGAAAGAGAGATCAAGCAATCACAAAGACCAAAAGCTATGATGGTTCGATGCCAAAAATGCACCTACATCCACTCCCCAAGGTGCCCTTGGGAATTCACTATAATCACATGATTACAATAGATTAGTTTTTCGTGCTCACTAATCAAAACCCGACTTGTTTTACAAGGCTTACAAGTTACAACCTCTCTTGATTTTACGGGCTTACCAAGAACCTAATTGATTTTCACAAGGCTAACCAACAACCTCCCTTAGTTTTCTGGGCTAACCAAGAATCTTAATGGTTTTGCGGGCTAACCACCAACCTAATTGGTTTTCAAGGCTTACCAATAACGTCACTTGGTTTTACAATAGGCTAACCAAGAATCCTTACAAGAAATAAGGTTTAGAAATAAAGAACCAATGTAAGCTTTCAATAACAAAGCAAATATGTCGATGTAGTTCGATGTAGAGTTGCTTTATCCTTGACGAAGCTTTTTGGATGCCCAAGATTGAGTGATCTTCAATGCTCTTGATGACATTTGAATGCTTGAAGGCTTTCTTTAGCTTGAGAGTGGTTAAAACTTGAATGAATAGGAGTTAAGGCTCTTCTCTCTATTTTTTTTTTTTATATTCTTCAATGGTATTCAGTATATTTTGTTTTGATTTGATTTGGAGCATATAAATACCCTTCCAAGGCCTCAAAGCCAAAATTTAGCAATTACACTTAAAAAACAAGTTGTTGGGGGCATTTTGGGTGAGTTCTGCGCTTGAAAAAACTATCCGTTACTGTTGTCAGAACTCCATGTGTCGACACTTCTTTAGTTGAGTCGACACATAAGGTCGACATATGTTTTTCTTGAATCGACACATAGTTCAAAATGCTCCATTCAGATTCTCTGAAAATCTCAGATGTGTCGACACCTTCTCAGTTGAGTCAACACCTTAAGTCAACACCTTGCTTCCATGTATCGACACTTCAGATGTTCCTTCAACTTCTGCAAGTTCTATGGCTTGAGAGTCTCAGGCGATGTGTTGATTCATGTGTCGACACCTTGAGTCGACACATTAGATCCATTTGTTGAAACTTGATCTGTGCTATTTGAAACTTTGCTGCGTACCGGCCTGAGTCGATACTTCATATTCATGTGTCGACACTTCATGTTATGTATCGACACTTTGAGTCGACACATCACTGAAAAATACACAGAAACTGCTGATTTTAAGCTGAACAGGTTTTCACTTAACTTAGTTATCCATTCAACCATCTCTTAAGTGTCCAAGTCTCATTTTGATCAATCTTTTTATTACAAACTTGGCTCCTTCAGAACAATTGGGCTTCTTCAAATTTTGTGAGCACCCTTTCAATAGAAAACACACTCAAAGCAAATTATTAGTCCTCAACTTATACTTAACTGTATTGCTTATCATCAAAATCAATTAGTGGAGTCAACAGAAAATTAGCATAATGAGGATGACCGAACAATAGAAGCAAAGGTGGAGGATGGTGATCGACTGGGAGAACGGCCTTCCAGTGGCTTCTCCGGCCTTGGACGGTGCCTTTGGTGGCTTCTCCAACGAGAATACTACTCGGGTAGGAAGATGGTCCATGTAAGAGAGCTGTGGATCAGAGATCATGGTAGCCATGGATCGCTCGAGATTCTGTGAACCAACAAGCTAGTCCATGGTGGATCAGCTCTTCTAAAAGTTGTACAATTTGTTAAAATCTTTAAATTTTGATTTCGGGCTCGTTTAAATTCTAATTTGAGTGTCATTTGTATCGTTGGACTTCAAAAATTAAGCTCTTTCCATCTACAAACTTCTTTTCTATAAAAAACTAATAAAAATTATTAATTATTAATAAATATATATTAATTAATATTTATTGTAATACTTAAATTAGGATATTTAATAGACTTATCAGTGATTGAGCTATTAGAATTTGATATCAAATTTTAGCCTTGATCATCGATCATGGCTCAAATATTGGTAGACTTTCTAGTTGAGTGCATCATTCCTGATAAGCTGATCAAGCTAGAAGTTTTGGAATTATCAGCGCTAATATCAAACCCCCCTTCGAGCTCGAATAATACCTAGAAGATATATATATAGATGAGTTATCTAACCTCGAAGGATCGGGGGCAAGAGTGGTCCTTGTTAGCCTTGAAGGAATCATCACCAAGCATGGCCTACGCCTTGAATTTCCCATGACTAATAATGAAGTTAAGTATGAAGCTTTACTTGTAGAGCTCAAAATTGCCAAAAAGCTAGGAGTATAATATCTGAAGGTTTATAGTGACTCTTAGCTAGTCATTGGTCATGTCAAGGGAGATTTGGAGGCTTGAGATGGGAAAATAATCAAATACTTATAAAGAGTTAAGGAATTGATTAATAACCTCTATAGCTTTGAGATTCAATGGATCTTAAGGGAAGATAACTCCTATGCTGACTTGCTGGTCAAAGTAGTAACTACTACTCCTATGATGCTTCCTTGAGGGGCCTACTTTAAACAAATCAAGAAGCTAGCCATCGAGAAATCATCAAAAGTCATGTGGCTCGATGATGAACCATATTGGTCAACCTACTAATCAACTTCCTGTAGAATGATCGACTCCCTGCCAATCAAAAAGAAGCTAGATCCTCCAGATACTTGGTGCATGTAGGAAAGCTCTACAAGCGATCATTGTCTTTGCTCGTCCTCAGATGCTTGCGGCCATTCAAGGTGGAATTTGCACTAAGGGAAGTTCATGAAGGGATTTGCAAAGATCATGTTGAAAAAAGAGCATTAGCTTACAAGCTACTTCGATAAGGTTACTACTGTCTAACAATGCAATGGGATGCCAAGAGCTTTGTCCCAAAATACAATGCCTACCAAAAAAAATGTGAATATTCAGCATCTCTTAGCTAGGTTGATGACCCCCATACATGCCTCGTGGCCTTTCACACAATAATGGATGGATATCCTTAGTTTATTCCCTCTAGCCTCAGGTCACTGCAAGTTCCTGATGGTCATTGTGGATTACTTTACAAGATGGGTGGAAGTTAAGCCACTTGCCCTTATCACTAAATCTAAAATAATAGATTTCATATGGAAAGCTATTATTAATGGGGACATCAAAGGTCCCAGACTTTGGTAGAGGCATCTCAATCCTTTGTAGTTATCAAATGAGAGTTTGGGATTTGAGTCCAATTTGTAATTAGGGTTTAGTTAATTTGAGTGAGTTCATTTGAGTTTTGTGGGTTAGTCCATATGAGTCTTTGTATGGCCCCTGAGTCTTGTTTTGGGCCTTTCAATATTTGAGTCCTGTATTTAGATTTTGATCCATACTATTAGGATTTGAGATTAATTTTTGGATTATGTCAAGTCAGTTAAGTCATGTCAAGTTTTGAGTCATGTAAATTTTGAAGTTAAATTATGTAAGTGTGAGTCTAGTCTATTGAATCCAATCTAGTCTTGTAAAAAGAAGAAGACTCAAATCATTTTAAAGCCTGTCAGCATAACACTCCAGTCATCCACCCAGTTGAGCTATTTAAGAGCATGAAGCCATCAAGGGAGACTTGGAGGACATGTGATCTAGCCTGCCAGAGAGGAGAATAGCTGAAGAAGCCCCGAAGCCTACTCAGCATTGAAGTGGGCCTCCTAGGGCCCAAGAGCAACCAAGAAGGCACCAACCCTTAGAGTTACCAACCCTTGGTCGGCCACCCTTAGGGTCACCATCATTTGGCTGACCAAGAGAAGGAGAGGGAGAGAGAGAGGCTCAGTCAAAGGTGGAGAGAACTTGAGAGAGAGTTTGTATAGGTTAGGGTTTACTGTGAGATTACTTGTATACCCTTTCTTAAGCCCCAAGTTTGTAAGCCTATATAAAGGCCTCCCCTCCTCATGTAATTGAAGAATATTGATGAATTAAATTTGAATTTTCTCTCTTTACTGTGTGCCCTTGTTATGTGCATGCTGTGTGCGAGCTGTGTGCAAATTATTTTCTCCTTGTTCCTGTGCCCTTCCTTCATCCCCAACATCAAAGCCCTAGCCGCCCTCCTTCCAAGCCTTGGCTGCCCAACACAAAACACTCTTTCCCTTACTATTTTTGATTTATTTCTTCATCCCTACACTATTTTCTAACCCACAGATGGTGATATGCAGGTCCCTCAGTTCCCACAAATTCGAGGATACCTTCTAATCAGCCTTTGGATCATCGAGCAGAAAGCCACGAATCCGTAGTGTCAGAAGCTTGCTTTTCCAGGTCGCATCCGGAAGTGAGAGTGATCTCTTCGTGCACGATCTTCATCAGGCGCTTCAACCATTGCCAGGTACACCCCCTTGACTCCCTAGTAGTGGTCTTGCAGAAGAGCAGCCTTACCATGGTTTTCTTAAACCTTGACGATCCTATTTTTTCTAAATTTTAGGGTTTATTTCTGCATGCATTACTTCTAAAATTTTCTAGAATTCTTTACTTTGAATCTTGGCTTGAAATTCGGGATCTAAAACCTTAACTTCATGCTTAATCACAAAAAAATTCTTTGCATTCATAAATCATCCCGCATCATTTGGTCTAAAATGAGTCCCGGAATCCCCTTCCTATTTCCTACCCTTCCCTGAGTCATCTCATGTATCTAGAAACATTAGGTCATATTTTGTTGAGATTATCAGGTTGAATGAATCCTTAGAGCCCATCCCATTTGGTACCTACTTTTGGAAGACCCTCTGGCATCTATTAGGAGCTCCTGGCAAATTTTCATCTGCATGTCACCCATCAACCATGACTCGTACCCCATGTCCAAGTTGTAGTTAAGACCTAATAAACCTCTTTCGATAGGAATGCATAGTCGAGTCTATTAGGTGTTAGTATGAGTCCTTTGCATCACCTGTTAGGAGTCCGTAAACCTAGCTCAACTGTCCACACCTGCACTGAACACCGCACAGCATATGCATCAGGATATTAGCCATAAGAGTAATTTAAGTAATGAGACATCTAACAAACTGGCTAATTCTCGAATAAGAGCCAATGGATTCAATGTAGGGAATTCTATCTTGGTTAGGCTTAGGCCTAAAAAGAAGTTTCATGCTTGCAGAGTTGGATCCTTAGATGTGATAGAAAAGGTAGGACCCCATGTGCACGATTTGCCCTTGGAGTTTGGCTTTAGCTCTATTTTTGATACCGCAGACCTGGTTGAGTCTAGGGAAACAACAGTGATTCCTAGTGAGGCCTTTGAACCTACCCCATCAATTGAGAGTGAGCCTGACCCTGAGTGTCCACCTATATTTTGGCCTGAGAGAGGAAAACAGATCAATCGTGTCCTGGATGATCGAGCTACCTTGACCCAGGATAGCAATTTTTAGCACCACCTGGTCCGTTGGGAAGGTCTACCAGGATTCGATGCTTCATGGGTTACTCGACAGGACTTGTTGCACCTCTACTCAAACCCTTTAGAGAGACACTAGATTCAGTGTGACCCTTACTTGATAGTGTCGAGTTCCTCCCACCCCGGAAGAATTGATGGGGACATCAATGGTCCCGAACTTTGGTAGAGGCATCTTAATCCTCTGTGCTTATCAAATTAGAGTTTAGGATTTGAGTCCAATTTATAATTAGGGTTTAGTTAATTTGAGTGAGTTCATTTGAGTTTTGTGGATTAGTCCATATGAGTCTTTGTATGGCCCTTGAGTCCTATTTTGGGCCTTTCAATATTTGAGTCCTGTATATAGATTTTGATCCATACTATTATGGTTTGAGATCAATTTTTGGATTATGTTAAGTCAGTTAAGTCAGGTCAAGTTTTGAATCATGTAAATTTTGAAGTTAAATTATGTAAGTGTGAGTCCAGTCTATTGAGTCCAATTTAGTCCTGTAAAAAGAAGAAGACTCAAATCATTTTGAAGCATGTCAGCATAACACTCCAGTCATCCACCTAGTTGAGCCATTTAAGAGCATGAAGCCATCAGGGGAGACCTAGAGGACATGTGATCCAGCCCGCCAGAGAGAAGAATAGCCGAAGAAGTTCTAAAGCCTGCCCAGCATTGAAGTAGGCCTCCCAAGGCCCAAGAGCAACCAAGAAGAAACCAACCCTTAGGGTTACCACCCCTTGGTCGGCCACCCTTAGGGTCACCACCCTTTGGCCGACCAAGAGAAGGAGAGGGAGAGAGACTCAGTCAAAAGTGGAGAGAACTTGAGGGAGAGTTTGTATAGGTTAGGGTTTACTATGAGATTACCTGTATATCCTTTCTTGAGCCCCAAGTTTGTAAGCCTATATAAAGGCCTCCCCTCCTCATGTAATTGGAGAATATTGATGAATTAAAATTGAGTTTTCTCTCTTTGCTGTGTGCCCTTGCTGTGTGCGTGCTGTGTGTGAGCTGTGTGCAAATTATTTTCTCCTTGTTCCTGTGCCCTGCCTCCATCCCCAACATCAAAACCCTAGCCGCCCACTTTGCAAGCCTTGGCCGTCCAACATAAAACATTCTTTCCCTTGCTATTTTTGATTTATTTTTTCATCCCTACACCATTTTCTAACCCACAACTGATGATTTGCATGTCCCTCAGTTCCCGTGAATCCGAGGATACCTTCTGATCAACCTTCGGATCATTAAGAAGAAAGTCGTGAATCTGCAAAATCAGAAGCTTGCTTTTCTAGGCCGCATCCAGGAGCGAGAGTGATCTCTTCGTGGATCTTCATCAAGCGCTTCAACCATTGCCAGGTACATCCCCTTGACTCCCCAGTAGTGGTCTTGTAGAAGAGCAACCTTACCAGGGTTTTCTTAAACCTTGGCGATCCTGTTTTTTTCCAACTTTTAGGGTTTATTTCTGCATGCATGACTTCTAAAAATTCTCTAGAATTCTTTAGTTTGAATCTTGGCTTGAAATTCGGGATCTAAAACCTTAGCTTCATACTTTTAATCATGAAAAAATACTTTGCATTTATAAATCATCCTGCATTAATTATCTATCACTTTGGCATCACACGGGTGCTAATCATCGATAATGGATGCGAGTTCATCAGAGCCCATTTTGAGGAATTTAGCAATGACAAAGAAATCTCACATCACCTCACCTCGGTGGTGTATCCCCAAGCTAATGGAGAAGCTGAAGTTATAAATTAGACCATCCTACAAGGGATTAAGAAAAGGCTTGACAAAGCCAAAGGATTGTAGGTTGATGAGCTCCATCATTTACTTTGGACATATTGGATGATACCCAAGGTTTCAACGAAAGAAATACCCTTCAGCTTGGCCTTCGAGATTGAAGCGGTGGTACCCGTCAAAATAGAAATACCCTTTGTATGGGTTACAAATTACAATGAACAAACCAACTTAAAAAAATGACTCATAGACTTGGATCTAATAAATAAGGTTTAGGAGAAAGCACGCATCAAGATGGTAGCATACCAGCACAAGGTTGCTTGTTATTTCAATGCCAAGATCTAGGACAAGGTTGATAGGTCATGATATTATCATTAGGATACCATGACTATTAATTTAATTATTTGACTTCTAATTAATTAAAATTGCATAAAACCTAGTGAGTTAGGTCGAATCCACAGAGAAGGTAGTGTTTGGGATAACTTAAAATCTTTAATTTAAAAGGAAAAAAATATTTTTAAGTCAGGAAAATAGAAATTAAAAGTGTGAAAGAAAATTAAAACTTGGTATGTTTAATTTGTTAATAAGATCTTAGCATCTACTTGTGATAAAAATAAATAACAAAAACTTAAATTACATAAAAATAAACTTTGCATTAATTAAAAAGCTAATTACAAGGAATTAAAAATAATAATTGAATAAATAGAGAAAAGAGATAACAAAGCATCCGAGGTTGATTTGCCACTGCCTCATCTGGAAGTTGGTTGATGTTACCTCGCCTTCTTCCATAATGCTAAGCAAAATGAACTGGGGTTCTTCTTCTTCTTTCTCTTTGGATCTTGATTTGGAAATTAGTATAGACATAAAGATGGAGTAGGAGACAGTGCTTCTCCTTTAAGAAATCTCTCTCTTAGAAGCCAACCCGTAATCCAAAGCTAAGCCTTCTATCCTGTGTCGTACCACTTTCTTACAGATTATCTCTTCTATAGCCCAGGGGTCCTTTAAATTAAGCTTGGAGAAGGTTGAATTAGTATAGGACTGGGTGTTAGATTCCTAGTAAAATTCTTGGAATTATTCTGGTATGTCAAATCACATAAAATTCATTGATCATCGCTTAAATTGATTAAGCTTAATGAGGGCTATCACATTGGCTTAAGTTGTGCTCAGATCTATAAAAATTATTTAGGATCATGTCATGAGTCACTGGTGGAAACCCATCTAATGGAAGAATTTTAGACTGTGGATCTTGATTTGGATTGCTCTCAGCCCTCCAATCATGCTCAACAGGATCGGTGATAGACTGGTGAAGATAGCTAGCGATGGACAATGAATGGCCATCTGGACAAGGAGGAGATGATGATTTTAGCCAGAGATTGCTGACGCTGGGAAAGTGGGGTGGTGTCTTGGAGAAGAAGGTGGTAATGGCGGTCAGGAGGTAGGATGATAGGGGGGAAGTAGGCATCTCGGTGGACATAACCATCTCAGAATGAAGAAGGGGTTGGAAAGTAAATGTCAGAGATAGGAATAGGTGGTAGTGGTACGAAGGGAGGATGGCTGGATTGGGTCATGGTTGCGGCTATGGGTGGTGACTCAAAGCCAGGGATGAGGGGTAAGACAAAGATGATGAAGAGGATGGCTGGCATCAGGATAACAAGCATGGGTGGTGGTAGATTTGACATCAGTAGAGAAGAAGGAGAGTGGCTCAGGTTTGCAACTATGGTGGGGAGGATGGCGATGGTAATGGACAAAGAGGAAAGGAGGGAGAAAGGTGGCTGAATAGATGAAGAAGGTAGTGGTGGGCCTCTTGAGAAGATGACCGGTGGCAAGCAACTGATGACAGCCGGCTAGGAGGATGGCTTGGACTAGCGAGGAGGTGAGATGGTGACGGTGTGGCATCATGGTAGCGAGGAAGGTGCTGGCAGTGATGGGCGATGGTGCCATCGGGTGGTAGGCAACTCAATGTGGGTTGGGGAAGATGATGGTCCATGGGAATGGACCTATGGACTGAGTGGTTGGTCCATGGTGGACTGATTGCTCTAAAAACTATGCTGGGCTTGGATTTTAATTGTTTTTAAGCCCATTTGATCTCTGATTTTGGTCTAATTTATGTCCTCTTGACCTATACATCGGGGTCTTCATGTTAGTGTCTCAATCACTAATTTTGCCAATTCTTCATAATTCTAAGATTTTGAGTGTCTTCATTAATTTTAATGTATTTGCCAAAGAAGAAATATAAATTAGTTTTTTTATTAAATATTTTAATAAATGTGAAATTATTTTGATACTTAGATTGATACTCGGCTCGACATCTACTTATCATAAATGCACACTAATTTCATAGTTTTTAAAATTATTTTAAAAGTAATTAATTTTGTAAGAAAGTCTTGTTTAGTTATGAAATTAGGATTTTTGTCAGATTTTAGTACTATTAATTGCTTAAAATGCTTAAAATAAGTGTTTAAATATAGGATTTATCAAAGATCTTTAAGGTCGGTGATCTGGTGCTATGTCGAGCAAAAATTTTCCAACCTGGCCAAAGAGGTAAGCTCTCCTTGAACTGGGATGGGCCCTACCAAGTGGAGGAAATCCTCAAGCTTGGGACCTACTTATTAAAGCAACTCGATAGAACCCCTCTACTCTGACCATGGAATTTGTAGATTTATCATCAATAATGTGCCTTTTCTGCTAAATAGAAGTTCTTTTTTCTTATTGATGCCTATGATAAAAGGATTATTTGATGAAAGTCCCTCGAGCATGATTTTCTTAGACCAAATAAGATCTAGAAAATTTATTTAAAATGATTTTTGGATAAAAGTTAAGCTGCTCATAGGATTGAGATCCCATGTCGGGAGGCTTAAAAATCCATTGGCCCAAAGAATTCCCTCCTAAAGGACTACACAATGGGTCCTCGATTAAAAACATAATCATCATTTACTTAATATTACGATCAGAAGCCCATAGGCTCTAGCAATCGAAAAAACTACAATAGGAAGTCCATAGGCTCAAGTGATCAAAAATACTATGATTAGAAGCCTATAGGCTCTAGTGATTGAAAACACTATGAGCAGAAGACCACAGGCTCAAGCAATCAAAAATACTATGATCGGAAGCCCATAAGCTCAAGCGATCAGAAATACTACAATTGAAAGTCCACTCGCTCAAGCAATAGAAAATACTATGATTGGAAGCACATAGGCTCAAGCGATCGGAAATACTATGATTGAAAGCCCATAGGCTCTAGTGATTAAAAACACTATGATTGGAAGGCCAAAGGCTCTAGCGATCGGAAACACTACAATCGAAAGCCCAAAGGCTCAAGTGATTGGAAATATCATAATCGGAGGTATGACGATCGATTGCCCAAACCTTTGTCATCTGCCAAGATGTAACATGAGATGCAACTATGCAATATGAAATGAACACAACTCAGGAGACAATTGGTAGATATGATGAAAGCATAAAAATGTTAGAAGTTTTCCATTAATGAAATTGGATTACACCATGTAGCATTGCAGCTAGATTACATAGATTTAGAACCTCTCGACTAATTATATTGCTTCCTAGACCACTTAAGGAATAGGATAGGTGACAAGATAGCTCGTCAAAGAACTTTATGGACTCCCAAAAATCTTGAGCTCTTCCATATAGCCAGGAGGGAGCCCCCTATGTGCCTTGAGCGATCAAGTGCACCGGATGGGATCACTGGTAGGTGTTGTGCCATAGAAGTAAGGGCAATTAAGGAGGCAGACGTGACCCCACTCCTGGTGATATCTAGTGTGATGAAAGGCACATACAACAATTTTGGTTGGGAGGCAGCATTTAGTGAAGTAGCTTACCACTGGGAGGAGGAAGTTCACCGATGAGTGAGGGCCAACTGAAAAATTAAGAAACCATCCCCAATCCTTTCTCAAGATGATACTGCCATCTACAACCTTTGGTGAGATCTCCCAATCTACCTCTTCAGTGAAGTAGAGTAGCCCCTTGAGGAAGGTTTGGATGAAGTGGCATAGAACTTGAGCCCTCTAGCTCACCTTAAGTCCACCTCCAGCTATAGCTACAGTGATATAGATTGACAACTAGCCATTAAGTCTGCCAACTGACTACAACGGTGGTAGTCAAGCCATGATGTTGGATGCTTATGAGATTCTTCTCTTGGGGAGAACCCCTCCTTTGAAAAGAGTAGTTTTATGACTCTAGCACCTCCATTGATATGGCTTTTTGGAGACTTTCAGTAGCATGGTAGCAGGAAAGAGCTGTGGAGGCCCAATACCCCCTGGCCATCCTTTTATAGTAAGCTCGATAGGAGGCCACCGCTTATGCATTCAATCAAAATCCAACAGGGGTCATCCCCTCAGAGAGCGAGCATTACCATGAAGGAGCATCTGGGGTAGTAATGGGTTTCTTTTATCATCTACTCGTAAGCCTAAACCAAAAGACTTGTCTCATTCAAAGCATGACCAGTCAAAACTCCTTGAAAATCAAATATCATGCTAGGTGGCACCTCCTAGCATCGGGGCATTCCTAGGAGTTAAAGAAACAAGGTATTATCTAAAGGCACTCAGATGCCATGGCTCTAAGTGATTGAGTAGCACTCGGTTAGAGCTCTAAGACGATCAGTGCCCATTAGCTCCAAGTGATCGAGTAGCGCTTGGTCAGAGCTCTCAGGTGATCAATGCCCACTAGCTCTAAGTGATAGAGTAGTGCTTGATTAGAGTCCTTAGGAGATCAATTCCTACTAGCACTAAGTGACCGAGTAGTGCTCAGTCAGAGCCCTCGGGCGATTAGCATCTACTGGCACCAAGTGATCGAGTAACACTTGATTAGAGCCCTCAAGTAATTAGCATCTATTGGCTCCAAGTGATTGAGTAGTAATTAATCAAACCCCTTAGGCAATTAGCACCCACGAGCTCCAAGTGACCGAATAATACTTAGAACTCTCAGATGATCAACATCCATTGGCTCAAAGTGATCGAGTAGCACTCGGTTAGAGCCCTCAAGTGATCAGCACCTATTAGAACCAAGTGACTGAGTAGCACTTGGTTAGAGCCCTCAGGCGATCAAAGCAAATTGGCTCCAAGTGACCGAGTAGCATTCGATTAGAGCCTTCAAGTAATTAGCTCCCAATAGCTTGAAGTGGTCGAGTAGCACTCAGTTTAAGCCCTTAGGCAATCATTGTCCATTATCTCTAAGTGACCAAGTAGTGTTCGATTAGAGCCATAAGGCGATTAGCATCCACTAGCTCTAAGTGATCAAGTAGCACTCGGTCAAAACCTTCAACCGATTAATGCCTACGGGCTCCAACTAATCGAGTAGCATTCAGTCAGAGCCCTCAAGCGATCAACATTTATTGGCTTCAAGTGATTGAGTAGTACTCGGTCAGAGCCTTCAAGTGATCAATGCCCATTGGCTCCAAGTGATCAAGTAGCACTCACTTAGAGCCTTCAAGCGATCAATGTCCACTAACTTCAAGTGACCAAGTAGCACTTGGTCAAAGCTCTCGGGTGATCAATGACTACTGGCTCCAAGTGATCGAGTAGTGCTCGATTAGAGCCCTCAGGCGATCAACACCCACTGGCTCCAAGTGATCAAGTAGCACTTGGTTAGAGCCTTCCCTCTTGCTTCAAGTCACTGAGTAGTGCTTAATCATAGCCCTCAGACGATTAGCACCCACTAGCTCCAAGTGATCAAGTAGCACTCGATTAGAGCCCTAGACGATCAATGCTCACCGGGTCTAAGTGATCGAGTAGCACTCGATCGAAGCTCTCAATTGATTAATGCCCACTTGTTCCAAGTGATTGAGTAACACTTGGTTAAATCTCTCAAGTAATCAATACCCATTCCTCCAACTAATCGAGTAGCTTTCGATCAAAGCCCTCAAGTGATCAACACCCAATGGCTCCTAGTGACCGAGTATACTCGGTCAGAGCCCTCAAGTGATCAATACTATTAGCTTGAAGTGATTGAGTAGTGCTCGATTAGAACCATTAGGTGATCAACACCCACTGGTTTCAAGTGATCGAGTAGTACTTGGTCAGAGCCCTTAGGTGATCTGTGCTTATTGGCTCTAAGTGATCAAGTAGTGCTCAATTAGAATCCTCAGGTAATCTGTACCTACTGGCTCCAAGTGATTGAGTAGTGCTTGGTCATAGCCCTCAGGTGATCTGCTCTCACTAGCTCCAAATGACTTAGTAGTGCTCCATCAGAACCCTAAGGTGATCAATGCCCACTGGCTTCAAGTGACCGAGTAGTGCTTGATCAGAGCCCTTAGGTAATAAATGTCCACTAGCTCCAAGTGACCGAGTAGCGCTTGATTAGAGCCCTTAGGTGATCAACAACTAATGGTTCTAAGTGATCGAGTAGCACTCTTTCAGAGTCTTTAGGTGATTAATGTCCACTAGTTCCAAGTAATCGAGTAGTGGTCGGTTAGAGCCCTCAGTGATTAGCACCTACTGCCTCTAAGTGAACGAGTAGTGCTTGATCATAGCCTTCAAGCAATTAGTGTCCACTAGTTCTAAGTGATCAAGTAGTGCTTAGTCAGAGCCTTTAGGTGATCAATGCCTACTAGCTCCAAAAGATTGATTAGCACTTGATTAGAGACTTCGAGTGATAGATGCCAACTGGCTCAAAGTGAATGAGTAGCACTCGGTCAGAGCTCTAAGATGATCAATGCCCGCTAGCTCTAAGTGATCGAGTAGCACTCGGTCAAAGCCTTTAGGTATTCAATGTCCACTCATTCAAAGTGATTGAGTAGCACTCAATTAGAGCCCTTAAGCGATCAACGCTCACTAGCTCCAAGTGACTGAGTAGTGCTTGGTGAGAGCCCTCAAGTGATCAATGCCCACCGATTCCAAGTGATCAAGTAGTGCTCAACCAGGGTTCTCATATGATTAATGTCTATTGGTTCCAAGTAATCGTGTAGCGCTCGGTTAGAGCTCTCAAGCGATTAATGCCTACTGGCTTTAAGTGATCAAGTAGTGCTCAATCAGCACCTTCAGGCAATCAATGCCTATTGGCTCCATGTGACCGAGTAGCAGTTGGTCAGAGTCTTCAGGTAATCAACACTTACTAGCTCCAAGTGATTGAGTCGCACTCGGTTAGAGATATCAAGCGATCAATGTCCACTAGCTCTAAGTTACTGAGTAGTGCTCGGTCAGAGCCCTCAGGTGATTTACACTAACTAGGTCCAATTGACTGAGTAGCACCTGGTTAGAGCCCTTACGCGATATGCTCCCACTGGCTCCAAGTGATGCAGTAGTGCTTGATCAAAGTCCTCAGGTGATTAGCACCCACTTGCTCTAAGTGATCGAGTGGTGCTCGATCAAAGCTCTTAAGCTATCAACACCAACTAGCTCTAAATAATTGAGAAGCACTCGGACAGAACTTTCAAGCAATCAGCACCCAGTGGCTCCAAGTGAGCAAGTTGTGTTGCTCAAACCTTTAAGCGATCAATAACCATTGGCTCCAAGTGACTGAGTAGCACTCAATCAGAGCCCTCAGACAATCAATGCCCACTGGCTCCAAGTGACTGAGTAGCACTCAGTTAGAGCCCTTAGGTAATCACTGCCTACTGGCTCTAAGTGACCAAGAACCACTTGATCAGAGCCCTCAAGCGATTAATGCTCACTGGCTTCAAGTGACTGAGTACCACTTGGTTAGAGCCTTTTAGTGATCAACGTCCACTAGCTCCAAGTGACTAATTAGTACTCGATCATAGCCTTCAAGTGATCAACATCTACTGGCTTAAAGTGATTGATTAGTGCTTGGTCAGAGCCTTCAAGTGATCAACGCTCACTGGCTCTAAGTGACATAGTAGCACTCAGTCAGAGCCCTCAGGCAATTAGCACCAACTAGCTCCAAGTGATCGAGTAATGCTTGGTCAAAGCCCTTAAGCGATCAGTGTCCACCAACTCCAAGCGATCAAGTCATGCTCGGTTAGAGTCCTCAGGCGATTAGCACACACTAGCTCCAAGTGATCGAGTATTTCTTAATCAGAGCCCTTAAGTGATCAGCATTCACTCACTCTAAATAACTGAATAGCACTTGGTTAGAGTCCTCAGGTAATCAATGTCCACTAGCTCCAAGTGGCTGAGTAGCACTCGGTTAGAGCCCTATGGTGATTAGCACCCACTAGCTCTAAGTGATAGAGTAGCGCTCGGTCAAAATCCTTAAGTGATCAATCTCACTATCTCCAAGTGACTAAGTAGTACTCGATCAGAGCCCTCAGGTGATCAATATCCACTGGCTCCAAGTGACCGAGTAGCACTCAATCAAAGTCTTCAGGGGATGAATGCCCACTGGCTCTACGTAACCAAGTAGTGCTTAGTCAGAGACTTCAGGCGATCAATGCCTACTAGCTCCAAGTGACCAAGTAGCACTCGGTTAGAGCCCTTAGGAAATCAACACCTACTAGCTCCAAGTAATCAAGTAGAGCTCGGTTAGACCCTTTAGGTGATTAACATCCACTATCTCTAAGTGATCGAGTAGTGCTCGGTTAGAGCCCTCAGGCAATTAGCACCTACTAGCTTCAAGTGATCAAGTAGTACTCGATCAGAGCCCTCAGGTGATCAAAATCCATTGACTCCAAGTGACCAAGTAGTGCTTGATCAGAGCCCTCAGGTGATCAACATCTACTAGCTCAAGTGACCAAGTAGCACTCGATCAGAGCTCTCAGGTGATCAACACCCACTGGCTCCAAGATATCAAGTGGCACTCGATCAGAGCCCTTAGGTAATCAATGCTTGCTAGCTTTAAGTGATCGAATAGCACTCCATCAGAGCCCTCGGACGATCAGTGCCCACTGGTTTCAAGTTATTGAGTAGCACTCAATTAGAGCCCTTAAATAATTAGTATCCATTAGCTTCAAGTAATCGAGTAGTGCTCGACTAGAGCCCTCAAGTGATCAACACCCACTGGTTCTAAGTGATCAAGTAATGCTTAGTTAGAGTGCTCAGACTATTAGTGCTCATTGGTTCCAAGTGACCGAGTAATGCTTTATTAGAGCCCTCAAGTAATTAATGCCCACTTGCTCCAAGTGATCAAGTAGTGCTTGGTAAGAGCCCTTAGGCAATAAATGCCCACCAGTTCCAAGTGACTGATAATGCTTAGTCAAAGCTCTCAGGTGATTAGCACCCACTAGCTTCAAGTGACTGAGTAGCCCTCGGTCAGTGCAATCAGGCAATCAATTCACACTGGCTCCAAGTGACTGAGAAGTGCTCGATTAGAGCCTTCAAACGATCAACACCTAGCAGCTCCAAGCAATTTAGTAGCACTTGGTCAGAGCTCTCAAGCAATGAGCACACACTATCTCCTAGTGACTGAGTAGCACTCGGTCAGTGCCCTTAAGCAATCAATGTCCATCAGCTCCATGTGACAAAGTGGTGTTAGGATATATGATTTGATGATAAGCATGCCACTCTAGGTTCTGAAACCCTTATTGCAATGGAAGCAAAATCTATAAAAAAATATATTTTTTAAAGGCATGTTGATTTAAACAAATCACATGTACATCTAAATCATGTCTCTAGTATGTTGAAATAATTAAAACTAATTAGATCAAAAAAATTAAAAATTATGAAAAGAAGAAATCTATTTATCTTGATTGCTAAAATCCTTCTTTTAATGCCAAATCTATCAAATTGATCAAATCATCTGGGATTCGTTGAAGCTATGCACGTGCCCGACATTTGCTAGTATCCACACAGAGCCTTTCTCACCGAATCTCCAAGACCTCTAGATTTTTAGATCCTTATAGGTCTTTCTTCAAGCACGGTGATGGACCTCCTTCTACTAGTATAAAAATTAGAACTCAGCAACCTTCTCTCCTATTCTCTTAAGAAATTAAATATCAAAAAAATAAAGTATATTTTTATGATACTTTTCATGGAAACCATGGACTCTCAGCTTTTTATAGAGTTATAAATCTCGATTTTTCATGGAGGAGGAAAATCTAGAGGAAATTATGAAGGGATGTGAGATAGAATTAGTTCTGCACTCCATAAATATGCACCCCTTAAAACTCCATGCCAAATCCCCTCTTCATGCCTCCTTAAAATTCTAGATGAAATTGGTTTATTATCTAATTTGGTCAAACTTTAAATCAAATAATAATCCAATATTATCTAAAGAGGAGAGAGAGTCTCAAATAAAAAGAGAGGTGCCAACTTGGTGCCTCCCTCTTTTCAACATGCGTGCCAAGAGGAGGCATGCTTTTCCATGCCCTACTTTGGGTTTCTGCATCAGATAAGAGATAGATCCAATCAATTGGGTCTCCTAGCTGCTGATCAAATTTGACTAATTTTTGACTAACTTTTAAAATAATTTCAAGTCCAAATTGAATCAAATTCAAAATGTCTATTGACCCAATCAACTCGATCAACAATTCATGTCAAACTTGAATTATTAATCTAATTAATTTTAAATAAAATTAATAATAATTAAATCTAATTTAATTAAGTCAAATAATAAAGTCAAATATTATTACAATATTTATAAATGGGTATATCATACTAAAACTAAAATTAGCAAGTGCTAATTTTAGCAAGTACCAAAATTAGCAAGTACTGAATATGTCACTTTTATATAAACCCATCGTTAGTTAGATCGACTCTTATTGTGTATGACCCCTTAGGTTTTACTCCATTTAGTAGTAAGATATACCATGATCTCTATCACACTAAGAAAAAATATGAATTCCTAGGTGTAGTTATTATGTAATCAAATTTTTTTATCAAAAATTCCGAAAGGATGTAGGTCATAGAAGCTCATCAAACTCTAAGTATCCATCATATGCCAAACTTAATTAGCTTAAGTCTAATTATGATTTCCATGAAAACTCTTTTTCAGTATCACACTACTGTGGCCATAGATTCAAGGACTTAGCCAATTAGGTCATATAAGATTATACCTTAACTACTAAGATCAATTGATCCCATATAAGTGTACTCTCTATTCCTATAGTGAAGCTACTACAACTAATGAACACCACAAGATTCTGAATGTCTAGGGATCATGTTTATGTACTATCAAATCACAACAATCTCACTATAAGTATATGAGATACCGCAGGTCAAGGAATTACTCATGCAACTATAGTATTTGGAAAGTCACTGATGAGTGAGTAGACATTCATGTGACTTCTCGAACTTGGTCATGCTCAGTACCATTGTTCACTAATAATCACTTATACTCTCGCTGTAGTATCTCTATACTATAGACTCAAGACTTGTCTACCCGAAAGGAAGGTGATCATACACTGATCTTGATGGATCAATCATCATCCTCGTGATGATCTAATAATCAAGAGCTTTTAGGAGTTAATCTATACTGACACATGCCATAAATTCTTAATTCATGAAAATATATGTCATTGTCCATTAACTTCATGGACGATTCATAGACATATTGATATGAATGAAAAGAATGAAGCCAAATTTTATTGATTTCAATGAATTAAGTATAAAATTATGTCATAGAAATGTTACAATGTGTCATGCCAACTTGGCTTCTAGGGCATACATCTAATAATCTCCCACTTGCATTAAAATCAATTGCCCATATATCTAGGTCCCATCCTCTCAAGTTGGACTTTAGTTTTCTACTGGCTCAACTACTTCATTAGTGGGTTTGCTACATTATCCACAGAGTCTACTCTTTACATCTCAACATACTTTTTCTCGAGATAGTTGTATATGATATGAAGTTACTGCTCGATGTGCTTGGACTTCTAGTGAGACCTGGGCTCCTTAGCAAAGGATATGGTAGCATTATTATCACAATATAAGGGGATTGAATCTGATGGCATCACTCTAATCTTCGCAACAAATTTATTATATCAAAAGGCTTCCTTTATAGGTTTAGAGGGGGTGATGTACTCAGCTTCCATAGTAGAATTAGCAATAATGGATTGCTTGGAACTTTTCTAGCTAGTAGAACTACCATTGCATAGAAATACATATCTTGATGTTTGACTTTCTATCACCAGGATCAGATATATAGTCTGAATCAATGTATCCCTCTACCATAAGTTAGGACTTCCTCCAAAGACTAAGAATAAATCCTTAGTTCTACTTAAGTACTTAAGGATATTCTTCATAGCAATCCAGTGCTCTTTGCCTAGATTCAATTGATACCTGCTCATGACACTCACAACTAGGGCAATATCAGGTCAAGTACATAACATGGTATACATGAGGCTCCTAATACCGAAGCATATAGGATCTTGCTCATGCACCGTATTTCCTCAGGTATGTTAGGACACATTTTCTTGGAGAGACATGCCATGCTTAAGGGATAATAATCCCCTCTTAGAGTTTCCATGCTAAATCTTTTTAGCAATTCCACTATGTACAATTTCTATGAAAGGCTAAGCATCCTATTTAGTCTATCTCTATAGACCTTAATTTCTAGAGTATAAGATGTTTCACTTAGGTCTTTTATAAAGAATTCCTTAGATAACCAACTTTTAACCAAAGTTAAAATGAAAATATCATTCCCAATTTGGAGGATGTCATCCACGTATAATATAAGGAATGTCATGGCCCTCCCACTGACCTTCTTGTATACTCAAGGCTCCTCATTCTTCATGAAATCAAATGATTTGATCACATCATTGAAACGAGTATTCCAACTCTAAAAAGCTTGCTTTAATCCATAAATGAATTGATTCATCTTGTAGAGCTTGTGATCTTCATCACTGGAAGTGAAACTCAAACACTGCTCTATATAGATATCTTCCTCGAAAAATCCATTAAGGAATTCAATTTTTACATCCATCTACCATATTTTATAATCATTAAATGCTGCAATGGCAAGTAGTGTATGGATTGATAGAAAAGTGCCCTAAGAGCCAATCATTATGAGGGCCTTTTTATAAACTTCCAGCTCATGTATGACATATTATTAATAAAGGCATTTGATTCATCATATACTATTATGTCATGTGTTTGTTGATTTTGATGAACCCCATAGAGTAGGGCAATCAAATTAGGGTTATGATAAAATAACAGTGAGACCTAATTCCTATAAACCCTAATCTAGAATGTTCCTAATCGTTGGACCATCGATTCGGGGATCGATCAATCCGGAAAGACTAGCTTATCCTATGTATGCTCAGTTGATGAGGGTGGTTGATCTCACAACCATTTGTGTAGAGACACTAATACAAGGATAAGGGTGCTCATCAGGATATGAGTACACTAGACTGATCCACACTGGGACTATCTTATGGAAGTCTTACTGCTTGTCAAAAGATAGATCCCAGAGTAGAAGTAGTGCATGTGGTCTTTAGACCTGAGGTCATCATGGTTCCTTGTGCACACTAAGCCATACTTTGGTTTATACTCATTCATGACATTAAGTCATGTATGGGATGTTCTGGGTATGGTGGAAGGTGTACGAAGGATGTGAGTAGACCAACAAGGAATCGATCTTTCCTAGTAAGAGGAATTGTTATCCCATGTAATCTCTTCGATGAGTGACTCAAGGAGCCTTTGATCAAAGCAGGATGAGATTAGAAGTGATTTCTAATTAGTCATCAACTGAGTCCTCATAATTGAGATAAGATTCGATATGATTAAGTGTTAGGGTTTGACATATATCCATACCTATCACTTAATCAGGATAATGGGAGATCGAAAGATTGAATTGCATGGTAACTTACTAATGAAGGGTATTTTGGTACTCTCTACCAAATTCCATATTTTCTAGATAGGCATGAAATGTTGCTAGATGTCAATCTTGTCTTGTAGGTTTTCATGAACCAATTGATTTGGTTTCATGAGTCAATTCGATGTGTAATTCGAATTGGACAATTAGGTGAGCCAATTTGACCTAATTAGGTCAATCGGGTTCCATTGGTTCGAATCGGCTCAAACCTAGACCTACTACTGACTAAATATGGAATCCAAAGGGTCACACATATTAAGGAGTTGGCCAAGGAAGTCATTCTTGATTTAATTAGGGTCATGGTATCCTAATTGGTTAGCCAAATTACACACTAGCATGTGTAGGCTAACCCAATTCCTAACCCAACTGGATTGGGCTCGGTTGCTTGGTATTTGGACTAACCTATTTGAGGAAAACCCAAATTAGGTTGAGTCCTAAGTGGGGCAGCTTAAACCAGGTTTTATCTGGTTTTTATTTGGGCATTAAACTGATTTTATGAAGAGTCCTAGGCGCATAGGACTCTTGGTGCCTCTTGGCATCCGCGGGAGATGGAGAGTGTGCGCAGAAAGACTAAGAGTCCTTCTGCAGATGAAACTCTGGGAGTTTCATATCTGGAACACCTCTTATCTAATCCCCATGCCCCTTAGGATAATATTTGACCGGTCAAGCCTATTTGAAATGGCGTGAAAAGTATGGAAGCAAAAAAGCATGCATGAAGAGACGCGTCTCTTGATTTGGCGCGCGCCTTGAAGCAAAGTCCTTCTGCTATCAGGACTCTTCTTATTCTCTGATGATTGGAGATTGAAGAGGCACCTCTTGGCTTTCCAGAGGTCGGTACTTGCCATGTGGCAAGTCACAGATTGTCTAGGAAAGTGAATGGATGCCGATATGTCCTTTAATGCATGATAAGACATATTGGATATGATTTTTTAAGCCAGATAACCTCCTTCGGTCTTGAAAAATTATATCGATAACCTGTTGAAGGACATATCACACTCCCCTCTTAAAACCATAAATAGGGGTGGTGATATGAGTTTCAGATATCTTTTTCACCATAAAGATATTATGAGTGTCTCTCTGTCTTTCCCTCCCTCCTCCTTTCTTTAAGACAAGACTTGTCTTGTTAAGACAAAGTCTAATCTTTTAGGACAAGGCTTTGTTTTAGGACATAAGCCTAAGATGTCCTAGAGGAGGGTTATTCTAAGACCAAGAGTGGTGTAGGACAGTGTTCTTAGTGCCCTACAGTAGGACAGGGTGTCCCATAGTGGTCAAAGGTCCAAAGGCTGTCCTAAGAGTTCTATTGAAGCAAGCAACCCCAGTAGGGATTCTTTCTTGGTACCATTCTCGTGTGGATCACCGTTGGAGGGCTTGCACTTGTAAGCCTCGTGGAAATGATTGGATTTTAGTGGTCCAGGTATGTTTTTCTAACTCCATTTATGTTTCATTAATTGGTATTGCATAAGGAGTTCCTGGGAATTAGGGTTTTCTAGCCAATTAGGGTTTCATGCTTAGAATTTTTATTTTGAAATTCACTTCCGCATGCTGCATGATTCCTGGCACCCTGGGAGAATACCCATCAGTGGTATCAGAGCCATCCTTGTGGCATACCAGTTATGAATCATTTTTGGAGTTTTATGAAATTCCACTATCGAGCCGACCTGAACCCTGTCGAGTCGACCTGACCAAATTCATATGCATGATTTTTGGTTTCTTTATGAAATGACATGATAATGTAATTGTATAAAATTTTGCATATTAGGGTAATATGTTTAATTTCAGTTTTTTATGAAATGCATGATATTATGTCAAGTATGAAATTATGCATGTTGATTGAACCTAGTAACTGCTTTGGATTGGGTTAGTCACCATGGCCGTCAGGTCATAGGAGCCAAGTAGGGTTTAAAGGCCCTCTCCTCCCATTCAATGGATCTCTATGACGTGTAGGGGTGCCGCTGTGGCCATATCCCATGAACAAGTGAGGTGAAAGGTATTTTTATGTATCTATCATGCCTTGATTTGCATATTAGCTATAATATGCTTGTTTAACATAACATGTTATGTTATGATGATATGTTACATGTTTATATATGTTATAAGCATAGTAATCATGATAATTTAGAATGTGTTTTGAGACCATCAAAAGCCTTCATCAAAATTATATTTAGTCATAGCAAAAACTTAGTCATGATGCAAAACCAATTAGGGTTTGATCAGCTGATTGGTGTCTAGGCAAGTGGTTTTGGGAAGGTAAAGGGAATGAGATTTTTAATTGGTTTCGTTGTTTGACCTGGCCAATCTAATTGGTATCTAAGGAAAGCAACGAGGGGACCCCCTCATCCATCCCACTCACTTGGCCAATTTGGTCACATCTAAACCCTATTTTGGTAATGCTGATTGGTTAAGTAAGCTATAAAATACTTTCCTTCATGCTAAGACAGATTCATGTCAAGACTATAGTAAGTTTGTTGTGTGACACAAGGCCTACTATAGGGTTTGATATAAAATTTGTCTTGGTGCACTTAGTGCTTTATGGCATAATTGGAGTTGTTGTTTTGTTGTATGATACAAGGGCAACAATGTTCAATCATGGCTGTATAAAAATGAAGGGTTTGACTAAACTAAGATATTATAATTTGTTATGTGACAGAAGGCTATAAGTGTCTTAGAGGCAAAGATAATTGTTGAGAATTACACGAGTTGCAATTAGAAAGGTTGTCCTACCTTTGAACTCATTAGTGTTTGTTGTGTTACCAAGGCACTAATAAGAGATCAGGATCTCAACCCCACTAAGAAAACCAGGAAGGTTTCTCGCTTACCATAGTTGAGGGTTATGGTATTCGAAGAAAATAGTGGGAGACATAATTAGATATAAAGTCCTTATCTAGTTATGAATGTCATCATTGAGTGGTCTGCTAATATTGTTCTTTAATTAAATGTAGGATATTTATTTTAATGGCTTCAAACTTATCACTAAGGGGCATCCTAGATGCCAATAAGTTAACCGGTCCAAATTATGTGGAATAGCTAAGGAACTTGAGGATTGTTTTGACTCAGGAGAAGCTTTCATATATACTTGATTCTCCGGATCCAGTGGTGATCGGAGAGGATGCATCATAGAAGAAAATTACCACACATAGAATGTGGCAAAATGACAGTACAACTACCAGGTGCATCATGTTGGCCTTGATGAGCAACGAGTTCCAAAGGCAACATAAAGGTATGGAACCTCAATCCATATTCCTCAATCTAAAGGAGTTTTATGGAGAGCAAAGTAAGGCTGTCCGATATGAAATATCGAAGCAGTTGTTCCGAGCATGGATGAGTGAGGGTTCACCTGTGCAAACCCATGTGCTGAAAATGATTGACTTGATCACTCGATTGGGTCAATTAGGGTTTGTCATGGACGATGAACTCAATCAGGACTTGATCCTGCAGTCACTCCCAGATTCCTTCTCTCAGTTTGTTCTTAATTACCATATGAACAAATTGAATACTTCATTGCCAGAGTTGCTTAACATGCTTAAGACAGATGAGAGCTACTCTAAAGGAGATAAGGCTCAGGTGCTTCTTGTTGATAGAAAGAAGCAAGTAATGAAGAAGGGTATGAAGAGAAAAATTCAACCCTAAGAAGAGCATCCAGAAGAAGAACAAGAAAGTTAAGAAGGCTGATGGAGCCTGTTTCCAATGCGGCAAGACTGGGCATTGGAAGAAGAACTGCAAGGTTTACCTTGCAAATGTGAAGCCAGATGCAAGTAGTGCATCTAAAGGTTTGTACATGATACAAACTAATTTATCATTTAGTGCTTCCATTTATAATTTATGGGTATTAGATACTGCATGTGGATCTCACATATGCAATTCATTGTAGGGACTCCATAGAATTAGGAGCCTAAAGAGGGGTGACTTCAAGCTATATGGGGATAGTGGTGAAGCCATACATGCTGAAGCTGTGGGTACCTGTCTTCTATTATTACCTTCGAGTAATGTGATAAAGCTAGAAGAATGCTTCTATGTACTAGATATTGTTAGAAACATTATTTCCATACCCTTGTTATTACAACAGGGATATGAAATAAATGTAAAGAGCAGTGGCTACTCTATTCTTCAAAATAATAAAGTATTTGGACATGGATGTTTTATAAATGGACTTCTAACTTTGCAACTCAATGAAAATTTTTTTCTTATTGATGATAAGAAGAGGAAAAAAGATAATGACAATATCACATATCTCTAGCACTACCGATTGGGTCACATCAGTGAGTCAAGGATAAACAAGTGAGTCAAAGATAATTACTTTGACTCTGATGATTTCTAATCATTAAGAACTTATGAATCTTGTCTCAAAGAAAAAATGACCAAGTCTCCATTCATTGGACATGGAGAGAGGGCAACTGAATTATTAGGTCTAATACATACTGATGTATGTGGACCTATGTCAACTCAGGCCAGAGGAGGATATTCTTATTTCATCATTTTTATTGATGATTTATCAAGATTCGATTATGTATATCTTTTAAAACACAAGTTTGAAGCCTTTGATAAGTTTAAAGAATATCAGAGTATGGTTGAAAAAATAAACTGGATTTAGTATTAAATCTCTTTGGTCTGATCGAGGAGGTGAATACTTATCTGGTGAGTTTCTGAACCATCTCAAGGACAAAGGAATTATATCTAAATGGACCTCTCCTTATACACCCCAGTTAAATGGAGTGGCAGAAAGGAGGAATCACACCTTGTTAGACATGGTGAGGTCGATGATGAGCTTCACAGATCTTCCTACTTCCTTCTAGGGACATGCCCTAGATATTGCTGCATATATATTAAATAGGGTTCCATCTAAATCAGTGAATAGCACTCCATATGAATTATGGAAAGGCAAAAAACTAAATCTTAAGTATTTGAAGATTTGGAGTTGCCATGCTTATGTCAAGAATACCTTTGGACATAAGCTAAGTGCAATGGTTGATTAATGCAGATTTGTTAGTTATTCAAAAGTGGGTGTTGGATACCTTTTTTATAATGCTACTGAGCAAAAGATAATTGTCAGTAGACATGCTACATTCTTGGAACAAGAGTTTATCTCAGAAGGATGTAGTGATTCTTCACTTGAGTTATGTGAAGAACAGAACCAACAAACCAATAAACCTTCAAGTGAAGTTCCTAAACCAGAGGTTCTCGTGGATCAAGAACAACCACAATACACACTTCCTCTCCGAAGGTCAGAGAGGGTGCGGGGAGCACCTCTCAGATATGGTTTTGTCATCGAGGATGACAATGAAGCCAGTATCATACAGGATGATGATCTCGTGACTTATTCAGAAGTTGTCAAGAGTAGAAACTCCGACAAGTGGCTTGGTGCCATGAAATCTGAAATGGACTCCATGTATTTCAATCAGGTTTGGACTTTAGTAGATCCACCTGAAGGATATAACCCAATAGGGTGTAAATGGTTCTTCAAGAAGAAGATTGGAGCAGATGGTCAAGTTGAGACCTACAAGGCTAGACTGGTAGCAAAAGGTTTCACACAAAGACATGGTGTAGACTATGAGGAAACCTTTTCTCCAGTAGCCATGCTCAAGTCCATTCGGATATTGCTTGTCATAGCAGCATACCATGACTATGAGATCTGGTAGATGGATGTAAAGACTGCTTTCCTCAATAGAAACCTTAAGGAAGAAGTCTATATGTCACAGCCAGAAGATTTTATCTCAAATGGGAGACCAAATCAGGTATGCAAATTAAAGAAGTCCATTTATGGACTTAAGCAAGAATCGAGGAGTTGGAACATTCATTTTGATGAAACAATCAAAGGATTTGGTTTTGTCAAAAATGTAGATGAACCATGTGTATACAAGAAGACAAGTGGGAGTGCACTTGTTTTCTTGGTTTTGTATGTGGACGACATACTGATCATTGGGAATGATATCCCAATGTTGCAGTCGGTTAAAACTTGGCTATCATCAAAGTTTTGCATGAAAGATTTGGGAGAAGCATCCTATATACTAGGTATAAGGATCTACAGAGATGGATCTAAAAGGATGCTAGGCTTATCCCAGTCTAGGTACATAGACTTAGTGTTGAAGAGATTCAACATGGATGTAAGTAAAAAATGTTATTTGCCTATAAGTTAAGGCATACATCTCTCTAAGAAAATGTCTCCTAAGACATCTGAAGAAAGAGGGAGAATGGCTATGATTCCTTATGCTTCGGCTGTAGGATCAATTATGTATACTATGTTATGTACCAGACCTTTCGTTGCTTATGCCTTAGGCATAGTGAGTAGGTTTCAGGCAGATCTAGGAGAGGATTATTGGAAAGCTATGAAAAATATTCTTAAGTACCTGAGAAGGACTAAAGATATTTTTGTAGTATATGGAGGATCTGAATTGAAACTAAAAGGCTATATAGATTCTAGTTTCTAATCAGATTCAGATGATAGCAAATCAACATTGGGGTATGTCTTCATCCTGAATGGTGGTGCAGTGAGTTGGAAGAGTACAAAGCAGCCAACAGTAGCTGACTCAGTCACTGAGGCAGAGTACATAGCTGCTAGTGAAGCCGTAAAAAAAGCTGTCTGGATGAAGAAATTCATCATGGAATTGGGTGTGGTTCCTGATGTACATCAGCCAGTACCATTGTATTATGATAACACTGGGGTTGTTGCATAAGCTAAGAAACTAAGGTCTCATCACAAGTCCAAGCACATTCTAAGACGGTTCCACCTAGTTCGAGAGATCATTGAAAGACAAGATGTTGCCATTGAACGAGTTGACAGAAAGAATGATATAGTAGACCCATTTACTAAAGCATTAGCCAAGCAGTAGTTAGATCGTCACTTAGATTGTATGGGTATAAAATACAAGGGCGATTGGCTTTAGTGCAAGTGGGAGTTTGATAGAAAAGTGCCCTAAGAGCTAATCATTATGAGGGCCTTTTTATAAACTTCCAGCTCATGTATTGATACGGGACTAATATGTATGCAATTCTTTTTGTATGTTTTATATGTGGGTTTAGGTGATTAATTTCTGAATTTCGGATCAAAATTAGTTGTAGGGAATTTTGTATGAATTTTTGAAGCCAAGCATGCAGATTAGAACCTAGAAAAGTACTAAAGAAAGATCGTCGGGGCTGAGAAGCCTCGGTTAGGGCAAGTTCTCATACAATATAATTACTGGAGGTAGAGGGGGTGTACCTGACAACGTTTGAAGCACCCGGTGAAGATCGCAGCGAAGGGATCTCTCGTTCCTCGATGGATGCGGCCTGAAAAACCGAGCCAATGACCCGCGGATACCCGGCTTTCTGCTCGGTGGTCCGATTGAGGCTTGGCTGGGGTCGTTGGATTTGTAGGAACTCGGGGACCTGCAAACAACCTATTAGGGGTTAGAAAACTCAGAGGAAATTAAGAAAACAAAGGAAAACAGCAAAAGGAAGAAAGTTTTGGAGGGGGCTGGAATGATGGTTGGCGGCAGGAAGATGGTTGCAAACACCGGGAAGAAGAATTCTCAAACCCCTTTATGCACACAACAGGGTAATCACACAAAACAATAGAAGAACTCAAAGTTTATTTCATATATCAAAATCTCCCTTCATACAAGAGGCTAGGGTCCTTTAAATAGACCCTTAACCTTGGGCTCCAAGTAAGGGCACATAAGTCTTTACATAAGAATCCTTTTCCCTCTCAAACCCTAGCTAGAAAATAAGGAAACATTAGATAGAAAAAATCCCTAAAAATTCTCTTGACTTGGCCAACACTCCAAGGATGCCTAGAGGGCATGTTGGGCTTCTAAGAGCAGCAAGGGGCCGGCCCAAAGGGGCTCGGGCGCATGGGTTTGGGCCTCTGGAAGCTGGGGTGGCCTGGTAACCAGGTAGCAGGAATATTTCTTAGTATCTTGCTTCTTAGGGGCTTGGGCTTGGCGCCTGGGCTTGATTTCTTTGGGCTAGGATGCAGATGGACCTCTAGAATCATGGATGCCCTTATCTATGAATATACTTTGGCATCTGGAAGGAAATCTGGGCATCTGAAGGGCATCTGCAAGGAATCAGGGTTTTCTGAATTTTTCCTCATGGGGTCTTCAAATCTTCAAGCTGGGTTGGACTTGGGCTATACTTCCATGTCTTCAATCTAGTTGGACTTGGTCTTCACTTGTATGATATAGTCTTGAGTCTTTAGTATGCTTAGACAGGACTCAAAAAAATAAAATTAGCTCAACATGAGCTGACTAGCATTGGACTGAACTAGCTCAACATGAGCTGACTAGTACAGAACTGAAATAACAACTCAAAAGACTCAAATAACAACTAAAATGGACTCAGATGGGCTAAGCCCTTATTAGATGGACTCATAAATTATTGATCAATTCATAGAGGGTTGAAAAGCCTCCGTCTTATTCTGGTGCCTCCGGTGTCCCCACCATGTATAACATATTATTAATAAAGGCATTTGATTCATCATATATTGCTATGTCATGTTTTTGTTGATTTTGATGACCCTCATAGAGTAGGGCAATGGAATTAGGGTTATGATAAAATAACAGTGAGAACTAATTCCTATAAACCCTAATCTAAAATGTTACTAGTCGTTGGACCATTGATTCAGGGATCGATGAATCCGAAAAGACTCGCTTATCCTATGTATGCTGAGTTGATGAGGATGGTTGATCCCAAAACCATTTGTGTAGATACACTAATACAAGAATAAGGGTGCTCATCAGGATATAAGTACACTGAACTGATCCGCACCGGGATTATCTTATGGAAGTCTTATTGCTTGTCAAAAGATAGATCACAGAGTAGTAGTGCATGTGGTCTTTAGACCCGAGGTCACTATAGTTCCTTATGCACGCTAAGCCATACTTTTTTTTGGTACATACTCATTCTTGGCATTGATGAAAGGAAAATCAGTGTATAGAACGCCTATCCTAGGCATGCTATACTAGGGAGTAGGTATTGCATAATTAAAAAAAATTAAACATGTAAACAGAAAAACCTACTCATGCACAGGATCTAACATAACATGATGCATGAAACTGAAACATAGACATGTATAGGCAATTGCAATAATCATAAATAACATGATATAATCAGATCTAAGCATGCATGATAACAAAGTAAATCAGATATCTTTGTAGAGCTTCCTTTAACAGCAAATCGAAGTAGCCGGTTGAACTCCTTCGATAGCAAATCAGATTTGCAACACCACAAGAAGAGGAGATGATTGGTCCAATCTCTCGAGATGTTTAAATGTCCATCCTCTAAAATATCCATGAGCTCTCGCTGATCCAACTCCTAAAAGGATGTTAGTCCTCAGAAAATCAAAAACAAGTTACGATCGTATAGAGCAAGGAAAACTAAACAATCCTCGCGGACGGCCTTCTCCGAGACCGTCCCAACTCTACCAAGAGCACACGATTGAAAACAGAAATCAGGGAAGAAAATCACGGAAAGCCCAACGACCCAGAAATTTGTCCCAAAAATGGCTCTCTTCCCTTCTTATCACATGCTCTGTTCTTCCCATGTAACTTCCCCTCTCCCGCACACCCTTGTTTCTTCCTTCTTCCACTGACTCACGGCCTGCTGCCCAGAAATAAAATTGGGAGATAAAACCCGTGAAGGCTCCCAGGACATCGTGAGAGAAGCCATATAAAAACCCAAACTCTCTTTTGAAATGCTCTGTGGTTTTCTCCCTCTGTTACTTCCCCACACAATCACACGGCCTGCAACTCCTCACCGCAAGCAATCAAGACTCATAAAAGAGGCGCTAAGAAAAATCCCGTGAAGGCCTGGACTGAGAGGAAAGAAATATGCGTGGGAGGAAACCAGATAAAGCTAAACACCTTTGAATAGGCTTTTTATCGGTTTGGGAAACAGGGAACCAATGAGGAAGAGAAGAAAACGGGCAAAACAAAACACCGTCAAACAGCGAACACACGGTGAGAGAATGCCAGAGAAAATCAAAACTCCTTTTGAATATGCTCTGAAATGGTGGAGAATCTTGGGAACCGCAGGCTCTTGATAGGAACAAAATGGCAATCACCGTGAAGACCAAGGGGAAGTTAAGACGTGCGGGAGAAAACATGAGAGAGTCCTTCCTGTTCACGGTGCTAAGGATCAAATCTGATAACCCATGCTGCATCCGATCGATAGCTGGTCAAAACTCATTCAACCGGTGAAACAAAGCAAAACAGAGCAGGGGAAGATATTCAAATCGGTGTTTCAAAAAGCTGGGAGAAAAACCATGTCCTCTTAAACCGGTTCAATAAAACCCAAAACTTCCGGTCCGACCAAATCCAATCAATACGAAAATAGGTCCAGCTCTGGTCTACCAGAAATAATTCTTGATTGACCCAAATCAATCATGGTTGATCCAAATCAGATCAGATAGATCAGAAAAAATCCAACGTGTGCACAATCAGACCGTTTGACCTTAATACCGATGTTGCTGCCAAGATCGCCGTGGCCCGTAGCTACTGGAGGCATCGGACCGCCAACCATCTTTCCGGGAGCTCTTTGCTCTTCAGGACCTGCAAGAAAAGAACATTAGAGACCCAGGCCGGGGATTCCGACGGGGGCGCTCCGACGGTCAAGTCAGTGACGATCCAGGAAAACACATCCTCCTGGTCGATTCCCCCTTGATGGACTCCATGCTAGGAGGAGTGAGTGTGATGTGTATAGAAGTGAGAACGGGCTGGGAGAGATTATGGCCGAGGTGGAGAGGTCCTCCTGTGTGGCCTTTTTCTCTCCCTTTCTTTCGTTGCCTGCCTTTGTGATCTTGTTCTCTCTTTTTTGCTTACCTCTCTCTGGCCTACTCTTGCTAGGTTTTCCTAGTTTAGCTTGCCTTGGGATCTCCGTTATGTTGGTTGGCACGTGCAGCGAGGTACCGTGCCATGGACGGGACATCTTTCCTGAAGTGTGGCAGGGGAAGCTTCCATGTGCTATGACATCCCCTTTGTTTGCTCCATTCCGGGAAACCTGGCAGAGCCTCGATCGGCGGGCTGCCACCCTCGGGGTTCGTGCCTCCTAGCTGACTCCTTCTCTCGGCAGTACGGTAAGTTGGTAGGGAGCATGGTGCCTCAATCAAGGGGCTCCCTTCCCTCTTGGCGTAAGTGACAGCCGTGGATATTAATTGCGGCATGGTGGGTACCGTCTCGCGGCCCTCGGGAGGCCCGCCGTCGTCCTTGGAGGGGAGGCGCCGCTTCCTTGGCGGTTGATGTCTTTGCCCGAGCTGGGGGCCGAGCTGGAGAGCAGGACCAGGCCCCACCGGGCTTGACCTCGAAGGGACTCCATATGGCGGAGGAGGGCGGAGCTCGACTCCGAATCACGGGACCCGGCTTCGAGGGGCTCGATTTGGGGAGGTTGCTTGGCTCGGGCCTAGGCATCCCGATCTTGTGGGAGCTGACCTGGCGGAGGATGGTGCTCGACCTAGGCAGGCGGCCTCGGCATTCTGAGGGAGCTCAGCCCGGAAAAGGAATCCGGGAGGCAATATCCACCGTGGCAGCATACTCTGACAAGCCATCCGACAGGTGTTCCACGTCAGCGATCCTATCATATCATTTGCCCCCCACTCTCGAGGCCAGTTAGTGCATATTGCTCGGGACGAAGGGAGTAATTGCGGTGTTGATGTAGAAAGGTGAGGATCCGGTGCAATAATGACCGTGATCGACGGCGCTTCGTGAGGCGGTCCACGGAGCCAGTGCGGGGGCGCCACGCGGCCACGTCCGAGGAGCAGTTATGGCGGGTGCGAAATTCAAAGCGGTCGCAGTCGGAATAAGGTGCTCACCTCGTCGATCGGTGACATGTGGCAAGCATCCCTCGGCGGGGGAGCCGTAATGGTACGGTCGGGTGCCAGTCACTTCGAAAAGAAGGGCAACTTTTCCAAAACTCACCCTCTTTCAAATCCTTCGTGCCTGCAGTCGCACAGAGGTCCTGCTTCCATCTCCCACGACGGTTTCTGTCTCCCCAAGTCCTTAGCAGGTTAGTCCCTTTCCTTCCTCCGCCGGTCGACTAGGGATCCTCCTAGGTTTCCTTGGGTCTTTCTCCACCTTCTTCTTCTTCTTCCACCATGACCCATTTCGGTCCTGACTTCCGTCCCTCTTGCCAAGCCGAGGCCAAACCTTCCAGGCCGAAAACTCCTTCATCTTCTGAAGAGAAGAGGGTGGTGGTGCGCTATGAATTTAGCAGGAGGTGCCCCATCCTTGGTCCTGTAGTCATTAGGGAACCCGGGTCCATCTCCCCGCCTCGTCCATCTCTTCTTCCTGATCCCGTCCCTGAAACCTCTCGGTCGTCGGGTCCCATAGGGATTGCTTCGGTGATCACTACAGCGGAGCTTGCGACCATTCGGGATGACTACGACATCCCGGGCTCCATTCGACTCTCGGTCCCTTATCCGGGGGAACGAGTCACTTCCAGCGGTCCTCGTCGTATAGCCCTTTATGAGGAGACTTTCGATGGGGGCCTCCGGTTCCCATTCCACCCATTCTTCCTCTCCATTCTATCCAATTATCACCTTGGTCCTACCCAACTGGTTTTGAACACCGTCAGAACAATTTTTTCCTTCATTGTTCTGTGCCACTTCCACGGGGTTGTCGCCCGCTTCTCTTTGTTCAGGGCCTTCTTCACCCAGAAACACCATCTCAGTGAAGAGGGGTGGTGGTCTCTTTCCTCCTGCTCAAGGGGCATGAGGTTCGAGCTTCCCTCTTCCATCAAAGGATGGAAGAGCAGGTACTTCTTCACCTCGGTTGTGGGGATTGACTGGGTAAGGAGTGACCCGAATCGATCCCCAAATTGGAATTCCACGGTCGAACTAGCCGACTTGGAGGTGTATGAGCAACTCCGTTCCACCGAGACTCCTTCGCTTGAGGTCCTGCTGTCAGAGCAGAACCTTTACGAGGCCGGGGTCGGCTCGATGCAGGAGTCGGGTGAGTTCGGCTCGGTCACCTTTTCCTTTCTCTTCTCTTTTTTTTTTGAGCTTGGAACTAACTGCATCTTTTTTGGCATAGGCATGAAGTTCTCTATGGATGAACTGCTGTGTTTCACCGAGGAGTGAAATCAGGTGGCTGAGGTCAGCAAGCTCGCTCCGAAGAGGGCCCGAGCGGACGACGATGCAAGGCTGGCATAGACTGGGTAGGCCGTGCCCGTCTTTGAGCGAAGGTGGAAGAGGGTAGCGGAGGCCGTCCCGGAGCTCTCGAGGCCACACGATTCGACCCCGGTGCTCGAGTCCGAGGTGGTGAACTGGGCCAGGTCAACTGCCGCTGCTGCTGCGATGGCCACCCCTCTTTCGGTGATTGTCGAGGCCGAGGAGGATGGGGAACCGAAGGGCGTGGGGCCGGTATTAGCAATGCCGTCCGAATCGGTGCTGAGCTCACAACTGGCTTCGAAGGCTTCTTCTGCTGCTGAGGGGTCCGCGTCGATGATGGATAAGAAGGATAGGGACTATCGTCAGGTCCCTTTTAAGCTAGGGCCCAACGTCTCCCTTATGAAGGACCCGAACCTCACCGAGCTGATGATGGACTTCCTGTCCAGTCCTGTGACCAGCGAGAAGGGAGTGAGAGGCTCCTCGGCGACGTCATCAGTGCATCCTTCTCCAACCTCTACGCTGTAAGTCTCCTCTCGTCCTGCTTCATTCCTCCCGACGTTCCCTGCTGTTGCGACTAACACCTTCTCTGATGTAGCTAGGTAGGGAGCTCATCTTTATCCGGGACTTCTGCCATAACTGGGCTAGGAGGGACAAGGAGCAGCTGGCGGAGCTCGAGTCTTGAGGATCGAGGTGAGGCAGAAGAACGATGAGGCCTGGGAGGCCAATATGAAGGTTAAGAGCCTCACGGGCGAGGTCGCAAACGCCGAGCAGCTCATGAGGGAACTCGAGGGGGAGATCGAACCGAAGAGGACTCGACTAAAGGAGCTCCGGGTCAAGTTGGAGGCCGCGAGAGAACGGGCCGACTCTGCTGAGAAGAATGTGGCGGCTACCGAGCAAAGGGCCGCAGAGGTAGAGGGGAAGGTTTCTGCCACCACTCGTTCAGTCGAGGCGGTGGAGAAGGGAAGAACTGAGGCAAACCGTCGGGCTAAGCACGCGGAGGAGAAGTCAGCCGAGGCATCCAGCTAGGTGGAGGCCGCAAGGAAGGAGGTCATCGATGCGGTGGCCAATTTCAAGGCCTCCTCGGCATACGTAGCGGACTTCAAGGAAGCGGCGATGGACTCCTTTTTCAAGGGGTTCGCCTACTGCTAGTCCCAACTACATGGGATCCTCTCGAAAGAGCGGTTGGCCATGCTTTGACTCCCTGACATGAAGACTTCATCTCCAGCCTCAGCCGCACCGGCCCGTGCTAAACCGACCCCGAAGGCGATGACGGCTGAACTAGCTCCGCAGGCGACAGCAGCTGAACCGGCTCCGAGGTTGGCAGTGGCTGAATAGGTTCCTTCGACAGTGATCACCGAAGAGTGTGCCCCCGTAGCAAAGGTGGAAGAGGGTGAGATCCAGGCTGGGCACCGTCCGGGGAAGGCACCGGCTGAGTAGAGTAGGAGCTTTTGTTTCTTCCTTTTTCATTGTTTTTGACTTGGGCTACCTGGCATGTCGGGGGCCTGAAGGTATCTATAAGTAGATATACCTTTCCAATGGAATGAATTGAAGCTTTTTATTCGCAATAGCTTGAGCATCTCTTCCCTCTCTTCTTTTCTTCTCTTTATCTTCTTCTTTTTTCTTCTCTCTCTTTTTTTTTTTTTTACACGTGGAGGTGTTAAAGAATGGGAGCTTCACTCTGCTTTGGAGCCGGGCCCCAAACTTGAATGATGAAGAGTTGGGCTCGGAGACTCGATGGTTGGAGGGCTAAGCTCCGGACTTGATGGCCTAAGAGCTTGGCTCAGGGCTTCAATGCCTTGGAGCTGGGCTCAAAAACTTTATGGCCTGAGGGCTTGCCTTCCGGAGAGTTGGGCCCCGGGTCTTGGTCACCTGAGAGCTGAGCCCAGGGGTTGGTGTCTTGGAGCTGGGCTCGAAGACATCTTGGTTGGAGAGCTGGGCTCTGGAGGTGTCGGCATCTCAGAGCTGGGCCCAAAGACATCTTGGCCAGAGAGCTGGGCTCCGGAGATGTTGGTGTCTTGGAGCTGGGCTCGAGTTTTGGATGCTTGAGAGCTGGGCTCAGGTCTTGGATGCCTTGGAGCTAGGCTCAAGGCTTTGGTGCCGGAGAGCTTGTCTCTAGGCTTGAATTCCTGAGAGCTGGGCTCAGGTCTTGGATGCCTTGGAGCTAGGCTCGAGGCTTTGGTACCGGAGAGCTGGGCCCCGGGCTTGAATGCCTGAGAGCTAGGCTCAGGTCTTAGATGCCTTGGAGCTAGGCTCGAGGCTTTGGTGCCGGAGAGCTGGGCCCCGGGCTTGAATGCCTGAGAGCTGGGCTCAGGTCTTGGATGCCTTGGAGCTAGGCTCGAGGCTTTGGTGCCGGAGAGCTGGGCTCCGGAGTTGTTGCTGTCTTGGAGCTAGGCTCGAAGACATCTTGGTTGGAGAGCTGGGCTCCGAAGTTGTTGGTGTCTTGGAGCTGGGCTCGAAGACATCTTGGTTGGAGAGCTGGGCTCCAGAGTTGTTGGTGTCTTGGAGCTAGGCTTGAAGACATCTTGGTTGGAGAGCTGGGCTCCGAAGTTGTTGGTGTCTTGGAGCTGGGCTCGAAGACATCTTGGTCGGAGAGCTGGGCTCCGGAGATGTTAGGATCTCGGAGTTAGGCTCGGAGACATCTTGGCCGGAGAGCTGGGCTTCGGAGTTGAGGGTGTCTTGGAGCTGGGCTCGAAGACATCTTGGTTGGAGAACTGGGCTCCAGAGTTGTTGGTGTCTTGGAGATGGGCTCGAAGACATCTTGGTTGGAGAACTGGGCTCCGGAGTTGTTGGTGTCTTGGAGCTGGGCTCGAAGACGTCTTGACCAAAGAGCTGGGCTCCGGAGATGTTAGGGTCTCAGAGGTGGGCTCGGATACATCTTGGCCAGAGAGCTGGGCTCCGGAGTTATTGGTGTCTTGGAGTTGGGCTCGAAGATATCTTGGATGGAGAGCTGGGCTCCGGAGTTGTGGGTGTCTTGGAGCTAAGCTCGAAGACACCTTAGTTGGAGAGCTGGGCTCCGGAGTTGTTGGTGTCTTGGAGTTGGGCTCGAAGATATCTTGGCCGAAGAACTGGGCTCCGGAGTTATTGGTGTCTTGGAGCTGGGCTCGAAGACATCTTGGCCGGAGAACTGGGCTCTAGAGTTATTGGTATCTTGGAGCTGAGCTCGAAGACATCTTGGCCGAAGAGCTGGGCTCTAGAGTTGTGGGTGTCTTGGAGCTGGGCTTGGAGATGTTTTGGCCGGAGAGCTAGGCTCCAGAGTTGTTGGTGTCTTGGAGCTGGGCTCGAAGACATCTTGGCCGGAGAGCTGGGCTTTGGAGTTGTTGGTGTCTTGGAGCTGGGCTCGAAGACATCTTGGCCAGAGAGCTGGGCTCCGGAGTTGTGGGTGTCTTGGAGCTGAGCTCGAAGACACCTTGGCTGGAGAGCTGGGCTCTGGAGTTGTGGGTTTCTTGGAGCTGAGCTCGAAGACATCTTGGCTAGAGAGCTGGGCTCCGGAGTTGTGGGTGTCTTGGAGCTGAGCTCGAAGATACCTTGGCCGGAGAGCTAGGCTCCGGAGTTGTTGGGGTCTCGGAGCTGGGCTTGGAGATGTCTTGGCCGGAGAGCTGGGCTCCAGAATTATTGGTGTCTTGGAGCTGGGCTCGAAGACATCTTGGCCAGAGAGCTGGGCTCCAGAGTTGTTGGTATCTTGGAGCTGGGCTCGAAGACATCTTGGAGATTTTCCTGCAAGGCAGATAGCTATTTGTGCAAAAGAAAATCTTTGTTATTACTTGGAGAAAACCTTACATTACTGATAATATCTTCTTAGATTGCAGGCATTCTACGTTCGAGGAAACCTGACACCGTCGAGATCCTCGAGGTAGTAGGCTCCATGTGAGAGAACCTCGGCCACCTTATAGGGGCCATCCCAGTTTGGCGAGAATTTGCCGCACTCCCGAGGCTGAGACGCTTCGGCTCGGTGCAGCACCAAATCTCCGGGTCTGAAGACCTTCGGCCTCACCCGTGTGTTGTAGTACCGGGCCACTCGTTGCCGGTATGCTGCCATCTGGAGCCAGGCTTTGTCCCTTGATTCTTCGAGGAGGTCTAGGTTGAGTAGGAGATGTGCAGAGTTCTGTGCTTCATCATATTGCTGCACTTGTAGCGTGGGCACACCGAGCTCAACCGGAATGACCGCCTCAGATCCGAAGACAAGGCTGAAGGGCATCTCATTAGTCATTATCCTGGGCATTGTGTGGTAGGCCCACAGGACGCTCGGAAGTTCTTCTCCCCATCTGCCTTTGGCTTGATCCAACCTGGTTCTGAGCCCTTGGAGGATAGTCCGATTGGTCACCTCGGCCTCTCCATTTGTTTAGGGATGAGCTACCGAGGTGAAGTGGTGTTGGATACCGTGCTCGGCATAGAACCCTTCGAACTCCCGATTGTCAAATTGTTGCCCGTTATCGGTGATGATGTAGTGGGGGAGTCCGAAGTGGCAGATAATCGATTTTCAGAAGAATCGATGGACATTGGCTTCGGTGATCCAAGCCAGCGGTTCTCCTTCGACCCACTTAGTGAAGTAGTCAATTGCCACTAGCAGGAACCTTCGTTGTCCAGACGCAGGGAGAAATGGCCCTAGGATGTCCATTCTTCATTGAGCAAAGGGCCAAGGAGATGAGAGCTGGGAGATCAGCGCTGCCGGTAGGCGCTGTATGTGGACGTGGCGCTAGCATTTGTCGCACTTTCTGATGATGTCGGTTGCGTCCTCCCTTATGGTCTCCCAGAAGTACCCCTGGCGAAGCGCTTTATAAGCTAGTGTTCTCCCTCCCACATGATTCCCATAGAGGCCTTCATGTATCTCCTGGAGCACGAAGGTTGCCTTTGTGGGCCTGAGGCATTTTAGGAGCATGTAGGAATGAGACCGGCGGTAGAGCTGGCCTTCCATCATAATGAACCAGGAGGCCTTCTCTTGAGGAGGCCGGCTTCCACACGATTTTCTAGCAGGGTTCCGTCAGTAATGTACCTAACGACCTATCCATCCAGCTCGGCCCGGGGGTGACCTGGTGCACCTCCTCTAAGCTTTCGTAGCTCGGATTATCAAAGTACTCATGTAGGCGCGCCCTAGTGATGGGTTTGGAAGGGTCGCAAGCCTTGACAGCACATTCGTGCATGCGCTCTCTCCTCGGGGGACATGGAAGATGCCAAAGTGTCGGAAGCCTATCATGCTGGAGCAGACTCTGTCCAGATACTTCATCATCTCGGGGTCTCTGGCTTTATATTTCCCGGAGACTTGCCCGACAACCAGTTGAGAGTCAGTAAAGACTTTTAGGTTCTTCATGCCCAGCTCGTTGGAGACTTTCAGACCCGTGAGGAGTGCCTTGTACTCTGCCTGGTTGTTTGTCACGACGAACTTGAAGTGGAGGGCACACTCTGCCACCACCCCATCGCCTTGGCGAGGATGAGGCCTGCTCCACTTCCGTCGGATTTGGACGTGCCATCCACATGGAGGATCTAGGGTTCCTTTCCCGATCTGAGCTCTGTTTGGTGCTCCATTATTGTCTACTCCGGCTCCTCAGCGAGCCCTGTGCATTTGACCAAGAAGTCGGCTAGGACTTGGGCCTTTTGCGAAGACCTCGACCGATATGCTATGTCAAACTTGCTGAGCAACAAGGACCACTTAGCCAGCCTCCCGGAGGTTTCGGGATGGCTAAGTATGGTCCTCAGTGGCTGATCCATTACGACGATGATAGGGTGTGCTTGAAAATAGGGCTTGAGGCATTTAGCAGATATTATTAGTGCAAAAATGAGTTTCTTGGAGCGAGTATTCCTGATCTCCACATCATGGAGGATTTTGCTAGTATAGTACATCGGCTTTTGGGATCCGTCCTCGTCTGCGTGGATGAGGACCAAGCTGACAGCTCTAGGCATGACCGCCAGGTAGAGCAGGAGTTCTTCCCCCTCTTTTGGTCTAGAGAGCAGAGGAGGAGAGGCCAGGAACTTCTTCAGTTCTTCAAAGGCCGTCTTGCACTCCTTCATCCAGGTGAAGTCGTGCATCTTGCGCAGTGCCTTGAAGAAGAGAAGGCAGCGATTGGCCGATCTCGAGATGAACCGGCTCAGGGTGGTGATATGCCCTGTCAAGTGCTGAACCTGCTTCCTGGATGTCGGGTGCTCCATGTCGACGATCGCCTGGATCTTCTCCTGGTTGGCTCCAATCCACCTTTGAGTGACCATGAAGCCTAGGAATTTCCCCACCGCCACTTCGAAGGCGCACTTCATGGGGTTCAACTTCATCCGATGCTCTCGGAGGTTGTAGAAGGCTTCGACAAGGTCGGCGACATGGTCCGAGCTTGGTTTGCTCATGACAAGCATGTCATCCACGTACACCTGCATGTTCCGGCTGATCTAGTCTTTAAAGACCCAGTTGACTAGGCGCTGGTATGTAGCTCCAATGTTCTTCAGACCAAAGGGCATCATCCGATAGCAGTATGTCCCCTAATCGATGATGAAGGCGATGTGCTCCTCATCCTCAGGGTGCATTCAGATCTGATTGTATCTAGAGAATGCATCCATAAACGAAAGCAGCTTGTGTCCCGAGGTGGCGTCCATCAGCTGATCGATCTTCGGTAGGGGGAAGCTATCCTTCGGGCATGCCTTGTTGAGGTTGGT
Source organism: Areca catechu (assembly GCA_021397845.1). Taxonomy (NCBI): domain Eukaryota; kingdom Viridiplantae; phylum Streptophyta; class Magnoliopsida; order Arecales; family Arecaceae; genus Areca; species Areca catechu. Next base: position 171,350,032 of record CM038051.1, on the reverse strand, counting down.
GTAGTCCACACAGATCCTTCACTTGCCATTGTTCTTCTTTACTATCACCATATTCGCCATCCAGCTCAGATATTGCACCTCCTGAACAAAACCAGCGGCGAGGAGTTTGTCTACCTCCTTATTGATGGCCACCTGCCTCTCCGGGGCGAAGCTCCTTTTCTTCTGCCGAACTGGCTTATACTTTGGGTCGATACTCAGCTGGTGAGTGATAATGTCGGGGGGAATACTTGGCATGTCCGCCACCATCCAAGCGAACACATCCACATTCTCCCATAGAAACTCTAAAAGATGGGCCCTTTCCTCGTCCTTCAGCTGGGCTCCAATCTGCACCATCCTCGCAGGGTCATCTCCGAGCGGATAGGAGAGTAGGCACTCGACCGGGCCTCCTCTGGGGTCTTGAGCCCTTTGGTCAAGGTCGTCTGCCCTGGGATCGCCCTTGGAAGACTTGGCCCCGGGGAGGGTTTGGAAGCAGCGCTGCATTGGCTGGGGTGCTCCCCTCATCTCCCCGACACCGTAGGGGGTTGGGAACTGCACAAGAAGGCTCCTGGTGGAGACGACGGCGTTGAGTAGATTGAGCCCGGGGCAACCTAGAATCACGTTGTAAGCCGAAGGAAGCCTGACAACCATGAAAGTTACTATCATGGTGCTCTGCCGAGGTGGGGTCCTGGCCGTAACTGGGAGAGTAATTTCTCCCTCCACCCTTACAGGATCACTTGTAAAGCCAACGAGGGGAGTGTGCACAGGTCTGAGTTGAGCAGGAGAAAAATTCATCCTGGAGAAAGCATCGTAGAAAAGTACATCTATGGAACTTCCACTATCAACCATGATGTGTTTTACAGGATGCTTCGCGATCATCATCTCGACGACCACGGCATTATTATTTACATTTTTTCCACCGTCTTCCCCCTCCCTCATAAAGGGGAGTACATTTTCAGAATGCCCTACCCCCCAGGCCTTCTTGGGCGCATTCTCGGGTCCCCAGCATATCATCCCTACCGGCTTCTTGATAGGGCGGTTGTCGACCGTTGGAACTAGCGAGAGAGCGACGAGCGCCTAGGGCTCTGCTTGAGGTCTGCCCCCCATAAACCTTCCGAGGTAGCCTCTCTTGATGAGCTCTTTGATTTCTCACTTGAGATTGCGACATTCCTCGGTGTCGTGGCCATGATCATGGTGGAAATGGCAGTACCTCGTTTTGTCACGGCCAGTGGATGGCTTCATCAGAGGCGGGTGCCTCAGATATTTCTCGCCTTCAATCTTCATGAGAATCTTTATCCTCGGAGCGAGGAGGGGGGTGTAACTCCCTTCAGGAATGGGAGTGCCCCTCGACCTCGGTCCTTGCCGGGAGTTCAGAGCAGGCGGTTCTGGCTTGCACATCTCGGATGCTTCGGCGGGGGTCGGCTTCTTCAGTGGCCTCTCGTCGAGCTCCCACCTCATATGATCCGCATTCTCGGCGCGGATATACTTTTGAGCTCGGAGGAGGAGCTCAGAGTAGGTCTTTGGGGGCTTCTTGTCGAGCGAGCAGGTCAGGCGGGAGGTCCTGAGCCCTCATTTCAGAGCCAGCATCACAACTGGCTCCTTAAAGTTGTAGATCTCCAACGCGGCAGCCTTGAAACAGGCCACGTAGTCCCGCAGTGGCTCGCGGTCCTGCTGCCTGATGGAGAAGAGGCTGTCTGCCTCTCGTGGCATCTTCCGATAGGCGTCGAAGTGGGCCACGAACCTCTTCCCTAGCTGGGCGAAGGAGTTGACGCTCTCCGGCTTTAGGTGGGTGAACCACACCCGGGCCACCTTCCGGAGAGTAGTAGGAAAAGCGACGCAAATGAGGGCGTCGATGGCCCCCTGGCCCTCATGAGGGCCCGGTAACTTTCCAAGTGGTCCAGGAGGTCAGTGGTCCTGTCATAAGGATCCACCTGCGGCATACAGAATCGACATGGGATCGGCTCCCTTTGGATCTCTTGGGAGATTGGAGAATGGACGTCGTAGCCCACTGGCTCACTAGCGGAGCCCGGCAGATTGGCAAATCGGTAGGATAGTTTCGCCAGCTTACGATCATGTTCCTCCAGGCGCTTCTCTGCCATGCACCTGATAGCTTCATCAGTGGATCCCTCCATCGTAGGAGATGGAGAACGTGGCATGGGTGCATGGTGTCCGTGACGGGGGGTCCTGCTCTTTCGGCTTTGGTGGGGTTTAGATGCCCCTCGCTCGAGGTTTGGCAAGCAGCTCTCCCTGTCGGCAAACCTGGCTCGTTGCCCTTTCGCAGGAGTTTGGTGGCTACCCTTGTTGTCAGTAATGGCCCGTGGTTGCGAAGGCCTTCATTGGAAGGAACGCAGGCTATCACGGGGGGCTGCAGCATGGGCCATGGGAGTCCTTGGCTGCTAGTGGGTAGCCAAGGACAGGTGATGGTGCTGAAGCTGGCGTACTACCGTGGCAAAGATCTGTACCTGTTGGGTGAGTGCAGCCAGCTGAGATTCCGGTGGAGGCGATTGAGCTGGAGTGGATGGTTCCATCTCTGGGTCGTGCGGGTTCCCCCGGGAGGGAGAGTCCCCAGCGCGGCTAGTGGAAACCTCTCTCATCCTTGTCGTCACCATCCTTCCATCAGACTGCTCGTAAAGGGGGGTTAAAGGTGGATCAAAGATCGCTTCGCTTCCCCCTTCCTGGCATGCCAAACTGTTGCCACCAAGATCGCTGTGGCCCGTAGCTACTGGGGGTGTCAGATCGCCAATTGTCTTCCCGGGAGCTCTTCGCTCTTCAGGACCTGCAGGGAAAGAACGTTAAAGACCCGGGTCGGGGATTCTGGCGGGGGCGCTCTGACGGTCAAGTCAGTGATGATTCAGGAGAACGGATCCTCCTGGTCGAGCCTCTCTTGATGGACTCCATGCTAGGAGGAGTGAGTGTGATGTGTATAGAAGTGAGAACGGGCTGGGAGAGATTATGGCCGAGGTGGAGAGGTCCTCCTGTGTGGCCTTTTTCTCCCCCTTTCTTTCATTGCCCGCCTTTGTGATCTTGTTCTCTCTTTTTTTCTTACCTCTCTCTGGCCTAATCTTGTTGGGCTTTTCTAGTTTAGCTTGCCTCGGGATCTCCCCTATGTTGGCTGGCACATGCAGTGGGGTACCGTGCCGTGGACGGGACGTCTTTCCTGACGTGTGGCAGGGGAAGCTTCCACGTGCTCTGACATCCCCTTTGTTTGCTCCATTCCAGGAAACCTAGCAGAGCCTCGATCGACGGGCCGCTCGAGATTCGTGCCTCCTAGCTGACTCCTCTCGGCAGTATGGTAAGTTGGTGGGGAGCATGGCACCTCAGTCAGGGGGCTCCCTTCCCTCTTAGCGTAAGTGACAGCCATGGGTATTAATTGCGGCATGGCTGGTACTGTCTTGCGGCCCTCGGGAGGCCCACCGTCATCCTTGGAGGGGAGGCGCCGCTTCCTAGGCGGTTGGTGTCTTTGCCGGAGCTGGGGGCCGAGCTGGAGAACAGGATTAGGCTCCACCGGGCTCGACCTCGAAGGGACTCCACGTGGTAGAGGAGGGCGGAGCTCGACTCTGGATCATGGGACCTGGCTTCGAGGAGCTCGATCTGGGGAGGTTGCTTGGCTCGGGCCTAGGCATCCCGAACTCGTAGGAGCTGACTTGGCAAAGGACAGTGCTCGACCTCGGCAGGCGGCCTCAACATTCTGAGGGAGCTCAGCCCAGAAAAGGAATCCAGGGGGAAATACCCACCATGGCAGCATACTCTGACAAGCCATCCGACAGGTGTTCCACGTCAGCGATCCTGCCATATCAATGGAAATGATTCCCAATCATTGATCGGCTCCTGGATTAGAAAGAAATCTTCTATGGCATGTGACCTCATTGATTCGAACCTAAATGATAGCACTGGAACACTTCCAGTACCAGCATAATATATCATCTAGCAATGGGTCCCGGCATCTGGATAGGTCGAAGATGCGAGAGCAATCTATCGAACCTCTGGCATATGGTTACCGTATAATTCATCCTTTTGACTTCCAATGCTCAAGATGACCTAGGGTTAGACTGCCAACCCTAACTGAGTCATTACACAATATGTCTCAACCTCGCAAGTCCAGTGACTCCTCACTAGGACTACCTTGGCCGAGGATTTGCTAAATTAAGACACTGCGAGACATTCAATCCAAACAACTTAGACAGGTCAATTCCATCTTGGTCCACCACTGCTCCACAAGTACTTGCCTGTATCCAGAAACCTTCCATCACCGGATTAGAAATTTGGGTAGTCCAGCACCAAAGCACAGAGAGTTGCTTGCAAGCTACCATGGTGACCTCAGGTCGGAGGGACACATATACCCATATCCAATTACGAGCAATCCTTTGACAGAAAGGAGCTCCATGGAGTCACGTTCAATGAGATGTCACACATCTTACTTGCAGATCACATCAATGTCACCACACTCCTTTGGTCAAGAGGATAACCAAACGATGTGAACCATAACAACCTACACTTGATACATTGCCATCCTGTATAATGTATCATTTGGTTGTGAACCTTTTTAAAGGACCACTCGATATATCCTCTCTATGTTGAAGTTAGTGCAGTCCTAAGAACTTCATCACATAAACAGAGTTCATTACAGGGAAATGAATAATGTGATGAGCTACCAAAATAAAATTTTATTAATTCGTATACAAATTACAATACTGAGCACAATCGCCTACATCCTAGGTGATTAGCTTTGAGACACAATTCCTAATAATTAAGTCATGTACAGGATGTTCTGGATATGGTGGAAGGTGTACGAAGGATGTGAGTTGACCAACAAAGAATCAATCTTTCCTAGTAAGAGGAATTGTTATCCCATGTAATCTCTTTGATGAGTGACTCAAGGAGCCTTTGATCAAAGTAGGATAAGATTAGAAGTGGTTTCTAATCAGTCATTAGCTAAGTCATCATGATCGAGATGAGATTCAATATGATTAAGTGTTAGGGTTTGATATATATCCATACCTATCACTTAATCGGGATAATGGGAGATCGAAAGATTGAATTACACGGTAACTTACTACTGAAGGGTATTTTGGTACTTTCCATCAAATTCTACATTTTCTGGGTAGGCATGACACGTTGCTAGATGTCAATCTTGTCTTGTAGGTTTTCATGAACCAATTGATTTGGTTTTATGAGTCAATTCAATGTGTGATTTGAATTGGACAATTAGGTGAGCCAATCTGACCTAATTAGGTCAATCAGGTTTGATTGGTTTGAATCGACTCAAACCTAAACCTACTGCTAGCTAAATATGGAATCCAAAGGGTCACACACATTAGAGAGTTGGCCAAGGAAGTCATTCATGATTTAATTAGGGTCATGGTATCCTAATTGGTTAGCCAGATTATACACTAACATGTGTAGGCTAACCTAAATCCTAACCCAATCGGATTGGGTCCGGTTGCTTGGTATTTGGACTAACCTATTTGAGGAAAACCCAGATTAGGTTGAGTCCTAAGTGGGGCAGCTTAAACTAGGTTTTATCTGGTTTTTATTTGGGCATTAAACCGATTTTATGAAGAGTCCTAGGTGTATAGGACTCTTGGCGCCTCTTGGTGCACGTGGGAGATGGAGAGTGCGCGCAGAAGGACTAAGAGTCCTTCTGCAGATGAAACTCTGGGAGTTTCATATCTAGAATGCCTCTTATTTGATCTCCATGCCCCTTAGGATAATATTTGACCGGTCAATCCTATTTGAAATGGCGTGAAAAGTGTGGAAGCAAAAAAGCGCGCATGAAGAGACGTGTCTCTTCATTTGGCGCACACCCTGAAGCAGAGTCTTTCTGCTATCAGGACTCTTCATATTCTTTGATGTTTGGAGTTTGAAGTGGTGCCTTTTGGCTTCGCAGAGACCGGTACTTGCCATGTGGCAAGTCACAGATTGTCTAGGAAAGTGAATGTATGCCGATATGTCCTTTGATGCACGATAAGACATATTAGATATGATTTTTCAAGCCAGATAACCTCTATTCGGTCTTGAAAAATCATATCTGATAACCTGTTGGAGGACATATCACACACCTCTCTTAAAACTATAAATAGGGGTGGTGATATGACTTTCAGATATCTTTTTCATCATAAAGATATTCTGAGTGTCTCTCTGTCTCTCCCTCCCTCCTTTCTTTAAGACAAGACTTGTTAAGACAAGGTCTAATCTTTTAGGACAAGGCTTTGTTTTAGGACATAAGCCTAAGGAGTCCTAGAGGAGAGTTGTCCTAAGACCTAGAGTGGTATAGGATAGTATTTTTAGTGCCCTATAGTAGGACAGGGTGTCCTACAGTGGTCAAAGGTCCAAAGGCTGTCCTAAGAGTTCTGTTGAAAAAAGCAACCTCGGTAGGGATTCTTCCTTGGTACTATTCTCGTGTGGATCACCGTTGGAGGGCTTGTACTTGTGAGCCTCGTGGAAAGGATTGGATTTCAGCGGTCCAGGTATATTTTTCTAACTCCATTTATGTTTCATTAATTAGTATTGCATAAGGGGTTCCTGGGAATTAGGATTTTCTAGCCAATTAGGGTTTCATGCTTAGAATTTTTGTTTTGAAATTCACTTCCGCATGCTGCATGATTCTCGGCACCCTTGGAGAATTCCCATCATGGATAGATTTCAACATAGCTATCAATGAAAAAGTATCTTGATAGTCAATGCCTTCATGCTGACTATACCCTTTTGTCACCAACCTAGCTTTATAGGTCTCTACCTTACCATTTGCACCTATCTTCCTTTTGTAGATCCATTACACCCATTGGATACTATCCTCTTAGGTAGATCTACCGAGGACCAGACCTGGTTCAAGTGCATTAAGTTAATTTCGACATCATAGTAAACCATTTCTTAGAGTCAATATCTAACATTATCTCATCATAGATCTTAGGATCAATTATTTGATCCTTGTCTCTTTAAAATACATTTCCTCTATGTCCTCTATAAGCATACCTAAGTACCTTTTAGGAGGATGAGAGACCTTACTAGACCTACGAGGTGATGAAAAAACTACATCCACTAGTTCACTGGGATTGACATGATCTTTAGCTTGCTATTCTTTAGATACTTTCTCATCAAGCTCAATTAACCTCCCACTAGTACCATCTTGAACAAACTATTTCTTTAGAAATGTGGCATGCTGACTCATAATTATATTGTGATCCTCTAGAAAGTAAAAGTGGTATCCTATAGATTCTTTAGGATACCCTATAAAACAAGCTTTCATTGATCTACACTCTAATTTGTTTGCCATTAGTCTCTTGACATAAGCTGGACATCCCTAAATCTTGAGATGGCCAAGACTTGGTTTCTTTCCATGCCACATTTCATATGTAGTGGTATGAATGGACATAGAGGGAATCCTAATTAAAATGTAAATCAAAGTTTGCAGAGCATAGACCCAAAGAAACAAAGATAGGTCAATGAAGCTCATCATGAATTAGACTATATATAATAAGGTCCCATTTCTCCTTTCAGATATCCTATTGAGTTGAGGCATACCAGGAGAGGTCCATTGTGAGACTATGCCATTATCCTTAAGATAATCCAAAAAATTTTTACTAAGGTATACACCTTCCTGAAATGATAAAAAAATCTTAAGAAATTTTTCTGTTTGCTTTTCAGCTTCATATCTAAACTCCTTGAATTTATCAAATACTTCAGACTTGTGTTTTATATGAAATATATACCTATATCGTGAGTAATTTTTAGTAAAGATAATGAAGTATCGAAAACCATCCCTGACTGGTGCATCAAATGATCCATACACATTAGTGTGCACCAGGGCAAGTAACTTAGTGGCCCTCTCCCCTTGACTTGTAAAGGGTAATTTGGTCATTTTTTCTTGATTGCATGATTTACAAAATGGGTATAACTCAAAATTAATTGGGTCTAAGATACTATCCTTTTCTAGTTTGTTAATCTTGTCCTCTCCAATGTGACCAAGCCTAAGGTGCCACATATGCTTTAGGTTTAGGTCATCTCTAGATCGTTTATATCTTATGGCATTCACTATGTGCTCGTTAGTGTTCATAGATGTATTAGTATGTAAATGGTATAGGCTATCAATCAAGAGAGCTTTTGCAATTAATTTATTTTTGAAATAAATTGAACAACAATCTTAATTGAAAATAAATTCATAACCTTCCTATGTTAGCACAGAGAAAGAAATCAAGTTTCTACTAACTACAAGTACATGATAACAGTATTTCAAAACTGAACTAAACCCTAAAGATAACGACAAAGGATATACTCCCATGGCAACTACTATAACTTTTGCTTCATTTCTAACATGCAAGATCATCTTTCCTTTTCTTAGTATTTTATTTCTTACTAGACCTTATATGGAAGTATAAATATGAGTACTTGAACTAGAGTCTAATATCTAACTAAAAGTAGAAGATACCATAAGGTTTGATTCAATAACGAGCATAGACATACCTTCTGAAGGTGCATCCACTTTCTATTTCTTCAGGCTCTCTAGGTATAGCTTATAGTTTCTCTTCTAGTGCCCATCAGTGTTGCAGTGAAAATATTTTTCTTTGCTTACAACAGGCTTCTTTTGACCATCCTTCTTCTTAGGCTTACTATCCTTCTTTTGCTTCTTCATAGGCTTCTTCTTCTTCCAAGCAAACTTTCTCTTGGATGAAGCTACTTGTTCTATAGTAAAAATAGAGCCCCTTAAACTCTTCAAGGTTCCCTCAATACTTACTAGCATATTTAATAATTCAGGCAAAGTGTAACTCAATTTGTTCTTATTATAGTTCATTATGAACTGAGTAAATAAATTACTCTGGGACTGAAGGATCAAATCGACTTGTAGTTTCCTATGAATCAATATGCCTAGCTTTTTAAGCAATTTGATGTCTTTGATCATTGTCAAGCAATATCATGGACTGACTATCCTTGGTATTAAATAATCTTTTTGAGATCTCAAAGCATGTGGTATGACTCTGCTCACCATACAGCTCTTCCAAGTGAGTAATTATAGCTTTGGTAGTTGGCATATCCTCATGATGGCTTTGCAACTTAGTTGACATTGAGGCCAGTATGTAGCACTTCACCTTATTATCATCTTCCATCCTTTTCTTATGTGTTGCCATTATTAGATGTATGCCCTAGAAGATAAGTTGGCATAATATATTATAGCTTTTCTAAGATATGATTTTATACTTAATTCATTGAAATCAATAAAATTAGACTTTATTCTTTTCATTCATATCTAATATGTCTATAAAACATCCATAGAATTAATGGATAATGACACATATTATCATGAGTTGAGAATTTAAGATGTATCATTATAGATTAACTCCTAAAAGCTTCTGATTATTGGATCATCATAAGGATGGTGATTGATCTGTCAAGATTGGTGCACGAATTACCTCCCTTCTAATAGATGAGTCTTGAGTCTATAGTGTAGAGACAATGGGATGAGAGTGCAAGTGGTTGTTAGTGGATAACAGTACTGAGCATGACCAAGTTTAAGAAGTCACATGGATGTCTACTTACTCATTAGTTACTTCTCAGATGCTATAGTTATGTAAGTAATTCCTTGACCTGTAGTGTCTCAGATACTTATAGTGAGGTTGCTATGGTTTGATAGCACATTATCATGGTCCCTAGCCATTCAGGACCTTGTGATATTCATTGGTTACAGTAGCTTCACTATAGGAGTAGGGCATTCACTTATATAGGATTTATCGGTCTTAGTAGTTAAGGTATAATCATGTGTGACCTAATTGGCTAAGTCCTTGAATCTATGGCCATAGTAGTGTGATATTAAAAAGAGTTTTTATGAATATCATAATTGGACTCGAGCTAATTAAGTTTGACATATTACAGGTAATTAGGATTTGATGAGTTTCTATGACCTGCATTTTGTTAGGATTTTTGATAGAGAAATTTGATTACATAGTAACTACACCTAGGGGTATATTTCTATTCTATTGGGTTACCACTATATACTGCTAGGCATCACTAGTGAATTGTGAGAGCTCACTAGGATTGTTTTTGGATCAACGATCTAAGTTAGGGTTGAGCTGAAATTATTTTAGTCCATCGAAAGTATTTCGATGATACTATGATAGAGAATGTAGCATATCTCACTACTAGATAGAATAAAACCTGAGGGGTTACACATAATAGGAGTTGACCTAACTATAAGCATGGATCTATGTAAAAGTTACATATTTAGTACTTGCTAATTTTGGTACCTGCCAATTTTAGCACTTGCTGATTTTTGCTTAATAGACCTATTTACAAATATAGTCATAATTTTTGACTTCATTATTTGATTTAATTAAATTATATTTAATTTTTATTAATTTATTTAAATTTAATTGGATTGGTAATTCAATTTTGACTTGAATTTTTGACCTAGTCAAATCAGGTCCATAGCCTTTTTTGATTTTGGTTGAACCATGTGTGAAAAGGGTTTCAAACTCTATCAAAAATTAGTTAAAATTGATTAGTAGCTAGGAAGCCTAATTGTTTGGGTCTCTCTATTATCTCATGAAGAAACCAAGAGGAGGGCATGAAAATGCGTGCCTCCTCTTGGCACTGAAGTAAAAAGATGGAGGTACCAAGTTGGTGCCTCTCTTTTTCATCCAGGACTCTCTCTCCTACTATATAAAATTAGACTCTTACTTAGATTTGAAATTTGATCAAATTAGATAAGAAACCAAATTTATCTAGAGTTTTGAAAGACATTTTTTAGGGGATTTTTCATGGTTTGTAAGATGCATAGAAATTAGGCTACGTAGAATTAATTCTAAGATAGATCCCTTCCAAAATTTGTCCCAATGCTTCTCCTCCATGAAAAATAGAATATAATACCTCTATATAAAGCTAAGAGGCAAGAGTAAGAAATATTAAAAAAATGCTCTTTTATTTTTTTGGTATTTAATTATTTGAGAGAAAAGGGGAGAAGGCTACTAAGTTTTGGTTTAGACTAGAAGAAGAAGGTCCATCTCTGTACTTGAAGAAAGACCTGCAAGGATCTAGTTGTCTAGGAGTCTTGGTGATTTGATAAGAAAGGATCCATGTGGATACCAATAGAGGTCGGGCACAAGCACAGCTCCAATGAATCTTGATAGATTCGGTACTAAGAGAGAGAGTTAAGCGATCTAGGTAAGTGGATCCTTCATCTTATAATTTTATAAGATTTCAGATATGATATTATTATTATTTTAGCATATTAGAAGGTTAAATAGATGATTTATGATTTAATTTTAAATCAGCATGCTTGTGAAAATTATTTTGCATGATCTTAGATTCCATTGTATCTAGGATTTAGAACCTAGTTTTGTATGCTAGTCATTTATGATTGAATCCTAACAACCATTTAGCAAGCATTAGGATGGTTGGTAAGATGAGGGGTCTTAGTTGAGCATATAGCCCAACTTCTCGGAACTTGAGGTTATTTTGAGGTTCTTGAATCAATTCTTATAGTTAAGGCCAACAAGTTAGTTTGTTTCAAGTATATGGGTTAATGGATTGGAAGTTGACATTGTTTAGTTATAAAAGAGTAGAAGATTGGATTAGACTTTTATACTTAATAATAAAAATTGTTCTAAGAACTTTAAGAAAAAATTTAGATTTTCACTAATTTCATGTATCTCACACACTCCCTCATGGAGATGCGAAAAATCCTAAGTAACCAAGGTTTCTAGTGGGTGTTGTAAACCTATTGATATGTGGTACCTTACCATGCCAGGTTATTGGTAACTCGCAATACCAATGAGTGGATAACTATTGTTTAATATAACTGATACCCATTGTAGCGACTCAATCTCTAAATCATGAAACCTCATCATGCCTAGTTATTAGTCAAATCCTTAGTTAAGTCAAACCCATAATTCATGCTTAGGCAAAGCCATCATCGGGTCCCTCACGGTACCTGGTTATTGGGTCCCTCACGGTACCTGGTTATTGGGTCCCTTACGGTACCTGGTTATTGGGTCCAACCCCATCTATACCTAGCAACATCTCATGCCAATAGGGTTGTTACATCTTCTCGATGCAACTGAACCACTATAACCAGCCGAGAATAATTAGCACTAGTAGGATATCCCCACATCTACAAAGGTGGATGACCTAAGACTTAATATTAATTGGAAGGTTTGAGTTCAAGTCTTATCTAAATTAGTCAGCCCAATCATATATCTGACTAAATAGGTTTAGGTCAGTACAATCTCATATCTAACAAAACTAGTTAGCATAAGTAAACTTGAAACAAAGCCAACCTAATCAAAAACTTAATCGACCAAGTTAGCCAAGCAAGTTAGATCCATGGAAGGGTTTCACCATTTAAACCTATTTTCCTAGACACCAATTGAGTTAGCCAGGTAAGAGTTAGCCCCAATTAATGACCATGATCTGAACTTGCCTTAGACACCAATTGATCAATAAGAATCGGTTAGGTCAACTTAATGACTCGGGCTCGCCATTGAGCCAAATTAGGTCTTAAATAATCAATTCATATCAAGTATGAATCGATGTGACCAAACTCCATCTTAGATCCATTTTAAGCTAGCTTGACCTACCCTAATCAAACATTGATTAGGTTCAATCATTTGCTCAAAACTAAAAAAGAGTTCTAACCTGATCTAATCAAAATCCTAATATGTAGACTAATCACTAGACCGAACATAGAAACCCTTACCCACATCCATGAAATAAAATTTAAAATCTAAATCAATTTTAGATTAGGTTTAATTTCATGAATTTAATGGTTTATGATCATGAATTATTGGTTCAGATCTAAACCCTAACTTATGCATCTTAGATTAAATTGATTAAGTTAAATCTTATGTAATTTATTTTATGTTGCCCAGGTGGCTTACCCAAGAGGGGGGGTGAATTGGGTATTTAAAAATTTTTGCAAGTATGTGCTACTTTTTAAGTTCTTAGTGTAGTATGTGCTGTGAATTAAATTAATTACTGTGGAAACAAGTAAGAATAGGAAACATAATCACAAACACAGCAAATTTTATAGTGGTTCGGAGCAACCTCTGTCCTACGTCCACAACCCAAGATACCTCTTGGGATTTTCACTATATTCATCATCGGAATACAACTGGGTTGTTTTCACGAGCTCACAATCCAAAACCCAAACTTGGTTTTATCCCGGGCTAAACAAAAACCCAATACAAAGTTAGTTTTGAACGGGATCACTAACAACCCACTACACTTGATTTTTAAGGCTCACCAATAACCTATCAAACTCTAAGTTATAGTCCCTTGCTATACTTGGAATAACTCAAATGAAGAGTTAAAAGAATAAAGCAACAATATGATAAATTGAAGTTGTCGGATGGTTGTAGTTGCAATACTTGAGAAGCCCTTTTGATTGCACTTTGAATCCTTTTTAAGGCTTAACTTCTTTAATAAATGCCTCAAGATACTGATAAGAGTTGGTGAAGTCTTGAGTGCTTGCTTTGAATGCTCTCTAGTGTGTTCTTTTGAATGTTCAGTGAAATCTCTTTAATCTCTCATTCCTTTCTCATTAATTGCTCCAAAAGTGGTTCATATCACCTACAAATACTCCCTCCAATTGATTTCAAGTGGTTTTAGCCATTGTAGACCATTAGGATTCGAAATATGATCGTTAAAGACTATTTTGGATTCAAAATAAGAGTTTTGGAACTAGCCATTACTAACCTGAAACAGTCACTCGAGTCGGCTCGGATAGCTCAGTTAGGTCAAAACTTTACTCTGATCGAGTTAGCTCCTCTGCTTCGAGTCGGCTTGCCTGGCTGGTTCTTCAGAACTGAGATTTTCAGCACTCTGGAAAAGTCAGCTCTTCAATACTCAAGTTGGCTCGTTGTCAGTTTGAGAAAATTTTTACTCTGGTCGAGTCGGCTCGAATTCTCAGATCTTCAGAATTGAACTCTGCCCGAGTCGGCTCGAATGTCTGCGTGCCAGAAAATAAAGTGCCATGCTAGACTTTGAGTCGGCTCTCTTTCTTTGAGTCACTTTTGTGATTTAGGTCTAAAACTTGTCAAACTTGTCCAGACTTCTTCCAGTGGTTTTCAAATAACTCAAAACCTTTCCAACTCCTTTTGAACTTGAGACAATTAAACTAGAAACATACATAAAAGTAGCCCTCTTCAATAAGTATACAATTGATTTTACTTGGAGGCTCTTCTCTACAGAAAGTTTTAACAAAAACTAACTTAACATACTACAATGTTGCAGGAAGGAGGGTTGTTCAATGAAATCATCCTACAAAAATTTTGAAAACACTTGAAAGATAGTCAGTAATCAAATGCATGCTCCAATGTTTGGTTATCATCAAAATCATTCTAATGGTCAACATTTTAGATCTAAAACATGAACCTAATTACTTAGTCATATTCTTCTTCATTGGTCAAGTCACAAGTGTTAGCCCTACATGCCATAAGTGACCCATTAAATGAAAAGAGAGGGCCTTTAAACCCTACTTGTCTCCTATGATCGGATGGTAATGGTGGTTGCACCCAATTCGAGTACTTGGCTAAATTAATTATGATTTATTAATTATAAAATTAATTAAATTAATTTTCAAATCTAAATTAAAAATATGATATATTAGCTATATATTAAAAATTTAGATCTAAATATATCAATACTAGTTTCAAAAATAATTTTTCAAAAATAGCAAAACTTACAATATTAAAATCTTTTCAATCTTCACTAATTAGTTCGAATCTATTTAAATCCTTCAAATCTAAAAGGGATTTAGATATGATTTTTTTCCAACATATCAAATCTTGGCTCTGATACCACTGTTAGGATACATGATTTGATGATAAGCAAGCTATTATAGGTTCGAAAATCCTTATCGCAATGGAAGCAAAATACATGAAAAATATTTTTTTTAAAAGTGTGTTGATTTAAACAAATCACATGTAGATCTAAATCATAACTCTAGTATGTTGGAATAATTAAAACTAATCAGATCTGAAAAGTTAAAAATTACAAGAAGAAGGATCTATTTACCTTCATTGTTAAAATCCTTCTTCTAATGTCAGATATGTCAGATCGATCGAATCTATCGGGATTCATTGGAGCTACACACATACCCAGCCTCTACTGGTTTCAATACGGAGCCTTCTTGACTGATCACCAAGATCCCCGAACTGCTGTAGGTCTTTCGTCAAGCATGGAGATGGACCTTCTTCTATTAGTCTAGAAGCCAGAACTCAGTGGCCTTCTCTCCTATTCTCTTAAAAAATTAAATTCCAAAAAATTAAAGTAATATTTTTAAAATATTTTTCCTATCAACTATAGATCTTAGTTTTCTATAGAGTTATAAATCTTATTTTTTTTGTAAAGGAGAAAAATCTAGACAAAATTATGAAGGGATGTGTGACATATAAATCTGTAGCCCTTAAAACTCCATGCCGAAACCCCTCTTCACACCTCCTTAAAATTCTAGATAAATTTGGTTTCTTATCTAATTTGGTCAAACTTCAAATTAGATAAGAATCCAACATTATGTAAAGAAGAGAGAGAGTCCCAAATAAAAATTAGCGTACCAACTTGGTGCCTCCCTCTTCTCACCACATGTGCCAAGAGGTGGTGCACATTTACCATGCCCTCCTCTTGGTTTATGCATGAGATAAGAGAGAGACCTAGTCAACTAGGTCTCCTAGTTGTTGGTCAAATTTGACTCATTTTTGACTATTTTTTGAAACTATTTCAAGTCTAAAATGAATCAAATTCAGAAAGGCTATTGACCCGACCAACACAGTCAATAATTCAGGTCAAACTTGAATTATGAATCCAATTAACTTTAAATAAAGTTAATAATAATTAAATCTAATTTAATTTAGTCAAATAATAAACTAAAATATTATTATAATATTTGCAAATAGATCCATCATGCTAAAATTAGCAAGTGTTGAAATTAGCAGGTACTAATTTCAATAAGTACCAAAATTAGTAGGTACTGAATATGTAACTCTTATGTAAATCCATGCTTCAGTCAGGTCAATTCCTATTATGTGTGACCTCTTAGTTTTTATTCCATCGGTAGTAAAATATACCTTGATCTCTATCACATTATCATCGAAACTCTTCTGATGGATTGAAATAATTTAGCTTAACCCTAATTTGGATTGTTGATTCGAAAATGATCTTAGTGAGCTCTCATAATCTGCTAGTGGCACCTAGCAGTATATAGTGGTAACCTAGTAGGATAGAAATGAACCCCTACGTATTGTTATTATGTGATCAAATTTCTCTATCGAAAATCCTAACATGATGCAGGTCATAGAAGTTCATCAAATCCTAAGCATCTATTATATGCCAAACTTAATTAGCTTAAGTTCAATTATGATTTCCTTGAAAACTTTGTTTTAATATTACACTACTATCACTACATATTCAAGGGCTTAGCCAATTAGGTCACATAGGATTACAACTTAACTACTAAGATCGATATATCCTATATAAGTATACTCTCTAATCCTATAGTAAAGCTATTGTAGCCAACAAATACCGCAAGATTTCAAATGGATAAGGACCATGTTCATATGCTATCAAATCATAGCAACCTTATTATAAGTATCCAAAATACCATAGGTCAAGAAATTACTTACACAACTACAGTATTTGAGAAGTCACTAACGAGTGAGTAGACATCTATGTGACTTCTCGAACTTGGTCATGCTCGGTACCATTGTTCACTAGCAACCACTTGCACTCTCGTTTCAGTGTCTCTATACTATAGACTCAAAATTTATTTACCTAGAAGGAAGGTGATCATGTAGTGATCTTGAAAGATCAATCACCATTCTCATGATGATCCGATGATCGAGAGCTTTTAAGAGTTAATCTAACTCCATGGACAATTTATAGATGCATTAGATATTAATGAAAAAATAAATCCTAATTTTATTGATTTTAATGAATTAATTACAAAATTATGTCCTAGAAAATTTAGAATGTATCATGTTAACTTGGCTTCTAGTATATATATCTAACAAGTAGTGCTTGGTCAAAGACCGAAGGTGATTAGCACCCACTAATCCAAGTCATCGAGTAGCGCTTGGCCAGAGCCCTCAAGTAATCAACACCCTTTGGCTCCAAGTGATTTAGTGCTTGGTTAGGCCCTTAAGCAATCAACTCCCACTAGCTCCAAGTGATTGAGTAGCACTTGGTCAGAGCCCCACAGTGATCAATGACCATAACTTAGGTTACTCATAAAGAACCTATGATTAGTTTGAAAAGAAGGATGGTTTTTCAGTCATTCATGCTCAAGCAAAGATAATAATGAAAGAAAAAAGTTCCATTACTTTTCAAATAGGGTGCCCGAGGGTTGCAAAATAACATTTACAAAGGTTAAAGCAAAGCAAAACATAGCTAGGCCTTTCTACTCTTGAGATCTGTGGTGCTTACTTTAGATGGTGTTCGATCATCGTCACTCTAAGATCCCTACTCCAATGTGATGCGGGACGAACCTAAGACTGATGCAAAATAGTAAACTAATTTTTTTATAATTCTTTTAGACATTAATTTAGTGGCTAAAGCTCCAAAAATAAGTAAAGAATCAGCATGATGACTAGTAATGCTAGAAACTATCATACCCGCAAAAACTCATGCAGAATAATAAATAGCCAGGACTCGAGAGTTAAAAAACTCCTGGTTTAGGATAGCATACCTGTCATCAAATCAGAACAAAGGAGGGGGAAGGCTTTTACTAGGCAGTGATTGTAGTTTCTTCAATGAAGAGATTTCTCATCCTCTGGATGGTGCCTGGAAGAACAAGCCTTTGGTTCCCGAATCTGAAGGCGATCTGCATCCGGTTTGAAGGCAAAGAAAGCCTCCTCTGGGGAGGGGAAACACCTCAAGGATCTACAAAATGTCAAGGTTAGGCATGAAATAAAGAAATAAATAGAGAATAATAAGATGAAGTAAAAAGAAAGGGATTAGGGCAAGAAGGGCTGGTGACAAGGAAGCAGAAAGGGCTCTTGATCTGGGCATCTTCAAGGCTCTTTTTCTTGGGCATGGGTGATGCTTGGAGATCTGATTTGCTGCTTGGGGCATGGAGGATTGTAATGATAGAGGTCGGCCAACACAAGAGAATAAAAATTAGAACCCAAAAACAAAAACACAAGAACACCATTCTTAAAAACAATTCAGTAGAGTTTAATTCATAAGAGTTGATTGATTACAAGAGGAAGAGGGGTGGGGTATTTATAGAGTCCCATGCCCTCTTCTAAAGGGATTATAAGTCTTCTCCTAGTTAGAATAGGTTTACATAATTTAAGTGGGAGAAAGACTACAAAATAAACCTAGAACTAGGAGTATACTAGTTGAATAGAATAAGAACTAGGTTTCCTTCTTCCATTTGAATTCCTCCTTCTTAGCTTGGACCAAGTCAACACTTTAGACGTGTTGGGCTTCATGGGGGGTAGCAAGGGGCGGCCAAGGATGGGTTGGGCACATAGGCATTGGGCCTTGGAGGCCTAAGATGCCTGGAGAAAGAATATTCCAGGTATCTTGGTTCTAGGCTGGAATATACCTGGAATCTTGGTTCTTCATGGACCTGGGCCTTGCATTCACTTGGGCTGGGGCATAAATAAGTCTTTGGGATCATGTTATGGCCTGGTCTGGGAATATACTCTTGCATTTGGAGGGAATCTGGGCATCTAGAAAATATCTGGAGGGCATCTGAGCATCTTGCAGGAATCTTGGACCATGGGTTGGCATACAAGGTCTAATTGGCTGATGTAGAGGCCTCTAGCTCTTGGATGAGACCTGGTGGAACTCCAAAGTAGTGTATCCTCTTCTCTTGTAAAAATAAACTCTCATTCGACTCATACTTAAGTACAGGACTCAATAGACTGACTAGGGTTGAGGGTTGAGACAAATCAACTAGCCTCAACTTATTACAGGACTCAATCTTAATTGACTACACAATTATGACACATGATTAAGGTTCTAAAATTAAAATCCTAATTAATAAACCATATGGGATCCAGTGATTTATGTCTGAACCTGGTGTCCCCACCAATTCTCTCGGGGCGGGAGGAACTCGACCCCATCGAGTAAGGGTCAATTTGGCTGCTTAAGGAGGGTCTGGGTTGAGGCACGATAGATCCTCACCAGTGCTCCACAAATTCTCAGATTTTGGCTGACCTTTCCATCTGACCAAATACCTTTGATAACCTTCATCTCAGGTACTGATAGCTTGATCATCCAGGATTTGCTCACTCCTTTTTCACTTATTGGCCAAATTGTATGTGGACACTCTGGGGTTGGTTCACTCACAAAGGAAGGAATTGGCTCAAGGTGCTTGCTAGGTATCACTGCTGGCTCCCTGTGCTTCATAAGGTTTGAAAGGTTGAAGGTTGGGCTAATACCTAAATTAGGTAGCATCTCACGCACATAGGTATTGGGTTCACTACTCTTCATTAGTCTGAATGGGCCAGCTTTGTGAGCAGAAAATTTCTTTACAATCACATAATCCTCTGTAGAAAGTTCTTTATCTTTCTTTCAGGAATTAGCCAAGTTGTTATTTAGTTCATTATTTTTATTTAACTTTTGACTAATATCCTGATGTAAATGCTGTGCAGAGGTCAGTGCATGTGTGGACAGATGAATCAGGGTTATAAATTTATTAGACTTAAGACTAACACCTAATAGACTCGACTAGACTTCCTATCAAAGGAAATTTATTAGACTCTTTGGGTCTAACCTAACAGACTATAGGCTTTTTAGGCTTGACCCTAGCATGGCATGCACATGAGAATTTACTATGAACTCATACTAGGTTCCATTGGGTATGCCAGAAATATGATGCAAATCTAATCTATGCAATGAATGAATGTAATATGATTACCCCTATAAAATGCAATCTAAGGGTTAGAAAATCATGTAAAGTTTCAGAAAAGGATAAAAAGTAAGAAGTGAATTCAAGGTTAGTTTGATGGGGCAGGAAGTAAGAAAAGGGTTTGGGGTTAATCGGATAGAGTAGGATGTAAGAAGGGGTGTCATGAATTAGTCCTAGACTAATGAGGTTTACCTTATGGATTTGGGATATTCCTACAGGGTCTGTATTATGAAAGAATGGGTCATTAATTTAAGGGAAGAGATCAATTGGAGTCAATGGAATGATTTCATCCTGAGGGTACTGATTCAAAGAGACCATGTCCTTAATAATTCTTCTGGCTCACAAACCAAAGGACTAGGCTTTATAGTTGGGCTTTCTTTTAGTGTCTCATCAGGTAAAACTCTAATATCAGGATCAGGGTTCTCTTCCTCTAACTGCTTTTCCACTACATGGTCAACTAACTCTATGTCGGTTACTATCTGGGTATGGCTAGGGCTAGCTAAATTTAGGTCGGCTCCTACTTGGGTATGGTTAGGGTCAACTAATGTTGGGTAGTCTTCTACTTGGTCCAATCTATGGGTTGCTTGGTTATTTGTTTGGGTCATTTGGTTGGCTTGGGTGGTTGATTGGGTAGACTAGGTTTGGAATTGGGTATTTTTCTGGGTCCATTGTTCAATTAGGGCCTTAAGGAGGGTTTCTAGATCGGACTCCATGGTTGAACTGGGTTGGTTACACTAGACTTCGAACTCAACTAATCTGGGTTGGTTTCTATTTGGGTTTGGTTATAGTCAACTACTTTTGGGTCTTCTATAGGTGTTTCTTCCTCTAGATCTTCAATAGACTCATCATCTTCATACTCCTCTACCAAACTTTGGTCAGCCTCATATATCTCTTCTTCTAGGTCATCCTAGAGAACCAATAGGGTGGTAAGAGGGGTTTGAAATTGACTAGGATCTAGGGTAACAGGGGTAGGTAAACTAAGGGTTATGCGTTTAAAGGTTATGGGTTTAAAGGTTATGGGTTCAAAGGTTATGGGTTTAAAGGTTATGGGTTCGAGGGTTATGGGTTCAGTTCTATGGATCTGGGGTGTAGGAGGATTATTATTGTTGGACTCAGTTTGACTAAATGTGAGTTCCCTCGGGTTTGACTCGAACTCTCTAGCTAAGTGATAGGCTTCCTCTAAGTCCTCAATCATCCAACGACATAATTTCAATGGATGTCCTCATGTAGGTTATACCTAAACCTCGATATGGTCATAAACTCAGGATCAACTGTGTTACATTTTCTAATAAACTCCTTAAATTGGTCAATGTATTCAGACACAGTTTTGTCACCCTATCTCAAGTTGCACCATTGGGCTGAAAGTTCATGCTCATAAAATGGACCTAGGTACTCTTTTCTCAACTTCCTCCTCATAGCTTTCCAGGTACTTATCTGTTCTCCTTTCCAATAACATTCATCCTCAGTAAGTTCCTAATATCGCTTAGCATGTTGGGTTAACCTATGTGTAGCCAAACTAATGTTCTCTAGCTCTAACATCCTAGTGCACTCAAAGTACTGATCCATTCTATCTTCCCAATCAATATACACCTTAGGATTTGGACTTCCATCAAAAGTGGGTGCATAAGGTTGGGTGCTCTTAATGGATCATTCATCTTGGTTCAGGTAATCATAATTGGGTCTCCTATGGTTGGGTTCTAAGGATGGTTCATGGTATAGGGTTATCCTAGGGTTGGACTCCATGGTCACACTAGTTGGGTTGGGTTGAGGCTATTGGTATTGGGTTCCTAATCTATTGGTCACGCAAACAATCAAACAAACATTCAAATTGATGTGGTGCAGTCAAGTAAGCAAAAAGAAAAAGGTTAGTACAATCTAGGGTTTCTTAGACTTAGAGCCAAAACTAAATGGGTCAGCTCAACTTACACTTAACCCAGCAGCTAAACCTTCCTTTGGCCAGGTAGAGGGTGGGAGTGTGGGAGGCCCCCTGCTTTCGCAAGGACTTAATTAAAAACTATAATACCACTTAGGTCATTTGACTCTGTACCCTCAGCCTTAGACACTAGATTTCAGTAATAGCCACAGGATTAAATGCATTAGTTGGCCCACACAATTCGGACCCGACCTATTGGTGTCACCTAGCCCTCTAGGGCAAATTAAGTCTAATTAATTTTAATTAAGGCTTGGATGGAAATCCTGGATGGTTATTTTGGGTCCAGGACAGGTTATGACCTCCTGCCCTGATCTGAAATATTAAGTTGCCCTTAAGATTAATTTAATGCAAATGATGGCAATCGATGGTCCTGATGTATTCTAAAATAATCAGAAAGATAAAAATATTTTATGTGTGTTTTATGAGGTGTCAAGTTAAGTTTAGGTTGATTAGGTTAGCAAACAAATTGGGCTTGGGATTGGGGTGTGTGGAAGTTGATTAGGTTAGGTTGAGTCAAGGTGCAGAAATAGCAGAATTCAAAAAATTCGGGTTTTAGAAGATGCAGAATTTGATATAGTTACCAATGTAGAAAAAATTCTAAAAAATTTTAGAACAGTGGATGGATGGTGATAATGAATTCTTTCAAATTTTATGCAAATAAAAAATCAGATGGTGATGCAAATCCTAGGCTTTTCAGACTGCTACAGAAATTTCAGGATTTTTGTTAGGGTTTCTAATATGCCAAATTTTAGGAAATTAAGTTTTCGATAAAATTAATTAAAATTTATGACAATTATCAGGACAAAACAAAGGACATGACATGAAAATTTCATAGAAAAATAAAATGTTTAAGATGACTAATTGACAAAATTTAGACCTTTAATGCAGGTGACAGGATGCAGAAATTAGGGTTTATGATTCTAATGCAGATAAAAACTATCTTAAACCTGCTCTGATACCAAACTGATGTGGGATGAACCTAAGACTGATAAAAATAAGTAAAATAATTTTTTTAGACATTAATTCAGTGGCTAAAGCCCCAAAAATAAGTAAAGAATCAGCATGATGACTAGTAATGCTAGAAAATATCATACCCGCAAAAATTCATGCAGAATAATAAATAGCCAGGACTCGAGAGTTAAGAAACTCCCGATTTAGGATAACATACCTATCATCAGATTAGAACAAAGGAGGGGGAAGGCTTTTACTAGGCAGCGATTGTAGTTTCTTCGATGAAGAGATCTCTCAGCCTCTGGATGGCGCCTGGAAGAACAAGCCTTTAGTTCCCAAATCTGAAGGCAATCTAGATCTAGTCTGAAGGCAAAGAAAGCCTCCTCTAAGGAGGGGAAACACCTCAGGGATCTACAAAATGTCAAGGTTAGGCACGAAATAAAGAAATAAATAGAGAATAATAAGATATATAAAAAGAAAAGGATTAGGGCAAGAAGGGCTGGCGGCAAAGAAGCAGAAAGAGCTCTTGATCTGGGCATCTTCAAGGCTGCTTTTCTTGGGCATGGGTGATGCTTGGAGATCTGATTTGCTGCTTGGGGTGTGGAGGATTGCAATGATAGAGGTAGGCCAACACAATAGAACAAAAACTAGAACCCAAAACTAAAAACACAAGAACACCCATCTTAAAAATAATTTAGCAGAGTTTAATTCATAAGAGTTGATTGATTACAAGAGGAAGAGGGGTGGGGTATTTATAGAGTCACATGCCCTCTCCTAAAGGGATTACAAGTCTTCTTATAGTTAGAATAGGTTTACACTATTTAAGTGGGAGAAAGACTACAAAATAAACCTAGAACTAGGAGTATACTAGTTGAATAGAATAAGAACTAGGTTTCCTTCTTCCATTTGAATTCCTCCTTCTTAGCTTGGACTAGGTCAACACTTTGGACATGTTGGGCTTCATGGGGGCCAGCAAGGGGTGGCCAAGGATGGGTTGGGTGCATGGGCTTTGGGCCCTGGAGGCCTAGGACGCCTGGAGGAAGAATATTCCAGGTATCTTGGTTCTGGGCTAGAATATACCTAGAATCTTGGTTCTTCATGGACTTGGGCCTTGCATTCACTTGGGCTGGGGTGCAGGTAAGTCTTTGGGATCATGTTATAACCTGATTTGGGAATTTACTCTGGCATCTGGAGGGAATCTGGGCATCTGAAAAATATCTGGTAGGCATCAGGGCATCTTATAGGAATTTTGGACCCTGGGTTGGCATACAAGGTCCAATTGGCTGATATAGAGGCCTCTGGCTCCTAGATGAGGCATGGTGGAACTCTAAAGTAGTTTTTCCTCTTCTCTTGTAAAAATAAACTCTCACTGGACTCATACTTAAGTACAGGACTCAATATACTGACTAGGGTTGAGGGTTGAGACAAATCAACTAGTCTCAACTTATTACAGGACTCAATCTTAATTGATTACAAAATTGTGACACATGACTAAGGTTCTAAAATGAAAACCCTAATCAATAAACCATATGAGATCTAGTGATCTGTGTCTAAACCTGGTGACCCCACCAGAATGATTAACCCTTATTAGTTTTTGGTTCTGTAGGTCTGCTTACCATAGGCAATGGGCCTTTTGTGACTCCCAAGCCCCAGGGAAATCCTTCGATCGAAGTGATGCTCCTTGGTAAGAGGCATCGAACCTTTCATCTCAAGGCGGGCTTGGATTTGCTGCAAGGTATATGATAAACTTGCCTATGTCCATGCCTGAGGGAGGTAATGGATGAAGATCGATATTCAGATAAAGGACCTATATCAAGACCTTGCAGTTGTTGTACCCTACTAGGTAGACTTGATCAAACAAAAATCCATGTGTGGCCCCAATCCCTTGTGCTTCCTGGATACCAGCAATATGATGACACTCCCTCGAGTAGGATTAATGGTTAGACTGGTGACGACTCTATGATCTAGATCATTGGCTCAACCGATGGAGGCACCATAATCAAGATCGTCAATCAGACTAGTGGGCCATTGCCGATTGACACCTCGATCCGGCCCTGGAGTCTACCATGTGCTAACACTTGGTGCATGGTGTGTCCCCTCTAGGGGTAATTGGCTAGATCAACATGGCACTATGATGGGTTGCCTTGACTCATCTTCAAAAGTGCCTGCAGGTGGTTAACCGCCAGATGGTGGGTGTGACCCAGTCAGGGGCAGCCTGACTATTATGGGGATAATAGCCAAAGCCAACCACTAACCATCAGATTGATTGGTTCACTCCTGCCCTTTGAAGATCGCTCAAGGCTAGAAATTCTTCTCCTAGCCTAATGGAGTTCATCTTGAATCTCTACCATCCAGACGATGATCTCCCAATGAGCATCCTTGAATGTGAGCAGCAATCTCAAATTTAAAATTTCTCAATGAGTTGATGAAAGCTAATCTTGTGTCTGAGCCACTCTAGCAGTAGCATCTCAAGTCACTTTAGAAATTCACTTCAATGGTTCTCTCAATTCTTCTTTGAGTGCAGTCTTCTTGAGATATATCTGGCATATTTCGAGCAAAAATGATCGATCTCTTCATATGCCCCCTTTAATGATTTTTGCAATTTTAGAAACCTTTTATTCTAATCGATGTCCTTCTTATCTACAGCCTCGGCCTTGACCTCCTACTATGAAACATATACCTTGATGTCGACATTCCTATGAAGGCATTTGGTGGGCATTGGTGCTCTCAATGACAAAATGATATCTTGGGAAAAGTTACAACTAATAAATATGTGAGGCAAGTCATGGAGGAAAGGATATCATTTTATTGCATTCAAAAATAGTTTCTTATAGCACTGAAGAGAGGAAATTGCAAGGTCCAGAAAGCTATAAGCTTACATAAAGAAAAATAAAAATTACAAGGAATCAATTCCCAACCTCCTTGGGATCAGCAGTAGCAGGTGGCTCGACTATAGCAACTGGATCAGTGGTGTGGGCACCAGGATTAGACAGAGGCTTCTCAACCCTCAGTGAATTTTTGATTAGGGTTCTAAGTCTTTTTGGGTCCTGTAATAAGGCTTAAGACATTTAAGCCTAAGTAATTTGCATCTAGTTGTTTTCAATTTTGGTTTAGTCTTGTAATTTGGCCAGAGTGAGTTAATTTGGTCAAGTTAGGGTCAATGGGTCCTGTAATTAGCCAAGTAGGTTCATGAATTCAGGTCAATTTGAAGATGGGTTCAAGCTAATGTGAAGATGGGTCCATAAGTGAGCAAACAAGTCAAGCCTAATCAAACTACTTCTTCTCCATGCCAAGATAGGACTGCCAACTCATCTTCCAAGCCATGGATATGCTACATCACCAATGCCACATGACATGAGAGCGGCACATCACCAATGCCACATGCCATGAGAGGCACCACATCACCAAAGCCATGTCAAACACATTGGATGGCCAAGTTTCATGATGAAATTTCAAATTCAAACTCTAAGTTGGGCGCCCCCTTGATTCAAGCAGACAACCCTCCTCACTCCACTCCACAAATCAAGCCACTTCACCAAGATCAAGCCAAGCATCATGGTCGGCCAAGCTCCATGAAAAGAAATTCAAAATTCAAAGTTGGACGCCCCTTGATTCATGTGGACAAACATCCTTATTCCACTTTTCAAATCAAGTTTTGTAACCCGTTTTCAATTTGAATTCAAATGAGGACTTGGGAGCTTATAAATATGGCCCTAACCTTCTTGTAGAAAAACAATGATGAATGTTGAATCAAATAAAATTTTGAAAATTTTCTAGCCTTTATCTTTATGACTTGGAACTCTGTGAGAGAGTGAGCCTTCACTTTCGAGTGTCGAGGGATATGAGGCCGTAGATATCCTCTTCCTACACAAGCCTCCAACCCACCTCCCAAGTTTGGATGCCCCTCTGGAAGCTCCTCCTGGATGCCCAACAAGAAGAATCTCCTCTTGACTGCCACCCTCAACTTCACCCCTCTTCATTTCTTTGCTATCTTATTCCTTCTTATTTTCTAACTTGGTTCTAGGTTGCTCGCAGGTCCTTTAGGTACCACGGACAAAGGAGTTGGCCTACCTTACCTTCATGACCATCTGACAGAAAGCTGGCGAAGCCGTAGGGTCGAGGGCTTTATCTTCCAGGCTGCATCTATAAGTGTGAGCGAACTCGGCATCGGGCATTTTAGAGTTTCAAAAGGTTTGCACTCTCTAATCTTCTGAGTAGGGTTATTGATTTATGGCTAAGTCCTACCAGGGTTTCTCAATCACGGGATCCTACTTTATCACTATTTAGGGTCTATTTCTGCATGCTAGAGTTTCTTGATCTTTATGCGAGTCTCTTGATCTATCCTTAGTTTGGTTTTGGGAATTGGTCAATTCGTTAAAATATAAAAACAACAAAGAATCACTTGCATGCATCTTAGTCTTGCATCATCTTGGTATCAGACCTTGTTTGGGGCTTAGTTTCTCTTTAAGTACTCGGATCGGGTGCTTCACCATGGCCGTCCTGTCATAGAAGAGAAGTAAGGCTGCAAGACCCTCTTATCCCATTCGAAGGGATCTCCTATGATGTGTAGGGGTGCTACTGTGATTGACCCTTGAAAAAGAAAACAAAGAGATAAGCATCTTTAGAATTAATTTTCTGTATCACGTTTATCCCAGTACATAGTTTGTTCTTTTAATTGTTTGTATATGTAAGAAGATAAAAAAACTCTGATTATTATTTTTCTAGATTCATTACATTTGATTTTGTTTTTTAGAATTTTCTTATGATTTAATTCAATCTGTAGAATTTTTGCATGCCTGATTACTGCCCGAGAATAGTTCTGCCCTAGAGTTTCAGCATATAGTTTTTTCAGCCTCTTTAAATTCCAGCAAAGTTTAATTTCTATACTTTAGGTTCATATAATTTAATTTCCAAAAATTTATATTTTTTCCAAAATACATCAAAATATAAAAAAAAAGCTTAAGTGCACATCATTAGATTTCACATGTATGCCATCATATGCATGACTTACTTTAAGGACGATAATATCATAAGATAAGGGAAGGAGGTTATTACCTTTCCTCGGTCCAAGAACAATCCCCTTTGCATTCGAACCTAAGCCTAACTGAAAATCTATTAGCAACCTAATAGCATAGGAACATAACTAGTCGGGTTTAACCATTGTGGGAAACTAGTGCATGCAACCCTTCAATTAGTACTGGGAAGCTGGTGTCTAAGGCAAGATGTCCGGTGTCAAACAACCTAAGCGATGTTGTGGTTCTTTAATTGGATCCTGTTGCCCAGGTGGCTACCCAAGAGGGAGATGAATTGGGACTTTTAAAAAATTTAAGCAAGTAATGTGCAATTTCAAAATTCTTTGCAAGTGGTAGATGCTGTGATAAAGTTATAGAATGCAGAAGCTAAACAAAATCAAGAGAGCACAACACAAACACACCAAATTTATAGTGGTTCAGAGCAACCCAGCTCCTACATCCACTATCCAAGATACTACTTGGGATTTCTACTATATTCATACCCGAATATAGTAGGATTGTTTTACAGGATCACAATCCAAAACCTCTATACTTTGGTTTTACGGGATCACCAAAAAAACCCAACACCCTTTGGTTTTAAGCAGGCTCACCAAAGAAACCCAACTTGGTTTTCACAGGATCACCCTATTTAGTTTTTCAATCGGGCTCACCAATAACCCAACATTTCAAATATTGAATTGAAAATAAATGCAACAAGAAATGACAAACTCAAGTTGTCTGATAGTTGCCGGTGCAGCTTGTTGGAAGTCCACTTGAATGTACTTGAATAAGCTTTAATTACTTCAGTGGCTTCTTCCAAAAATGATTCAAGCTTCAGATTAGAGTTGTTGAAGGCTTGAATGTAGACTTGAATGCTCTTGTGCTCTTTCTCTTGTGGTTGGTTGGATATTCAATGAAGCTCTCTCTTCTTTTTGGAACTCTTATTTTTATTTCTTATTTCATTTCTATATATTCTTTAAGGTAGTTCAAATCCTTCAAATTTAAAGTCTTCCATCATCCCAAGATAGTTCTAGCCGTTGTAGATCGTTGGGGAATGATTTATGACCGTTAGAGCACTTTTTGGCATTCAAAATAAATTCTGAAACTAGCCGTTAGATACCTGGAAGCGACATTCGAGTCGGCTCGGATTCCTTTGAGTCGGCTCAGATCTTTCGAGTCGATGAGTTGAGTCACCAAATCCTCATGTGGTCGGCTCTGTGTCTCAGGACGTAAAACAACACTCTAGACGAGTCGGCTCTTTTCATCTTGGGTCGGCTCGAACTTGAATCTTGAACTTGAAGAGTCAGTTCTCTTCAGCTCGGGTTGGCTCTTCTTCTCAGGTTCGGAAAATCTTACTCTGGAAGAGTCAGCTCGATGCAGTTCGGGTCGGCTCGCTTTCTCAGGCGATCAGAATTAGGTTTGGCAGAGTCGGCTCTTTCTGGTTTGGGTCGGCTCGCCTGGCTGTTCTTAGAAAACTTAAAAAAAAAGGACTCTAGAGGAGTCGGCTCGGATAGATTCCAGTCGACTCGGATTCCCTGGAGTCAGCTCGCTTTCCATCGAGTTGGCTCGGATTGCTGCGATCCAGAATCCTTGCTGCGTGTCAGTAAGCAGAGTCGGCTCTTCTTTTCTTGGGGTTGGCTCGAGTATCTTCTTCAGGATTTTTACAATTTGAACTTAAAGAAAACTCTAACCAACTCTTTTTCAATTTCACACAAACCAACTCAAACAAAATTTAAGGCACACATGCTTATAGAAGTAACCCTTTTAGTTGAATTTTCTTAGCATTTTTAATTGGGTTCTTCTTTACAATAACATTTACAACACAACTCAAGCAAGAAAATATGAGAGTAGGAGTTGAAGTTTGAACATGAAATTCATCCTACAAAAACTTGTCAAACACTTGAAAAGTTGTCAGAAATAAATGTACATGCTCCAATGTTTGGTTATCATCAAAATCACTTATGGGGTCAACAATCTCCTCCTTTTTGATAACGACAAAATACTGGGCATGAAAAATAAGTAAGACACTTTACATTTACTTGTGTAATAGTATTTGCAAGAGTATATGAACAAGTAAAATTAATTGACTTCAAATAGTACCAAACAATGAAAGGAGAATTAGGGCAATGAGAAACAATCTCCCCCTCGAAGAAATACTCTATGTTTTGGATTTCTTTTTATACAATTTTTTAATTTCAGATTTTCAAAGCTCAAGAATTTTGTGTATCAGAGCTTAGCTAATAAAAATTATAGAGCTTTGTGTATCAAAGCTTAAGAAAAACTTAACATATTAAACATTCTTTTCATAGAAAATAGTATCAGTAATGTTAGAGCAAGTATACTGCTAAATAAGGCAGAGACATTGCAAAGACATTTCAAATACATTTTATTCTTTTCATGCAATATTATACCATTCTCCCCCCTTTTGTCAATCAATCAAAAATGTGATTTTAAATAAATCTCAGATTTTAAAATAAATTGAGAAAGTCTTTAATATTTGTTTTAGATAATTTCACTTTCTCAAATTTTTCTTGAAATTCTAATTAAAATATTAATCATTGTAAGAGCAATCAAACATTCAATTCATTGAGAAATTGAAGAATTTGTGAGGAAAAAGATGTACTTCATTCCATTTCAAAAGTGCAGTACAAAGTACAAAAAGGTAATACATTTAGTCACTGTCTACATCTACGCTAGGTTTTGAAGAAGTTTGGCCAGGGATCTGAATTCCAGGAGGTAGAGAAGCAATAGGATCAATGAATTATGGAATATCATGAGATCCAGGTATCCTAATGTGTGGAGCAGGTTGTCTTGGATGGCTTGAGTGACTAGGAAAGGATTTAGAGGGAGTTTTGAGAGTAGCTAGGATGTCTTCAATTTTGCCCATCATCTTCCACAAAAAGCTACTCATTGACTTCAATTCGGCTTCAACTTTCTTCACACTTCTAGAAGCTGCCAAGTCTTCCATTCCTTCTTTGATTACTGCCATTTCTTTTTGTAGAGCAAGCATTTCTGAAGCTTGGACATTAGCAAAAGCTTATGTAGACCCTCTTAGCCTTCCGAATTCACTTCTGATTATGCCTATGCCCTTGGTATAATCTTCTTCCATTTTTTTTCCTGCCTCGAGAGATCCCATTCTGACCCTTAAGTTATCCATTTCTATTCTGTAGGCTTCAAGGATTTGAGTGACTGAACTTTTGATAGAATATGAACTAGATGTAATCAACTGAAGGATCGGCTGGACATCTGTGTCAGTTGTACTATTTGCTATAGCTTTGGATGCTTTAATGCTGTCAATTCTTCCTTTTAGCTCATTTATTTATTCTCCAAACTGGGTTAGCTTATTATCAACAGATCTTTGAAACACTTCAAACATTTCACTCATTGATGACTTGATGGATTCAGTCATACTGTTCATCTGTTGTGCCAAGAAGTCTTGTATCATTGAAGTATCCATAATAGGAGCAGTAGCGGCTTGACTTTGACTTGGAATGTCAGTAGCCTGATCAAATGTGGGTATGCTGTAGGGTATATCAGGCAAACCAGAGATAGAAATATCTGGAAAGGAAGTATCAGACTCCATCTGAACTGGAGAGTCTTGCTGTGGTTGTGGCTCAGGGATGTGTGAAGTAGTGCCTTCACCAGCCTCTTCTTCTCTCTGTTCTTGGACTTCTTCGGTTTCTTCGGTTGTAGGAGGGTCAGACTTCTTCTTCCAGGTACCATTAGTTAGTAAGTACCCCATTCTCTGAAAGGTCTTCGCTGTGTAGGTGTCAGTGTGAAGTAATACCTTGTTATCTTCTCCTGTCAACTCAACATTGGCTCTTTGAAAAAAGATTGTGAGAACCATTCCATATGGCAGGTAGGCTTTGACTTTCCTAATTGCCTCTTTCATCTGGCTAATCATAATTGTAGGTAAATTGATTTTCTCACCAATGATTAGGAGTTCCATGAAGCACAAATCTCTTTCACTCACCCAATCGAATCAACCTGTTCTAGGTAAGAAAATACGACTAATGAAGTTGTGTAGGACCCTCATCTCAATTGATAGCATACTTGTTTTAAGAATCCCAATCTCATCAACTTCAGCTCTTTCCAAAACTGTCTGCAATGCCTTGGTTCTGTCCTTCAATACAAGATATTCAGTACCTTCAAAGGGCATTTCCAAGACGTTTTTTAAAATCTCAACGATGATGATTATCCTCCTTCCTTTTACTGTGGATTCAAAACAATTTTCCCCAAACCTCAAGTTTTCATAGAATGTTCTTACTAGGTTTGGATAGGTCTTAATATCTAATGAACATAAATTTCTCCAACTCTGATTCTCAATTAAATCCCCAATCACAAAACCAATTTCTTTAAATTATTCAAAAAGAATGCGTCGGCCAGTAGTGACTGGTCTCATACCTAGGGATCTTTGCTAGCTAGGAGAAACTGGGCTTGCTTTCTCTTCATACTGTGGTTCATTTTGGGGAACATTATCTTCATGGAATTTGCTTCTCCGTTCCTGTGGAGCTACAACATCACTTCTCCCTGATTTCTTCCCAACCGATCTCTTTGGCACCATTCTAAAGAAATTAGGTTTAAAGAAGTTTTATGGAAGTTTAGAGAAGTTTGGAAAGTTTCTTAGAGGGAATGGAATATGGTTTAGGAGTAAGGAAGGCAAAAACAAAACCCTACGGCTCGAACTAAAAGAGATGGCTCGACATCCTAGCCTGCTCGACCAATAGTTCATCTACTCGAGTCGACTCGAGTAGAGGGAGCACAAAAATATATATTTGTTTTAATCAACTCCCCAAAAAGTTTGGGATTTGAATCAGAGGGTTGTCTAGATACATTGTCCTTAGGATTTTGGGATTGTTTCTAGATAGGATCACATAATCCTAGTTTATCATTGCAAACCTATCTACATTCAATGGTTTGGTAAAGATATCAGCATGTTGGCTTTCAGTTGGCACATTCAAGGATGATTCTTTAGAATAACAAATACCTAAGTTACTTGTACTTCTCAAGTATTTAAATAAATTCTTTTAATCAGCAATTATATGTGTTTCTTTAGGATTACCTTGAAATCTAGCATAGACACATACACTGTACAAGATATCAGGCCTACTTGCTGTCAAATATAAAACAGGATTTGATCAAACCTCTATATAGCGTTTGATCAACGTTGGATCCATTTTTATCTTTGTCTAACTTGCAGATAGAACTTATTGGTGTGCTAGCCTCTTTGCTTGTTTCGTTGCCAAATTTCTTGATTACTTCATTGATGTACTTGGCTTGACGTATAAAGATTCCTTCTTTTAATTGTTCGACTTGTAAACTCAGGAAGTAGTTGAATTCACCCATAAAGTTCATTTCAAACTCAACCTGCATTAGCTCAGTAAATACTTCACGAAATCTTTCATTAGTTGTATCAAAGATAATATCATCAAGGTATATTTGTACAACTAACAGATCATTTCCTTTGTTTTTTTAATAAAAAGTGTTTTATCAACATTTCCTCTTTTGAAATCATTTTCAAGTAAAAACATGCTCAATTTATCATGCCAGGTTTTAGATGCTTGTTTCAAACCATATAAAGCTCTATTCAACTTAAATACATGATTTGGAAAAGCAGAATTTTCAAAACCTGGTGGCTGTTTTACAAAAACTTGTTCAGGACTAAATTCATTTGGAGAAGTACTTTCGATATTCATTTGAAAGAGTTTAAAGTTCATGTAGCAAGCAAATGCAGGAAGTAATCTAATACTCTCAGGATTTGCTACTAGATCATAAGTTTCATCAAAATCAATATCCTCTTCTTGATTGAATTCATTTATTACCAACCTTGCTTTATTACTTATTACCTTACCATTTTCATCTAGTGTGTTCCTATAGACCCATTTAGTTTCTACTATTGGATGGTCTATAGGTCTACTAACTAGTGTCCAATCATTAATCCTTCCAAACTGGTTTAATTCGTCATGCATAGCTAACATCCAGTTATAATCATTTTCAGCTTCTTCTAAACTTTGTGATTCAATTTGAGATACGAAGGCTAGGTAATCATGTGCAGTCCTATGTGCTGACCTAGTCCTAATACCA
Organism: Areca catechu; assembly: GCA_021397845.1. NCBI lineage: Eukaryota > Viridiplantae > Streptophyta > Magnoliopsida > Arecales > Arecaceae > Areca > Areca catechu. The sequence continues at coordinate 171,316,233 of CM038051.1, read as the reverse complement.
TGAGAGGGATCACCAATGATTAAATCTCTTGGATGTGAAGTTACATACATCCATTCTCTTGGTAGATTAGTATTATCCTTAGTTATCATTTCATTTTCATCTTGCGTTGGTTTGTCCTGGATGTTTAGATCTTTCATTTCCTTTTGTAGAGTACATGCATCATTGTCTATGCACTCATCTTTTCTAGATGGTGAAGGGTTAGCTTCATAAAAAATAACATGAATTGACTATTCTACAGTAAGAGTCCTCTTGTTAAACACTCTATATGCTTTGCTATGTAATGAATAACTAAGGAATATAGATTCATCAGATTTTGTATCAAACTTTCCTAGGTTATCTTTACCGTTATTTAACACAAAGCATTTACACCCAAAAACATGAAAATAATTAATATTTGGTTTTCTTCCTTTCCAAAGCTCATGGGGGTTTTCTTTGAAATTGGTCATATCAAAACTCAGTTTAGTATATAGCAGGTAGTGTTCACCACTTCTGCCCAAAAATATCTTGGAAGATTACTTTCACATAACATTGTTCTAGCCATTTCTTCCAAAGTCCTATTCTTCCTCTCTACAATACCATTTTGTTGTGGTGTTCTAGGAGCAGAGAAGTTGTGATCAATGCCGTGCTAAGTGTAATATTCATCAAAGAATTAATTTTGAAATTCAGTTCCATGATCACTTCTTATAGAAATAACAGAAAGATTTTTTTCATTTGAAACTTTCTTATGAAATTTTTGAAATACATCAAAAGTTTCATTTTTATGTGCAATAAATAATATCCATGTGAATCTAGAAAAGTCATCTATAATCACAAGTCCATATTTCATAACTCCTAGGCTTGTAGTCCTAGTTGGTCCAAATAAGTCCAAGTGAAGTAGCTCAAGGGGTCTGGTTGTTGTAATAACATTTTTTGATTTAAAACTGCCCTTAGTTTGTTGCCTAATTAACAAGCATCACATACATAATCAAGATCTACTTTAAAATATGGAAAACCTCTAACTAGATTCTTTGAGATTAGTTTGGCAATAGTATGCATGCTAGCATGACCCAATCTTCTATGCCATAATAAACATGACTCCTTGGTCTTAGCATTCATGGCTACTGCTAGATCATTTAGATCTACCACATAGATATTTCCAAGTCTATGACCAATAAATTTGTTGCTAGAGTCAAGGGAGTTTGTTACTATACACATAGATAATTCGAAGATAACTTTGAAGCCTTTATCACATAATTGACTAATACTCAATAGATTGTGCTTCAACTTATCTACTAGCAATACATCTTCAATAAAAGTACAAGGGATTAATTTGATCTTACTGATTTCGATTATTCTCCCCTTGTCATTATCTCCAAAAGTAACTAATCCTCCTTCTTTTATTTGTAGGTTGATAAACTGATTCTTGTCACCCGTCATATGCCTTGAACAGCCGCTATCAAGATACCATCTTTTCTTTAATTTTTAGGCTGCAAGACAATCCTGCAAAACAATTAAGGAGTGATCTTAGGTACCCAAGCTAACTTGGGTCCTTTCGGGTTAGCAACATTGGTTCCCTTTGGAACCCAAATGGTTCTATATTTCAATGCATCAATCATGGGGTTTTTCAAGGAATTGCATTGATAAGATTTATGTCCAAATTTATGACATGCATAGAAAATAACTTTATCCTTTTTGAATGATGCATGTTTTGAAGCTATAAAAGATGTAGAAATAAAAATATTTGGTTTGAAAGATTTTTGCATGGAATTCTTAGGAACATATTTCAAGCCATTTGAAATTAATTTCGATGGAAAACCTTTTTCAAATTTAGCATTTATAGCTAAAGGTTTTGAAGATACAAATTTTATTGTTGAAATTCTTTTAGCATTTATTGCATTGAATCCAATTCTAGCCTTACTTTTAGAATCCTTTTGTTCTTTCAAAATTAGCTCAAGCTTATTTGAACTCAAGGTCAATTTTTCTACTAAAGGCTCAAGCTTTTCAACCTCCTTTTTCAAATCAGTATTTTCAGTAACTAAAATATTATTTTTGTTCAAAACATTTTTTTCATTGTTCAAGACAATAACATTTTCAGAAAGGTTAGTCAATTTTCTTTGCAAAATGTTATTCTTTTCAAAAATTTCATCCTTATCTTTCAATAAAACATCGTTTTGTTTTTTTAAGGACTTAATTTTAACCCCAGCTTTCTTGAATTTGGTAAGTAAATCATGAAATGCAGAATTCAGTTCATCGTATATAAATTCAGTTTGTAGCTCAGGGGATGATACCTCATTTTCAAGACCCATTAAACAAAGATTTGCTGATTTTGTGGTCTCTTCTTCTTCATTTGATAAGGACGCTTCGCTATCGCTCGACGTTGCTACCATAGCTTTCTTTTTCTTTTTCTTGAATCTCTTTTTCAATAATGGACAGTCTGGTCTAATGTGCCATTTCTTTTGCATTCATAGTAGGTGGGCACTTCTTTTTTTTTTCCTTTTCCTTGTCCTCCTTACTGAATTCTTTGTTCTTATGAAAATTTCTAAAGTATCTTCCTTTCTTTCTTCCCAAGAACTTTCTAAATTTTTTGATGACCATAGCAACATCTTCGTCTTTGTTGCTTTTAGTAGAGGAGCTTTCTTCTTCCGATTCTTCATCTTTTCTAGTATCCATAGCAGCTTTGAAGGCAATTGACTTTTTCTTCTTTTGATCGTCTTCAGTTCGGTGCTGCATGGTCAGTTCATGTGTGATGAGACATCATAGCAGTTCATCCAGCAATAAGGTATTCAAATCTTTTGCTTCCTAGATGGCAGTCACTTTCGGATCCCATTTATCCAGAAGAGATCTTAGAATCTTTTGCACTAGATCTGCATTAGTATATACCCTACCAAGACTTTTTAAGCCATTAATAATATCAGTGAATCATGAAAACATGGCAGATATAGTTTCATTCGGTTCCATCTTCAATAATTCGTAACTATGTACAAGAAGATTAATCTTAGAAGACTTCACTAGAGAAGTTCCTTCATGAGTCACTTCTAGTTTATCCCAAATTTCTTTTGTCGAGGAGCAAATAGAAATTCGATTAAACTCATTACTATCCAAAGCACAGTATAAGAGATTCATGGCTTTGGCATTTAACTTTCTCATCTTCATGTCATGTTTGTCCCAATCCTCTTAAGGTTTAGGAACGTCCACTCCATCAATTTTAACCATGAAAATGTAAGGACCCTTTAGAATGACCTTCCACAACTGAAAATCAATAGCTTGAATATAAATCTTCATTCTATTGGGAATTGTCCCAAAGCCAATCACCTGGGTTGTAGGTGGTTGTGCTAAGTATTGTACTCATTTTATGAATTAATAAAATATTATTTTTGGCAGCTCATCACATATTAAATTTCCCAGAAATGAATCTCTATGTGATAACGGATCCGGCACCTGAAATCCCTCCCGCTAATGCAAGGAGTGCGGTCAGAGATGCTTATCTGAAGTGGGTCTCTGATCGGACTACTGTCCGATGCATCATGTTAGCGGCGATGAACGACGAGTTCAGTCGCAAATTCGAGGAGGCCCAACCTGATGAAATCCTTCAAAAGTTGAAGGAATCCTTCGGCACCCCGGATGATGTAGAACGGTACAAAGTGTCTTGTGCCATCTACAACTCCAAGATGCCGAATGGCGGTTCAGTCACTGATCATGTATTGTACATGATCGAGTTGATTGAAAAACTGGGCAAACTCGGATGCCCCTTGCACGAGTAGCTCGGCAAGGATGCGATCCTGAATTCTCTTCCCTCCTTCTATCTTGACTTTCTTGATCATTATAGAATGAACAAGCCTGCAGTCAACTACCATGGTCTTTTGGGGTTGCTGCAGACTTTCGAGAAAGATCACCAACTGAATAAGGGGGTGGTGAATTTAGTGGGAGAAAGTAGAAGTCGTCGTCCCTTTAAGAAAGGGAAGAAGAAAATAAATAAAAAGGGAAAGAAGGTGCAGAATGCTCCTGGCCCTAGTTAGACCAGGAAGTATAAGGCTAATCAATCTTCTGTAGAATGTTTCTACTACAAGAAGAAGGGACACTGGAAGAGGAACTGTCCTCTTTATATTGCATCCCTTGATCTGAACAGGCCGAGGAAGCAGAAGTTTGCTGAACAAGATATTTATATGATAAAACCTTGTAATTACTCAATTGTTGATACTGCTAACTGGGTATTGGATACTGGTAGTCCAATTCATGTTTGTAATTCATTACAGGGACTTCAAGTTAGCAGAAGATTTGAAGATGGAGAACAGTTTCTGAGCATCGGGAATGGAAATCGTGTTCCAGTACTGGCGGTTGGAGTCCTACGTCTTGTCTTTGAGTCTTGTACTGTCGAACTAGTCGACTGTCACTATTGTCCTAGTTTCATTATGAGCATAATCTCTGTAGGCCTTTTGGCCAATTATGGTTTTGAACTATCAATAAAAGAAGATTTTTGCAATGTTATTTTGAATAACTCTGTTATAATGAAAGCTAGATTAAATGATGGCATATACGTACTATCAAGGCCTGTTAGTGTAATGTACACTTCTAGCAAACGTCCAAGGTTAGATAATATCAATAATTTGTATCTTTGGTACTGTAGGCTAGGTCATATTAACCAAAATAGGATAAACAAGATGCGAGGAGATGGACTCCTCGAGGTCAGTGATTCTGAATCACTGCCCACTTGTGAATCCTGTTTACTTGGTAAAATGACCAAGTCACCTTTTATTGAAAAAGGTGAACGAGCTACAGAACTTCTAAGTCTAATACATACTGATGTATGTGGATCGATGTCAGTTAGTGCCAGAGAAGGATACAAATATTTCATTACTTTTATAGACGACTTTTCAAGATTCGGTTATGTCTTTTTAATGAGACATAAGTCTGAATTGTTTGAAATATTCAAACGATACCGTAATGAAGTAGAAAAGCAAACTAGAAAAAGTATTAAAACCCTTCGATCTGATCGAGGTGGTGAATACTTATCTGGTGAATTTTTGACATATCTTGAGGAGAATGGAATTCTCTCTCAGTGGACTCCTCCAGGAACACCACAGTGGAATGGTGTGTCCGAAAGGAGGAATCGAACCTTGTTGGACATGGTTCGATCCATGATGGGCTTTACAACTCTGCCGCTATCCTTTTGGGGATATGCGTTTCAGACAGCCTGTTACTTATTAAATAATATTCCAAGTAAGTCTGTTGTCTCCACTCCGTATGAGATGTGGAATGGGCGTAAACCATCAATCTCACACCTACGGGTCTGGGGTTGTCCGGCTTACGTAAAGCGTTTAGACTCAGACAAACTTGGTCCTAAGTCTGACAGGTGTTTATTCATTGGTTATCCTAAGGAAACCAAAGGGTATTTCTTCTACTTGGAGAATGAACAAAAGGTATTCGTTGCTCTTAGAGCTATCTTTTTGGAAAAGGAGTTCCTTGGAGAAGGAACTATAGCTTCTAAGATTGAACTTGATGAAGTTCAGCCAATAGAAGAACCTACACACTCTACGGACATCGTAGAACCGGCTGTGATTGAATCACACCCAGAACCCATTAGGAGATCCGGTAGAATACCGCGTCAGCCGGACAGATACTACGGTTTCTTGGTCCGGGACGGCGATCCCATTGAGCTCGATGAGAACAATGAGGATCCGATCACCTATATGGATGCACTTCAGAGATCTGACTCTGAGGCATGGTTTGGAGACATGCGATCTGAAATGGAGTCCATGGAAATCAACAATGTTTGGACATTGGTTGATCCGCCTGAAGGAATAAAACCCATCAGGTGTAAATGGATCTTCAAGAGGAAAAGGGGTGCAGATGGGAAGGTAGAGACCTATAAAGCTCGTCTAGTTGCCAAGGGGTATCGTCAGTGATATGGTATCGATTATGACGAGACTTTCTCCCCTATGGCAATGCTCAAGTCCATTCGGATCATGCTTGCTTTGGCAGCATATTTTGATTACGAGATCTGGCAGATGGATGTCCGAACCGCTTTCTTGAATGGGGAGCTGGAAGAAGAGGTGTATATGATATAGCCTGAAGGGTTCACATCCACAGATGAATCAAAAGTATGCAAGTTGCAGAGGTCCATCTATGGACTCAAGCAAGCATCTCGAAGTTGGAACTTACGGTTTGATAGGTGTATCAAATCGTATGGCTTCGTTAAGAACGGAGAAGAACCGTGCATCTATAAATGGGTTAATGGTTCTGTGATCGTATTCATAGTACTGTATGTTGACGACATTCTATTAATTGGGAATGATGTCGCAGCATTACAAGGAATAAAGGTCTGGTTATCATCTCAGTTCTCCATAAAGGACTTCGGTGAAGCTTCTTACATACTAGGTATGAAAATCTATAGAGATAGATCTAAGAAGCTTTTGGGACTGTCCCAGTCTACGTACATTGACACTGTGTTGAAACGGTTCAGCATGGAAAATTCCAAGAAATGCTACCTTCCGATAGGTTCTGGAATTACTCTTTCCAAGAAGGATTGTGCGACAACTCCTGAGAAAAGAGAGCGCATTAGTAGAGTACCTTATGCTTCTGCAGTAGGCTCTATCATGTATGCTATGACTTGTACTAGACCAGACGTGGCATACTCACTAGGAGTAGTGAGCAGATACCAGTCTGACCCAGGTGAGGCGCATTGGAAGGTGGTTAAGTCCATCCTTAAGTATTTAAGAAATACTAAAGATCAATAGCTGATTTATGGAGAACCTGACTTGAAACTTGTGGGGTACTCTGACTCCAGTTTCCAGTCAGATAGAGATGATAGCAAGAGTGTGTCAGGGTTTGTTTTTATCCTGAATGGAGGAGCGATCTGCTGGAAAAGTTCTAAGCAGGCAACTGTTGCAGACTCGGTATGCAAAGCAGAATACATTGCTGGATCAGATGCGACAAAGGAAGCTGTCTGGTTGCAGAAGTTCCTTAGAGAGCTAGGGGTGGCACCTTTCCTAGATGGTCCTGTTCCGGTGTACTGTTACAGCACAGGAGCCATTGCTCAAGCTAAGGAGCCTAAAGCTCATCACCGCACCAAACATATTTTGCGGCGCTACCACCTCGTACGAGAGATCGTGGAACGAGGCGACATCAATCTTTTGAAGATCGATGGAAAAGAAAATCTGGCCGACCCCTTCACTAAAGCCCTCGGAATAAAAGAGTTCGACTATTATAAATGGGAAATGGGTATTAGATACTCTTCTGATTGGCTTTAGTACAAGTGGGAGTTGTTGGGAATTGTGTCCCAAAGCCAATCGCCTAGGTTGTAGGCGGTTGTGCTAAGTATTGTACTCATTTTATGAATTAATAAAATATTATTTTTGGTAGCTCATCACATATTAAATTTCCCTGAAATGAACTCTTTCCATGTGATGAAGTCCTTAGGACTACACTGACTTTGATACAGAGAGGATGTATCAAGTGGTCCTTAAACCCAGTTCACAACCAAAGGATATATTGTACTGGACGACAATATATCAAGAATAGGTTGTTGTAGTTCATATCGTTTGGTTGTCCTCTTGACCAAATGAGTGTGGTGACACTGATGTGATCTGCAAGTGGGATATTTGATATCTCATTGAACGTGACTCCGTGCAGCCCCTTTCTGCCAAAGGGAAACTCACGATTGGATATGGGTATATGTGTCCCTCAGACCTGAGGTCATCACAGTAGCTTGCAAGCAACTCCCTATGCTTTGGTACCGGACTACCCGAATTTTTAATCCGGTGATGGAAGGTTTTCGGGTACAGGCAAGTACTTGTGGAGAGTGATGGACCAAGATGGAATTGACCTGTCCAAACAGTTTGGATTGAATGTCTCGCAGTATCTTAATTTAGCAAATCCTCGGCCGGGGTAGTCCTAGTGAAGAGTCACTGGGCTTGCGAGGTTGAGACACGTAGTCGACTGACTCAGTCTGGGTTGGAAGCCCAATCTCAGTCGTCCTGAGCATTAGAGGTCAAAAGGATGAATTATACGGTAACCATATGCCAGAGATTCGATAGTTTGCTCTCGCATCTTCGACCTATCCGGATGCCGGGACCCATTGCTAGATGGTTTACTGTGCTGGTACTAGAAATTATTTTAGTGCTACCATTTAGGTTCGAACCTATGAGGTCACACGCCACAGAGGATAACTCTCTGATCCAGATACCGATTACGATTGGGAATCGTCTCGATTTTATGATCACAGTATTTTTTGAGCACTCTTTTCCCCATCTTGCCCTTGTCTGTGTCGACCAGAAAATGTTCCGGGTTGACCAGCACTATGCCAGGATTTTTCTGAATCAGTTTTGAATTGATTCGGAGTTCGTTTCGGCCTCCAATTGGTTGTGAACCAATTGAACCAATTTTATTGGGCTTGAACCAGGTTCAATTGGATTGAACCACCTTGGTTAATTGAACCAATGGGTTGGTTTATTGGCTTGGACCGGTTATTTTAACCGGTGGACCGGTTTTGGTTGAACCGTTGATTTTTCTCTCCATGTGACCATTTACACGGTGATTCACGCTGGGAGAAAAACTCCAAGCACTGGAAGGCCAAACGTTAGATGTAATTCCAAACGTTCGAAACAACTCCATGCCGGGCATCTCTTCCCTTCCCTCCACCCGCTGTTTTATCTTCTCTTTAATCCATGTTAATGACTTGTTAATTTTGATTAACAGTAGCTGCTGCCTCTTCCTCTCCCAATCTCTACGTTGTCACCTTTCCTGCTGTCCTATTTAAACTCCTTGCTATCCCCTGTTTCAGAAATAATTTTCCACCGTGAGAGAGGACCGTGTGAAGAGCTAGTTTGGGCGTTCTTTGAGAGGTTGAGAGTTCTCCATTTTGAGAACTATTATTTGCATCTGGGGCTGGGTTTAGGAGCTTGTGAGGGAGAGATACAAGGCATTAATCCCTTGTTTTGAAGTGCTCAAGTTCTGCCCAGCTGCAGAAAACCTGTGACCGTGAAGCTTTCTTTCGGTGGCTAGCACCATGCGTGGAGGCGGATCCGAGAGCTCCGGGCATGTCTCCCCTCTGAGGGAGTACCACTCTACTCCTAGGAGCAAACCACGCGAGCCGGGATCGCCCCAGCTGCTCCGAAACAAAGGCCAAAGTCTGCTACCCAATTCTGCTGTAGAAATCTGGCAGCAGACTTTGGTGATTTATTTAATTTTTTTGGCTTAAATTTGATTGCAGCAACTGGTGGCAAATCGAAGAAGACTTGTCCAAGAAGCCACTGCTCAAATTTGAGAGCAAACGGAGGTCCGGAAGGTGGTGTTCTGACGACGTTTTGCAAGCCAAAAATAGGGTCCCAAGGAGGAAGACGACTGGAATAACTTTATTCCAGTTATTCCAGTCTATTCCAGGTTTATTCCAGAGTTAATCCAGGCAGAATAAAGGTATGGAAAATTAATTTTTTAATCATGCATGGATAGATTAAATTATTTAATATTTTATAAATATTTTATCTGATTATGTATGCCTAAATGCAACTAGATTTAGATTAATTCCTGGCGGAGCAGATATCCACTGCGTGAATTTTAAAAATTATTTTAAAATCCAATCTGCTCCCGTAGATGTTTGCATGCCTAGTATAGGATCTTGTCAAACCACCTGCATCATTAACTTTCAATGGTATCAGAGCTAGGTTCTATGTGTAATCTATTTATGTTTGCATGTATGTAGATTAAAATAGTTTTAATCTAATGATATATCAAATTTTCTTTTTGGAACCTAGTTGAGACCTTCACCATGACCGTGTGTCTTTGACACGATGTGGATCATCTGTGTTGGCCTTTTCAGAAGGGTCCTTAAAGAATATTAAAATTAAAAATATTTTAATTTGATGATACATAGTTTTAGGCATGTTTAATATGGATATAAAATATCTTGATGCATGATTTTTGGTTATGTAAAAATGTTTTACATTGTGACTTAATTAAAATTATTTTAATTAAATCTTTGGCTTATTAAAATCTTTTAGGTTTATGAAATCTAAAATACTTGCATAAGCTATTTTGGGTTAATTGGGTTAGCTGACTAGTTGGGTCCATAACTGGGTTAGACCTAAGTTTAGTTGAACCGGATAATAAGAAGATTAAACAAAAGTTGTTTAAGGTCCTTCTTTAGAACTATCTAATAGTTAGATTAGTTGATCCATTCATCTAAAATGGATCCAATTAGTGGCTCAGTGGATGCCTGAGTCTTTAGGCTAGTCTGATCGAGTCTGGTAAATCGACTGGTGTCGAGGTAGGTTTGGCATTGTGATCATGGCTGTATAAGGCTACCTCTTTCCTGGCCAACTTGGTTGGTGTCTAGGAAAGATGGTTAATGGCGGATACTCACCCATGATCTCACCTACCTGGCTAGTCGAGTCGACCAGAACTGATTGGAAAAGCTCAATGACTCGAGTTAACCCATGTCACCCAGGTTGATCGGTCTGACTGATCTATAGGTGCCCATGGATCATTTGTTGATTTATTTCAACCCTCCTGGAATCTGATTGATTCAGTGGGAGGATGATCCATGTCCTTATCTCTTTCTTCTGTCATAGTTAAAAATCCTCTAAAATTATTAGGTCCTTAAAAGACTAAGTCAAGGAGTTGATAGTGTCTTTGCCTCCCATTAAGTTAGATAGAAATGTGTCCACTAGCTTGGTGTGCATCGGCAGTTCCATAGAACGGGTGTACATCCGGCGACTGGAATTTCTATCTGATCGATGATGGTTCAGTGCAACCTCCTTAACTGGACCAGGTGGGTCGGCCATAGTCGAGCTTGGTCTTTAGTTAGCTGGAAGCATTGGATTTATCATTTTAATGGTTGGACCTAACCAGAGACCCGCAATAGGAGGCCCCTAGGCCGATTGGGGTGCTCTTTGGGGCAAAATAAAATACTGAAAATTGTTTAGGAAAACAATTGGTTTACGAACCTACCTTTAGGCTCGTATGGGTGAGTCGGCCATAGTCGGGCTCATGCGAGGCCTATTGGATTTCAGTACCCACTTGAGAAAAAGTATTTTCACGGATTGGAGTTAGAAGCTACCAATCTAAAAAAATTAGTGGGAGAAACCTTTAGGCTAAAGTCCAAGTCTTTTGGTTAAGTTATTAATTCATAAACTAATTTGGTCTTATTTTCTTTTCAGATGTCTTCCAATTTGTCGCTTCGGTCACTTCTCAATAACGAGAAGTTAAAGGGTCACAACTTCGATAGTTGCTATCGACGGTTGAGAATTGTTCTGGAGCATGAACGGATCCTCTATGTGATAACAGATCCGGCACCTGAAATCCCTCCCGCTAATGCACGGAGTACGGTCAGAGATGCTTATCTGAAGTGGGTCTCTGATCGGACTACTGTCCGATGCATCATGTTAGCGGTGATGAACGACGAGTTCAGTCGCAAATTCGAGGAGGCCCAACCTGATAAAATCCTTCAAAAGTTGAAGGAATCCTTCGGCACCCCGGATGATGTAGAATGGTACAAAGTGTCTTGTGCCATCTACAACTCCAAGATGCCGAATGGCGGTTCAGTCACTGATCATGTATTGTACATGATCGAGTTGATTGAAAAACTGGACAAACTCGGATGCCCCTTGCACGAGCAGCTCGGCAAGGATGCGATCCTGAATTCTCTTCCCTCCTCCTATCTTGACTTTCTTGATCATTATAGAATGAACAAGCCTGCAGTCGACTACCATGGTCTTTTGGGGTTGCTGCAGACTTTCGAGAAAGACCACCAACTAAATAAGGGTGTGGTGAATTTAGTGGGAGGAAGTAGAAGTCGTCGTCCCTTTAAGAAAGGGAAGAAGAAAATAAATAAAAAGGAAAAGAAGGTGCAGAATGCTCCTGGCCCTAGTCAGACCAGGAAGTATAAGGCTAATCAATCTTCTGTAGAATGTTTCTACTACAAGAAGAAGGGACACTGGAAGAGGAACTGTCCTCTTTATATTGCGTCCCTTGATCTGAACAGGCCGAGGAAGCAGAAGTTTGCTGAACAAGATATTTATATGATAAAACCTTGTAATTACTCAATTGTTGATACTGCTAACTGGGTATTGGATACTGGTAGTCCAATTCATGTTTGTAATTCGTTACAGGAACTTCAAGTTAGCAGAAGATTTGAAGATGGAGAACAGTTTCTGAGCGTCGGGAATGGAAATCGTGTTCCAGTACTGGCGGTTGGAGTCCTACGTCTTGTCTTTGAGTCTTGTACTGTCGAACTAGTCGACTGTCACTATTGTCCTAGTTTCATTATGAGCATAATCTCTGTAGGCCTTTTGGCCAATTATGGTTTTGAACTATCAATAAAAGAAGATTTTTGCAATGTTATTTTGAATAACTCTGTTATAATGAAAGCTAGATTAAATGATGGCATATACGTACTATCAAGGCCTGTTAGTGTAATGTACACTTCTAGCAAACGTCCAAGGTTAGATAATGTCAATAATTTGTACCTTTGGTACTGTAGGCTAGGTCATATTAACCAAAATAGGATAAACAAGATGCAAGGAGATGGACTCCTCGAGGTCAGTGATTCTGAATCACTGCCCACTTGTGAATCCTGTTTACTTGGTAAAATGACCAAGTCACATTTTATTGAAAAAGGTGAACGAGCTACAGAACTTCTAAGTCTAATACATACTGATGTATGTGGACCGATGTCAGTTAGTGTCAGAGAAGGATACAAATATTTCAATACTTTTACAGACGATTTTTCAAGATTCGGTTATGTCTTTTTAATGAGACATAAGTCTGAATCGTTTGAAATATTCAAACGATACCATAATGAAGTAGAAAAGCAAACTAGAAAAAGTATTAAAACCCTTCGATCTGATCGAGGTGGTGAATACTTATCTGGTGAGTTTTTGACATATCTTGAGAAGAATAGAATTCTCTCTCAGTGGACTCCTCTTGGAACACCACAGTGGAATGGTGTGTCCGAAAGGAGGAATCGAACCTTGTTGGACATGGTTCGATCCATGATGGGCTTTGCAACTCTATCGCTATCCTTTTGGGGATATGCACTTCAGACAGCCTGTTACTTATTAAATAATGTTCCAAGTAAGTCTGTTGTCTCCACTCCGTATGAGATGTGGAATGGGCGTAAACCCTCAATCTCACACCTACGGGTCTGGGGTTGTCCGGCTTACGTAAAGCGTTTAGACTCAGACAAACTTGGTCCTAAGTCTAACAGGTGTTTATTCATTGGTTATCCTAAGGAAACCAAAGGATATTTCTTCTACTTGGAGAATGAACAAAAGGTGTTCGTTGCTCTTAGAGCTATCTTTTTGGAAAAGGAGTTCCTTGGAGAATGAACTATAGCTTCTAAGATTGAACTTGATGAAGTTCAGCCAATAGAAGAACCTACACACTCTAAGGACATCGTAGAACTGGCTGTGATTGAATCACACCCAGAACCCATTAGGAGATCCGGTAGAATATCTCGTCACCCAGACAGATACTACGGTTTCTTGGTCCGGGACGGCGATCCCATTGAGCTCGATGAGAACAATGAGGATCCGATCACCTATATGGATGCACTTCAGAGATCTGACTCTGAGGCATGGCTTGGAGCCATGCGATCCGAAATGTAGTCCATGGAAATCAACAATGTTTGGACATTGGTTGATCCGCTTGAAGGAATAAAATCCATCGGATGTAAATGGATCTTCAAGAGGAAAAGGGGCACAAATGGGAAGGTAGAGACCTATAAAGCCCGTCTGGTTGCCAAGGGGTATCGTCAGCGATATGGTATCGATTATGACGAGACTTTCTCTCCTGTGGCAATGCTCAAGTCCATTCGGATCATGCTTGCTTTGGCAGCATTTTTTGATTACAAGATCTGACAATGGATGTCCGAACCGCTTTCCTGAATGGGGAGCTGGAAGAAGAGGTGTATATGATACAGCCTGAAGGGTTCACATCCATAGATGAATCAAAAGTATGCAAGTTGCAGAGGTCCATCTATGGACAAAAGCAAGCGTCTCGAAGTTGGAACTTACGGTTTGATAGGTGTATCAAATCGTATGGCTTCGTTAAGAACGGAGAAGAACCGTGCATCTATAAATGGGTTAATGGTTCTGTGATCGTATTCCTAGTACTGTATGTTGACGACATTCTCTTAATCGGAAATGATGTCGCAGCATTACAAGGAATAAAGGTCTGGTTATCATCTCAGTTCTCCATGAAGGACTTGGGTGAAGCTTCTTACATACTAGGTATGAAAATCTATAGAGATAGATCTAAGAAGCTTTTGGGACTGTTCCAGTCTACGTACATTGACACTGTGTTGAAACGGTTCAGCATGGAAAATTCCAAGAAATGCTACCTTCCGATAGGTTCTGGAATTACTCTTTCCAAGAAGGATTGTGCGACAACTCCTGAGGAAAGAGAGCGCATGAGTAGAGTACCTTATGATTCTGCAGTAGGCTCTATCATGTATGCTATGACTTGTACTAGACCAGACGTGGCATACTCACTAGGAGTAGTGAGCAGATACCAGTCTGACCCAGGTGAGGCACATTGGAAGGTGGTTAAGTCCATCCTTAAGTACTTAAGAAATACTAAAGATCAATGGCTGATTTATTGAGAACCTGACTTGAAACTTGTGGGGTACTCTGACTCTAGTTTCCAGTCAGATAGAGATGATAGCAAGAGTGTGTCAGGATTTGTTTTTACCCTGAATGAAGGAGCGATCTGCTAGAAAAGTTCTAAGCAGGCAACTGTTGCAGACTCGGTATGCGAAGCAGAATACATTGCAGCATCAGATACGACAAAGAAAGCTGTCTGGTTGCGGAAGTTCCTTGGAGAGCTAGGGGTGGCACCTTCCTTAGATGGTCTTGTTCCGGTGTACTGTGACAGCACTGGAGCCATTGCTCAAGCTAAGGAGCCTAAAGCTCATCACCGCACCAAACACATTTTGCAGTGCTACCACCTCGTACGAGAGATCGTGGAACGAGATGACATCAATCTTCTGAAGATCGATGGAAAAGAAAATCTGGCCGACCCCTTCACTAAAGCCCTCGGAATAAAAGAGTTCGACTATTGTAAATGGGAAATGGGTATTAAATACTCTTCTGATTGGCTTTAGTATAAGTGGGAGTTGTTGGGAATTGTGTCCCAAAGCCAATCGCCTGGGTTATAGGCGGTTATGCTAAGTATTGTACTCATTTTATGAATTAATAAAATATTATTTTTGGTAGCTCATCACATATTAAATTTCCCTGAAATGAACTCTTTCCATGTGATGAAGTCCTTAGGACTACACTGACTTCGATACAAAGAGGATGTATTAAGTGGTCCTTAAACCCAGTTCACAACCAAAGGATATATTGTACTGGACGGTAATATATCAAGAATAGGTTGTTGCAGTTCACATCATTTGGTTATCCTCTTGATCAAATGAGTGTGGTGACACTGATGTGATCTACAAGTGGGATATTTGATATCTCATTGAACGTGACTCCGTGCAGCCCCTTTCTGCCAAAGGGAAACTCACGATTGGATATGGGTATATGTGTCCCTCAGACCTGAGGTCATCTCGGTAGCTTGCAAGCAACTCCCTGTGCTTTGGTGCCGGACTACCCGAATTTTTAATCCGGTGATGGAAGGTTTCTGGGTACAGGAAAGTACTTGTAAAGCAGTGATGGACCAAGATGGAATTGACCTATCCAAATAGTTTGGATTGAATGTCTCGCAGTATCTCAATTTAGCAAATCCTCGACCGGGGTAGTCCTAGTGAAGAGTCACTGGGCTTGCGAGGTTGAGACACGTAGTCAACTGACTTAGTTTGGGTTGGCAGCCCAATCTCAGTCGTCCTGAGCATTAAAGGTCAAAAGGATGAATTATACGGTAACCATATGCCAGAGGTTCGATAGTTTGCTCACGCATCTTCGACCTATCCGGACGCCGGGACCCATTGCAAGATGGTTTCCTATGCTTGTACTAGAAATTGTTCTAGTGATACTATTTAGGTTCGAACCTATGAGGTCACACGCCACAGAGGATAACTCTCTGATCCGGATACCGATTACGATTGGGAATCGTCTCGGCTTTATGGTCACAGTATTTTTCTAGCACTCTTTTCCCCGTCTTGCCCTTGTCTGTGTCGACCGGAAAATGTTCCGGGTTGACCAGCACTGCGCCAGGATTTTTCTGAATCAGTTTTGAATTGATTCGGAGTTCGTTTCGGCCTCCAATTGGTTGTGAACCAATTGAACCAATTTTATTGGGCTTGAACCAGGTTCAATTGGATTGAACCACCGTTGGTTAATTGAACCAATGGGTTGGTTTATTGGCTTGGACCGGTTATTTTAACCGGTGGACCGGTTTTGGTTGAACCGTTGATTTTTCTCTCCATGTGACCGTTTACACGGTGATTCACGCTGGGAGAAAAACTCCAAGCACTGGAAGGCCAAACGTTTGATGTAATTCCAAACATTCGAAACAACTCCATGCTGGGCGTCTCTTCCCTTCCCTCCACCCGCTGTTTTATCTTCTCTTTAATCCATGTTAATGACTTGTTAATTTGGATTAACAGCAGCTGCTGCCTCTTCCTCTCCCATTCTCTACGTTGTCACCTTTCCTGCTATCCTATTTAAACTCCTTGCTATCCCCTGTTTCAGAAATAATTTTCCACCGTGAGAGAGGACCGTGTGAAGAGTTAGTTTGGGCGTTCTTTGAGAGGTTGAGAGTTCTCCATTTTGAGAACTATTATTTGCATCTGGGGCTGGGTTTAGGAGCTTGTGAGGGAGAGATACAAGGCATTAATCCCTTGTTTTGAAGTGCTCAAGTTTTGCCCAGCTGCAGAAAACCTGTGACCATGAAGCCCTCTTTCGGCCGCTAGCACCGTGTGTGGAGGCGGATCCGAGAGCCCCGTGCATATCTCCCCTCTAGAGGGAGTACCACTCTACTCCTAGGAGCAAACCACGCGAGCCGGGATCGCCCCAGCTGCTCCGAAACGAAGGCCAAAGTCTGCTGCCCAATTCTGTTGTAGAAATATGGCAGCAGACTTTGGTGATTTATTTAATTTTTTTGGCTTAGATTTGATTGCAGCAATCAGTGGCAAATCGAAGAAGACTTGTCCAAGAAGCCGCTGCTCAAATTTGGGAGCAAACGGAGGTCCGGAAGGTGGTGTTCCGATGACGTTTTGCAAGCCAAAAACAGGGTCCCAAGGAGGAAGACAACTGAAATAACTTTATTCTAGTTATTCCAGTCTATTCTAGGTTTATTCCAGAGTTATTCCAGGTGGAATAAAGGTATGGAAAATTAATTTTTTAATCATGCATGGATAGATTAAATTGTTTAATATTTTATAAATATTTTATATGATTATGCATGCCTAAATGCAACTAGATTTAGATTAATTCCTGGCAGAGCAGATACCCGATGCGTGAATTTTAAAAATTGTTTAAAAATCTAATCTGCTCCCGCAGATGTTTGCATGCCTAGTGTAGGATCTTGTCAAACCATCTGCATCATTAACTTTCACATTCTAGCTTTCCAATATGCATAATTTGTGCCAGTAAAGAGTGGAGGTCTATTTGTTGATTGGCCTTCCGCCAAGGACGTACTCATGGGATGAGCCATCAATCTTTACTCTAATGTATTCAGAGACACTGCTCTGATACCAGTTGTTGCCTAGGTGGCTACCTAAGAGGGGGGTGAATTGGGACTTTTAAAAAATTTAAGCAAGTAATGTGCAATTTCAAAATTCTTTGCAAGTGGTAGATGCTATGATAAAGTTATAGAATGTAGAAGCTAAACAAAATCAAGAGAGCACAACATAAACACACCAAATTTATAGTGGTTCGGAGCAACCCGGCTCCTGCATCCACAACCCAAGATACCACTTGGGATTTTCACTATATTCACACCCAAATACAGTAGGATTGTTTTACAGGATCACAATCCAAAACCTCTACATTTTGGTTTTACGGGATCACCAAAGAAAACCCAACACCCTTTGGTTTTAAGCAGGCTCACTAAAGAAACCCAACTTGGTTTTCACAAGATCACCAAGAACCTATTTATTTTTTCAATTGGGCTCACCAATAACCCAACAATTCAAAGATTGAATTGAAAATAAATGCAACAAAAAATGACAAACTTAAGTTATTGGATAGTTGCCGGTGCAGCTTGTTGGAAGTCCACTTGAATAAGCTTTAGTTACTTCAGTGGCTTCTTCCAAAAATAATTCAAGCATCAAATCAGAGTTGTTGAAGGCTTGAATATAGACTTGAATGCTCTTATGCTCTTTTTCTTGTGGTTGGTAAGATATTCAATGAAGCTCTCTCTTCTTTTTGGAACTCTCTTCTTTTTATTTCTTATTTCATTTCTATATATTCTTCAAGGTAGTTCAAATCCTTCAAATTTAAAGTCTTCCATCATCCCAAGACAGTTCTAGCCATTGTAGACCGTTAGGGAATGATTTGTGACCGTTGGAGCACTTTTTGGCATTCAAAAATAAATTCTGGAACTAGTCGTTAGATACCTGGTAGCGACATTCGAGTCGGCTCGGATTCCTTCGAGTCGGCTCGGATTCTTCGAGTCGATGGGTCAAGTCGCCAAATCCTCAATATGGTCGGCTCTGTGTCTCAGGATGCAAAACAACACTCTGGACGAGTCGACTTTTTTCAGCTTGGGTCGGCTCGAACTTGAATCTTGAACTCGAAGAGTTAGCTCTCTTCAACTCAGGTCGGCTCTTCTTCTCATGTTCGAAAAATCTTACTCTGGAAGAGTCGGCTCGATGTAGTTCAGGTTGGCTCACTTTTTCAGGCGGTCAGAATTAGGTCTAGCTGAGTCGGCTCTTTCTGGTTTGGGTTGGCTTACCTGGCTGTTCTCAGAAAACTTCAAAAAAAATGGATTCTGGAGGAGTCGGCTTGGATAGATTCCAGTTGACTCGGATTCCCTAGAGTCGGCTCGCTTTCCATCAAGTCAGCTCAGATTATTGCGATCCAGAATCCTTGCTGCATGCCAGTAAGCAGAGTTGGCTCTTCTTTTCTTAGGGTTGGCTCGAGTGTCTTCTTCAGGATTTTTACAATTTGAACTTAAAGAAAACTCTCACCAACTCTTTTACAATTTCACACAAACCAACTCAAAACAAAATCTAAGGCACGCAGGCTTATAGAAGTAACCCTTTTAGTTGAATTTTCTTAGCATTTTTGATTGGGTTCTTCTTTACAATAACATTTACAACACAACTCAAGCAAGAAAATATGAGAGTTGGAGTTGAAGTTTGAATATAAAATTCATCCTACAAAAACTTGTTAAACACTTGAAGAGTTATCAGAAATAAATGTACATGCTCCAATGTTTGGTTATCATCAAAATCACTTATGGGGTCAATAGATCCTTATGAATAGTAGGGGGCCTCCCACACTCCCACCTCTTACCTGGCCAGTGAAAGGGCTGGTTGTTGTGTTGTGTGTAATCTAAGTTAACCCATTCTGTTTGAACTCATAGGTCTAGCAAATCATTGTACCTTCCAATGTGTGTTGCATGTCCACTAGATTAGGAGCCCATTAGCCCATCAGTCCATGTCCAGCCCAGTGTAGTCATGGGGTCAAACATTGAAGACCAATTAAGGGCCATCAATGAACAACTGGCCCAAATGAACCAAAAGATGACCCAAGTGGAGACTCGGGTAGAAGCCTGCAAGGCCCATGCTAAATTCAAATCCCCTAGGCCTGATCCCTTTAAACCAAGAGCCCGTCATCATGATCTCACCCCTGAGTATAGCCCTAGAAGCCTATACCCATACTTGGTTGACTCAGAGGAAAGACCCATTAGGAGCACCCAACCTTATGCACCCATTTTTGATCCCGAGGTGTATATTGATTGGGAGGAGAGCATGGATCACTATTTTGAGTACACTAAGATGTTGGAGTTAGGAAAAGTTAGGCTGGCCACACGTAGGTTAACCCGACATGCTAAGTGGCATTGGGAAGGTATTGAGGACCAATGTTATTTGAGAGTAGATAAGATAAGTGCCTGGAAAGCCATGAGGAGTAAGTTGAGAGAAAAGCACTTAGGTCGGTTTTATGAGCAAAGACTTTTTGACCAATGGTACAGATTGAGATAGAATAATAAGATCATGTCTGAGTACATTGACCAATTTAATAAGTTTATCAAGTGATGTAACATAGTTAAGTCTGAGGCTATGATCATATCGAGGTTTTGAGCTAGCCTACGTAGGGACACCCAGTGGGAACTATTTCAATGGCAAGTTCAGGACCTAGAGGAAGCCTATAAATAGCTAGGGAATTCGAGTCATATCAGAGGGAACTCATGATTAGTCAGTCTAAGTCCAACAAGATTAATCCCCTTGAACCTAAGCCCAGACCTAGCCGACTTCCTTTAAACTAGCCAACTCCCATTACCCCTAGCCAGACCCTAGGACCTAGTCAGGTGTGTCCAAGCCAACCCAGCCCGACCCAACCCAACCCGAGCCGAGGAGAGCTAGAAGAGGATGAGTTTGAACCCATTGCTGAACCTGAAGAAGAGGTGTATGAGGCTGATCCAAGTCTAGTAGAGGAGTATGCAGATGATGAGCCCATTAAAAATTTAGAGAGAAACTCTTGAGCCCACTGAAAAATCTAAAGAAGACACCTATGAGTTGAGTCCAGTAGAGGAATGTAAAGAAGAGGAACGAGAGAGTGAACCCATTAAGGAATAAAAAAAAAGGATCTTAAATCCACTATAGAATTTGAAGAAGAAATGACCGAGCCAAGATCACATTTAGTAAATGAACATGAGGGTTCACCAGTCTTGTCCATAGAAGGAGTTCAGGAATAAACCCTTAAGAACCACCACAAGAAGTTCATCAAGATAAACTTTCCAAAAATTTTCCTGATCCCCTTCCACCATCTAGGAACATCCAGCCTGCCCTAGATCTAATACCTATAGATCCTCCTAGTGCTAATCATGAGGTTAGGACAAGTACACCATTGATTGCTCTTAAACATAGATGTTCATTGAACCATATCTACCCTAAAAAGTTCTATGCTATAATCCATGTCCTAAAATTCTGGAGGAATTATCTACTTCCACGAGATTTAGTTTTATACCCCTATCAAAAGACTTTCAGGGTTTTTAATTCACAAAGGAATTTAAGCTTAAAACCTGAAAGATGGACCAAATTCCTAAGGATATATACCTCTTGGTGCGAAGTAGATGTAGGTAGTAAAGTAGTATCTGGTTATGAGCCTAATGAGCCCACAGACCTAATCCATTTGTTCACACCTATACCGATCTCTGCACAGCATCTGCATCAGGGCATTAGCACTCATTTGAACAATGATGATAACATGGCTAATTCTCGAAAGAAAGCTAAAGAGCTTGATATGGGGGATTCTGTAATGATTAGGCTTAAGCCTGAATGGTTCCTACGGGAACCATTAAGAAGCTGCATGCTCGCAGAGCTGGACACTTTAGAGTGATTAAGAAAGTAGGACCTAATGCCTATGTGCTAGATTTGTCCCTGGATTTTAGCATTAGCTCAACTTTCAATATCTCTGACTTAGTGGAGTATAGGGAGCCAGCAATGATACCCAGCGAGCCATTTGGACCTGACCTATCATTTGAGAGTGAACCCGATCCTGAATATCCACCTCCAATTTTATCTGAGAGAGGAGAACGGATCGAGCGTGTCCTGGATGATCAAGCTATCACAACCCAGGGCAAAGGCCATCAGCATTACCTGGTCCATTGGCAAAGCCAACCAGAATTTAATGATTCGTGGATTATCCAAGAGGATTTGCAGTGCCTCAACCCTGATCTTCTTGAGAAATCCAGAGCTAGATCAACCCTTACTCGACATGGTCGAGTTCCTCCCATCCCGGGAGAATTGGTGCGGCCACCAGGATTAGACAGAGGCTCCTCAACCCTCTGTGGATTTCTGATTAGGGTTCTAAGTCTTTTTGGATCTTGTAACAAGGCTTCAGACATTTAAACCTAAGTAATTTGCATCTAGTTCTTTTCAATTTCGGTTTAGTCTTGTAATTTGGCTAGAGTGAGTTAATTTGGTCAAGTTAGGGTCAATGGGTTCTGTAATTAGCCAAGTAGGTTCACGAATTTAGGTCAATTTGAAGATGAGTTCAAGCTAATATGAAGAGGGTCCACAAGTGAGCAAACAAGTCAAGCCTAATCAAACCACTTCTCCTCCATGCCAAGATAGGATTGCCAACTCATCTTCCAAGCCATGGATAATGCCACATCACCAATGCCACATGTCATGAGAGTGCCACATCACCAATGCCACATGCCATGAGAGGCGCTACATCACCAAAGCCATGCCAAACACCTTGGGCGGCCAAGTTTCATGATGAAATTTCAAATTCAAACTCTAAGTTGGGTGCCCCCTTGATTCAAGCAGACAACCCTCCTCACTCCACTCCACAAATCAAGCTACTTCACTAAGATCAAGCCAAGCATCATGGTCGACCAAGCTCCATGAAAAAAAATTCAAAAACTCAAAGTTGGACGCCCCTTGATTCATGTGGACAACCATCCTCATTCCACTCCTCAAATCAAGTTTTGTGACCCATTTTCAATTTGAATTCAAATGAGGACTTGGGAGCTTATAAATATGGCCCTAACCCTCTTGTAGAAAAACAATGATGAGTGTTGAATCAAATGAAATTCTGAAATTTTTCTAGCCCTTGTCTTTGTGACTTAGAACTCTGTGAGAGAGTGACGCTTTCGAGCATTGAGAGGTGTGAGGCCCTAGATATCCCCTTCCTACACAAGCCACTAACCCACCTCCCAAGTTTGGGTGCCCCTCTAGAAGCTCCTCTTGGACGCCCAACAAAAAGAATCTCTTCTTGACTGCCACCCTCAACTTCACCCCTCTTCATTTCTTTGCTATCTTATTCCTTCTTGTTTTCTAACTCGGTTCTAGATTGCTCACAGGTCCTTTAGGTGCCATAGACAAAGGAGTCGGCCTACCTTGCCTTTAGGACTATCTGATGGAAAGCCGGTGAACCTGTAGGGTCGAGGGCTTGATCTTCCAGGCCGCATCCATAAGTGTGAGTGAACTCGGCATCGGGCGCTTCAGAGTTTCAAAAGGTTTGCACTCCCTAATCTTCTGAGTAGGGTTATTAATTTAGAGCTAAGTCCTACCGGGGTTTCTCAATCCGGGGGTCCTACTTTATCACTGTTTTGGATCTATTTCTGTATGCTAGAGTTTCTTGATCTTTATGCGAGTCTCTAGATCTATCCTTAGTTTGATTTCGGGAATTGGTCAATTCATTAAAACATAAAAACAACAAAGAATCACTTGCATGCATCTTAGTCCCCCATTAATCAGATAGAGTGGCTTCATTCATGACCGGGGGCTTGGTGGCAACAGGTTTGGTAGGGGCAGTTTTGGACCACTATACTGGTGCAATCTCAACTAGGGCATCAGGGATGGTGACTCCATCAAAGGGCTTCTCTTCAAATTCCTCTTCATCTAAGAAGGAGAGATCTATCCCTTGATGATACTCGATGACCAGGTTCCGGCACTCGAGTATCCTTAGTTTATTGCCTTCCGTGAAAGCCTCATGACTAGAGGTGACATGGTATCAGAAAACTCTTTCGATGCTCGAAAGTCTGCCACTGCTTGGGCCATGTCTATGCAAAGTTCACAGAACCCTTATATTTTTTTATGGCGGCCTTCATCTCTTACTCCAAACTCTCCTTAGCCATCGCCACCTCTACCTCTCTCTTTTGCCTCTCCAATTCTAGATCGACCCTCGCCATCATTATACTGGCATTGGTCTCGGCCAAGCTACTCCTTGTCATGGTCATATTAGACTCAAATTCGACAAGCACCTTCCTTAAGTGCTCGACCTCGGTCTCAGATACCTTAACCTTCTAATAGGCCTCGACGACATCTTTTTCCATCTCCTTTTATCACTCACGAACCATTAGGCCACCTAGGTCCTGATTCAACACCCCGTAGTGAAATGGGTCACCTACCAAATCAAACATTAGGAAGCAGTATAGGAGGACAAGAAATAAAATGTCGACACAAAAATACCTACTGAAAAGCCATCATGCACTGGTGCCTCAAGTTTTGATAGTCCATATTTTGGACTTGTTCCACTCTCTCTAGGATCAGGGAGCTCTCAAAAGCCTTCCTGGATCTCCTTCCAATTTTAGCAAAATACGTTTCCCTGACCACTGATCGAGGGCCCAAAACTATGTGTGGCCTCTCTAGCACCCTAGGTAGGAGTGCTGGATGGAAATAGTTAGGGCATCGACATGGTTGGAGGCAAGGCCAGTTGAGGCGGGATGATGAATGTTTCAAAAGTAGCCTCAGTTGCAGTGGGAGTGGGCTTAGAAGCTTCAATCGATTTGGGCTTTGCAAGTTTGATCCTCTTTAAAGAGGACGAAGAAGCCTTCCCTTTTCTTTTTCTCCACTAAGCCAGATCCTCCTTTAACACTTCCAATTGATCGGGCATCATACCTACACAATGATAAGTCCAGTCAGAGACATAGGTAGCGGCTAAAGGGAAAGGACATAGGTAGCGGCTAAAGGGAAAGGACATAGGTAGCGGCTAAAGGGAAAGGGCTAAAGCCCAAAACTCAACTTTGGGGAGCCGACTGAGCCTCACCTTACAAAAAGACTGATGTGGTGATGGCGGACACGAAGAAACCTGGGGTTATTTGAAAATGGGAAAAAAAAAACTAAAGCAAACCAAGGATCATGGGAGGGCTAAGAAGCCTCCCAGGACTAGGATAGGACGACCTCGAAAGTCCTAAAACAGTCAGACTCCTTTGATTTTCAGTTTTTTTGGCGGAGGTGGTGAAGGAAGGACGGGGATGGGAGACAGGGGACTGGAACTCATGGACCTTGGGACTCATCCAAATGAAGAGACCTCTCACCTCTAAGGCATTACGCCCTCCTCGATACTTGGAGGCGCTAAGATGAATCTCAAGGTCACGAGGGGAAACAGTGAAAGACATGAAGATGGGAGAAAAGAATGAGGATACCTGGGGCCTCACACCCCTCGACGTCCCGAAGGACGAAGGCAAGTTAGGGCCTCACACCCCTCGACGTCCCGAAGGATGAAGGCAAACGGGCCTCAGCCCATAACCACACACAAGTGAAAAAACACTCTCAAAAATTCATTTTCATCAACTAGTTTATTACAAGATGAGTATGGGTATTTATAGATGCCCACATCTCTTTCAAAATTCAAAACTAAAATCCCTTGAAATCCTCCTTAGATTTGAATTCAAATTCAAAACCCAAATCCCAAATTTCCATTTTAAACCCACATTACAATCATGAAAAAATACCAAATAAACTCCTGTTATTTGAATTTTGAAATCTCCCTCTGCTCTGAAAATCATGCGGCCCTGAAGATCGTGCTGCTCTAAAAATCGTGCAGCTCCAAAAATCATGCAGAACAACCTTTCTTTGGGGTGCTTTTGAGAAGCGTGCCAAAGCTTCTCTCGGTCGAGCCACAGGGGGTGGGATCTTTGGTGCTCGGCCCAGCAGGCGGCGGTGGGGTGGCATGGTGACGCGCTGGTGGGCGAGCGACGGTGGCGAGGCGGCACGACGGCGGCGTCACACGGACGCATGGGGCAGACGAACGCCTCCCGCATCCGTTCGTCTTCCCACGGGCGTGGGCGGTGGCGGACCCAACCGGCGGTCGGGCGGGGGCTGGCGGGAACGGCAGCGGGCGACAGGAATGACGGCGAGCGGCGGGAATGGCGACGGGCGGCAGGAATGACGGCGGTGCAAGGTGGCATGGCCGCAGGTGGGCAGACGGGTGCCTCCCGCGTCCATTCATCTTCCCACGAGCGTGGGCGATGGTGGCGGCTTCTCCGGCGAGGGTGAGGGCCAGCGAGCGTCGGCGGTGGTCCGGCAAGGGCAGCCGGGGGTCGGGCATGGCGGATCGGGGACCGGTGGGGCAAAAAAAATCGGAAAAATGAACTCTATGATTTCCTGGAGGTTGAAGAAGATAGGAATAGATCTGGAATAAGTTGGGAATAACATCGGGATAAGGTAAGGATAATGGGAATAAGTGGAATAGTTGGGATAAGTATTTTTAAACTAAAAAATAAAAAAAATCTAAAAAAAAGAAAAAGAAAACTCGGATGGGTTTCGAGTCCCCTATTAAAGGCTCCTCTAATAAGAGAAGCTTCAACTAAGGGGCTTTGATGGCCTCAAGGATCATGATGAGACTCTCCTCATCAACCAAGCTTAGGGGGACCTAAGGTAGATAAATCTAGACAACCCCAATTTCATAATCCCTAGTCACTTAAAGAAGGATAAGAACCAAATAAGAAGTGCTCCTTCTATCCTTTAATGGTGGAGGGAGTACCTTCGATTAATGGTTCTACCCTCCTTTGGGTAGTAAGATACTACCATGATTCGGCATATAGATGAATCTGGGTGGTAAAGAACATGCGGAACAAAGAATGGGTAGGCCAAATCTCAGTCAAGAAGCAAAGAACCTGGAACCCTATGATGTGATGGATGGAGTTTGGGGTCAAGACATGCAAAGAAATCCCATAAAAATGGAGGAGGTCAAGGATAAAAGGGAAAAGAGGAAATCGAAGCCCAGTCTCAAGTGGGCCCTCATATACTCTTAGACAACTGGGAGCGGGTCATTGTCTTGAGCACTAGACCTAGCAACTCTGGTCCAAAGTCATCTGATACATAGTACACTAACCGGATGAGGGATAGGTCCTCCCCATCCATCGAAGATGAATATGCCTTGAGACCAATGGTGGCTAGTGTATCACACCTTTTTCATGGGGCATCGAGGTCCTTTGACCCCTCCTTAGATGATTTCCTCTTCCTAAGGTCCTTAGGGCTCATCATCTATCTTGGGTCCTAAAAATGAACGAAAACACTACAAGGGAGAGAAAGTTGACTTGATATTTGGATGAAGTTGGAGATTAAAGGTAGTAGATCCTCTGAGAGAAACTATAAAGGACAGGAGAAGATCGATGTTTGGGGTTGAAGGTGACAACCGGAGGCCCTAGGATGATAAGTTCTAGGTCTTGAATATGGAAGAAACCATAGAGAGGTGGAGTCATCTTTTCAAATAAGGCGAGCAACCCCAGACAGCTTCGGAGGATTCTCCTACCGCTGCATGGCATGTTTTCACTACACTAGGCTATCATGAGTCGCCAAGAGTAAATGTGGCACACCCCGCGAGGCACCATCTAGAAATATAAGACAGGGTGCATCATTTCCCTGTTTCTTTGAATCTACCTTAAAGATAGTGCACCTCTAACTTAAGGGATCCCATGCCCCTGATCATCCTTTCTTCAATGTATTTCCATGATCTAGCCAAAGACAAAATCAATAAGTACGGGATATCTGTTGGTGGAAAATATGATCAAACTAGATGCATGGGGCTCACAATGGTGTAAGCACTCCATCGACCAAGTAATATGCACCCTGATCAAAAATACTAGCTGGAACAAGGACAGACATGGTGCCCTCCAGTTAACCATGGAAGTATGGACTTCAGTGAGCCCTGCCAACTATTCATGGAATGCTTGGTCATGAGCTCCTATGTGAGCAATAGTGGAGGCCAACTCCTAGGCTCCAAGGCATTAGCAAGCTTTGCCAATTGCTTAAGGAGTGCTTGGTTGCAAGCCCTTAGGTGGATATTGATAGAGGCTAACTCTTGTACCTTGAGGCATTAGTGAGCCCTGCCGACAGCTCATGGAGCCCTCCATTGCAAGTCTTTAAGCAGACAATGACAGAGGCTAACTCCTATATCCTAAGACATTAGTGAGCCCTACTAATCACTCATTGAGTGCTTAATTGCGAGCCCTTAGGCAAGTAATGGTAGAGGCCAAATCTTGTGCCCTAAGGCATCAGCAAGCTCTTTCGACCACTTATAAAGTGCTCACTCACAAGCCCTTAGGCGGACAATAGTAGAAGCCAACTCTTGTGCCCCCAGGCATTAGTGAGCCCTATCTGAAGGTGAAAAGACACCAACACCATGCATACAATATGCAAAAGCAAGGCAAAAATAGATTCATTTTAAAATGATTTTAAAATATGCATAGTAGAAGGCTTGGTAGATCGATCTAAATGATCTACCAATCTGCTCGCAACAGGACTTAGTATAATAAAACAACATGCAATATAAACATCAAAACAAGAGATGAGCAAGGATATAAAAATACCTTACTATTATACCTTTGATGGATGCAGTGGCGGTGCTTCAAGGATGGTGCTCTTGAGTCACACACATGTCTGGCCTCTACAGGTAATCTACATCGGGGCTCGACTCTGATCAACTCCCTTGGAGTGCTAGCTCCTTAGGATCCTTTGGACTGATCTTCTTCTTCCTGGAAGATGAGGAGGAGAGGTGGAACCCTTCCTAACTAGCTCTCTTCTCAAGGCCTAGCTTGAGTGCTAGGAGTCCACACACCCAATGCCCAAGTCCTCACAACCCTTTTCTTCCCTCATAGAATCTCAGCAGCAATGAGATCCAGAGACCAATAATCAAGAACTTCTCTCACCCAGCAGCCCTAAAATAATACTTATTTATAGAGGTAGCCAAGAGGGAAAGAAAGAGGAAGGAGGAGTGATTGGGGGAGAAGGTCAAGGAGCATACCATATTGACTCAAACCATATTAGGAAGGAATGACAATCATTCCATGAAAGTTTGGAGCCAAAACAGCTTGAATTTGAAATTCAAACCAGGTCAAAACTTTCCAAAAATGTTCCAAAAATGCCGTTCAGGGATTTCTGGTCAAGTTGAGAGGAGTCGAGTCGAGCAAGTTCGAGTCGGCTCATCCAGGATACAGAATAGTCAGACTGTTCATTTGAATCGACTCGAGCAGGGGTCGAGTCAGCTCGACCAGAACAAAGAATGAGTTGACTCGAGCAGGGGTCGAGTCGGCTTGTCCAAAAAGTCTTCCAAAAAAGCTTCTTGTCATAGCTAAGTGTTGACCGCTTAAGTGTCGACACATGGTCAATCACATTGACTGCCAATGATAGAAAATGATTCTTAATCGTCGATCAGCCTTAAGATCAGATAGAAACCCCTATGGTGTGTGACCCCATAGGTTCGAACACTAAGCTGGTAGCACTAGAATACTTCCAGTACCAGTCAAAGTCCTCATCTAGCAATGACACCCGATATCCGGATAGGTCGAAAATTCAGAGCACCTCTCTAGAACCTCTGATATGTGGTTACTGCATAATCATCCCTTTGACCTCATAATGCTCAGGATGACCTAGGATTCGATTGCCAATCCTAATTTGGTTTATCCAGATTGTGTCTCAACTTTACAAATTCTGTGACTCCTTAATGGTTCCTGTGTGGGCTCTGGGTGTGATCTAATCACAATCGGTTCTATGTTGTCCCTTAAGTATGTCGGCTCTTCTACTTGTTAAATTTCACTAAGTTCAATCTTAGCGGCTATAGTTCCTTCACCAAGGAACTCCTTTTTCAAAATGATAGCCCTAAGATTGATGAACAACTTTTGTTTCTCAGCCAAGTAGAAGTAATACCCCTTAGACTCTTTTGGATACCCAACAAATAGACACCGGTTAGACCTAGGTCCAAGTTTATCTATTTCTAAATATTTTACATAAGCCGGGCAACCCCAGACTCAAAGGTGTGAGAGTGTCGGTTTACGTCCAGTCCATATCTCATATGGAATTTTGTTAATGGATTTACTTGTAGCCCTATTTAAAAGGTAATAGGTTGATTCTAGAGCATATCCCTAAAAGGACAGTGGCAAAGAAGCAAAGCCCATCATGGACCGAACCATGTATAACAAGGCTCGATTCCTCCTTTCAGACACTCCATTAAACTGAGATGTTCCTGGAGGCGTCCACTGAGAGAGAATCCCATTTTTCTCGAGATATGTCAGAAATTTCTCGAAAAGATATTCACCACCTCGATCTGATTAAAGGATTTTGATACATCTTCCAGTTTGTTTTTCTACTTCATTACGATATCGTTTAAACATTTCACATGACTCAGATTTATGTCTCATCAAGAAGACATAACCGTACCTCAAAAGGTCATCTATAAATGTAATGAAATAACTGTACCCACCTCTGGTACTAACATTCATGGGTCTGCATACATCAGTATGTACTAGACTTAGAATTTCTTTGGCTCGATCACCTATTCTAATAAAAGGCGACTTTGTCATTTTTCCAAGAAGACATGACTCATAGGTTGGAAGTGAACCACTTTCACTAAAGTCAAGGAGATCCTCCGACTTCAACCTATTTATGCTGCTCTTGTTAATATGACCTAGCCTACAATGCCTTAGGTACTCATCACTAACATTATCTATCCTAGGACGTTTGCTAGACGTGTACACTACACTAATAGGTCGTGATAGTACATAAATGCCATTATTCATAAATCTATTCATTACAACAGAATCATTCTAAATGATTTTGCAAATATCATTCTTTATTGATTGTTCATAATCATACATGGCCAATTGGCCTATAGAAATGATATTTAAAATAAAAGATGGACAATAATGACACTCATTCAAAATGATTATACAAGACTCGAAAACTAGTTTGAGGACTCCTAACGCCAGGATTGTAACTTGGCTTCCATTTTTCACGTTCAAGAATCTCTCGCTATCCTCGAATCTTCTACTAACTTGGAAGTCCCTACAAAGAATTGTAAATATGAATTGGACTTCCAGTTTCCAATATCCAGTTAGTAGTATCATAGATAGAGAAACTAGAAGGTGTTATCATATAAATACCTTGTCCAACACCTTCTGGCTACTTCCTCTTCTTGGACCTATTCGGGTCAAGGGATGCAATGTAAAGAGGACAATTCCTCTTCCAATGTCCCCGCTTCTTGTAGAAGAGCACTCTGCTTGGCTCCTTCAGCCTTCTCCTTCTTGGCTTGACTGGGCCCAGAAGCATTCTTCACTTGTTTTCCTTTACTTTTCTTTTTTCCTTTCTTGAAGGGACGACGCCCTCTCGAAGATCCTTCCACTAGATTCACCATCCCTTTGTTTAGATGGTGGTCTTTCTCATAAGTCTGCAGCAACCCCAACAGACCATGGTAATTAATTGCAGGCTTATTCATTCTATAATGATCAAGAAAATCTAGATAAGAAGAGGGGAGGGAATTCAGAATCGCATCCTTCCTAAGCTATTCATGCAAGGGACATCCGACCTTACCCAGGTGCTCAATCATCTTGATCATATACAATACATGATCAATGACTGAGGCCCCATCATGCATCCGTGCATTGTAGATAGCACAGGGACCCTGTACCTCTCAATGTCATATGGTGTCCCAAAGGACTCCTTCAACCTTTGAAGGATTTTCTCTGACTGGGCTTCCTCAAACTTGTGATTGAACTCATCATTCATCACTGCCAACATTATGTATCAGATAATGGTCCTATCAGAGAGCCACTTCTGATAAGTATCTCTGACCGAATCCCGAGCATTGGGAGCAGGGGTTTCAGGTGCCGGATACGATATCACATACAAGATTCGTTCATGTTCCAGGACAATCCTGAGCCTTCGATACTAGCTATCGAAGTTGGGACCCTTGAGCTTCTCATTATTGAGAAGAGATCGGAGTGACAGATTGGAAAACATTTGAAAGGAAAACCAAAGCTAATTAGTGTATATGAATTATTAACCTAAAGACATGGACTTTAGTTTAAAGGCCCTCCCACTAATTGTTTATACTGGTAGCCTCTACCTCTAATCCGAGAAATTACTTTAATTTCTTAGTGGGTACTAGAGTCCAATAGACAACACATGAGCCCGACTTTGGCCAGCTCACCCATGTGCATCTAAAGGTAGGTTCTTCAATAGATTACTTCTCCAAGTAATCTCTAGTATTTAGGTTTTGCCCCAAGATGCACTTCAATCGGCCTTTGGATCTCCTATTGAAGGTCCCGGTTAGGTCCAACCATTAACATGACAAAATTTGATGCTTCTAACTAACGAATAGTCAAGCCTGACTTTGGCTAGCCCACCTAACCACCATTAAGAGAGTTGCACTGAGCTATCATATTAGGAACAGCAATTCCAATAGCCCGATGAACACCTAATCTTTGGATCTGCCGATAAACATCCAACTATTGGACCCATTACCATCCCACTTAATGGAAGGCTAGGACTTGGTTATCCCTATAACATCATCCTTTTATGGATCTAATAATTTAGAGGGTTAAATCTTATTATGACAGAAAAAAAGATGAGAAGACATGGATCAACCTCCCACTGACCACATCAGCAATCAAGGAGGGTTGCACTTAACTAATGATCCATGGGCACCTAAAATCAGTCAAGACTGATTAACCTTGGTTGACATGGGTTAACACGAGTCAGTGAGCTATCTAATCAATTTTGATTGACCATATTAGCCAGGTAAGTGAGATCATGGGTTGGGTTCCGCCATTAACCATCTTGCCTTAGACACCAACCAAGTTGGCCAAGTAAGAGATAGCCCCAAAGAACCATGATCAAGATGGCCAAACTTACCTAGACACCAATTGGTTTATCAAAATCGATTAGACCAACCTAAAGACTTGGGCTGACCACTAAGCCACAAATTAGGTCCATTTAGATCTTTGGACTCATCAATCTAACTATTATAGAGATCTATAGAGAAGAAACTTTAACTCAATATTTGATTAGATTAGTTCTCTATTTAGTCC
Source organism: Areca catechu (assembly GCA_021397845.1). Classification (NCBI taxonomy): domain Eukaryota; kingdom Viridiplantae; phylum Streptophyta; class Magnoliopsida; order Arecales; family Arecaceae; genus Areca; species Areca catechu. The sequence goes on along the minus strand of CM038051.1, from coordinate 171,283,608 downwards.
AATGCATCTAAATTAGGTCTAACCCAATTAAGGACCCAAAAGAAGCTAACCCATGACCCTTAAGGCTTATTGAAATGACTTAAAATCTTTGAATCACATTCCTAGAGTTCTTTGTCATTCTTAATTCTTAATTAAATTCAATATCCTTAATTAATCAAAACAATTTTAATTAAGAATGTAAAATAATTTTACAAGCATATTTTGAATTCACTATTTTAGGGCATTCTAGTCGAGTCAACTCGTGCAAGGGTCGAGTCGGCTCATCTAGAACCAGAATAGACAGATTCATCTGTGAGAAGATTCGAGTTGATTCGAGCAAGACTCGAGTCAGCTCGAGCAAGATTCGAGTTAGCTCGAGCAAGATTCGAGTCAGCTCGAGCAAGATTCGAGTCGACTTGTTTGCCGGGGTAGAAAACAGTGACTTCAAAAACTCTTGCAACTTATTTGAACAATTCAAATATAGATATTAAACATGATCAAAACAAAACTGTTAGATCTAATCTAAATTTATTTTATGATCATAATATTAGATTAAAATATTTTTAATCTATATATTTTTTATTTTTTTCTTCATGAGTCAATCACAAGCGGCACCCCTATATACCATAGGAGACCCCATTGAATGGGAAGAGAGAGTCTTGCAGCCCTACTTCTCTCCAATGTCCGGATGGCCATAGCGAAGCACTCAATCCAAGTACTTTAAAAGGAAAACATGATGTTAAAAGCATTCTAGCATTATTATACTACGATGAACCCAATGCTCTAATACCAATTGAAGGTGAAAAGACACCAACACCATGCATACAATATGCAAAAGCAAGGCAGAAATAGATGCATTTTAAAATAATTTTAAAATATGCACAGCGGAAGGCTTGGTGATTGCAAGACAGAAACAGATATATTTAAAAATAATTTTAAAATATGCACAGTGGAAGGCTTGGTAGATCGATATAAACGATCTACCAATCTGCCCGCAATAGGATCTAGTATAATAAAACAACATGCAATATAAACATCAAAACAAGAGACGAGCAAGGATATAAAGGTACCTTACTATTATACCTTTGATGGATGCAGTGGCGGTGCTCCAAGGATGGTGTTCTTGAGCCACACACATGTTTGGCCTCTATAGGTAATCCACATCGGGACTCGACTCTGATCAACTCCCTCGGAGTGCTAGCTTGTTAGGATCCTTTGGGATGATCTTCATCTTCTTGGAGGACTAGGAGGAGAGGTGGAACCCTTCCTAACTAGCTCTCTTCCCAAGGCCTAGCTTGAGTGCTAGGAGTCCACACACCCAATGCCCAAGTCCTCAAAACCCTTTTCTTCCCTTTCAGAATCTCAGTAGCAATGAGATCCAAAGACTAATAATCAAGAAATTCTCTCACCTAGCAGCCCTAAAATAACACTTATTTATAGAGGTAGCCAAGAGGGGGAGAAAGAGGAAGGACGAGTGATTGGGGGAGAAGGTCAAGAAGCATACTATATTGACTCAAACAATATTAGGAAGGAATGACAATCATTCCATGAAAGTTTGGAACCAAAATAGCTTGAATTCAAAATTCAAACCAGGTCAAAACCTTCCAAAAACATCCCAAAAATGTCGTTCAAGGATTTCTGGTCGAGTAGAGATGAGTCGACTTGAGCAAGTTCGAGTCGACTCGTCCAGGACACAGAATAGTCAGGCTATTCATTTGAGTTGGCTCGAGCAGGGGTTGAGTCAGCTCGACCAGAACAAAGAGCGAGTCAACTCGAGCAGGGGTCGAGTCGGCTCGACCAAAACATAGAACGAGTTGACTCGAGCAGGGGTCGAGTCGGCTCATCCAAAAAAGTCTTCCAAAAAAAATGATGGGAATTCTTCCAGGGTGCCGGGAATCATGCAGCATATGGAAGTAAATTTCAAAACAAAAATTCTATGCATGAAACCCTAATTGGCTAGAAAACCCTAATTCCTAGGAATCCCTCATGCAATACCAATTAATGAAACATAAATGAAGTCAGAAAACATACCTGAATCGCTGAAATCCAATCCTTTTCCATGAGGGTCATAAGTGCAAGCCCTCCAATGGTACCAAGGAAGAATCCTTACCGGGGTTACTTGCTTCAACAGAACTCTTAAGCAGCCTTTGGACCTTTGGCCACTATAGGACACCCTGTCCTACTATAGGGCACTAAAAACACTATCCTAAACCACTCTTGGCTTTAGGACAACCCTACTCTAGGACTCCTTAGGCTTATATGCAAGAATAAAGCCTTGTCCTAAAAGACTAGACCTTGTCTTAACAAGACAAGTCTTGTCTTAAAGAAAGGAGGAGGGAGAAAGAAGCAGAAAAAGACACTCAGATGACTCTCGAGAAAAAAAGACTCTTGTTTCTGATGCCCGAATCATGAAATGAATTCTCAAATCACCACACACCCTTAAATAATAGTTTAAGGGGCATGAATAGCATCCCGACATTTCTTATCAGATATGTTATTTCATATCTGATAAGACTCTTCAGGATTCAAGAGTCTTATCTGAGTCCTTCTTGTTTCCAGGTTAAATCCCCTTATGCCATGTGGCATATACCGGTCAAGAAGAATAGAAGGAGGCATCTTTTCAGATTTAGAAACCATGGGAAAAGTAGAGTCCTGAGAGCAGAAGGACTCTGCCTCAGAACCGAGCACAGATGAAGAGACGCGACCTTCTTCTGCGCGTGCTAATTCCTTTCTCATTTCATGCTGCCTCTTATCCTTTTTTGACTGGTCATTCAAAAATCAAACAATGTGGGGATTAAGTGAAGAGGCACCTTATAAAAGAAACCCCCAGAGCTCATCTACAGAAGGACTCTCAGTCCTTCTGGGCGCACCCCCTTTCTCCTGCTTGCGCCAAGAGGTGCCAATTGTCCATAGCGCCTTGGACTCTTCATAAAATTCGGTATATGCCCAAATAAAACCAGATAAAACCTGGTTTAAGCTACCCTACTTAGTACTCAACCTAATCTGGGTTTCCCTTAAATAAGTTAGCCCAATTACCAAGCAACCGGATCCAATCCAATTGGGTTAGGAATTGGGTTAGCCTACATATGCTAGTATGTAATCTAGCTAACCAATTAGGATCCCATGACCCTAATTAAATTATGAATGACTTCCTTGGCCAACTCTCTATTTTGTGTGACCCATTGGGTTCCACATCTAGCTAGCAGTAGGTTTAGGTTTGAGTCGATTCGATCCGATCGAACTCGATTGATCTAATTATGTCAAATTGGCCCACCTAATTGTCCAATTCGAATCACACATCGAATTGACTCATGAAACCAAATCAATTGGTTCATAAAAACCTATAAAACAAGATTGACATCTAGCATCATATCATGCCTACTCGGAAGATGAGGAATTTAGAAAAAATTACTAAAATACCCTTTAGTAGTAAGTTACCATATAATTCAATCTTTCGATCTGCCATTATCCCGATTAAGTGATAGGTATGGATATATGTCAAACCCTAACACTTAGTCATATCGAATCTTAGCTCAATCATGAGGACTCAGTTGATGACTGATCGAAAGATGAGGAATTTAGAGAAAATTACTAAAATACCCTTTAGTAGTAAGTTACCATATAATTCAATCTTTCGATCTGCCATTATCCCGATTAAGTGATAGGTATGGATATATGTCAAACCCTAACACTTAGTCATATCGAATCTTAGCTCAATCATGAGGACTCAGTTGATGACTGATTAGAAACTAATTCTAATCTCATCCTGCTTTGATCAAAGGCTCCTTGAGTCACTCATCGAAGAGATTACATGGGATAACAATTCCTTTTACCAAGAACGATCGATTCCTTGTTGGTCCACTTACATCCTTCGTACACCTTCCACCATACCCAGAACATCCCGTACATGACTCAATGTCATGAATGAGTATGAACCAAAAATATGGCTTAGTGTGCACAAGGAACCATGGTGACCTCAGGTCTAAAGATCACATGCACAACTCCTACTCTGAGACCTATCTTTTGACAAGCAGTAAGACTTCCATAAGATAGTCCCGGTGAGAATCAGTTTAGTGCACTCATATCCTGATGAGCACCCTTATCCTTGTATTAGTATCTCTACACAAATGGTTGTGAGATCAACCATTCTCATTAACTGAGCATATATAGGATAAGCTAGTCTTACTGGATTCATCGATCCCCGAATCGAAGGTCCATTGACTAGGAATATTTTTTATTAGGATTTATAAGAACTTAGGTCTCACTATTATGATTTTTATCATAACCCTAATTCCATTGCCCTAATCTATGGGGTTCATCATAATCCATAAATAAGACACAACAGTATATGATGAAAATAATGCCCTCACTAATATAATGTCATACAAGAGTTGGAAGATTACAAAAATGCCCTTACAATGATTGGCTCTTAGGGTACTTTTCTTTCAATCTCCCACTTGCATTAAAGCCAATCGTCCTTATACTTTATACCCATACTATCTAAGTGGCGATCTAACTGCTGCTTGGATAATGCTTTAGTAAATGGGTATGCTATATTATTCTTTGTATCAACTCGTTCGATGACAACATCTTGTCTTTCTATTATCTCTCGAATGAGGTGGAACCATCTTAGAATGTTCTTGGACTTATGATGAGACCTCAGTTCCTTTGCTTATGCAACAGCTCCAGTGTTATCACAATACAATGGTACTCGTTGATGTACATCAGAAACCATGCCCAATTCCATGATGAACTTCTTCATCTAGACAGCTTCCTTTATGGCTTCACTTGTAGCTATTTATTCTACCTCAGTGACTGAGTCAGCTACTGTTGGCTGCTTTGTACTTTTCCAACTCACTGCGCCACCATACAAGGTGGACATACCCTGATGTGCATTTGCTATCATCTGGATCTGACTGAAAACTAAAATCTGTATAGCCTTCTAGTTTTAACTCAGATCCATTATATACTAGAAAAATATCTTTAGTCCTTCTCAGGTACTTAAAAATATTTTTCACAGCTTTCCAATGATCCTTTCCTAGATTTGCCTGAAATCTGCTCACTATGCCCAATGGTGAGGACACAAGAGCAGGAGCAAACTTTTTCCAATTCAATTTGGATCACCAATAAGTAAGTCCATGTGTTCTTCACAAAGAACACTCGAGTCCCACTTGTTTTGAGTTTGTAATTAAGTCAAATTGAGTTGTATTTTGATCAAATTGAGTGTAATTTGATCAATTAGGGTTGTTGAGTTACCAATTGAGTCCATTGAGTCCATCAATTGGTTTAAGAGTCTTGTAAATAGCATTAATTTGCTTTGTTTGGTAAATTATCTAATTTGAGTTATGTAATTATTGCTTGAATAAGTCAACGGGTGTCATAAGTACCCAAGATCCAAGTTATCATTACCTTGGTGGATCAATTCTAGGTCAAAAAAGGGTTGTCCAAATTTTTCATCAAGACATCCGGACATCCGAACATTGGAACATCTGGACATTGGGACATCTGGACATTTGGACATTAAGACAAAGTCATCCTTATCCAAGAGAGGTGCCCCATCCCATTTATTTTTCATCGCCCATTTCAATTTCAAGGAGGCGCCCATTTAAAGAGGAGTTTTATTATCTTTCCTACCATTCAAATTTGAAACCACGAAGGAGTTCATGCCAAGGATGGATTAGCACTGATTGAGAAGGAATTAAGGCACCATCTCATTTTTTTTGTCGCACATTTCTTCTTAAACCATGGAACACCTCATTCACCACCCAAGCCAAGAAGAGCCAATTCAAATTTCAAATTCAAGGAAGATACCAAGAAGACAAGGAGTGTTTGAATTAGAATTTAAATTTAAATATAATTTGAATTCAAAGGAGTCCTATGATATCTTCATGTGTGAAGAACCCTATAAATAGGACCCCATACCCCCCTTGTAAGGATTATTATTGATTCATGAAATAAAATGCATTTTTTCTTCTACAGAGCTGGGTTAGGCTTTAGTGATTTTCTCTAAGGGTGGGGAGGTCCTTAAGAGCTCAAGGCTGGGAGTTCCTTTGCTTCTACAAAGTGGAGGTTCTGTCGGATTCGACAAGCTACTATCGAACTTCTTCAAGCTCTATGCAACCAACCCTTCATTTTTTCTATTTTGAACCGATTTACTTCATTTTTAAAGTTTTGTTTGTTGCCTTCTCTGCAGATCCCAAGCGTTCAAGGACTTTAGAGGATGGATCCTTTGCTTCCGAACCAAGATCTGACGGTAGATCAGAAATCTGGAATCCCGATCTTCATCCTACTGCGAGATCTGAGCGACCAAGCAGCCGATCTATCCCAAGTCAAAGAGAATCTCCATTGGGATAAGCAACCAATCCTTTCTCATTAGATTTGATAGTTGAAGCATGGAATGGCCTAATCTTAGATGGTTTCCTAGCCATCAGGTCCTTATTCTTTATAGCTTGTAGATCATATTGCGGGTAAGTAGTTAGTTACATTATTTAATCTCTTTAGTCTGTTATGTTTAGTTGCTTTACTGATATGATCATTTCTCTTTAAAACATCTTAGACTAAAATCAAATCATCTTACACCATATCTCATCGTTTCGCATCACCCAAGGCATTAGCAATGTCAGTTCTGGTACATAACATAGCATACATAATTGATCCTACAGCCAAAGCATAAGGAATCATAGCCATTCTTTCTCTTTCTTCAGATGTCTTAGGAGACATTTTCTTAGAGAGATGTATGCCTTGACCTATAGGCAAGTAACTTTTTTTACTTCCATCCATGTTGAATCTCTTCAACACTAATTCTACGTACCTAGACTGGGATAAGCCTAGCATCCTTCTAAATCTATCTCTATAGATCATTATACCTAGTATATAGGATGCTTCTCCTAAATCTTTCATGGAAAACTTTGATGATAGCCAAGTTTTAACCGATTATAACATTGGGATATCATTCCCAATAATTAGTATGTCATCAACATACAAGACCAAGAAAACAAGTGCACTCCCACTTGTCTTCTTATACACACATGGCTCATCCTCATTTTTGACAAAACCAAAACTCTTGATTGTTTCATCAAAATGGATGTTCCAACACCTTGACGCTTGCTTTAGTCCATAAATAGACTTCTTTAACTTGCATACCTGGTTTGGTCTCTCACTCGAGACAAAACTCTCTGGCTGCATCATATAGACTTCTTCCTTAAGGTTTCCATTGAGAAAAGCAGTCTTGACATCCATCTGCCAGATTTCATAATCATGGCATGCTGCTATAGCAAGCATAATCTGAATGGATTTGAGCATGGCTACTGGAGAAAAGGTTTCATCATAGTCAATGCCATGTTTTTGTCTAAAACCTTTTGCTACCAGCCTGGCCTTGTAGGTTTCTACTTGACCATCTGTTCCTATCTTCTTCTTGAAGACCCATTTATACCCTATTGGGTTAATTCCATTAGGTGGATCTACCAAGGTCCAAACCTGATTGGAATACATGGAATCCATTTCAGATTTCATGGCACTTAGCCATTTGTCGGAGTCTTTTCTCTCTACAGCTTTCGAATAGGTCACAGGATCATCATCCTAAATGATACTGGCTTCATTGTCATCCCCGATGACAAAACCATATCTTAGAGGTGCTCCCCATACCCTGTTTGACCTTCGGAGAGGAGGTGTGTATAGTGGCTATTCTTGATCTACAAGAACTTCTGGTTAAGGAATTTCATTTGAAGGCTTAATAGGTTGTTGGTTTTGTTCTTCACATAACTCAAGTGAAGAATCACTACTTCTTTCTTGGATAAATTCTTGCTCCAAGAATGTAGCATGCCTACTAACAAAAATCTTTTGCTTAGTAGCATTACAAAAGAGGTATCCAATACCTTCTTTAGGATAACCAACAAACCTACACTAATCAGCCCTAGCACTTAACTTATGTCTAAAGTTATTTTCGACATAAGCATAGCAACCCCAAATCTTTAAGTACTTAAGACTTGATCTTTTGCCATTCCATAACTCATATGGAGTGCTACTTACTGACTTTGATGGAACTCTGTTCAAAATATGTGTAGTAGTTTCTAGGGCATGTCCCCAGAAAGAAATGGAAAGATCTGTGAAGCTCATCATGGACCTCACCATGTCCAACAAGGTGAGATTTCTCCTTTCTGCCACACCATTTAACTGGGGTGTATAAGGAGGGGTCCATTCAGAGATTATGTCTTTGTCTTTAAAATGGTTTATAAACTCACTGATAAGTATTCACCTCCTCGATTAGAATGAAGAGATTTAATACTATGTCTAGTTTATTTTTTAACCATACTTTGATATTCTTTAAACTTATCAAAAGCTTCAGACTTGTGTTTCATAAGATACACATGACCAAACCTTGATAAATCATCAGTAAAAGTGATGAAGTAAGAATATCCATCTCTGGTTTGAGTTGTCATAGGTCCACATACATCAATATGGACAAGACCTAGTAACTCAATTACCCTGTCTCCATGTCTAATGAATGAAGACTTGGTCATTTTTCCTTTGAGGCAGGACTCAAGTTCCTAATGATTGGAAATCATAAGGGTCAAAGTAATTATCTTTGACTAACTTGTTTATCCTTGACTCATTGATATGACCTAACCTGCAATGCCAGAGTTATGTGACATTGACATTATCTCTCTCTCTCTTCTTATTATTAATAAAAAGTATTTCATCATTGAGTTCCAAAGTAAGAAGTCCATTAATGAAACAACCATACCCAAATATTTTATTATTTTGAAGAATAGAGCAGTCACTGCTCTTTACATTTATTTTATATCCTTGTTGTAATAAGAAGGGTATAGAAATAATGTTTGTTACAATATTGGGTATGTAGTAACATTCTTCTAACTTTAACATATTACCCAAAGGTAATAATAAGATACAGGTGCCCACAGCTTCAGCATATATGGGCTCACCACTTGCCCCATATAGCTTGAAGTCACCTTTCTTCAAATTCCTAATTTGGTGGAGTCCCTGCAATGAATTGCAGATATGAGATCCACATGCGGTATTCAACACCCATGAATTAGAATTTGAAGAACTCAATGATAAATTTGTTTGTATCATGTACAAACCTTTAGATGCTCCACTTGCATTTTGCTTCACACTTGCAAGATATACCTTGTAATTTTTCTTCCAATGCCCTTGCTTGTCGTAGTGGAAATAGGCTCCATCAGCCTTCTTAGCTTTCTTCTTATTCTGAAAGCTCTTCTTAGGATTGAATTTTCTTTTCTAGCCCTTCTTCTTTGCCTGTTTCTTTCTTCAATCAACTAGAAGAAGATGAGACTTGTCTCCTTTTGAATGGCTCTCTGCTGTCTTAAGCATATTAAGCAACTCTGGCAATGAAGTGTTCAGTTTGTTCATATGGTAATTAAGAACAAACTGAGAGAAGGAATCTGGGAGTGACTGCAGGATCAAGTCCTGATTGAGTTCACCATCGATGACAAACCCTAATTAACCTAATCGGGTGATTAAGTCAATCATTTTCAATACGTGGGTAGGTATAAATGAACCCTCACTCATCCGTGCACGGAACGACTACTTCGATATCTCGTATCGAGCAGCCCTACTTTGCTCTCCATATAGCTCTTTTAAATTGAGCAATATGGACTGAGGTTCCATACCTTCATGTTGCCTCTGGAGCTCGTTGCTCATGGAGGCCAACATGATGCACCTGATAGTTATACTGTCATTTTGCCATATTTTGTGTGTGGCAATTTCCTCAGAAGCATCCTCTCCAATCATCTCAGGATCCGGAGAATCAAGAATATAAGAAAGCTTCTTCTGAGTTAGTACAATCCTCAGGTTCCTCAGCCAGTCCACGTAATTGGGACCGGTTAACTTGTTAGCATCTAAAATGCCTCGCAGTGATAAATTTGAAGCCATTATGTAAATTTCCTACATTTAATTAAAGAACAATATCAGCAGACCACCCAAGATGACATTCATAATTAGATAAGGACTTTTTATATCTAATTATGTCTCCCACTATTTTCTTCGAATAGCATAACCCTCAATCTATGGTAAGTGAGAAACCTTACTGGTTTCTTTAGTGGGGTTGAGATCCTAATTCCTCATGAATTCCTTGTGTGTACCAACAAACACTCATGAGTTGAAAGGTAGGACTTTCTTTCCAATTGCAATCTATGCAATTCTTAACTATTAAACTTGCCTCTAAGACACTTATGGCCTTGTATGTACATAACAAACCATAATGTCTTAGTTTAGTCAGACCCTTTATTTCTATATAGCCATGATTGAAAAATGTTGCCCTTGTGTGTATACAACAAAGCAACAATTCCAATCATGCTATAAAGCACCTAGTGCACCAAGACAAATTTCATGTCAAATCATAAAGTAGGCCTTGTGTGTACACAACAAACCTATTATAGTGTTGTTATAAATTTTGCTTAGCATGAAGGAAGGCAAATTATAGTATTCTTAATCAATTAGCATTCTCAAATTAAGATTTTAGATATGACCATATTAGCCAGGTAAGTGGAAGGGGTGAGGGGGTCCCCCCGTTGCTTTCCTTAGATACCAATTGAATTGGCCAGATCAGACAATGGAACCAATTAAAAAATCTCAGTCCCTTTACCTTCTCAGAACTACTTTGCCTAGATACCAACTGGCTGATCATAACCCTAATTGGTTTTGCATCATGATTAAGTTTATACCATGACTAAATATAATTTTTAATGAGGGCTTTGATGGTCTCAAACACATCCTAAATAATCATTCAAATAATGTTCATAACAACAAGTATAAACATAAAACATATCATTCCAGCATATGCATAACATTGCATGATTACATAGCAATCATATCATAGCATGATATTTCATTACCCCGTTCACCTCACTTTTTCATGGGATATGGCCACAGTGGCACCCCTACACGCCATAGAAGACCCATTGAATGGGAGGAGAGGGCCTTTAAACCTTACTCAGCTCCTATGATCGGATGGCCATGGTGACTAACCCAATCCAAAGCAATTACTAGTTTCAATTAACATGCATAATTTCATACTTGACATAATATTATGCATTTCATAGAAACTAAAATTAAATATATTACTCTAATATGCAAAATTGCATACAATTGCATTATCATGTCATTTCATAAAGAAACCATAAATCATGCATATGAATTTGGTCGGGTCGACTCGACAGGATTCGGGTCGGCTCGGTAGTAGAATTTCATAAAACTCCAAAAATGGTTCATAATTAGTATGCCACAAGGATGGATTTGATACCACTGATGAGAATTCTTCCAGAGTGCCGGGAATCATGCAGCTTGCGAAAGTGAATTTCAAAACAAAAATTCTAAGCATGAAACCCTAATTATCTAGAAAACCCTAATTTCCAGGAACCCCTCATGCAATACCAATTAATGAAACATAAATAAAGTCAGAAAACATAACTGGATCGCTGAAATCCAATCCTTTTCCACGAGGCTCACAAGTGCAAGCCCTTCAACGGTGATCCACATGAGAATGGTACCAAGAAAGAATCCCTACTAGGGTTACTTGCTTTAACAGAACTCTTAAGGTAGTCTTTGGACTTTTGACCACTGTAGGACACCCTGTTCTATTGTAGGGCACTAAGAACAATGTCCTAAACCACTCTTGATTTTAGGACAACCCTCCTCTAGAACTTTTTAGGCTTATATGCAAGAATAAAGCCTTGTCCTAAAAGACTAGACATTGTCTTAATAAGACAAGTCTTGTTTTAAAGAAAGGAGGGAGAGAGAAGCAGAAAAAGACACTCAGATGACTCTCGGGAAAAATGAACTCCTGTTTCTGATGACCGAATCATGAAATGAATTCTCAAATCACCGTACACCTTTAAATAATAGTTTAAGGGGCATGAATAGCATCCTGACATTTCTTATGAGATATGTTATTTCATATATGATAAGACTCTTTAGGATTCAAGAGTCTTATCTGAGTCCTTCTCATTTCCAGGTTAAATCCCCTTATGCCATGTGGCATATATCGGTCAAGAAGAATGGAAGGAGGCATCTTTTCAGATTTAAAAACCATGGAAAAAGCAGAGTCCTGAGAGTAGAAGGACTCTGCCTCAGAATTGTGCACAGATGAAGAGACGCGACTCTTCATCTGCATGTGCTAATTCCTTTCTCATTTCATGCCGCCTCTTATCCTCTTTTGACCGGTCATTCAAAAACCAAACAGCATGGGGATTAAGTGAAGAGGCACCTCATAAAAGGAACTCCCAGAGTTTCATCTATAGGACTCTCAATCCTTATGCCATGAGCCTAATTAAATCATGAATGACTTCCTTGGCCAACTCTCTATTGTGTGTGACCCATTGGGTTCCACATCTAGCCAGCTGTAGGTTTAGGTTTGAGCCGATTCGATCCGATCGAACCCGATTGATCTAATTAGGTCAAATTGGCTCACCTAATTGTCCAATTCGAATCATACATCGAATTGACTCATGAAACTAAATCAATTGGTTCATAAAAACCTACAAGACAAGTTAGTCCATGGGCACCTAAAGATCAGACTGGCTGATCAACTTGGGTGACATGGGTTAACGCGAATCAATAAGCTCTTCTAATCAGTTCTGGTTGACCGGATTGACCAGGTAGGTGAGATAATGGGTGAGTATCTGTCATTAACCATCTTTCCTAGACACCAACCAAGTTGGCCAGGAAATAGATAGCCTCATGCAGCCATGATCAAAAAATGCCAAACCTACCTAGACACCAATCGATTTACCATACTTGATTAGACTAGCCTAAGAACTCGAGCTTACATAGAGCCACTAATTAGATCCATTTTAGAAGAATGGACTAACCCATCTAACTATTAGATAGATACTAAAGATAAAGTCCTTAATCAACATTTGATTAGTTCTCTTAAGTCCAATTCAACTAACCTTAGGTCTAACCCAATAAATAGACCCAATTAGACAGCTAACCAAATTAACCCAGATGGCTTATTCAAATGACATTAGGTTTCATAAACCATAATCTGGCTTGTCATTTAATTAATCTTTCAATTCATAATTGTTAGATTATAAGCCAACATTTAATTAAAACATTTTTAAATTAAATTCATGTGAAACCCTTTTATATCTTTCATGCATCATATCTAGTCTTATCATATCATTTATAATATTGCAAGCCTTTTAAACATTTTAGACATGCTAATGTATATGTATCAGGATTAAATTTTTTTTAATACCATAGGTTTCCTTTAAGGATCCTTCTGAAAAGGCCAATACAGATGAACCGCCTCGTGCCATAGAAAATTAGGGATTTTAAACCCTGATTAACCTGGACACATGGCCATGGTGAAGATCTCAACTAGGTTCCTAAAAATAATCCCTAATCTAGATACAGATCCAATTACATGCAATCATGATATGCTACACAGAAACCTGTGGCTCTGATACCATTGAAGGGAAATTAGTGTACCGGATGCCTACCCTAGGCAGGTTACACTAGGGAGTAGGTATTGCATAATTAAAATTTTTTAACATGCATACGAAAAAACCTACTCATGCACAGGATCTAACATAACATGATGCATGAAACTGAAATATAGGCATGTATAGGCAATTGCAATAATCATAAATAACATGATATAATCTAAATCTAAGCATACATGATAACAAAAGTAAATCACATACCTTTGTAAAGCTTCCTTTAATAGCAAATCCAGGCAACCGGTTGAACTCCTTCAATAGCAAATCATATATGCAAACAGCAAGAAGAAAAGATCGATCCAATCTCTCAAGGTGTCCAAGTGTCCACCCTTTAGAGTATCCATGCACAGGCTTTCGCTGATCCAACTCCCTGAAGGATGCTAGTCCATCAGGAATCAATGACATGTCTCATATAGGTGGAGCAGGGAAAGCCAAAAATCCTTATGGATGGTCTTCTTCAAGATCGCCCAAAATCCACCAAGAACACAAACTGGAAAACTAAAATCAGGGAAGAAAATCATGGACGCTCTATGATTTTCTGCTCTCAAAAATCATCCCAAAAGAAACCCTGTCATGGCTCCTCTCTGTTTCTTCTTTCAATCTCATCCCCTGTTCTCCCCTCTATCTCATCGCACGGCCAACAACCAAAAAAATAGAGGCGGAGAAAACCCGAGACCGCAAGTCCTGTTTCCTTCCTCTCACTATCTCATGGCTTGCAGCAAACCGGAGGGCTCTCTCATGGCCATCAACAAGGAAATACCAGAGTCTCTCACACAGCCAGCAACTCACGGCCAACCAAGAAATAAGAGACGGCACATCTCAAATGCCAACCAAGAAATAAGAGACGGCACATCTCAAATGCCCTGCTTCTTGCTCTTCTCCCACTCTCACAGCCTTCAACGAGGAAAATGTAATTGGCTGAGAACACAAAATATGAAGGCGGAGTCCAGATAAAATCGAGACAAAGAAGACTCGTGAAAGCCAGGAAGACGCGTGAGAGAGTCCACCAAGAGACCCATTCTAGATTGCTGAACTTTGGATAGAAAATTGATCTCCCAAGCAGCCATCGATCTCTTGCTGTCCTTATCCTATTCAAGCAATAAAACAAAAGCAAAATCGAGCGCATGGGAAGAAAACAAGTCGGTGTATATAAAATGCTGGGGGAAACAAAATACCGTGAAACAGGGACCGAAGCAATGGGAAGACGCGTGGGAGAAAAACCGGATTAAATCAAAACTCTTTTTGAATAGGCTTTTATCCGATTGCAATATGCTGTGCAAATCCCATTAAATTGGTAAAACAGGGGAACGGATAGCAAGGGAAGAAAACACCATGTGAACCAGCCTCAGATGGGGCAGCAAAACCATGAAAACCGGTTCCATATAATCATCAAACCATGATTTAAACCGGTTCAACAAAACCAACAAAAACCAGTTCAACAAAACCCCGGTCGGACCAAACCTGATCAGTAAGAAAAAATCGGGTCCAGTCATGATCTACCAGGAACATTTCTTGGTTGACCCAAATCAATCCTGGTCGATCCAAATTAGACCAGATAGACCAGAATAATTTCAATGTATGCTCAATTAGACCGTTTGACCATAATATCGAAACGATTCCCAATCGTTGATCGGTTCCCGGATCAGGAAGAAATCCTCTATGGTGTGTGACCTCATAGGTTCGAACCTAAACGGTAGTACTGGAATACTTCCAGTACCAGCACAAGATACCATCTAGTAATGGATCCCGGCATCCAGATAGGTCGAAGATGCAAGAGCAATCTATCGAACCTCTAGTATAGGGTTACCGTATAACTCATCCCCTTGACCTCCAATGCTCAAGATGACCTAGGATTAGACTGCCAACCCTAATTGAGTCAATCCATAACATGTCTCAACCTCGCAAGTCCAGTGACTCCTCACTAGGATTACCCCAGCCGAGGATTTGCTAAATTGAGACATTGCAAGACATTCAATCCAAACAACTTGGATAGGTCAATTCCATCTTGGTCCACCACTGCTCCATAAGTACTTGCCTGTACCCAGAAACCTTCCGTCACCGAATTAGAAATCCGGGTAGTCCGGCACCAAAGCATAGGGAGTTGCTTGCAAGCTACCATGGTGACTTCAGGTTGGAGGGACACATATACCCATATCCAATCACGAGCAATCCTTTGGCAGAAAGGAGCTCCACGGAGTCACGTTCAATGAGATGTCACACATCCCACTTGCAGATCATATTAGTATCACCACACTCCTTTGATCAAGAGGACAACCAAACCATGTGAACCACAATAACCTACACTTGATACATTCCCGTCCTGTATAATGTATCCTTTGGTTGTGAACCTTTTTAAAGGACCATTCGATATATCCTCTCTATATCGAAGTCAGTGCAGTCCTAAGGACTTCATCACATAAATATAGTTCATTACAGGGAAATGAATAATGTGATGAGCTGCCAAAATAAAACTTTATTAATTCATATACAAATTACAATACTAAGCACAACCGCCTATAGCCTAGGTATTCGGCTTTGGGACACAATTCCCAACAGTTACTAGGTTTAATCAATATGCATAATTTCATACTTGATATAATATCATGCATTTCATAAAAACTGAAATTAAATATATTACTCGAATATGCAAAATTGCATACAATTGCATTATCATGTCATTTCATAAAGAAACCAGAAATCATGCATATGAATTTGGTCGGGTTGACTCGACAGGATTCGGGTCGGCTCGATAGTGGAATTTCATAAAACTCCAAAAATGGTTCATAATTCGTATGCCACAAGGATGGCTCTGACACCACTGATAGGAATTCTTCCAGGGTGCCGGGAATCATGCAGCATGCGGAAGTGAATTTCAAAATAAAAATTCTAAGCATGAAATCCTAATTAGCTAGAAAATCCTAATTCCCAGGAACCCCTCATGCAATGCCAATTAATGAAACATAAATGAAGTCAGAAAATATACCTGGATCACTGAAATCCAATCCTTTTCTATGAGGTTCACAAGTGCAAGCTTTCCAATGGTGATCCACACGAGAATGGTACCAAGGAAGAATCCCTATCGGGGTTACTTGCTTCAACAGAACTCTTAGGGCAGCCTTTGGACCTTTGACCAATATAGGACACCCTGTCCTATTGTAGGGCACTAAGAACACTGTCCTAAACTACTCTTGGTTTTAGGACAACCCTCCTCTAGGACTCTTTAGGCTTATATTGATGCAGAAAACAGTGGGAATGACATGCTCTTAATCAAATTAGTAAAACTCAAATGAAAACAAAGCAATAAGAGTTAGCCATTCAAAGTAAAGAACCTAGATGTAAATAAAGGAATTTCTGAAATGTCACACAAAATCCTGAAATTTGTTCTATTCAAGATAATTAAGAGAGAAGGATCTTAGTGTTTAGGAAACCACTCAGATTAGAGCTAATTCACCTTACCAATTTCAGATCTGAAAGAGTTCATAAAAGGGCTTCCAGGCATTAAACTACTCTCTTGAATAACACACTCAGGGGGGGATTCTGGATGATAAGAAAATTACCCTAGGTAGGTTTTCTAGTTCTTAGCAAATCCAACCTCCTTCTTTGGAACTCAAGAATAAACCCGGGGATCCTGCAATAAAATTAGATGGAGGGATTAGGAAGAGAATTTATGATTGGGATAAAAGAAATAAATAAACAAGATGGGAAGAGGTTGTGGAGGTTTGTCTTGAATCTTCCATGGCTCCTTAGCAGGATGACTTTAAGGTTTGTTGTAGAAACACTTGTTGCACTAGTTGTTGATGAGGCAACCCTTGGCAAGCTCTTGGAAGATTTCCTCTAAGCCGAATTCATGCAAGATCTTGGAGTGGAGAGGGAGAGTTGTAGATTACAGGATATCAAAACTTCAAGGCCTCACACCTTACCCTCTCATAGGGTACCAAACATCACAAGCAAGAGAACTTCTTTGGAAAAGAAAGGCTATTTTCTTCATTCATCATCATCTACCCTTTTTACAAAAACCAAGGACTCTTATAAGAATTTCTTTGTAGCCTTGTTTGTTTTTGAATTCAAAATGCAACTCCTAGAAAGGTGGGTCATCCCCATGAATGTAGGAGAGATGGGTGGGGAGGTTGGCCAATTCAAAATTCCCTCTTCTTTGGCCAAATTTTCTTGAATTTGAACCTCCTTGTGATGTGGCAAGGAGGTGGCTTCCATGTGATGATGTGGCTTCTTTGGTGGTGAACCCATGGACCATGCTCCCTTTGACTTTTGACTAGACACTAACCCTTCATGATTTTGCAATTGGACTGGCCCGAACTTGACTTAAACAAGACTCAATGAAATTTGATTTAAATAGGACTCAATGAGACTTGACTCATGACTCAATTTAAAAGAAAACAAATGCAAAATTAAATTATTATAGGACTCAAATAAGAACTAAATTATTACAGGACTCAAATAAGAACCTAGCTAAGCTTGCTGAAATCTCTTCTTGTGCCTGGTGTCCGCACCATATATGCAAGAATAAAGCATTGTCCTAAAAGACTAGACCTTGTCTTAACAAGACAAGTATTGTCTTAAAGAAAGGAGGGAGAGAGAAGCAGAAAAAGACACTTAAATGACTCTTGGAAAAAATGGACTCCTGTTTCTGATGACCAAATCATGAAATAAATTCTCAAATCATCGTACACCCTTAAATAATAGTTTAAGGGGCGTGAATAGCATCCTGACATTTCTTATCAGATATGTTATTTCATATCTGATAACACTCTTTAGGATTCAAGAGTCTTATCTAAGTCCTTCTCATTTCTAGGTTAAACCCCCTTATGCCATGTGGCATATATCGGTCAAGAAGAATGGAAGGAAACATCTTTTCATATTTAAAAATCATGGGAAAAGTAGAGTCCTGAGAGCAGATGGACTCTGCCTCAAAACCGTGCGCAGATGAAGAGATGCGACTCTTCATCTGTGCGCGCTAATTCCTTACTCATTTCACGCTGCCTCTTATCCTATTTTGACCGGTCATTCAAAAACCAAACAGCATGGGGATTAAGTGAAGAGGCACCTCATAAAAGAAACTCCTAGAGCTTCATATGCAGAAGGACTCTCAATCCTTCTGTGCGTGCCTCCTTTCTCCCGCTTAAGCCAAGAGGCGCTGAGAGTCCATAGTGCCTTGGACTCTTCATAAAATTCAATATAATGCCCAAATAAAACCAGATAAAACCTGGTTTAAGCTACCCCACTTAGGACTTAACCTAATCTGGGTTCTTCTTAAATAAGTTAGTCCAAATACCAAGAAACCAGACCCAATCCAATTGGGTTAGGAATTGGGTTAGCCTACATATGCTAGTATGTAATCTAGCTAATCAATTAGGATCCCATGACCCTAATTAAATCATGAATGACTTCCTTGGCCAACTCTCTATTATGTGTGACCCATTGGATTCCGCATCTAGCCAGCAGTAGGTTTAGGTTTGAGTCGATTCGATCCGATCGAACCCGATTGACATAATTAGACCAAATTGGCTCACCTAATTGTCCAATTCGAATCACACATCGAATTGACTAATGAAACCAAATCAATTGGTTCATAAAAACCTACAAGACAAGATTGATATCTAGTAACATGTCATGCCTACCCGAAAGATGAAGAATTTGGTAGAAATTACCAAAATACCCTTCAATATTAAGTTACCGTTCAATTCAATCTTTCGATCTCCCATTATCCTAATTAAGTAATAGGTATGGATATATGTTAAACCCTAACACTTAGTCATATTGAATCTCAGCTCAATCATGAGGACTTAGCTAATGACTAATTAGAAATCAATTCTAATCTTATCTTGCTTTGATCAAAGGCTCCTTGAGTTACTCATCGAAGAGATTACATGGGATAACAATTTCTCTTACCAGGAACGATCGATTCCTTGTTGGTCCACTCACATCCTTCGTACACCTTCTACCATACCCAGAACATCCCGTACATGACTCAATGTCATGAATGAGTATGAACAAAAAATATGGCTTAGTGTGCATAAGGAACTATGGTGACCTCAGGTCTAAAGATCACATGCATAACTCCTACTCTGAGACCTATCTTTTGATAAGCAGTAAGACTTCCATAAGATAGTCCCGGTGAGGATCAGTTTAGTATACTCATATCCTAATGAGCACCCTTATCCTTGTATTAGTGTCTCTACACGAATGGTTGTGAGATCAACCATTCTCATTAACTGAGCATATATAGGATAAGCTAGTCTTACCGGATTCATCGATCCCCGAATCGATGGTCCATTGACTAGGAATATTTTTGATTGGGATTTATATGAACTTAGGTCACACTATTATGATCTTTATCAAAACCCTAATTCTATTGCCCTAATCTATGGGGTTCATCATAATCCATAAATAAGACACAATAGTATATGATGAAAATAATGCCTTCATTAATATAATGTCATACAAGAGTTGGAAGATTACAAAAATGCCCTTACAATGATTGGCTCTTAGGTACTTTTCTTTCAAAAACTTTTTGTCATAGCCAAGTGTTGACCCCTCAAGTGTCGACACATGGTCAATCACATTGACCACCAGTGACAGCAAACGATTCTCAATCATCGATCAGCCTTAAGATCAGATAGAAATCCCTATGGTGTGTGACCCCATAGGTTCAAACACTACGTCGGTAGTACTGGAACACTTCCAGTACCAGTCAAAGTCCTCATCTAGTAATGATACCCGATGTCCAGATAGGTCGAATATGTAGAGCACCTCTCTAGAATCTCTGGCATATGGTTACCGCATAATTCATCCCTTTGACCTCATAATGCTCAGGATGACCTAGGATTCGACTCCTAACCCTAATTTGGTTTATCCAGATTGTGTCTCAACTTTACAAGTTCTGTGACTCCTTACAAGAGCTATCATGGCCAAGGATTTGCTAAATTGAGACACAATGAGCCATTTACTCCAACCTATTAGGAGGGGTTAATTCCATCTTGATCCACCACCGCTCCACAAGTACTTGACTGCACCCAAATTCTTTTCATCACTGGATTGGAAATCCAGGTAGTCCAGTACCAAAGTACAGTGAGTTGCTTGCAAGCTAGCATGGTGATCTCAGGTATGAGGGACACATACCCATATCCCTTCGCGAGCAACCCTTTGGTAGATGGGAGCTCCGCAGATGGTCACGTTCAGTGAGATGTCACACATTTCACTTGCATGTCACACCAGTGTCTCCACACTCCTTGGTTAAAAGGACTACCAACAAATATGACATACAACAACCTACACTTGATATATTATCGTCCTATAACAATGTATCATTTGGTTGTGAACGAATTTAAGAACTACTTGATATATTTTCTCTATATCAAACAATGTAGTTCCAAGGACTCCATCATACAAGAGTTCATTTCAAGAAAATGCAAATATGATGAACAGCCAAAAATAATAACTTTTATTCATTAAAAATCATATACAGTTACGAAATAGCACAACCGTCTATAGCCTAGACGATTGGCTTTTGGACACAATCCCCAACACTATCAACTACTTATGGAGCACTCAATTGTAAGCTCTTAGGCAGACAATAGTAGAGGCCAACTCCTGTGTCCTAAGGCATCAGTGAGCCCTGCCGACTATCCATGCAGCACTCGATTGCAAGGCCTTAGGTAGACAATAGCAGAGGCCAAATCTTGTGCCCTAAAGTATCAGCAAGCCCCGCTGACCACTTAGGAAGCGTTAGGCTAGAAGCCCCCAAGCACGTGCTAGTCCAAAGGCTCTCAGCAGCAAGCCCTTCAATATGGCTAGGCCACACTAAGAATGCTTTGACTAGCATAATCTTATCAATACACCTATTTAGAGCCCCCAAAGTACAATACTTTGACGTTCACAACTGCCACCCACACCACCTGGCAGGGCTTTCCATCATGTCTTGAAATCATCAAATTATTATATGATCTTAGTAAGAGTGATGGACATGCCTAAACACCTTGTAACTTGGACCACCATTTAATGAAGTATGGCTTACCTTAGACTAGCGACAAGGATGTATTTAAAGAGACAAGATGTCTCCCTACTAGCAAAAAGGCTCCGGGCGACATGTGGAAGGTCCTACCATCTTTCACTGAATCAGATAGGATCTTGGCCTTACCTTGAATATCCTTGGCTATCCACCTATAAAAGGGAACTCTATGTGAGTTTCCAGAGGTATACAAGCTTTCCCACTTACACTCACCCACTGTTGGTATCGATGATGACTTAAGCATCAAAATGCCATCACTGAGCCCATCCTCAATGGGGCTTTTTTGTAGTTACCACCTCCCGAAGCCCAGCTAGAATCTCCACTCCAACATCTCCAGCTCTCCCTCTAGTGCTTGATGAATTTTTGCATCGACAGTCGGGCTATGGGAGTATTCATTTTGGGATCATCAAGGACATGGTCCTTTCAAATTGAAGGGTCGTGCATGGCTTTTGAGGTAGATCTGGATGGATGGAAGCAATTATGGGATCTGATTTATGAGTTCGGTGGAAGCCTCATTTGGTGTGTTGTATTTAATCTAGGTAACTAATAGTCATAAGAGGCCAATAGGGGTCGCCACATGGCATGTGTCAATCAACTCAAAGCAATCCAGGATTTTTGAGGCCTCCCTTTTCTTGCTATAAGAAGTAGTTTCTTTTGTTGCTTTGTCTTTTTATTTGCATTTTTGCTTCTCAAGACTTTCTTCCCCAAAGCACCCTCCGATTGCCTCCCACTCTGGTCATCGATGCTTTATTGTTCTCTCTCTCCTTCCCCGCTCTCCCATGTCGGAGATCTTTCTGGGGGGTATCTCATCATCCTTGATGACTTTTCATTCTCAGGTAGGTATTTTAGCTTTTTCTTCTATCCCATTCTTTTCTTCTTCATAATGGTGAGTTCTAAGAGAGGGGAGTCACTGTTGGAGAGGGATTTGGGGAAGGCAGGTAAGGGGCATACCAGGTTGGAGACCTTTGGTCCTGAGGAACACCAGTCTGTATTGGGCTTGGAAGATATATCCGAGATCTGGGTCTTGTACAAAATCTCAGGGGAGTTTGACTTGGAACTCCTTGAGTTTGATGCACGGGTGAATAACTTGCCTTTGGGTAGGTTAGTAGTATATGAGAAGGCATTTAAGGTTGGATTGAGATTTTTCCTTCTATCTTTTCTTCTTGAGTTCTTTAGATTCTACAGTATCTCTTTGTGCATCTTGACTCTCAACTCTCTTAAGGTAGCCTTGGTATTCCTCATTATTTATTTCCTTATTAAAATTTGGACCTCTTTTTGATGAGGACATCACTTAATACTATTTTTGATGTAGATTAGATTCATGTATTTTATTTTTTTCATATTTTATCTGGATGTATATGGGGGTGTATGGGGAATGGTGCGCATTTCCTTTTTATCTCCAACTCATGCATGAATCCTTATGCATGAGCTAGATTAGTCTAGAGTCTTTTAATTTGTTATAAATTTGTTATTAAGGTTTTGCTAGGGTTGGCCACCAGGTCGTTGGGGGTCCAAAGTCCATTTAAAGGGTTGTTGTCATTGGAAAATGGTAGACACGAATATAATTGAATCTTGTTTTCCTCCTCTTTGGTTTTCTTCCTCTCCTCGCTACTCCTTTCCTTCTTCTTCTCTACTTCTTCTTCCTCTCTTCTCCCCTTGCTTCTTGTACTTCCTCTTCTTTTCCCTCTTCTTGGCTTCTCTAAATCCACTGAGACCAAACTCTAAACCTTCCTACATAGCCGATCATAGACATCATCCACCACCATCAAGCCATTGTCCACCACCATCAAGCCATCTCCCACCACTGTCAAGCCACCAACAATCATTGTCGCTACCACCATCAACCTCCTTTGACCCAATCACCTCTTCCAAGTCGCTTCCCACAACTACACCACTGCTACCCCCCCGATATCTCTTGCCTCTCTTCCAACACTAGCGGCCCCATTGTTGATCCCTGGAATGATTTTGATGATAACAAAACATTGGAGCATGTATTTGTTACTAACACTTTTAAATGTTTAAGAAGTTTTTGTAGGACCTTTCAAAAGAACAATCATTCTACCTACATTTTAGTAAACTTTGTAGTATATCAATGTAATCATGAAAAAATTGAAAAGCCCTAAATAACTTAAGTGTATATCTTGTAAAAGGGGAAATTCTATGTAATTTGTAAGTTTAAATTACTTAGATTCGGAGTGGAAGAAGTTTGAAAGTGTTTGGAAGCTATTTGAAGAAGTTTGGAGACTTTTGGACTTAAGTCACTTGAGCTGACTTAAGGAGCCAACTCAATATTCTGGCATGGTACAAGCATTTCTGATACTTTGTCAATCAAGCCGACTTGGATAGGTTAGAGCGGACTTGATCAGAGTACCAAAATTATAATTTTGAGGAACTAGACAACCGAGCCGACTCATGTGCAACCGAGCTGACTCTTCCAAAGTATGCAAAATCTCAGTTCTGAAAAATTAGTCAGGCGAGCTGACTCTACTAAGAAGAGCCAACTTGATCGGAGTGCAGTTTCAACATGTTTGAGAATCTGAGCCGACTTGACCCAATTGAGTCGACTCAAATCCCAGTTTCTGGTGAGTAACGACTAGTTCCAGAATTAATTTTTTGAATTTGAAAAGTGCTCCGACGACTATATTTCGACTCTCAAGGCACTACAACAGTCATTTCAACCTGGGATCAATTCAAAACATTATAAATGAAGGATTTAATTTAAGTTTTAGAGAGTTTTTGAGGAAAAAAGAGAAAACTTCATTGAATATTTTCAAGAGCATTCAAGAAAGAACTCAAGTGCACACCTACTTCCCATCAGCTACTTGAGTCATTTATTGAAGAAGTTTGAAAGCCTTGAAGAGCATTAAAGGAGCAATCAAGAAGGCTTCTCAAAGGGCATCAACTGTAACCATCCGATAAAGTTTGGTTTGTCATTAGTATTGCTCTGTTTTTAACTCTTTTATTGAGTTGTTCCAAGTACAGCAGGGGCTGTAACTTAGAGATTGTTTAAGATTTTTGGTGATCCTTTAAAAACCAAGTTTGGGTTGTTAGTGAGTATGAAAAAACTAATATTATATTGGGTTCTTGGTGATCCCGGTATAAAACCAAGATTGGGTTTTGATTTTTGAGCCCGATGTAAAACAAACCAGCTGTATTTCGTAGTGAATATAGTGAAAATCCCAAGTGTTATCTTGGATAGTGGATGTAGGAGCCGTGTTGCTCCGAACCATTATAAATTGCTGGTGCTTGTACTTGTGTTGATTGTGTTCTTTACTTGCTTCCGCATTTCATACTTAAATCACATCACTCACCACGCTAAGTTTCTAAAAGAGCACATATTTATGAAAAAGCTTTAAAAATCCAATTCACCCTTCCTCTTGGATTAGCCAACTGGGAAACAACTGGTATCAAAGCAGTGTCTCTGTAATTTATTTTTCTTGAGAAAAGATATATGGCAAACCCTATGAGTACCTCTTTGGCCGAAGGCCAATCTACAAATAGACCTCCACTTTTCATAAGCACTAATTATACCTACTAGAAAGCATGAATGAGAATTTACATTCAAGTAGTAGATTTTCAATTATGGAAAGCTATTCTAAAAGGATCTCACACACCCACAAAGAAGATTGATGGCATAGACATCCCAAAACTTGAAGAAGAATGGGATGAACATGACATGAAGATGTATGAATTAAATGCCAAAGCCATGAATCTTTTATACTATGCTTTGGATGTTAACGAGTTTAACCAGATTTCTACTTGCATGTCTGTAAAAGAATTTTGGGATAAACTTGAAGTAATCCATGAAGGAATCTCTCAAGTAAAAACTTTCAAGATTAATATTCTTGTAAATAGTTTTGAATTATTTAAAATGGAACCAAATGAGACTATATCTGCTATGTTCTTAAGATTTATAGATATTATTAATAGTTTAAAGAGTCTTGGCAGGACATATTCAAATGCAGACCTTGTGTAAAAAACTTTAAGATCATTACTAGATAGATGGGATCCGAAGGTCACTGCGATTCAAGAGGCCAAGGACCTCAACACACTCCCATTAAAGGAGCTATTGGATTCCTTGGTCACTTACAAACTTATAATGCAACACCATAGTGAGGATGATATTAAAAAGAAAAAGTCAATAGCCTTCAACGCTACAGCTGAACTCAAGAAACAAGAAGAAGAAATAGAAGAAGAAAGCCCTTCCTCAGAAGATGAACTTGAAGATGATGATATTGCTCTAGTTATGAGGAGACTCAAGAAATTTATGGGCAAGAAAAAGGCAAGATATTGGAGGAAGAATCTTAGAAAGGGGGAACATAGCAAAGAGAAAGAAAAGGAAAAAGAAAGAGAAAGAGTAATAGCCTATCTGTTACGAGTGCAAGAAATCAGGGCACTTTCATTTTGATTGCCCCGCATTAAAGAAAGGATGTAGAAAGAAGAAGAAAAAAGTGATGGTTGTGACATGGAGTGATAGTGATGAGTCTACATTAAATGAAGAGGAAGAGACATCCAAAATCACAAATATTTGTCTCATGGGACTCGAAGATGAGGTAATGTCTCATAAACCTAATGATGAGTTTACATATGAAGAATTAAATACTGTATTTTATGAACTTTTATCTGAACATAAAAAGGCTGGATTGAAAATAAATACTTTGAAAAATAATTGTGATACCTTGATAAATAAAAAGAATGAGATTGTTGAAAAGAATAAAATTTTGTAAAAAAAATTGAATAGCATTTCAGAAAAATATATTATTTTGCAAGCAAAAAAGAATGAATATCTTGAAAAGAATAAGGCTTTACATGAAGAAACTATATGTTTGCAAAAAGAAGTTGAAAAACTCAAGCCCTTAGTTGAAAAATTAACTTTGAGTTCAAATAAGCTTGAGCTAATTTTGAAAAATCAAAGAGAAACAAACAATAGAGCTAAAATCGGTTATAATTCAATGCAGACAAATAAAGTTTCAGCTACTAAGTTTTCAGCTTTAAAATCTTATGCACCAAAGTTTTCAGCTCAAAGATCTTTTGTATCAAAAGTTTTAACATCTGCATTCTCACAAAAATCAAAAGTTATTTGTTACTCTTGTAATGGGGTTGGTCACAAGTCTTTTGAATGCAATTTGAAAAGGAGAAATAGAAGTAACATGAAAAAGATTTAGGTTCCCAAAGAAACCACTCCTCCTAACTTGCAAGGATCCAAGAAAGCTTGGGTTCCTAAAAGAATTACTTGATTGTCTTGCAGGAATGTCTTGCAGCCAAGAATTTAAAGAAAAGATGGTATCTAGATAGCGACTATTCAAGATATATGACAGGTGACAAAGAATAATTCATCACCCTGAAAATGAAAGATGGAGGAATGGTCACTTTTGGTGACAATGGTAAGGGGAAGATCATTGGCATTGGTAAGATCTAAATTATCCCCTCTACATTCATTGAAAATGTATTGCTAGTAGACAAGTTGAAGCACAATTTGTTAAGTATAAGTTAATTATATGATAGAGGCTTCAAGGTTGTCTTTGAATCTTCAATGTGTATAGTAACTAGTTCTCTTGATTCTAGCACTAAGTTTGTTGGTCATAGACTTGGAAACATTTACGTGGTAGATTTGAATGATCTAGCCATGTCCAGTAGTACAAGTCTTATGGCAATGAATGCTAAAATCAAGGAATCTAACCTACTATGGTATTGAAGATTAGGTCATGTTAGCATGCATACTTTAGCTAAATTAATTTTCAAAGATCTAGTTAGAGGTTTACCTAATTTCAATATTGATTTTGAACATATTTGCGATGCATGCCAATTTGGTAAACAAACTAGGGAATGTTTTAAATCAAAAAATATTGTTTCAACTACTAGACCTTTAAAGCTACTACACATGGACTTATTTGGACTAACTAGGACTACAAGCCTATGATGTATGAAATATGGACTTAAGATAGTAGATGATTTTTCAAGATTTACTTGGATTTTGTTTATTGCACATAAAGATGAAGCTTTCAAAGTATTTCAAAAATTTTACAAGAAAGTCTCAAATCAGAAAAATCTTTTAGTTATTTCAATTAGAAGTGATCATAGCACTGAATTTGAAAATTAATATTTTGAAGAGTATTGCACTTAGTATGGAATTGATCACAACTTCTCTACTCCTAGAACACCACAGCAAAATGGTGTTGTAGAGAGAAAAAATAGGACATTGGAAGAGATAGCCCTAACTATGTTATGTGAAGGCAATCTTCCAAGGTACTTTTGGGCATAAGCTATGAACATTGCATGTTATATTTTGAACTGTGTTTTGATTAGACATATTTTAAAGAAAACCCCCTATGAACTTTGGAATGATAGAAAACCTAGTATTCATTATTTTTATGTTTTTGGTTGCAAATGCTTTGTATTGAATAATGAAAAGGATGACCTTGGAAAACTTGATGCTAAATCTGATGAAGCTATATTTCTCGGTTATTCAACATCTAGCAAAGCTTATAGAGTATTTAATAAAAGAACATTAACTGTTGAAGAATCTATTCATGTTATTTTTAATGAATCTAACTCCTCACCTTCTAAAAAAGAAGAGTGCATTGATAAAAATGATGCAGGTATAATTGATAAAGCTATATAGGACATGAGTCTAAAGGACAAACAAATAGGATAAGGTGAAGAAATGGTAAGCAAAGATCATGGTAAGTTACCAAATGAATGGAGGTATGTAAAATCACACCATAAAAATTTAATTATAGGTGATCCCTCACAAGGAGTTAAAACTAGGTCATCACTTAGAGAAGCACATGATTACCTAGCTTTTGTTTCACAAGTAAAACCTAATAGCATAGAAGAAGCTGAAAATGACCTGAATTGGATAATGGCCATGCATGAAGAACTGAATCAATTTCAAAGAAATAATGTATGGACTTTAGTGAATAGACCTTCTGATCATCCTGTTATAGGTACTAAATGGGTTTATAGAAATAAATTAGATGAAAAAGAAAATATAATTAGAAATAAAGTTAGATTAGTGGCCAAAGGATATAATCAGGAAGAAAAAATAGATTTTGATAAAACTTATGCACCGGTAGCAAGATTAGAAGCTATTAGATTGTTACTTGCATTTGCTTGTAATATGAATTTCAAATTATTTCAAATGGATGTAAAAAGTATATTTTTGAATGGTTTCATTTTAGAAGAAGTTTTTGTAGAACAACCACCAAGATTTGAAAACCATGCTTTCCCTAATCATGTTTTCAAACTTAATAAGGCATTGTATGATTTAAAACAAGCATCTAGAGCATGGTATGATAGATTGAGTAAATTCTTACTTGAAAATAATTTTGTCAGAGGTAATGTAGACACCACTCTATTCATTAAAATAAAAGAAAATGATATGTTAGTTGTATAAATTTATGTAGATGATATAATTTTTGGTGCAACTAATGAAAATTTGTGTAGAGAATTTGCTGAGCTCATGGAGGGCGAATTTGAAATGAGCTTGATAAGTGAATTGACCTACTTCCTTGGACTCCAAATTAAGCAAACAAGAGAAGAAATATTTATCAACCAAGCTAAGTACATCAAGGAGATCATTAAGAAGTTTGGTATGGAGTCAGTTAAAGAAATTGGCACACCCATGAGCCCCACCTGCAGACTTGACAAGGATGAAGATGAAAACAATGTTAATAAAAAAATTTATTAAGGTATGATTAGATCATTATTGTATTTAACTGCTAGTAGACCTGATATCTTGTTTAGCATTTGTATATATGCTAGATTTCAATCAAATCCAAAAGAATCACATATACTTGCTGTTAAAAGAATCATAAAATATCCAAATGAACAAGTAATCTAAGTCTATGGTATTTTAAACAATCTTCATTGAATTTAATTGGATTTTTTGATGCTGATTATGGTGGATGTAAAATTGATAAAAAAAATACTAGTGGTACTTGTCAATTTCTAGGGTTGAACTTAATCTCATGGCATAATAAGAAACAGAACTCCATGGCACTTTCTATTGCTGAGGCAGAGTATGTGGCTGCAGGGAGTTGTATGCACAAGTACTTTGAATTAAGCAACAACTAAGTAATTTGAATAAGCAACACTAGAAGACATGGTGTTATTCAAACTAAAACTCCTATCAAATATGATAAACACAAGTGCTATTAATTTGACAAAGAATCTAATTCAGCACTCTAGGACAAAAAATATAGAAATACACTACAAAAATATAGAAATTGAAAAATTATGAATTATGTACAAAATGAAATATTGAACTTGATATATTCTAACTGAAAATCATTTGCTAACATCTTTACTAAGCACTTATGAAGATAGATTTCAATAATTAGAGAGAAGAGATTTTAGGTTTGTGTGACTCTTTTTAGAATTTATGATCTAATTTTATCAAAATAAGGAAAAATTATCTAGAAAACCTCCATTAGCAATCTAAGGTTACCAACCACCTTATCTAGTATAATTTTAGGGTTTAGATAACTTTTATTGAATTTTAGAGCCATTTTCTGAGTTTTGGCTTGAGCCGACTCGAGCAGGAGTTGAGTCGACTCGAATGTCGGACTGTGTTAAAAAGTCGATAGCCCTAAAAAACCCATTTCCCATTCATTGTTCAAAAGAGCCTAGGGGACCACTCTCTCTTCATTAAACTACCATTCCTATCTAATCTCATCATCGACTCCGCATCATTCGAGACTCACTGTCTCTTCATTAAGAGAACAGTATAAGTCATATCATTAGTATGGATGATATTCTTTATATCATAATAGAGATCATACTTACTATCACCATACCAAAATGATATATGATATGTCATGATAGCATGCACCGAAAATATGGGTTCATGTGCACAAGATACTATGGATTGTCAATAGTGAGCTAGGTGGACAGTAGGATAATAGATATTGGCCAGATTTGGTATATTTTATGATTATGATGAGACATTGAGCAAAATGAAGTGAGGTTTAAATGCTATAATCTTAAGTATCGAAAGTCATTCATAACTTTTTGCCTTAATTGAGAGCCTGAATACAAGTTAGGAGCCTGAAGGTTAATGAAGTCTAGTCATATGTTAGTCAGTCCTTTCAATGAGTACTTTGAGTCCTAAGTGAGCCTAGGTTCACTAAGTCAATAGTCCTTTTGTTAGGCCTATTTGAGTCCTATCAATTAGGCCTTTTGAGTCCTATAAATTTCATTCAAGTTATGTTTAAGAGGAGAGTCATCAGATCAATAGCGCCAATGGATCCCAATGAAGCACGGCTAGCAGTCTTCCTGTGCCCCTCCACTGGACCCTTCAGGCACCCAACCCACAAGAGTTGGCACCCTCCCAAAGCCCATTCATGATTGGTGCCCAGGCTTTGACCAGTCCAAGATGCCCCATGCTTTGACCCAGTCCAAGATGCCAAGGCTTTTGACCCCAGTCTAAGAGAATTTCATCCTAGCCTAGCAAGGAGTCAAACAGCCCAAGCCTAAGAGGAGTCAATGTCCAAGTTCTATAGGGAGTTCAATATTCAAGTTCTACCATAACTTTAGTCTCCTAATTCCACTCAAACCTTGTACTCCTTGTCCCATACAAACTTGTAATCCCACTTTGATAGGGCAAGGGCCTTGGGTGAGTCTATAAATACCCATCCCCTCCCTCTTGTAATAATAACACTTTGATGAATGAAAAAATTGAGTGTTTCTTTTCAATGCCTTCGTTCTTTGAACGTCGACAAGTGTGAGGCATGAGTTTATCTTTCAATCCCTTGTTCTCTAAACCCTAGCCACCCCTTCCATCAAGCCCTAGGATGCCCATCTACATGAAGCCCTAGGCCTCCCCTTCCAAGTTTAGGCACCCTCCATCAACCCAAGCCGCTAGCCAGTTTTAACAATTTTTTTCACCTCCAATCTTCTCCCACCCTCAAGTTCTATATTTTTCCTACAATCTACATCCCTAACCCTTGATGTTTGTAGGATCCCTCAACAGAAGCAGACCTCTGGATGAAGTCTTTCTTGCCCTCGAATCAAATTGATAAAAAGCTGACAGATCCATAGGAAAGTGACAGGGTCATCTAGACACCAATCTGAGTGGAGCGATCTCATCTACGGCAACAAGACATCATTGCTTGGTATGTTAAACCCATTTTTCTCCTCTCTGTCTGATTTGTTTGAAGGAGAACATGTACCTAATAGGTATTTCTTAACCCTAGGACCCTTTATTTGCTTTATCTCTTTGATAGTTCAAGCATGTGGGTAGGATTCTAACTATTACATGAAACCCTAACCTAGTCTTAGCTATTTTCGGGAACTAAACCAACATAACATCAGAAATCATTACATTCTTTAATCTAGTTTGTCTTCATGTTCATCCCTTGCATGTCTTCCATCATTAGTTAGAGTTCGTTCCTCATCATTTTTGGTATCAGAGCAAGTTTAGGACATGTTCTTGCATGGTTAGGAAATTTCTGCATGTTAAAACCTACATAACCAGTCAAAACCTAGAGCTATTTATCCATCAAAACATTGCTATTTTTCTCTGATTTTAATACCCATTAATCTCTGTTTAATCCTCTATTTTTCTATATTTTTTCTGATCTAAAAACATGGTGAAATCTGCATGAGAAAAAACCCTAACAAAAAATTCTGCATGTTGAATTTTGCATACTAGTCCAAATCTAAGTCTAATTTTTCATTAAATTCTTATGTTTTTTCTCTGATTTTTGCATCAGTAGATCTCTGCTTAGTCCTCTATTTTTATGTATTTTTTGGAATTCTTTTATCTAAAAACAGAAAATAAAATCTGCATGAAACCTAAAGACTAACCTGCTGAAATTTCTGCCTGTTAGATTAGGGCTGAACCTAGTCAACCATCACACCCTCAAACCCAAGCCTCTTTTCTTGCAAATTAATTTTCTAAAATTAAATTGCCATTTGCATAAAACACAAAAAAAAAAATATTTTGTTTTTTTGTTATTTTCTGACTTTTAAATTGCATTAGGATTTCATCAGTGTGTGCATCATCTTGCATTAACCTAATCTAAGGGCACTTCTACTCTATCAGATCAGGGCAAGATTTATCACCTATCCTGGGCCCAAAACAATCACCTGCATACAAACCAAGACTAACTAAAACTAATTAGAAATCTAATTGATTTAGGGATACCAATAGGTCGAGTCCGAGTCTAGTGAGAAAACTAATGCACTCAACCCTCCAATTATTACTGGAAGCTCGTGTCTAAGGCTAGAGGTCCAAAGGCAAATGCTCTAAGTGGACTGGTGGTTTTTAATTAGGACCCTGTGACAAGTAGGGAGAGCCTCCCACCACCCCACCTCTTACCTTGCCAGTGGAAGGATTAATTGTTAACTTGGGTGTAAGTTGAGTTGACTCACTCTACTTGGACTCTAGCTCTAGCAAACCATAGTCGATTTGTGTGCTTGATCACTAGATTATGAGTCTAACCCCATCAGTCTCAACCCCAATCCAGCTCAACCATGGAACCCAATCTTGAGACTTTCATGAGGACCATTACTAAACAACTAGCCTAGATGAACCATAAGTATGACCAAATGAACCATAAGTATGACCAAATGGACCATAAGTTTGAGCAAATAACCCATAGGTTTGATCAAGTGGAAGGTTATTTAGGAACCCTAGTGAAAACCCAAGAGTCCAATACTGAACCCGAGCCTGAGTCACCTCTCCCTACACCTCCCAACCCTAGGAGAGCCCAAAATCTTAACCCATTCTTGGAGCCCAACCCTAGGAGAGTCCAAAACCCTGACCCATTCTTGGAGCCCAACCCTAGGAGAGCCCAACACCCTGACCCATTCTTGGAACCCAACACCCTGACCCATTATTGGAGCCGAGAGCCCCACACCCTGACCCTCTCTTGGAGCCCAACTCTAGGAGAGCCCCACACCATGACCCAATCTGGGAGTCCAATCATAGGAGACCCAATAATGAGTTCATAGACCAAGATAAAAGAGTCATTAGGCTAGAAGCACCTACATTCGATGGCAGCCGAGATCCTAAGGCCTACATAGATTGGGAAGGAGATATGGAATAATATTTTGAATGGTATAAGATGACTGAGGAAAATAAGTGCAAATTTGCCAAACTAAAGTTAGTTCGCTAGGCTAGGCTATACTGGAGGAATGTTGAGCACATAATCACACAACGAGAGGAACTTTTCATAGTCACCTGGAAAGCCATGAAGTTGAAACTTAGAAAAAAATACCTCCCTATGTCCTACCATTAGTGACTCCTAGACCAATGGCAGATGTTAAACCAAGGAACTAGGACTATGCCAGAATACATAGCCAAGTTTGATGAGTTTTCCATAAGGTGCAGCATAGACGAGTCTGAATCAGTGACCCTATCTAGGTTTAGGGTTGGACTCCATGATGACATCCAGAGAGAGTCATTTTTGAGGGAGGTCAATAATCTTGAGCAAGCCTACCAGATAGCCAGAAACTATGAGAGATTCCAGAGACAACTCATGTACCATCGACCTAAGCCCAATAAGATTAGTACTCCTTGCTATCAGCCTAGTGCCAGTCAAGTTCTCCTTAGTTGACCCGAATCCAATAGGAATAGTACCCCTAAATATGAGCCCAGTGTTCGTCCACTTTCCCTTAGCCAACCCACACCTAGTACCCCATTGGTTCACCAGGATGACATTAAAGAAGAGGTACATGTGGTAGATCCAGAGTTAGTCAACCCTGACCATACCCAGACTGAAGCCAACCTAGAGTTGTTGACCCTGACCACACCCAGACTGAAACTATTATGGAAGGACAATTAGAGAAAGATCTTGAAACTATTATGGAAGGACAATTAGAGAAAGATCCTGAATCCACTAATAAGTATGAGGTAGATGTATATGAAGCTGGAATGGATTTAGTGGATGAATATGAAGAGCAGCTAGATGAAGAGGACCATGACCTTGCCCTACCTGAGGTGACCCTAGAAGAGAACGAAATTGTAGAGCCTAGTCCTGAACTTTCGAAGCCAGAGATAGTTAGTGAGGACATAGTCTCTTTAATTCAGTACCCTTAAGAAGACTTCCCTTCCTCAATCCCAGTTAAGGATCTTTTTCCTGAAATTAATGACCCATTCTTTCATAAGGCAGACCCAGTAGATTGATGCCCATTCTGTAAGGTCCACCTCATTAGTCAAGGACTAATCCCTGAAACCTCATCTTACATCCTACTCTATCCGATTAACCCCGAACCCTCTTCTTATTTCCTACCCCACCAAGCTAACCCTGAATCCATCTCTTATTTTCTACCTAATAGAAAAGTGCCCTAAGAGCCAATCATTAAGAGGCCTTTTTGTAAACTTCCAGCTCATGTATGACATACTTTCATATTAATAAAGACATTTGATTTATCATATATTGCTGTGTCATATTTTTATTGATTATGATGAACCCATAGAGTAGGGCAATGGAATTAGGGTTATGATGGAGTTTATAATAGTGAGACCTAATTTCCTATAAACCCTAATCTAGAATGTTCCTAGTCGTTGGACCATCGATTCGGGGATCGATGAATCCGGAAAGACTAGCTTATCCTATGTATGCTCAGTTGATGAGGGTGGTTGATCTCACAACTACTTGTGTAGAGACACTAATACTAGGATAAGGGTGCTTATCAGGGTATGAGTACACTAGACTGATCCACACTGGGATTATCTTATGGAAGTCTTACTACTTGTCAAAAGATAGATCCCAGAGTAGAAGTTGTGCATGTGATCTTTAGACTTGAGGTCACCATGGTTCCTTGTGCACACTAAGCCATACTTTGGTTCATACTCATTCATGCCATTGCGATATGTATAGGGTGTTCTGGGTATGGTGGAAGGTGTATGAAGGATGTGAGTGGACAAACAAGGAATTAATCATTCCTAGTAAGAGGAATTGTTATCCCATGCAATCTCTTTGATGAGTGACTCAAGGAGCCTTTGATCAAAGCAGGATGATATTAGTGGAATCTAATCAGTCATCAGTTGAGTTCTCATGATCGAGTTGAGATTCGATATGATGAAGTGTTAGGGTTTGACATCTATCCATACCTATCACTTAATCAGGATAATGGGAGATCGAAAGATTGAATTGTACGGTAACTTACTACTGAAGGATATTTTGGTTTTTCATCAAATTCCTCATCTTCCGAGTAGGCATGACATGTTGCTAGATGTCAATCTTGTCTTGTAGGTTTTCATGAACCAATTGGTTTAGTTTCATTAGTCAATTCGATATGTGATTCGAATTGGACAATTAGGTGAGCCAATTTGACCTAATTAGGTCAATTAAGTTCAATCGGATCGAATCGGCTCAAACCTAAATCTACTGCTGGCTAGATGTGGAACCCAATGGATCACACACAATAGAGACTTGGCCAAGGAAGTCATTCATGATTTAATTAGAGTTATAGGATCCTAATTGGTTAGCCGGATTACATACTAGCATATGTAGGCTAACCTAATACCTAACCCAATTGGATTGGGTTCGGTTGTTTGCTAATTGGGCTAACCTAATTATGGAAAACCTAAATTAGGTGAGTCTTAAGTGGGGCTAGCAAATCAGAGCTTAATTTGATTTTAATTTGGATTTAAGGACATTTTAGGCACCATATATGAAGAGTCCTAATGGCATGGGACTCTTGGTACCTAAATGATACCTTAATTTCAAAAGGGCACAGAAGGGCCTACAGATCTTTGATCTAAAAATAAAAGATATGGTCAGAAAGCTTATTTGATGCCCTTTCCAATGACACCCATATTGCATATGTTTGACCAAGTCAATTTGATGCTTTGGGTGGACTAAATGGAAAGGGAAAGACTATTGGCGCCCTTTGGCGCACCCGGGAGAATAAGTGGCACGCAGAAGGACTAAGAGTCCTTCTGTAGATGAGACTAAGAGTTTCATCAAGAAGGTGCCTCTTCATTTTATCTCCATAGTCTTAAGAAGTCTAATAGCCGATTTAAAGTTTAAAGGGAAGGCTTGAAGAGGTGTGAAAGGTGGCGCACATGTAGAGTCGCGCCTCTTCATATGCGCACGCACAATAGAGGGCAGAGTCCTTCTGCCTCTGAAACTCTTCAAGCCTGACATTACATTGGATTAGAAGAGGCATCTCCCTATCTTAGAAATTGATATTTGACACATGGCACAATGGGGATTGATCTGGTAAGTGAAAAAACACAAATATGACTCTCCATTCCCGAAGAGTCTTATCAGATATGATGTTTCATATCTGATAAGTATTATCAGGATGCATTTCATGCCCCATCTAGGATTATAAATAGGGGTACGGTGAACTGAGAAATATGGACTTTAGTCTTCTGAGAGTCAGAGTGTTTTATTTTTCCGAGAGTCAGAGTGTTCTTCCACTTTCTCCCTCCCTCCTTGTTTTAGGACAAGACTTGTCTTGTTAAGGCAAGTTCTTCTACACCAGGACAAGGCTTGGTTTTAGGACATAAGATTGTAGGGTCCTAGAGGAGGGTAGTCCTAGATCCTACAGTGGTTTAGAACAGTGTCTTGAGTGCCCTTCAGTAGGACAGGGTGTCCTACAGTGGTTAATAGACTAAAGGCTGTCGAAAGAGTTCCACTTTCCAAGCAACTTGAAGAAGGAGTTCTTCCTTGGTCCGAGTTTCATGTGGATCACCGTTGGAGGGCTTGCACTTGTGAGCCTTTTGGAAAACATTGGATCTCAGCAATCCAGATATTTTTTTTGACTTTATTTGATGATTTATTAGTTGTAATTGCCCTAGAGGTTCTTGGGAATTAAAGTTTTCTATACATGTTATACATGTTAGGGGTATCATGCTATGAAATTTTATTTTGAAAGTCAATTCCGCTTGCTGCATGATCCCCGGTACCCTAGGAGAATTCTTATCAGTGGTATTAGAGCATCCTTGTGGCATTCCAATTATGAATCATTTTGGAGTTTGATTAAATTCCACTACCGAGCTGACCTGAACCTTATGAGTCGACTGACCATATTCATATGTATGATATTATGTCAATATGAAATTATGCATGAACCAAGTAACTGCTTTGGATTGGGTTAGTCATCATGGCCATCTAGTCATAGGAGCTAAGTAGGGTTTAAAGGCCCTCTCTTCCCATTCAATGGGTCTCCTATGGCGTGTAGGGGTGCCGCTGTGGCCATATCCTATGAATAAGTGAGGCGAAAGGTATTTTTTATCTATCATGCCTTGATTTGCATATTAGGGTAATATGCTTGATGACATAAAATTTAATGCATATTGATATGCATTGTGTTTATATTTATGTAATAAACACTATTATCATGACAGTTTTAGAATGTGTTTTGAGACCATCAAAGCCCTCATCAAAAAGCATATTTAGTCATATAGAACTTAGTCAAGATGCAAAACCGGTTAAGGATTGATCAGCCAATTGGTATCTAGGCAAGTGGTTCTGAGAAGGTAAAGGGAATGAGGTTTTAATTGGTTTCGTTGTCTGACTTGGCTAATCTAATTGGTGTCTAAGGAAAGCAATGGGGGGACCCCCTCACCCCTCCCACTTACCTGGCTAATTTGGTCATATCTAAATCTTAATTTGGTAATGCTAATTGGTTAAGTATACTATAATTTGCCTTCTTTCATGCTAAGCTAAATTTATATCAAAACTATAGTAGGTTTGTTATGTACACACAAGGCCTACTCTAGGAATTGATATAAGATTTGTCTTGGTGCACTTAGTGCTTTATAGCATGTTTGGATACGTTGCTTTGTTGTGTACACACAAGGGCAACATTATTTAATCATGGCTATATGAAAATGAAGGGTCTGACTAAACTAAGACATTGTGGTTTGTTGTGTACACACAAGGCCATAAGTGTCCTAGAGGCAAAGATAATTGTTGAGAATTGCATGGGTTGCAATTGGAAAGGTTGTCCTACCTTTGAACTCACGTGTATTTATTGTGTACACACAAGGCACTCGTGAGGAATAAGGATCTCAACCCCATTAAGGAAACCAGGAAAGTTTCTCGCTTACCATAGTTGAGGGTTATGGTATTTGAAGAAAATAGTGGGAGACATAATTAGATATAAAGTCCTTATCTAATTATGAATGTCATAATTGAGTGGTCTGCTAATATTGTTCTTTAATTAATGTAGGACATTTAATAATGGCTTCAAACTTATCACTGCGGGCATCTTGGATGCCAACAAGTTAACTGGTCCATTATATGGATTGGTTGAGGAACCTGAGAATTATATTAACTCAGGAGAAGCTTTCATATATACTTGATTCTCCAGATCTAGTGTTGATCAGAGAGGATGCATCAGAGGAGGATATTGCCACATACAGAATGTGGCAAAATGATAGTACAACTGTTAGATGTATCATGTTGGCCTCAATGAGCAACGAGCTCCAGAGGCAACATGAAGGCATGGAACCTCAGTCCATATTGCTCAATTTAAAAAAGCTATATGGAGAGCAAAGCAGGGCTGCTCGATACGAGATATCAAAGCAGTTGTTCTGTGCTCAGATGAGTGAGGGTTTACCTGTGCAAACCCATGTGCTGAAAATGATTGATTTGATCACTCGATTGGGTCAATTAGGGTTTGTCATGGATGGTGAACTCAATCAGGACTTGATCCTGCAATCACTCCCAGATTTCTTCTCTCAGTTTGTTTCAACTACCATATAAACAAACTGAACATTTCATTGCTAGAGCTGCTTAACATGCTTAAGATGTAGGGCTCGGTGGCAAGGCGGAAACATAGATTTCAAAAATTTTTATGATTATGAAATCTTCACCAAACCCTTAACCCAAGATCTCCTTAAAAGAATTAAAACATATAACATGTATATATAAGATTTAAACTCATATTAAAGTACTAACCTGTATTGCTAAAATCCAAACTTTAAATCTCCACCAGGTGCCCAAATGTTCACCCTCCAATGGTGATCCACACAGAAAAAGATGAAGACTGCAATTTCTTTTCTTGGCTCCTCTTCTTGAATTCTTTTTCAAGAATTCAATTCTTGGACTTTTAGGCTAAAATTTTCTTTCTTGAAAATTTCTTTTCTTCCTTCTTTCCTCTTCTTGAATTCTTTTCTTGAATTCCCTTTCTTGAATTCCTTTTCTTGAATTGAATTGGAAGAAGAAATTAAGACAAGTAAAGTCTTAATTCAAGAAAGAAAAGAAGAAGAACAGACCCTTCCTTTTCCTTTCCTTTACCGTTCAAGACCTTCCTCTTATTCTTGTTTAGGGTCGGAGTTTCGATAGAGATTATCTCTGTAAGGGAAACAATACCCAACAAGCATAAAGGGAAGGAGTATTCCGAACAGAGGAGGAGAGGAATATGATCTCTGTATTTGATTATATGAAAAACCCCCGAGAACCCAAATCCCTTTTATAGATTTCAGAGGGGCGTTTTCTTAAAAACACGCAACCCTCTGAAACCCCAGGAATCATGATCCCTCATTCCTCACGCATCCTCTCAACCAAAAATCATGATTCTCTAATTTAATTTTTGTTTTTCTGATGAGGAGGACTCTCGGAAAAACTTCAGGAAGAATCGTGACTTTTGGAGACGGACTTGCGACCGAAAAATGACGGATATTTTCCTTAATTTTTCTGGCCATCAGATACAGATCCAAGGATGTTAGACAAGGACCCAAATCGCTCCCTATCTTGATTTTCTCCGATGGAATTTCCTTCCCATGCACATGAAGAGGAGTCCACACGCGCGTGGACTCTTCTTCTTGGCACGCGCGGGTGAGGAAGGGAGTGGGCGGCTTGGAGAGAGAGTCTCAGTGCACTTGATTCACTTGGGTTCAGCCATGGGTTAGCCTAATATCCTAAAATTTAAATTAGACCTTAACCTGGTTCAATTAGAACCCAATTAAGCCCAATTCAGAATCAAATTCGAATCTGATTCGAATAGAAATCGGGTCTGCAACACATGCTAGTATGTTTATCCTGCAAACATT
Source organism: Areca catechu (assembly GCA_021397845.1). Classification (NCBI taxonomy): domain Eukaryota; kingdom Viridiplantae; phylum Streptophyta; class Magnoliopsida; order Arecales; family Arecaceae; genus Areca; species Areca catechu. The sequence goes on along the minus strand of CM038051.1, from coordinate 171,243,161 downwards.
ATTTAATTCTAAATTAAATCCTTCATCAATTCTCTTTTGTGTGTGACCCATTGGATTTCACACCTAGCTAGCAGTAGGTCCGAGTGCTATTTGACTTAATTCGGTTAGATCTCAACTAAGCCGATTTAGGTCAACTCAAACTAGCTCGACTCGGTCAATTAGAATCTAATTCTAATTAACTGATTTGAATTACCATAATTCAATCATATACCTACAAGACAAGATTGACGTCTAGCAACGTATCATGTCTACCCGGAAGATGTGGAATTTTGGTGGAATTACCAAAATACCCTTCAGTGGCGAGTTATCGGGCAATTCAGTCCTTTGATCAACTTGCATCCCGAATATGATTATGAATATAGATACTTGTCAAATCCAATTTCATATTCATCCCTAGCTCAATCTTTATAATGATGATTCATTAATGAACCATTAGAAATTAACTCTAATGTTCATACTTTGATCAAAGATTTCCTGAATCCATCATTTGATCGAAATTAGCTGGATGCAAATTCCCTTTTACTAAGGCTGATCAATTCCTTGTTGACCTACTCACAACCTCCATATACAATCCACCATACCCAGTATCACCTCGTGCATGACTCAGTGTCATGATTGATTGCGAACCAAAGTATGGATTCATATATATAAGGTACCATGGTAGTCTCAGGTCAAAGGACCACATGCACTACTCCCACTATGAGAATTATCTATTGACAAACAGATAAGGTTCCATTAGATATTCTCAATCTGGATCAATTCAGTGAACTCATTCTCTAATGAACACTCACATCCTAGTATTAGTGTCAAACACAAGTGACTGTGAGATCAGTCACCCTCATCACAAAGAATATATAGGATGTGCTGGTCTTGCCGGAAACATTGATCCCCAACTCAATGTCCCATCAACCAGGAATATTTTGATTAAGGTTTTAAGGCTTTAGGTCTCACTGGTATGATCTCATCATAACCCTAGAACCATAGCCCTAATCTATGGGGTTCATCATATAATCATAAAGACATAGCGTATGATGAAAATAATGCCTTTATTATAATAATGTCAATTCATTGATTTTGGGATCGAAATACAATATTTCAATTGGCTTTCAGGGCACAATCTTTCAATCTCCCACTTGCACTAAAGCCAATCGCCTTTAAATCTTAACCCCATACAATCAAGGTGGTGATCAAACTCTCGTTGTGATAGAGTCTTAGTGAATGGGTGCTATGTTGTTCTTCTTTTCTACCTTTTAATGCAGACTTCTTGTCTTTCGACAATCTCTCGAACGAGATGGAAGCGTCTCAGAATGTGCTTTGATTTGTGATGAGCTCTTGGTTCCTTTGCTTGAGCAACAGCCCCAGTATTATCACAGTAATGTGATACTGGACCTTCAATCTCAGGAACTACGCTCAACTCTGATATGAACTTCTTCATCCAGACAGCTTCCTTGGTAGCTTCACTAACATCAATGTACTCTGCCTCAGTTGTTGAGTCAGCTACAGTTTGCTGTTTAGAACTCTTCCAGCTTACAACTCCTCCATTTAGGGTAAAAACATACCCAGATATAGATTTGCTATCATCTGGATCTGATTGAAAACTAGAATCTAAATAAGCTTCTAGTTTAAGATCAGATCCTCCGTATTTTAGAAAAATATCCTTAGTTCTTCTTAAGTACTTAAGAATATTTTTCACAGCCTTCCAATGATCCTCTCCCGGATCAGCCTGAAACCTGCTGGCTATACTTAAGGCATATGCCACATCAGGCCTAGTACATAACATAGCATACATAATAGACCCTACTGCCGAAGCATAAGGTATAGAATTCATTCTATTTCTTTCTTCAGGTGTCTTAGGAGACATCTTTTTAGAAAGATGTATGCTATGACCAATAGGTAAGTAACCTCTTTTACTTTCCTCCATGCTAAATCTTTTTAGCACTTGGTCAATGTACCTAGACTGGGATAAACCTAGCATCCTTCTAGATCTATCTCTATAGATCTTGATGCCTAGTATATAAGATGCTTCTCCTAAGTCTTTCATGGAAAACTGTTTAGATAACCATACCTTGACTGATTGTAACATTGGGATATCATTCCTAATGAGGAGTATGTCATCTACATACAGAACCAAGAAAACTATAGCACTCCCACTAGTCTTCTTGTACACACAAGGTTCATCCTCATTTTTGATAAAGTCAAATTCTTTAACTGTCTTATCAAATCGGATGTTCCAACTCCTAGATGCTTGCTTTAATCCATAAATAGATTTCTTCAGCCTACATACCTGATTAGGTTTAGTCTCCAAGACAAAACCTTCTGGTTGTGACATATAAATCTCTTCCTCAAGGAAACCATTGAGAAATGCGGTTTTCACATCCATCTGCCAGATTTCATAATCATGATATGCTGCTATAGCAAGCATGATCGAATAGATTTGAGCATTGAAACAGGAGAAAATGTTTCATCATAATCTATTCCCTGTTTTTGTCTGAAACCCTTAGCCACTAATCTGGCTTTATAAGTTTCAACTTGGCCATCTGCCCCAATCTTTTTCTTATAGACCCATTTGCATCCAATAGGGTTAACACCCTCGGTGTATCAACCAAAGTCCAGACTTGGTTGACATACATGGAGTCCATTTCGGATCTCATGGCTTCCAGCCATTTTTCTGAGTCACTACTCATGACAGCATCCGTATATGTTAGAGGCTCATCATTATCAATAATTCGGGCTTCATTATTTTCAATAATGAACCCATACCTCTCAGGTGCATGTCGCATCCTATCAGACCTACGGATAGGAGTGGTGTGTTCAGGTCTATACTAACTATGTTATGATTTGGTTGAGATGTATCTACTTGTTGAACTTCTTCAAGTTCAATATTTCTCCCACTGCCCTTTTGTAGGATGAACTCTTTCTCCATAAAAGTGGCATGCCTACTGACTAAAACCTTTTGTTAGTAGGGTGGTAGAACAGATATCCTATACTATCTTTAGGATATCCAACAAATAGACACTTTTCTACTCTAACATCAAGCTTATGTCAAGAATTTCTTTTGACATAGGTTGGACATCCCATATCTTAAGATACTTAAGATTAGGTTTCTTTCCCCTCCATAACTCATATGGAGTGCTAGATATAGATTTGGATGGTACTCTATTTAAAATATTAGCCGCTGTTTCCAAGGCATATCCCCAGAAAGAAACAGGTAAGTCTGTGAAGCACATCATGGACCATACCATATCTAATAAAGTCCGATTTCTCCTTTTAGCAATACCATTTAATTATGGTGTGTAAGGAGGAGTCCATTCAGAGATGATTCCCTTTTCTTTAAGGTGATCAAGAAACTCGGTGGATAAGTATTCACCACCTCTATCTGATCGAAGGATCTTAATACTTTTCCCTGTTTGTTTCTCTACCATACTTTGATACTCTAAAAATTTTCAAAAGCTTTGGACTTATGTTTCATTAGATACACAAATCCATACCTTGAAAAATCATCAGTGAATGTGATGAAATATGAGTATCCACCCTTCGCCTGAGTTGTCATAGGTCCACATACATCAGTGTGTATGAGTCCTAATAACTCAGTTGTCCTTTCATTATGTCCACTAAATGGAGTCTTGGTCATTTTACCCATGAGACATGATTCACAAGTTCCTAATGATTCATAGTCATAAGGATTAAGAAATTTTTTCTTGTATAACTTGTTAATCCTTTGCTCACTAATATGTCCAAGATGACAGTGCCAAAGTAAAGTATTGTTTACTTCATCTCTTTTTTGTTTATTACTAACATGTAGTATATTGTCATCAGAAGATAGAGTTAAGAGACCATTGCAAAATATGCCATTAAATATTATTTCATTAGAAAAACTGATTGAGTAGCCACTGCTCATTACATTCATAATATATCCTTGTTTAAGTAACAAGGGCACAATATGATGTTTCTAATGATTCTAGGCATAAAATAATAATTTTTAACTCTAAAATCTTCCCAGAAGGTAGCTTCAATATATAAGTCCCTATAGCTTCTGCTTGGATGGAATCTCCTCCAGCACCGTAGAGCTCGAAGTCGCCTTCCTTCAAAACTTTAATGTTCTGTAGTCCCTGCAATGATTTGCAGATATGATGACCACAAGAAGTATCCAATACCCAAGAGTTTGAATTAGAAGAGTCTAATGACAAAATTGTATGTATCTCATACATACCTTTTGGTGCATCACTAGCACCAGGCTTCACACTTGCAAGGTAAACCTTGCAGTTTCTTTTCCAGTGACCCGGTTTGCCACAATAAAAGCAGGTCATTTGTTCGAAGGCCTTCTTTCGTTTCCTTTTCTTGATGCCTCCTTTTGGGTTCAACTCCTCTTGGAACCCTTTTTGCCTATTTTCTTCTTGTTTACACCATCCACAAGAAGAAGTGGAGCCTTATTTTTCTTTAAATGGCTCTCTGCTGTTTTTAACATATTCAACAGCTTAGGCAAGGAAGTGTTAAGTTTGTTTATATGATAATTAAGAACAAACTATGAAAATGACTTTGGGAGTGACTGCAGGATTAAATCCTGATTCAACTCCCCATCCATAACAAAACCCAATTGACCCAATCGGGTGATTAGGTCAATAACCTTTAATACATGGTCTTGTACGGATGTACCTTCTGTCATCCTTGCACGGAATAACTGCTTAGATATTTCATATCTTGTAGTTCGACTATGTTCTCCATAAAGTTCTTTTAGATTGAGCAATATGGAGTTTGTGTCCATGCTTTCATGTTGCCTCTGTAACTCATTGGTCATAGAGGCAAGCATTATCCACTTGACAGTAAGTGAGTCATTTTGCCACAAGTTATATGTGGTCTTATCCTCTTGCGAGGCATCTTCCCCTAATGGTTCAAGGTTGGGGTATCAAGAATATAAGAAATTCTTTCTTGGCTGAGTACTATCTTCAGGTTTCTCAACCAATCAACATAGTTTGGTCCAGTCAATTTATTTGCATCAAGAATGCTACGGAGTGAGAGTGAAGAGGCCATTTAATATACATTAACAAAGAACATTACATAAGCAAACAACCAATGTTGACAAAACATAATTAAATTAGGACTTTAACTCAATTATGTCTCCCACTATTTTATCAAGCATCATAACCCTCCATATGATGATCGAGAAAACCCTAATTGGTTCTCTTAGTGGGGTTGAGATCCTATTTCTTTACAAAAGACCTTGTGTGTACACAACAAATCTTATATAAGCTCAAAGGTAGGAAAACTCTTTCCAATTGTAACTCATACAATTCTCAACTTATCTTGGCCTCTAAAATATTAATAGCCTTGTGTGTACACAACAAACTATAATATTTTAGTTAAGTTAGACCCTTCATTGCTATATAGTCATGATATTAATTATAATACCCTTGTGTGTACACAACAAAGTATTATATCAAATCATGCCATAAACATCAAATGTACCAAGCCAAAATTATGTTAGTCACCATAAAAGGCCTTGTATGTACACAACAAACCTAATATGGATCATAACTTAATAATGACTTGGCATGAAGGAAGGCCACATGTAGTGAATATTACACTAAGCATATCAATCAATAATTAAGTTAACCTTATCGGCCAGGTAAGTGGGAGAGTGGTGGGAGTCCCCCTGTTGCTTTCCTTAGACATCAATAAGAATTAGCCAGGTCAGTCAACGGAACCAATTAAAAACCACGTCCTCTTTACCGATCATGAACCACTTTTCCTAGACACCGAATGATAAACTAATCATATTGATTATTTTGCTTTTGGTATATGACACTATAACTTAATATGTTTTAAAGAGGGCTTTATTAAAACAAAGCACATTCTTTATATAACCTAGCAAATATGTCCATAGTGTGCCATAATACTAGGACAACCATTTACCACATAATGGATCCACCATTATGCCAGTGCAACCTTATTTCAGTATGATGACTAGAAGGCTAAACATATCTCTATACAAATTAAGGTTTAAGTGAAAACCTTAATTAGTGGCATACATCAAACATATATGCATAATTAACACAAATATGTGATTAGTGTGTCATCATACTAGGACAACCATTTACCACATAATGGATCCACCATTATGCCAGGGCAACCTTATTTCAGTATGATGACTAGATGTCTAAACATATCTCTACAACAATTAGGGTTTGAGTGAAAACCCTAATTGGTGACATTACATCAAACATATACAATATCATATGTTACTTATATACATATGCATCTAAAAATCATCATATATATTTTAATCTTAATAAGGGGCTCTGATACCGCTGTAGGGTTCGGTGGCAAGGTGGAAACATAGATTTCAAAATTTGTTATGATATGAAATCTTCACCAAACCCTTAACCCAAGATCTCCTTAAAAGAATTAAAACATATAACATGTATATATAAGATTTAAACTCATATTAAAGTACTAACCTGTATTGCTAAAATCCAAACTTTAATCTCCACCAGGTGCCCAAATGTTCACCCTCCAATGGTGATCCACACAGAAAAAGATGAAGACTGCAATTTCTTGTTCTTGGCTCCTCTTCTTGAATTCTTTTTCAAGAATTCAATTCTTGAACTTTTAGGCTGAAATTTTCTTTCTTGAAAATTTCTTTTCTTCCTTCTTTCTTCTTCTTAAATTCTTTTTGAATTCCCTTTCTTGAATTTCTTTTCTTGAATTGAATTGGAAGAAGAAATTAAGACAAGTAAAGTCTTAATTCAAGAAAGAAAAGAAGAAGAACAGACCCTTCTTTTCCTTTCTTTACCGTTCAAGACCTTCCTCTTATTCTTGTTTAGGGTCAGAGTTTCGACAGAGATTATCTCTGTAAGGGAAACAATACCCAACAAGCATAAAGGGAAGGAGTATTCTGGAGAGGAGGAGAGGAATATGATCTCTGTATTTGATTATATGAAAAACCCCCGAGAACCCAAATCCCTTTTATAGATTTCAGAAGGGCATTTTCTCAAAACAACGCAACCCTCTGAAACCCTAGGAATCATGATCCCTCATTCCTCACGCATCCCCTTAACCAAAAATCATGATTCTCCGATTTAATTTTATTTTTCGACGAGGACTCTCATAAAAACTTAAGGAAGAATCACGACTTTTGGAGATGGACTTGCGACCGAAAAATGATGGATCTTTTTTCTTAATTTTTCTGGCCATCAGATCCAGATCCAAGGATGTCAGACAAGGATCCAAATCGCCCCCTGTCTTGATTTTTCTCTGATGGAATTTCCTTCCCATGCACGTGAAGAAGAGTCCACGCGCGTGGACTCTTCTTCTTGGCGCGCGCGGGTGAGGAAGGGAGTGGGCGGCTTGGACAGAGAGTCTCAGTGCACTTGATTCACTTGGGTTCAGCCATGGGTTAGCCCAATGTCCTAAAATTTAAATTAGACCTTAACCTGGTTCAATTAGAACCCAATTAAGCCCAATTCAAAACCAAATTCGAATATGATTTGAATAGTAATCGGGTCTGCAACACATGCTAGCGTGTTTATCTTGCAAACATGATTTAATTCCAAATTAAATCCTTCATCAATTCTCTTTTGTGTGTGACCCATTGGGTTCCACACCTAGCCAGTAGTAGGTTCGAGTGCTATTTGACTTAATTCGGTTAGATCTCAACTAAGCCGATTTAGGTCAACTCAAACTAGCTCGACTCGGTCAATTAGAATGTAATTCTAATTAACTGATTTGAATTACCATAATTCAATCATATACCTACAAGACAAGATTGACGTCTAGCAACGTATCATGTATACCGGAAGATGTGGAATTTTGGGTAGAATTACCAAAATACCCTTCAATGGTGAGTTACTGGGCAATTCAGTCCTTTGATCAACTTGCATCCCGAATATGATTATGAATATGGATAATTATCAAATCCAATTTCATATTCATCCCTAGCTCAATCTTTATAATGATGATTTATTAATGAACCATTAGAAATTAACTCTAATGTTCATACTTTGATTAAAGATTTCCTGAATCCATCATTTGATCGAAATTAGCTGGATGCAAATTCCCTCTTACTAGGGCTGATCAATTCCTTGTTGACCTACTCACAACCTCCATATACAATCCACCATACCCAGTATCACCTCGTGCATGACTCAGTGTCATGATTGATTGTGAACCAAAGTATGGATTCATATATATAAGGTACCATGGTAGTCTCAGGTCAAAGGACCACATGCACTACTCCCACTATGAGAATTATCTATTGACAAACAGATAAGGTTCCATTAGATATTCTCAATCTGGATTAATTCAGTGAACTCATTCTCTAATGAACACCCACATCCTAGTATTAGTGTCAAACACAAGTGACTGTGAGATCAGTCACCCTCATCACAAAGCAAATATAGGATGCGCTGGTCTTGCCGGAAACATTGATCCCCAACTCAATATCCCATCGACCAGGAATATTTTAGATTAGGGTTTTAAGGATTTAGGTCTCACTGGTATGATCTCATCATAACCCTAGAACCATAGCCCTAATCTATGGGGTTCATCATATAATCATAAAGACACAGCGTATGATGAAAATAATGCCTTTATTATAATAATATCAATTCATTGATTTTGGGATTGAAATACAATATTTCAATGGCTTTCAGGGCACAATCTTCATAAGATAGCTAAGAGCCACTCTAAAGGAGATGAGGCTCACGTGCTTCTTGTTGATAGAAAGAAGCAGGCAATGAAGAGAAAATTCAACCCTAGGAAAAGCATCTAGAAGAAGAACAAGAAAGCTAAGAAAACTGATGGAGCCTGTTTCCATTACGGCAAGACTGGGCATTAGAAGAAGAACTGCAAGGTTTACCTTGCAAATGTGAAGCAAGATGCAAGTGGTGCATCTAAAGGTTGTCATGATACAAAGATAATGACAATGTCACATATCTCTGGCACTGCCGATTGGGTCATATCAGTGAGTCAAGGATAAACAAGTTAGTCAAAGATAATACTTTGACTCTAATGATTTCCATCATTAGGAATTGTGAATCTTGTCTCAAAGGAAAAATGACCAAGTCTCCATTCACTGGACATGGAGAAAGGGCAACTGAATTGTTAGGTCTAGTGCATACTGATGTATGTGGACCTATGTCAACTCAGACCAGAGGAGGATATTCTTATTTCATCACTTTTATTGATGATTTATCAAGGTACGGTTATGTGTATCTTATGAAACACAAGTCCGAAGCCTTTGATAAGTTTAAAGAATATCAGAGTATGGTTGAGAAACAAACTGGACTTAGTATTAAAGCTCTTCGGTCTGATCGAGGAGGAGAATACTTATCTAGTGAGTTCCTAAACCATCTAAAAGACAAAGGCATTATTTCTGAATGGACCCCTTCTTATACGCCCCAGTTAAATAGAGTGGCAGAAAGGAGAAATCACACCTTATTGGATATGGTGAGGTCCATGATGAGCTTCACAGATCTCCCATTTCCTTTTGGGACATGTCCTGGAGATTGAAGCACATATATTAATAGGGTTCCATCAAAGTCAGTAAGTAGCACTCCATATGAGTTTTGGAATGGCAAAAGACCAAGTCTTAAGTATTTGAAGATTTGGGGTTGTCATGCTTATGTCAAGAATAACTTTGGATATAAGTTAAGTGCTAGAGCTGACAAGTATAGATTTATTGGTTACCCAAAAGTAGGTATGGGATACCTCTTTTATAATGCTACTGAACAAAAGATAATTGTTAAGAGGCATGCTACATTCTTGGAACAAGAGTTTATCCAAGAAGAATGTAGTGATTCTTCGCTTGAGTTATGTGAAGAACAGAACCAACAAACCAATGAGCCTTCAAGTGAAGTTCCTCAACCAGAGGTTCTTTTAGATGAAGAACAACCACAATACACACCTCCTCTCCGAAGGTCAAAGAGGGTGTGGGGAGCACCTCTCAGATATGGCTTTGTCATCGGGGATGACAATGAAGCCAGTATTATATAAGATGATGATCCTGTGACATATTCGGAAGCTATCAAGAGTAAAGACTCAGACAAATGGCTTGATGCCATGAAATCTGAAATGAACTCCATGTATTCCAATCAGGTTTGGACTCTGGCAGATGCACCTGAAGGAATTAACCAATTGGATGTAAATGGGTCTTCAAGAAGAAGATTGGAGCAGATGGTCAAGTTGAGACCTACAAGGCTAGACTGGTAGCAAAAGGTTTCAAACAAAAATATGATATAGACTATGATGAAACTTTTTCTCCAGTAGCCATGCTCAAGTCTATTTGGATATTGCTTGCAATAGCAGCATACCATGACTATGAGATCTGGCAAATGGATGTAAAGACTGCTTTCCTCAATAGAAACCTTGAGGAAGAAGTCTACATGTCATAGCCAGAAGGTTTTGTCTCAAGTAGGAGACCAAACCATGTATGAAAATTAAAGAAGTCCATTTATGAACTTAAGCAAGCATCGAGGAGTTGGAACATCCATTTTGATGAAATAATCAAAGGATTTGGTTTTATCAAAAATATAGATGAACCATATGTGTACAAGAAGACAAGTGGGGGTGCACTTATTTTTTGGGTTTTATATGTAGATGACATACTGATCATTGGAAATGATATCCCAATGTTACAGTCAGTTAAAACTTGGCTATCATCAAAATTTTTTATGAAGGATTTGGGAGAAGCATCCTATATACTGGGTATAAGGATCTATAGAGATAGATCCAAAAGGATACTAGGCTTATCCCAATGCAGGTACATTGACTTAGTGTTGAAGAGATTCAACATGGATGGAAGTAAGAAATGTTACTTACCTATAAGTCAAGGCATACATCTCTCTAAGAAAATGTCTCCTAAGACATCAGAAGAAAGAGAGAGAATGGCTATGATTCCTTATGCTTCGGCTGTAGGATTGATAATGTAAGCCATGTTATGTACCAGACCTGATGTTGCATATGCCTTGGGCATAGTGAGTAGGTTTCAGGAAAATCCAAGAGAGGATCATTGGAGAGTTGTGAAAAATATTCTTAAGTACCTGAAAAGGACTAAAGATATTTTTCTAGTATATGGAGGATCTAAGTTAAAACTAGAAGGATATTATACAGATTCTAGTTTTTAATCAGATCCAGATGATAGCAAATCCATATCGGGGTATGTCTTCACCCTGAATGGTGATGCAGTGAGTCGAACAAGTACAAAATAGCCAACAGTAGCTGACTTAGTCACTGAGGCAAAGTACATAGCTGCTAGTGAAGCCACGAAGGAAGCTGTCTGGATGAAGAAATTCATCATGGAGTTGGGCATGGTTCCAGATGTACAATAGCCAGTGCCATTATACTGTGATAACACTAGGATTGTTGCACAAGCTAAGGAACCGAGGTCTCATCACAAGTCCAAGCACATTCTAAGACGGTTCCACCTCGTTCGAGAGATTATTAAAAGACAAGATGTCATCATTGAACGAGTTGACATAAAGAACAATATAGCAGACCCATTCACTAAAGCTTTAGCCAAGCAGTAGTTAGATCGTCACTTAGATTGTATGGGCATAAAATACAAGGGTGATTGACTTTAGTGCAAATAAAAGTTTGATAGAAAAATGCTCTAAGAGCCAATCATTATGAGGGCCTTTTTGTAAACTCCCAGCTCATGTATGATATACTTTCATATTAATAAAGGTATTTGATTCATCATATACTGCTGTGTGATGTTTTTATTGATTATGATGAATCCCATAGAGTAGGGCAATGAAATTAGGGTTATGATGGAGTTCATAACAGTAAGACCTAATTTTCTATAAACCCTAATTTAGAATGTTCCTAGTCGTTGGACCATCGATTCGGGGATCGATGAATCCGGAAAGACTAGCTTATCCTATGTATGCTCAGTTGATGAGGGTGGTTGATCTCACAACCACTTGTGTAGAGATACTAATACTAGGATAAGGGTGCTCATCAGGGTATGAGTACACTGGACTGATCCACATCGGGATTATCTTATAGAAGTCTTACTACTTGTCAAAAGATAGATTCCAGAGTAGAAGTTGTGCATGTGATCTTTAGACCTGAGGTCACCATGGTTCCTTGTACACACTAAGCCATACTTTGGTTCATACTCATTCATGCCATTGTGACATGTACAGGGTGTTCTGGGTATGGTGGAAGGTATATGAAGGTTGTGAATGGACAAACAAGGAATCAATCATTCCTAGTAAGAGGAATTATTATCGCATGCAATCTCTTCGATGAGTGATTCAAAGAGCCTTTGATCAAAGCAGGATAAGATTAGTAGAATCTAATCAGTCATCAGCTGAATTCTGATGATCGAGCTGAGATTCGATATGATGAAGTGTTAGGGTTTGACATCTATCCATACCTATCACTTAATCGGGATAATGGGAGATCGAAAGATTGAATTACACGGTAACTTACTACTGAAGGGTATTTTGGTATTTTTTACCAAATTCCTCATCTTCCAGGTAGGCATGACACGTTACTAGATGTCAATCTTGTCTTGTAGGTTTTCATGAACCAATTGGTTTGGTTTCATGAGTCAATTCGATGTGTGATTTGAATTGGACAATTAGGTGAGCCAATTTGACCTAATTAGGTCAATCAAGTTCGATCGGATCGAATCGACTCAAACCTAAACCTACTGCTGGCTAGATGTGGAACCCAATGGGTCACACATAATAGAGACTTGTCCAAGGAAGTCATTCATGATTTAATTAGGGTCATAGGATCCTAATTGGTTAGCCGGATTACATACTGGCATATGTAGGCTAACCTAATTCCTAACCCAATTGGATTGGGTTCGGTTGCTTGCTAATTGGGCTAACCTAATTATGAAAAACCTAAATTAGGTTGAGTCCTAAGTGGGGCTAGCCAAATCAGAGCTTAATTTGATTTTAATTTGGATTTAAGAGCATTTTAGGTGCCATATATGAAGAGTCCCAATGGTATGGGACTCTTGGTACCTAAATGATACCTTAACTTCGACTAGGACACAGGAAGGGCCATACAGACCTCTGATATGAAAATAAAGGATATGGTCAATAGCTTATTTGATGCCCTTTCCAATGACCCCCATATTGCATATGTTTGACAAAGTCAATTTAATGCTTTGTGTAGACTAAATGGAAAGGGAAATACTATTGGCGCCCTTTGGCGCACCCAGGAGAATAAGTGGCGCGCAGAAGGACTAAGAGTCCTTCTATAGATAAGACTCTAAGAGTTTCATCTGGAAGACACCTCTTCATTTTATCCCCATGGTCTTAAGAAGTCTAATAGCCAGTTTAAAGTTTAAAGGGACAACTTGAAGAGGTGTAAAAGGTGGCGCGCACATGTAGAGTCGCGCCTCTTCATATGCGCGCGCACAACAGAGGGCAGAGTCCTTCTACCTTTGAAACTCTTTAAGCCTCGCATTACTTCATATTAGAAAAGGTGTCTCCCTATATCAAAAATCCATATTTGACACATGGCACAATGGGGATTGATCTGGTAAGTGAAAGATCACAGAATGACTCTCTATTCCCGAAGAGTCTTATCAGATATGATGTTTCATATCTGATAAGTGTTGTTGGGATGCATTTCATGCCCCATCTAGGATTATAAATAGGGGTACGGTGAACTAGAAAATATGGACTTCGGTCTTCTGAGAGTCTGAGTGTTTTATTTTCCCGAGAGTTAGAGTGTTCTTCCACTTTCTCCCTCCCTCCTTGTTTTAGGACAAGACTTGTCTTGTTAAGACAAGTTCTTCTACACTAGGACAAGGCTTGGTTTTATGACATAAGCCTGTAGGGTCCTAGAGGAGGGTAGTCCTAGATCTTACAGTGATTTAGGATAGTGTCTTGAGTGCCCTTCAGTAGGACAGGGTATCCTACAGTGGTCAATAGACCAAAGGCTGTCGAAAGAGTTCACTTCTCCAAGCAACTTGAAGGAGTTCTTCCTTGGTCCGAGTTTCGTGTGGATAACTGTTGGAGGGCTTGCGCTTGTGAGCCTTGTGGAAAAAGTTGGATTTCAGCGATCCAGGTATTTTTCTTGACTTTATTTGATGATTCATTAGTTGTAATTGCCCAAGGGGTTCCTGGGAATTAGGGTTTTCTATATATGTTATACATGTTAGGGTATCATGCTATGAAATTTTATTTTGAAAGTCAATTCTGCAGATGCTTCATGATCCCCGACACCCTGGGAGAATTCCCATCACTACCCTTTCTTGAGGCTTCTTATATTTCTTTAACCATTAGATTGCATTCTATAGAGGTTAGCAAGCTGCATGCATTCTTTGAACCTTTTAAATTTGCTACTTATTTCTGGCATACCCTATGGTATTTTGTAGGAGTCCATGCACCATTCTCATCTACATGTCAGCCACCTGACCAAGGGTTACACACCCAGTTGTAGTTTAGGATTTTGTCAAGTCCATAGTCTAGTAGGTATTGGTATGAGTCACTTGCCTGCATGTTGGTATGAGTCGGTTGCTTGCATGAGGTGTTAGTCTGCATCATTTGCACTGCATAATTAGAGATCTACATAAAGAATTAATCATAGATTAATGTAAGTAATATCTTTTATAAAACATGGTTATTTCCTAAAAAAAGTCCAAGAGTTCACTAGGGTAATTATGCACTGAGTAGATTCCATACCTGTGGAGTTGGACCCTTTAAAGTGATAAAGAATGTAGGACTTAGTGCCTAAGTTATCACCAATTAGGCATTAAGCTCAACCTTCAATATCTCAAGCTTAGTTGAGTATAGGGAGCCAACAATGACACCTAGTGAGTCTATTGGGTCTAACCCTTTCTTTGAGAGCGAACCCAACCCTGAGTGTCCACCATCAAATTAGCTTGTGAGAGGAAAAGATTGAGCATATCCTGGATGACCAAGCCACTAGTACCTGGATCAAAGGCTTTCACGTCACTTGGTTCGTTGGCAAGGTCAACTGATATTTGAGGATTCATGGATCACTCGAGAGGATCCGCAATGCCTCAACCCAGACCCCACCGAGCCAGATCGACCTTTACTCGATAGGGTCGAGTTCCTCCCACCCCGGGATAATTGATGAGGACATCAGGAGCAGACATGAAGTTCAAGGTTCAATGAAGATCTCTAAGTCATATGTTAGGAAAGTCAGTCAAATTTTTCAATGAGTACTTTGAGTCCTGTAATAAAATGAGCAAGCTGGGTTCACTAAGTCAATCAAAGTCCTTTTGTTAGGCTTATTTTGAGTCCTATCAATTAAGCTCAGTTTGAGTCCTGTAAATTTTGGTTTTCATTCAAGTTATGCTCAAGAGGAGAGTCATCAGATCAAGAGAACCAATGGATCCCAATGAAGCATGGCAAGCAATCTTCCTGTGCCCCTCCACTGGACCCCTTCAAGCACCCCAGCCCACAAGAGTTGGCACCCTCCCAAAGCCCATTCATGATTAGCGCCCAGGCTTTGACCAGTCTAAGATGCCCCATGCTTTGACCTAGTCTAAGATGCCAAGGCCTTTGACCCAGTCCAAGAGGATTACATCCCAGCCTAGCAATGAGTCAAGCAGCCCAAGCCCAAGAGGAGTCAATGTCCAAGTTCTACAGGGAGTTCAATATTCAAGTTTTACCAGGACTTTAGTCTCCTAATTCCACTCAAACCTTGTACTCCTTATCCCATACAAACTTGTAATCCCACTTTGACAGGGAAAAGGCCCTTGGTGAGTCTATAAATACCCACCCCCTCCCTCTGGTAATAATAATACTTTGATGAATGAAAAATTATTGAGTATTTCTTTTCAATTGCCTTCGTTCTTTGAACATCGACGGTGTGAGTCCTGAGTTTATCTTTCAATTCCTAGTTCTTTAAACCCTAGCCGCTCCTTCCATCAAGCCCTAGGATGCCCATCTACATCAAGCCCCAGGTCACCCCTTCCAAGTTCAGGCACCCTCCATCAATCCAAGCTGCCAGCCAATTTCAACAATTTTTTTCACCTCCAATCTTCTCCCACCCTCCAGTTCTATATTTTTCCTACAATCTATATCCCTAACCCCTGACGTTTGCAGGATCCCTCAAGAGAAGCGGACCTCTGGATGAGGTCTTTCTTGCCCTTGAATCAAATTGATAAAAAATCAACGGATCCACGGAAAAGTGATTGGGTCATCCAGGCACTGATATGAGCGGAGCGATCTCATCTACGGCAACAAGACATCATTACCTGGTATGTTAAACCCGATTCCCTCCTCTTTTTGTCGGATTTGTTTGAAGGAGAACATGTACCTAATAGGTGCTTCTTAACCCTCGGATCCTTTATTTGCTTTATCTCTTTGATAGTTAAAGCATGTGGTAGGATTCTAACTATTACATGAAACCCTAACCTAATCTTAGCTATTTTCGGGAACTAAACCAACATAACATCATAAATCATTGCTTTCTTTAATCTGGTTGTCTTTATGTTCTTCCCTTGTATGTCTTCCATCATTAGTTAGAGTCCGTCCCCCATCAGATTAGGGTTTGAGTCTTGTAATAAATATTGAGTCCTGTAATAAAGTTGAGTCATGTAATAAAGTAAAACAACTGAGTCCACTCAGTCAAGTGAGTTGAGTTCAGTTGTTTTTCAGTCCAGTCAAATTCAATCGAGTCTTGTAACTTTTCATTCAAGTCAAGAACAAGAGGAGAGCCACCAGGCCACCCCTGGCCCTCAGTCCATGTGCTTGGGCTCTCTCATGCCACCCAAGCCCACAAGGTTGGCACCCCTCCCAATCCAAGCTCATTTGGCACCCTAGCCCAGCATGAAGTTGGCACCCCAGTCCAAGCTTCCCCAACCTTGGCACCCCAGTCCAAGGCCCATCAGTAGTTGGCACCCCCCTCCCAGCCCAACAAGGAGTGGTGCCCCAGGCTAAGTCCACAAGCCCAGGCATCCCAAGCCCAAGAGGAGCCAAGCCATCCCAAGCTCACTAGGAGTCAAGTTCCCCAGTTCAACAAGGAGTGAAGCTTCCTAGTTCCATCAGGAGTCAGGCCTCCTAATCCCACTCAAATTTTGTACTCCCTGTCCCACTCAAACTTGTAATCCAACCTTAATAGGGAGACTGGGTGACCTATAAATACCCCCCCCCCTCTTGTAGAATTATTGATTGAACGAATGAATTGAGCTCTTTGCTTTTATTTCTATGACTTTGTGCATTGACGCTCCATAAGGGAGAGGGTGTGAAGCCCAAACCAACCATCTTCTATAAATCAAGCCCTAGCTAAGCCACCCCATCACCATCCTAAACCCTAATCGCCCCAATCATCATCTTCCATCTTCCCTTGGCTGCCAACCTTCATCTCCAAGAAAACCCTAGGATGCCCATCTTTCATAAACCCTAGGCCACCCACCTTCAAGCCTCCTCGAACCCCAGGCCACCAGCTCCATCCTCCAGGCATCTTCAACCTCCAGGTTGCCAACTCTAGGGGCCCAGGTGCCCACCCTTTCAATCAGGCCACCAGCCTCCACCCCTCCAACCTCTCTTCTCTTCCATCCTTTAATTTTATATTTTTTTATCATCTACAACCGTAATCCTTGGTGTTTTCAAGATCTCTCAGGAGAAATGAACCTTGAAAGAGGTCCTCCTTGCCCCCAAAATCAACTGATAGAAAATCGACAGATCCATGAGAAAGAGGCTTCATCATCCAGGCACTGATCTGAGAGGTGTGATCTCTTCTACGATGACAAGAACATCATTGCTAGGTATTTAAACTCATCTCTTCTAACTTTTTTTGAGTTATTAAAATGAGCATGCCTTATTAGTGGTTTCTTAACCCTAGGATCCTTCTTTAGTACTTTGTTAGGGTTTAATCTGCAGGTGTTAGCTTCTAGTCTTTATGTGAAAACCCTTGCATGTTAGTGTAGGGTTCCGGTGCAACGCAGCGGAAGTGTAATTTCAAAAATGAAACTAAATTCACACCAAAAACCCTAAAACAGGAACTCCTTAAATAAGACTAGATCATATGACAAGCATATCTATGTAAATTAGGATTAGGGTACCAACCTGTAATCGCTAATTCCAACAAAATTGATGTTGAAGGGGCTAATTGAATTCACTAGGCGTCCAAGTGTCCGCCCTCCAATGGTGATCCACACAGAGCAATGATCAAGTAAACCTATCTTCTTTTCAATGGTTCCTTCTATTGAGTTCTTCTTCTTAGAACTCAATTGCTTGGACTATGGCTGGAATTCTTCCACATAAGCGGTTGCCTCCCTTTCCTTGATCTCTTCTCCTCCTTCCACTAAGACCTTGGCCCTTTAGACACCCTTGTCTTGAAGAAAAGACCTTGTCCTAAGAGGACATAGGCTTGTCTTAAGTTGGAGGAGAAATTAAGACAATGATGTCTTAATGTAGAAAGAAGGAATAAATCAGAACTCCTTTCTTTCCTTTATCGTCGAAGACTTTCACTCTTATTCTTGTTCAGTAGCAGAGTTTCAACAGAGGTGTACTCTGTAAAGAAAATAGTGCAAGAGCAAGAAAAGAATGAAAGAGTCTTTAGGAGAGGAAGAAGAAAAATAAAGAAAAAAAATCTTAACCCGGTTCTGATCTTTCTTGCCCCTTAAATAGTTTTCAGAGAGGCGCCTACAAAACTCTCCGTAAACTCCTTCTCACGCCCTTCTCAATTTCTCACGCCCCATCCTCCCATCTCACGGCCTTCCAGATTAAATCCCATGGCTTTTCTTAAAGGAAAAAATGCGGTGTTTTAAAAGGAAAGGAGTCACGACTTTTCATCTCCGAAGAGATGTTATTTCGCGCGTCCGGGAAGAAACAACGCTTTTCTTCTTTCTTAAAAATCCATCAGCCGTTGGATTCCTATCCAAGGGGGCATATGTGAGGCGCTATTTCTTAAGAAAGGAGGCCGCCCCATCTTAATTCATCAGAGAATTAAGTGGGGCGCGCCAAGAGTCCATGTGCCATGGGCTCTTCCAAATGGCGCGCCAAGAGTCCATAAGCGCATGGACTCTTGGCATTTGGCATGAAAATGCAAAGGGGCAGGTGGGGAGGCTAGCCTAGTTACATGGCTAGCCAATAGGGTTAGCCATAATCCCTATTTTCATAATTAGGGTCTAATTAGCTCCAATTAGAACCCAAGCTGAACCAATCCGGAACCCTAATTCGAATCCGATTCGAATAGAAGCTAGGGTTTGCAACACCTGCTAGAGTGTTATCCTGCAAAGATGATTTAATCACAAATTAAACTCTTGATCAATCCTCTTAAGTGTGTGACCCATTGGGTTCCACATCTAACCAGCAGTGGGTTCAAATACAAGTTGACCTAATTTGATTAGAACTCCTTCTAATCGATTTAGGTCAAACCGGGCTTACCCGATTTGATCAATTAGGACTCTTCCTAATAAGTGATCTTTGAATTTGATCAACCCACAAGACAAGGTTGACGTCTAGCAACGTGTCATGTCTACTCAGAAGATATGGAAATTCTGGTGAAATACCAAAATTACCCTTCAGTAGAGAGTTACCGTACAATTAAATCTTTTGATCAGCCTGCATCCAAAATATAACTATGGATATGGATATATGTCAAATCCAATATTATATTTATTTCTAGCTCAATCTCATATTGATGATTCAATTATCTTGATATAAGAAACCATCTCTAATATCTTTACTTTGATCAAAGATTCCCTGAATCATCATTCGATTGTTAACTAGCTGGATGCAATCTCCTCTTACCAAGAGTGATCGATTCCTTGTTGACCTACTCATTACCTTCATATCCAATTCACCATTCCCAGTATCAATCCTGTGCATGACTCAGTGTCATGATTAGGATTGAACCAAAGCATGGGTTCATGTACATAAGGTACTTATGGCAGTCTCAGGTCAAAGGATTACTTGTACCACTCCCACTATGAGAACCTTCTATTGACATGTAGCTAAGACTCCATTAGATGTTCTCAAGTTGGATCATATCAGTGAACTCATTCTCCAATGAGCACCCATATCCTAGTATTAGTGTCATACACAAGTGACTGTGAGAGCAGTCACCCTCTCCAGTATACATGGGATGTGCTAGTCTTACCGGAAAACCCTGATCCCCTACTCAGGGTTCCTTTGACTAGGAATATTTTAGATTAAGGTTTTAAGATTTTAGGTCTCACTGGTATGATCTCATCATAACCTTAAAATCATAGCCCTAATCTATGGGGTTCATCATATAATATAAACACAGCGTATGATGAAAAATAATGCCTTTATTAGAAAATTGTCAATTACAATGGTTTGAGAGATACAACATAGATTGGCTTGTAGGGCATATCCCTTTCAATCTCCCACTTGCACTAAAGCCAATCGCCTTTAAATCTTAATCCCATACACTCGAGGTGGCGATCAAACTCTCGCTGTGGTAGAGCCTTAGTGAATGGGTCTGCTATATTATTCTTTGTATCAACTCTATTTATGTAGACATCTTGTCTTTCTACTATTTCTCGGATGAGATAGAAGCATCTCAGAATGTGCTTGGACTTATGATGAGCTCTTGGTTCCTTAGCTTGAGCAATAGCCCTAGTGTTGTCATAGTAAAGTGGCACTGAGTTTTCAATCTTAGGAACAACACCCAACTCTGTGATGAACTTCTTCATCCAGACTGCTTCCTTGGTGGCTTCACTGACAGCTATGTATTCTGCCTCTGTGGTTGAGTCAGCTATAGTCTGCTGTTTGGTACTCTTCCAACTCACTGCTCCATCGTTTAGGATAAAAACATATCCCAAAATGGATTTGCTATCATCAGGGTCTGATTGAAAACTAGAATCAGAATAAGCTTCTAGTTTAAGATCAGAACCACCATAAACCAGAAAATATCCTTAGTCCTTCTTAGGTACTTAAGAATATTTTTAACTGCTTTCCAATGATCCTCTCCTGGATCAGCCTGAAACCTACTGACAATGCCTAAAGCATATGCCACATCAGGCCTGGTACATAACATGGCATACATTATGGACCCTATTGCCGAAGCATAGGGTATAGAATTCATTCTATTTCTTCTTCAGGTGTCTTAGGAGACATCCTTTTAGAAAGATGTATGCCTTGACTCATTAGAAGATAACCTCTTTTACTTCCATCCATGCTGAATCTTTTCAGCACTAAGTTAATGTACCTAGATTGGGATAAACCTAGCATCCTCTTAGATCTATCTCTATAGATCTTAATACCTAGTATATAGGATGCTTCTCCCAAATCTTTCATGAAAAACTGGTTTGATAGCCAAACCTTGACTGATTGTAACATTGGGATATCATTCCCAATGAGGAGTATGTCATCTACATACAGAACCAAGAAGACTATGGCACTCCCACTAGTCTTCTTATAAACATAGGGTTCATCCACATTTTTGATAAAACCAAACCTTTTAATAGTTTCATCAAAGCGGATGTTCCAACTCCTTGAAGCTTGCTTTAATCCATAAATGGATTTCTTTAGCTTGCATACTTGATTAGGTTTATTCTTTGAAATAAAACCTTCTGGCTGTGACATGTAGACTTCTTCCTCAAGGAAACCATTGAGGAATGCAGTCTTCACATCCATCTACCAGATCTCATAATCGTAGTACGCTGCTATAGCAAGTAAAATCCGAATTGATTTGAGCATGGCAACAGGTGAGAATGTTTCATCATAATCAATTCCTTGTTTTTGTCTACAACCTTTTGCCACTAATTTGGCTTTATAGGTTTCAACTTGGCCATCAGCCCCAATCTTTTTCTTATAGACCCATTTGCACCCAATAGGATTAACACCCTCTGGTGCATCGACCAAAGACCATACTTGGTTTACATTCATAGAGTCTATCTCGGATTCCATGGCTTCTTGCCATCTATCTGAATCAGTACTCAAGATAGCTTTCGTATAGGTCAGAGGTTCATCATTTTGAATGACTTGGGCTTCATTATTTTCAATAATAAACCCATACCTCTCAGGTGCCCGTGGCACTCTATCAGACCTACGGGGAGGAGTTTTGTGTTCTGGTTCTGTCCTAACTATATGTTCTAATGGTTGAGAACTGTCTATCCGTATTTCTTGTACTTCTCCAAGTTCAACAGTTCTACCATTGCCCTTTTCTAAAATAAACTCTTTTTCTAGAAAAGTGGCATGCCTGCTGACAAAAATCTTTTGTTCAGTAGGATGGTAAAACAGATATCCTCTACCCTCTCTAGGATATCCTACAAATAGACATTTATCCGCTCTAGGTTCCAAGTTATATCCAAAATTTCTTTTAACATAAGCTGGACATCCCCATACCTTAAAATATTAAGATACGGTTTCTTTCCACTCCAAATTTCATATGGAGTACTAACAATGGATTTAGAAGGTACCTTGTTCAGAATGTAAACAGCAGTTTCTAGGGCATGACCCCAGAAGGAAATGGATAAATTTATGAAGCACATCATGGATCGTACCTTATCTAATAAGGTACGATTCCTCCTTTCAGCTATACCATTTAGCTGTGGTGTATAAGGAGGGGTCCATTCAGAAAGAATTCCATTAACTTTAAGATAGTCTAAAAACTCCATGGATAAGTATTATCCTCCTCGATCAGAACGAAGAACTTTAATACTTTTTCCAGTTTGTTTTTCGACCATACTTTGATACTCAAATTTATCAAAGGCTTCATATTTATGTTTCATAAGATACACACATCCGAACCTAGATAAATCATCTGTAAAAGTGATAAAATATGAGTATCCACCTCTGGCCTGAGTTGTCATTGGACCACATACATCAGTATGTATAAGTCCTAATAACTCAGTTGACCTTTCTCCATGTCCAGTAAATGGAGTCTTGGTCATCTTACCCATGAGACATGATTCGCAAGTTCCTAATGATTCATACTCATAAGGATCAAGGAATTTTTCCTTGTATAACTTGCTTATCCTGGACTCATTAACATGACCAAGTCGATGATGCCAAAGTAAAGTTTCATTAAAGTCTTTTCTTTTTCTTTTATTATTGACATGAAAAACACTATCATTGGAAGAGAGAGTTAAGATCCCATTGCTAAATATGCCAGAACAAATAATTTTATTAGATAACATTATCGAGCAACCAGTGCTTGTTACATCCATTACATATCCTTGTTTTAATAATAAGGAATATATATAATGTTCCTAATAATTTAGGCATATAGTAACAATTTTCTAACTCCAAGATCTTTCCTAAAGGCAACTTCAAAATATAGGTCCCTACAGCTTCTGCTTGGATGATATCACCACTAGCACCATAGAGATTGAAGTCACCTTCCTTCAATACTTTAAGCTTATGGAGGTCCTGCAAAGATTTGCATATATGGTAACCACAAGCGGTATCCAATACCCAAGTATTTGATATAGACGGATTTAATGTCAATATAGCATGTATCTCATACATACCTTTTGGTGCATATGCCGCACCAGGCTTCACAGTTGCAAGGTAAGCCTTGCAATTCCTTTTCCAATGTCCCGCTTTGCCACAAAAGAAACAGGTTGACTATTTTGAGGCCTTCTTTCCTTTCTTATTCTTATTGATGCCACCCTTAGGGTTTAGCCTCCTATTAAAACCCTTTTTGCCTGATTTCTTTTTATTGGTCTTATCAACAAGAAGAAGTGGAGCTTTTTCTTTCTTAACGTGGCTCTCTGCTATTTTTAACATATTTAATAGCTCAAGCAAGGAAGTGTTCAGTTTGTTCATATGATAATTCAAGACAAACTGAGAAAATGACTCCGGGAGTGATTGCAGGATTAAATCCTGATTCAGCTCCCCATCCATGATAAACCCTAATTGACCCAATCTGGTGATTAAGTCAATTACCTTTAGAACATGATCCTGAATGGATGTTCCCTCAGTCATCCTAGCATGGAATAACTGCTTAGATATTTCGTATCTAGCAGTTCTGCTTTGTTCTCCATAAAGCTCTTTTAAATTGAGCATTATGGATTGAGTATCCATGCTCTCATGCTGTCTCTGTAACTCATTGGTCATGGAGGCCAGTATGATACACTTGACAGTGAGGGAGTCATTCTGCCACATTTTGTATGTGGCCATATCTTCCTGTGTGGCATCGTCCCCTAGTAGATTAAGACTAGGGGTATCAAGAAAATAAGAAAGTTTTTCTGAACTCAGTACAATCTTTAAATTTCTCAACCAGTCCACATAGTTTGGACCAGTTAGTTTGTTGGTATCTAAGATACTTCGCAGTGATAATGAAGATGCCATTTATCTACATTTAATAAAGAACAATATATAAGCAAACAACCATGAAATGACTTATATAATTAAATTAGGTCTTCAATTTAATTATGTCTCCACTATTTTATCAAAAAATCATAGCCCTCACTATGATAATCGAGAAGAACCCTGATCAATTTTTCTCAGTGAGATTGAGATCCTAATAACTTATAAAAGATCTTGCAGATAACACAACAAATCTTTATAAGCTCAAAGGTAGGAAACTCTTCCAATTATATCTCATATAATTCTTAAAAATAACTTGGCCTCTAGAACATTATTAGTCTTGCAGAAAAACACAACAAACCATAATATTCTAGTTAAGTCAAGACCCTTTCATTTCTATACAGTCAATACTCAAATATAATGCCCTTGCAGATAACACAACAAAGCATTATACTGAATATACTGTAAGCATATCAATGCACTAGACTAGTATTATGTCAATCACCATATTTGGTCTTGCAGATAACACAACAAACCTAATGTGGTTCATAACACATAATGATCCAGCATGAAGGAAGGCCAATATATAGTATTTTTTAACACTAAGCATTTTAGTCAAGATTTAAATATAATCAAATCGGCCAGGCAAGTGGAAGAGATGTGGGAGTCCCCCTGTTGCTTTCCTAGACACCAATAAAAATTGGCCAGGTCAGTCAACGGAACCAATTAAAAACCACAATTCTCTTTACCTTCCCAGAACCACCTTTCTAGACACCGAATGATCAATTGTTCATCATGACTAGTGATGCTTATTAGTTAAATATACTATGACTTAATATAATTTTAAGAGGAGGGTTTTATAAAATTGCCAGTACATTCTTATAGAACATATCACAATCATATCACTCTGATAAACAAATATGTGCAAAGTGTGTCATCATACTAGGACAACCATTTACCACATAATGGATCCACCATTATGCCAGGGCAACCTTATTTCAGTATGATGACTTCAAAACTAATCATATCTCTATAATAATTAGGATTTGAGTGAAAAACCCTAACTAGTGGCATACACCAAAACATATATGCAACCAAAAATATGCTAAGTGTTATAGCATATTAGGACTTAAAAAATCCTAATATGTAACACACAAAATATCATAGATTATAGTCCTAATTAAGGTGGCTCTGATACCACTGTAGGGTTCCGGTGCAACGTAGCGGAAGTGTAATTTCAAAAATGAAACTAAATTCACACCAAAAACCCTAAAACAGGAACTCCTTAAATAAGACTAGATCATATGACAAGCATATATATGTAAATTAGGATTAGGGTACCAACCTGTAATCGCTAATTCCAACAAAATTTGATGTTGAAGGGGCTAATTGAATTCACCAGGCATCCAAGTGTCCGCCCTCCAATGGTGATCCACACAGAGCAATGATCAAGTAAACCTATCTTCTTTTCAATGGTTCCTTCTATTGAGTTCTTCTTCCTAGAACTCAATTGCTTGGACTATGGCTGGAATTCTTCCACACAAGCGGTTGCCTCCCTTTTCTTGATCTCTTCTCCTCCTTCCACTAATACTTTGGCCCTTTAGACACCCTTGTCTTGAAGAAAAGACCTTGTCCTAAGAGGACATAGGCTTGTCTTAAGTTGGAGGAGAAATTAAGACAATGATGTCTTAATGTAAGAAAGAAGGAATAAATCAGAACTCCTTTCTTTCTTTCACCGTCAGAGACTTTCACTCTTATTCTTGTTCAGTAGCAGAGTTTCGACAGAGGTGTACTCTATAAAGGAAACAGTGCAAGAGCAAGAAAAGAATGAAAGAGTCTTTAGGAGAGGAAGAAGGAATAAAAGAAAAAAAAATCTTAACCCGGTTCTGATCTTTCCTGCCCCTTAAATAATTTTCAGAGAGGCGCCTACAAAACTCTCCGTAAACTCCTTCTCACACCCTTCTCAATTTCTCACGCCTCATCCTCCCATATCACGGCCTTCCAGATTAAATCCCATGGCTTTTCTTACAGGAAAAAATGCTGTGTTTTAAAAGAAAAGGAGTTGCGACTTTTCATCTCCAAAGAGATGTTATTTCGCGCGCCCGGGAAGAAACAACGCTTTTCTTCTTCATATGTGAGGTGCTATTTCTTAAGAAAGGAGGCCGCCCCATCTTAATTCATCGGAGAATTAAGTGGGGCACACCAAGAGTCCATGCGCCACGAACTCTTCCAAATGGCGCGCCAAGAGTCCATAAGCGCATGGACTCTTGGCATTTGGCATGAAAATGCAAAGGGGTGGGTGGGGAGGCTAGCTTAGTTACATGGCTAGCCAATAGGGTTAGCCATAATCCCTATTTTCATAATTAGGGTCTAATTAGCTCCAATTAGAACCCAAATTGAACCAATCCGGAACCCTAATTCGAATCCGATTCGAATAGAAGCTAGGGTTTGCAACACCTGCTAGAGTGTTATCCTGCAAAGATGATTTAATCACAAATTAAACTCTTGATCAATCCTCTTAAGTGTGTGACCCATTGGGTTCCACATCTAACTAGCAGTGGGTTCGAATACAAGTTGACCTAATTTGATTAGAACTCCTTCTAATCGATTTAGGTCAAACCAGGCTTACCCGATTTGATCAATTAGGACTCTTCCTAATAAGTGATCTTTGAATTTGATCAACCCACAAGACAAGATTGACGTCTAGCAACGTGTCATGTCTACCCGGAAGATATGGAAATTCTGGTGAAATATCAAAATTACCCTCAGTAGAGAGTTACCGTACAATTAAATCTTTCGATCAGCCTGCACCCAAAATATAACTATGGATATGGATATATGTCAAATCCAATATTATATTTATTTCTAGCTCAATCTTATATTGATGATTCAATTATCTTGATATTAGAAACCATCTCTAATATCTTTACTTTGATCAAAGATTCCCTGAATCATCATCCGATTGTTAACTAGCTGGATGCAATCTCTTCTTACCAAGAGTGATCGATTCCTTGTTGACCTACTCATTACCTTCATATCCAATTCACCATTCCCAGTATCAATCCTGTGCATGACTCAGTGTCATGATTAGGATTGAACCAAAGCATGGGTTCATGTACATAAGGTACTTATGGCAGTCTCAGGTCAAAGGATTACTTGTACCACTCCCACTATGAGAACCTTTTATTGACATGTAGCTAAGACTCCATTAGATGTTCTCAAGTTGGATCATATCAGTGGACTCATTCTCCAATGAGCACCCACATCCTAGTATTAGTGTCATACACAAGTGACTTTGAGAGCAGTCACCCTCTCCAGTATACATGGGATGTGCTAGTCTTACCGGAAAACCCTGATCCCCTACTCAGGGTTCCCTTGACTAGGAATATTTTAGATTAAGGTTTTAAGATTTTAGGTCTCTCTGGTATGATCTCATCATAACCCTAAAATCATAGCCCTAATCTATGGGGTTCATCATATAATATAAACACAGCATATGATGAAAAATAATGTCTTTATTAGAAAATTATCAATTACAATAGTTTGGGAGATACAACATAGATTGGCTTGTAGGGCATATCCCCTTCAGTTCGTTACTCTTTTTCGGGGACAAAACCTGATAAAACATATGAAATTCATTGCTCTCTTTAATCTGAAAGATACTTATGCTAAATCCTAGCATGTTCATCCCGCATCATCAGGTCTAAGGACCACATGCACAACTCCCACTGAGAGAACATTCTTTTGACAAGTAAGACTTCCATTTGATGTTCTCTTATCGGATTAGTTCAGTGGGCTCATAACCTAATGAACACCTACATCCTTATATTAGTATCTCTACACAAGTGGTTATGAGACTAACCACCCTCTCCATTGAGTATACATAGGATGTGCTAGTCTTTCCAGATTCATCGATCCCCAAATCGATGATCCATCGACCAGGAATATTTAGATTAGGATTTAGAGGAACTTAAATCTCACTATTATGATCTCCATCATAACCCTAATTCTATTGCCCTAACTTATGGTGTTCATCATTGTTACGGCCGTAATGATGACGTGGCCGGTCTCAGATTCTGTCAGGTATGATCGAGCCACGTGGAGGTTTCTTCGACCGAGTCAGTCGGCTTCCGCGCAACCGAGGTCGAGCTCCCATTGCCCCCGCTACGGCTAGGCATGCCCCAGGACGTTACCGCGATCACCCGAGACGTTAGCCCGTCCCGAAGTTGAGTTCGGTACAGGGCTCCTCCGCGCCCGCCTCGCCAGGGGTCCACCAGGCCAGAGGCCCGCACCTCGCCGAGGCCTCGCAGGTGGTCCACCTCGGCCTGCCATGGCCCCGGAGACGGTGCGGCCTCGCCCGCCCGCGCACCCGACTGCCCCACGTGTCGCACCCAGGAGGTGTTCCACGGGGGGTCTCACCGGCGCGTTGGCGGCCTTTCGCAGGTGGCCCCCGGAGAGGGTCCACCTCGGTCGAAGCCGGGTGCCCTCCTGCCACCTCACCAGGTGTCCACCCAGGAGGGGTCCACCTCGGCCGAGGTCGGTTGCTCCTTCGCTCCTTCGCCAGGTGGCCCTCGGAGATGGGTCCACCTCGGCTAAAGCTGAGCGCCCTCCTGCCACCTCGCCAGGTGTCCACCCAGGAGGGGTCCACCTCGGCCGAGGTCAGGCCGCCCGTACAGAGAAGATCCCAAAGAAAGAGGCACAGGTTCCGAGGTTGGCCCTCGAGCCGTGCACATCACAGACGGTGCCCCGTATAGATTGCAGCGGCACGCGAAACACCACTTACGTCGGCCCGACAAGTCCTGCAGTCGAGAGGCGCGGTTCTGACAAAACAGGGCCCATAAACGGACAGCGCCGGCACTTAGGAAGGAGAGCGCCCTCACTGGGTCCGAGGTCTGACCGGCCGCCCTGCCGGCGCCACCCCCCTTCTTTTGTCTTTACCCTTTCCCCGCTGGGCTCGGCGAACGAGGTTGGAAAGCCGCCTGGCCCTCAAAACCAAAAGGGGAAAGAGAAAAGGATGGAAAGGGGAGCCTCCAACGAGCAGAAGACAGGCGGACAGCGGGAGGAGATAAAGGAAGGAAGTTGGAGGCGACCAGGTAAGCGGGGCGAGTAAGAACAGTGGCCAAAAGCCCTGCTTCGAGAGTAAGATCCAGGGTCCCGAGAGGGGATCACTTGGCGTGAGCTTGGCAAGGAGGCCAAGGCAGGTTTCTGGTCCATACAGCACCTTTCTTGCTAGTAAATTCTCTGAGTCTGGGACTCCTTCGGGGGCCCGTCTTGGAGAATCTGTTCCTTTCACCATCTACTAACTTGACCGTTGGAGCTCCCTCACCGGGATCCCGGCCAGGATCTTCTGACCCTCTCTTGCAGGTTCGCTCCAGCCAGGAGGCTCCAAAAGCTAGCGGTCTAGTAGGATCGGCGGATCCATGGCACAGGCGCGGTGGCGAGATCGGTAATAGATTGGCACGCCAGGTAGGGGGGCAGGACAACACCCCTTAGCGGGAGCTAGCTTTCTGCAGGTACCGCGCTCTCCGATAATGGTTGTCACTCGTGGGCGCGAGGCGTCCACCAGCCGTGTGGGGGAGGTTCCTCCCCCTCAAGGGGCCCACAGCCCGGAGAGGGAGCTCCCAGCTCCCCCTCCTCTTCCACTACCACCGACCTCGGCAGACGGGCCCCTCGCGGCCGTTATCCAATAGCTGCAGACCTTGACCTCGGCAGTCTGGCAGCTTCAACATTAGCAGCGGTCCCTGGTGACACAGCCACAGCCGGGGACCCCCAAGGCTCGGGCCGCGGGGCCGTGTGGGAGCCTGCGCTCCATTCAGGGCAGGCCATCCCACCCGAGGGCAGTCTCCAACCCCCGCGGGAGCCACCAAGCTCCCGCAAAAAGAAACTACTCCGGTTCGGTGGATCACGAGAGTCAATCCCCGGTCGATGAAGTCGAGACGGTGCATCGCAGCAAGCGGTACCGAGGCGTGACTTCGCGCCGAGACCGATCGGCGCCCCCTTCACCAGCGGTCTCGGTGGAAGATTCCACTGATGAGGCCATCATGCATCAGGTCGAGAGGCACCTGGAGGAGCACGAGCGCAAGTTAGCAGCGTTCGCCCGCCGATTTGCTGACCTGCAGAACTCATCGGTGGACCCGGCGGGCTACGACTCCCGTCCCCCCTTCTCTGAAGAAATCCATGCGGAGCCGATCCCGAGGCGGTTCCGCATGCCGCAGGTGGATCCCTACGATGGGACCACCGACCCTCTGGACCATCTGGAGAGCTACAAGGCTCTCATGAGGGTCCAGGGGACCACCGACGCTCTTTTGTGCATCACCTTCCCCGCTACCCTCCGGAAGGCCGCTCGAGTCTGGTTCACCTGCCTCGAGCCCGGATCTATTTGCTCCTTCCACCAGCTGGAAGGGAAGTTTGTGGCGCATTTCGACGCTTGTCGAAAGGTGCCGAGAGTGATGGACAGCCTCTTCTCCATCCGCCAGCAGGACCAGGAGCAGCTACGGGACTACATAACCCGGTTCAAGACCGTAGCCCTGGAAATCTACAGCCTGGACGAACCCGTTGCCATGCTGGCTTTGAAGCGCGGGCTCAAGACATCCCGCCTGACCTATTCCCTGGACAAAAAAGCCTCCCAGGACGTACTCCGAGCTCCTCCTCCGCGCCCACAAGTACATCCGGGAGGAGGCTGACCGCACCCGCCGAGAGCTGGACGGGAGGACTCCGAAGAGGCCGTCCTCGAGGATCTTTCAGGAGCTTGAAAGCCCGGGCCACCTGCCGACCCTCGCCCGAATCCAAGGCCGAAGGGCGAGGCCATTCCGAAGCGAAGGTTCACCCCTCTCCTCGCACCTCGGACAAAGATCCTCATGGAAATTGAGGGCGAGCATTACCTTCGCCGACCTCCTCCTCAGAACCCGAGGGGTATTCGGGACAAATCGAGAAGTACTGCCAGTTCCACCGCGAGCATGGTCATGACATGGAGGAGTGTCGCAATCTGAAGCGGGAGATCGAGGAGCTGATCAAGAGGGGCTACCTCAGGAAGTTCATCAGGAACGAGGTCCCCCCGGAGGGGCAGCCGCTCGTGGCCTTACCACCGGTCCCTGCAATCGATAACCGCCCGACGGAGAAGCCCGTGGGCATGATCTCACGTGGGGGTGGCGCGAGCGAGCGGCGAAGAGAGCCCGGGAAGTCGGGAACCCGGAGAATGTAATCCCTCTTGAGGAGGGGAAGGATAATGAGAATGTAAACAACGATGCCGTGGTGGTCGAGATGACCATCGCGAAGCATCCTGTACATCGAATTATGGTGGATAGTAGAAGCTCGGCTGACGTACTTTTTTACGATGCTTTCTCTCGAATGAATTTGTCCCATGATCAGCTGAGACCGGTGCATACCCCCCTGGTAGGTTTTATCGGAGACTCCATGAGGGTCGAAGGGGAGATCACTCTCCCGGTCACCGCCGGATCCCCACCTCGGCAGACGACCATCCTGATGATGTTTACCATTGTTAGGCTCCCTTCGCCTTACAACGCCATTCTCGGGCATCCCGGGCTCAACCAACTGGATGCCATGATTTCCACGAAAAGGTTGTTGGTGCAGTTCCCCATGCCTTCCAGGCTCAGGGTGATGAAGGGGACGACCCAGCCGGTCCCGCGTTGCCTCCAGACCATCCCGGGCACCCGGGGCGCGGAGCTCGGCCCCGATGTTGACGACCTCGACCTAAGGGAGAAGGAACCCAGGGGGGCCCGTGGAATGCCTGTTGACTTATCCCCTTGGTTCGGACCCGCTGAAGACAGTGCAGGTCGGGGCGCAACTCCCTGAAGAAGAACGGACCCACCTGCTGGAATTCCTCCTCGCGAACGCAGACGTGTTCGCCTGGTCGGCGGTCGACATGCCGGGCATTCCACCCGAGGTCACACGCACTGGCTAAACATGGACCCAAGCTGCCGCCCGGTCCGCCAAAAGAAGAGGAGCTTCGCCATGGAGAGATAGAAGGCCATCAACGAGGAGGTGGAGAAACTCCTCGCCGCCGGCTTTGTGCGGGAAGTCCAGTATCCCAGTTGGCTAGCGAACATGGTCATGGTAAGAAATAGCAATGGTAAGTGGAGGATCTGTGTGGACTACACCGACCTCAACCGAGCATGCCCGAAGGCAGCTTCCCCCTCCTTTCAAAGATCGACCAGCTGGTCGACACCACCTCGGGACATCGCCTCCTGTCATTCATGGACGCCTTCTCTGGATACAACCAGATCCGAATGAGCCCGGAGGATGAAGAGCATACCACCTTCATCACCGACCGCGGAACTTTTTGCTACAGGATGATGCCATTTGGCCTCAAGAATGCTGGGGCCACGTACCAGTGTCTGGTCAACAGGATCTTCAAGGACCAGATCGGCCGCAACATGCAGGTGTACGTGGACGATATGCTGGTAATGAGCAAACCCGATTCGGACCACATAGCTGACTTGGCAGAGACGTTCGGCAACCTCCGGTGTCATCAGATGAAGCTGAAACCTGCGAAGTACACCTTCGGCATCTCCACCGGGAAGTTCGTAGGATTCATGGTGACCCAAAGAGGAATTGAAGCCAACCCGAAGAAGGTCCAGGCCATCCTGGACATGGAGCAGCCCGCCTCCAAGAAGCAAGTGCAGCAACTCACCGGCCGAGTTGCGGCCCTCAACCGCTTTATCTCCAGGTCGGCAGATCGCTGTCGTCCCTTTTTCAAGGTGCTGAGAAAGATGAACGACTTCGCCTGGACGAGGAATGCCAGGAGGCCTTTGAAGAGCTGAAAAAGATGCTCGCATCGCCACCGCTGCTTTCCCGGCCCGAGGAGGGGGAGGAACTCATCCTCTACCTGGCGGTCACCCGGAAGCCGTCAGCTCGGTCCTGGTTTGGATCGACGACCTAGGAGTCAGCGGACGGTGTACTGTTATACCAGAAACTTCTCGCGACGAGCAGATGCGGCTCAGGTATTCTCGGCCCGAGAATCGTTATGTCATTTTTCGTTCTAGACTCTAATATGTTGCAATCAGCATCTCCAGCAATGGCCCTGATTTCCAAGGCGCATCCCATCGCTGTCCTGACGGATACCGCTGAAAGCGGTGCTAGCGACGACCCGACACCTCGGGGTGATTGGCGAAGTGGGCACTGAAGCTCAGCGAGTTCGACATCGCGTTACAGGCCCAGGTCGGCCATGAAAGCTCAGGTGCTGGCCGACTTCTTGGTCGAATGCGCGGGTTTGGGCAAGGAGCCCGAGGAGGATCCCCTGCACCAGCAGTTGAAAGCGGCACCGAGGGGCCCGGAGAGGATGCATGGATCCTCCACGTAGATGGAGCCTCGAACTCTGGCGGGAGTGGAGCCGGACTCATTCTTGCCAACGGCGACGGGGTCGTCGCCGAATGCGCGCTCCATTTCTAGTTTGCCGCGACAAATAATCAGGCGGAGTACGAGGCACTCCTCGCTGGGCTGAGGGTCTCCCGCGAGCTGGGCGTGACCAACCTTAAGGCCTTCACTGACTCCCAGCTCGTGGCAGGACAGGTCTCCGGGGAGTATGCCGTGCACGACCCCCAAATGGTGAAATACTTGGAGCTCGTCAGGGCAGGCATGGCCGGTTTCCAGCGCTTCAACATCTTCCACATCCCTCGCAGGGAGAACGCCCGTGCAGACACTCTTTCCCGACTGGCGACCTTGCCGGACACGATGCTGGGTCGCGCTCACGTGGAGCACCTTAAGGCCCCGAGCTACGAGGCCCCAGTGGGGGTCCATCAGGTCGATCGAGAGCCCAGCTGGATGGACAAATACGCCGAATACATAACCAGCGGCACCCTGCTAGAGGACCGCGAGGCGGCCCGCCTCATCAGAAAGAAAGTCGTGCGGTTCGTCCTGATGGATGGGCAATTGTATCGAAGATCCTACTCCTACCCCTCCTCAAGTGTGTAGGACCGCAGAAGCCAGACTCGTGCTCCAGGAGATTCATGAGGGCGTCTGTGGGAACCACGTGGGGGGCAGAGCATTGGCCTACAAAGCCCTTCGTCAGGGCTACTTTTGGGAGACGATGAAGGAAGACGCCGCTGACTTCGTGAAGAGGTGCGATCGGTGCCAGCGTCACACCATGGTGCAACGGCAGCCCTCCAACCCAATCTCCCAGCTTTCAGCTCCGTGGCCATTCGCCCAATGGGGGATGGACCTTCTGGGCCCATTCCCGCCGGCGTCTGGACAGTGGAAGTTCTTGATCGTGGCCATCGACTACTTCACGAAGTGGGTCGAGGCCGAACCCTTGGCACGGATCATCGAGGCAAACATCGCCAAGTTCTTCTGGAAGTCGATCGTTTGCCGTTTTGGCCTCCGCCATACCATGGTTACTGATAACGGGTGCCAGTTCGACTGCCGAGAGTTTGAAGAGTTCTGCAGCGACCTCGGCATCAAGCATCGCTTCACCTCGGTGGCGCATCCCCAGACCAATGGAGAGGCCGAAGTCATGAACAGGACCATTTTGCAGGGCCTCCGCACGCGACTGGACCAGGCCAAAGGCAGATGGGCCGAGGAGCTCCCAGCATCCTTTGGGCATACCATACCACCCCGAGGACAGCGATCGACGAGACCCCGTTCAACCTCATCTTTGGAGCCGAAGCGGTCATCCCGATCGAACTCAGCCTATCCATGCTGCGTGTGGAGCAATATGACGAGACAGAGAACCCCGCCAGAATGATGCTCAACCTTGACCTTCTTGAGGAGACGAGGGACAAGGCCCGAGTTCGGATGGCGGCGTATAGGCAGCGTGCGGCCAGGTATTACAACTCCCGAGTGCGGCCGAAGTTTTTTCGTCCCGGAGATCTGGTCCTCCAGCGCGCTGAAGCTTCTCAGCCACGGGAATGCGGCAAGCTCTCACCAAACTGGGAAGGCCCGTACCGGGTGGCAGAAGCCCTCCCTCACGGTGCCTACTACCTGGAGGAATTGGGAGGGACCAGGTTTTCCCGGACGTGGAACGCCTCGAACCTAAGAATGTATTATCAGTAATGTAAGGTTCTCCACTCCTGCAATAAAGTTTAATTGCTTCAAACGCTCTTTTCTCACCTCGTAGGGAAACCGGCGCATGGCCCTGGCCTCGGCATGCCCGATCATGGCCGACGGCCAAAGGAAGCGAGAAGTCCCGGGTTTCGACTCCTGGAAGGCGGGGCAGAACCCAGTTCGCCCACACGAGCACGGAGAACAGCTCGGCAAGCCACGCAAGGCTTGAGAAAGCCTGCGGCCCCGGGGTCAGTCTGGAAGTCCGGGCTTCGGCCTGGAAGGCAGGGCAGAACCCAGTTCGCCCCCGCGAGCACGGAGAACAGCTCGGCAAGCCGCGCAAGGCTTGAGAAAGCCTGCGGCCCCGGGGTTCAGTCCGGAAGTCCCGGGCTTCGACCTGGAAGACGGGGCAGAACCGGTTCGCCAAGCAAGCACGGAGAATAGCTCAGCAAGCCACGCAAGGCTTGAGAAAGCCTGCGGCCCGGGGTTCAGTCCGAAAGTCCCGGGCTACGGCCATGAAGGTGGGGCAGAACCCAGTCGTCCACGCGAGCACGGAGAACAGCTCGACAAGCCGCGCAAGGCTTGAGAAAGCCTGCGGCCCCGGGGTTCAGTCTGGAAGTCCCGGGCTCGGCCTGGAAGGCGGGGGCAGAACCCACTTCGCCCATGCGAGCATGAAGGCAATCCCAAAGATGGACCCGCTCAAGGCCTACTCTGACGCCACGCGGTCCGGAATGTCCCAACCTCGATCTGAGCACGGGACGGGACCAGGTCCACCCTCGTTCCGGCACTCCCACATCACAAAAAGGAAAAGGAAAAAAGAGGAGATGGGAGAGTGGGAAAGAAAGTGAATTCAAGACAAGACAAATGATGTTTTCATTAATCCAAGAAAGAGAAGACAAGCTGGGAACCGACAGGCGGGAGTCCCCAAAAAAAAAGAGAAGTACAACAACAACAATAGAGAAAAATGAGAGATAAGTGGCTCAGTTCGGCACGGGGTCGGCCGCTCAGCCTGGGTTCGTGCGCTCCGCATCCTCGCCTTCGGTGGCTGCCGACTCAGGTGGCTACTCCGGAGCCACGGCCTCATCGGTCGCCGGGGCCGCAGGCGTGGCATCGGCCGCACCGGAGGTACTGCTCTCGGGTCCCTGCCTCCTACCTCCGAGCACCACCCCACTGAGGTCGAGCTCGGGGTAGAAGGCCCCCACCTTCTCCCGGCACATCCGGAACCCCTTCAGGAAGGAGTCCACGGTGGCCTCCCGGACCTCCGAGGTGTACTCGTCGGAAGCCCGGAACTTCGGGATGGCTTCCTGTGCCTCCCGCTTCACGGCTTCCAAGAGCCCGTTGACGTACGCGCTCTGCTCCTTCACTGCATTCGCATCCCGCCTGGCCTCCTCCAGCTGGCGCTCCAGCCATTGAGAATGGGCCTGAAGGCGAGCCCTCTCAGCCGCGTCCTCCTCCGCATGACGTTGGTGGGAGATCCTCTCCTCCGATAGAGAAGACTCCAGGTCCCTGTTCCGCCCCTCCGCGCACGCCAGGTCCGCCTGGAGGGTCTGGTTGTTTGCTCGTAGCTCGACCCCCTTCTCCATGAGGTCCTTGACGTCTGCCACGAGCTTGCCGAGTTTCTTTTCCTTCTCGGCATCCCTCTTCGCATTCCCTACGAGGAAGTTCCTCAGTAGGAGCACGTCGTTCCCAATCTGCACAGTGAAGCAACCGGGTTAGAAGAAAGACCACCCGAGGTCACGGAGGATAGAAGAAACTGAATTCGAGAATACCGTGAAGAGCTGCGGGAGGATCCCGAGCAGAGCGTTGGCGTAGTCCCGGCCGCCTCAAGATCGGCGGTCCCGGGCTGTGGAGGCGTACTCCATCACTTTCTTTGTGATCCCTTTATCGTAGATTACTGAACACCGGTGGGTGATCACTGGTGGCGGAGCCGTCATGTCAGCTTCGACGGCGATTGTCCCTCCAGCAGGAATCGTCATCGACGAGGCGGCAGAGGATGCAGGCTGCATCGTCTGAGCCGTGACGGTAATAGGGCCAGCGCTGGACGGAGCTGCAGGTGGTGGAGCCCCCTCGACAGCAGCACCGCCGGGTCTGACGGCTGGAGAATCGATGGCCCTGCCCCGAGGCAGCCTGGGCGGGGGAGCAGCGGCCACCTGGCTGGGTACGGTCGCCGGTGCGGCCTCCTGGCTCACCTCGGTGCGAGCCCTCTTCACCGCGGGCTCATCCACTTCGGCGGCATCCCTCTGGGCCGCGCCCTCCAGGAGGCTCTCCAGCGAGAACTTTATGCGTGCAACGCAAAAGAGAAGAAGGTCAGCCAGCTCGGTTATAAAGGAAAAAGAATGCAGGAGTCAAGGGAGGACTTAATCTCACCTGACTCGTGGATGGGACTGATCCCGGCCTCAAATAGATTCTGCTCCGAGAGCAGAACCTCGAGTGCCGGGACCACGTTGCTCAGGAGCAGGGAGTAGGCCTCTTGGTCCGCTGACTCGACCTGGGAGTTCCAGTTCGGAGACCGGTCCGGTTCACTCCAGGCCTAGTCAACATCCTCGACCGAGGCAAAGAAGAACCGGTTCTTCCAGCCCTTGATAGAAGAAGGGAGGTCGAATTGGAGACACCTGGGCCGGGGCGAGATGTACCACCAGCCGTCGTCAGTGGAATACCTCTTCAGGGTAAACATAGCCCTGAAGAGGGAGAAACGGGCAACAAACCCATGGAAATGGAAAAAAACAATGAAAGAAAAGATGACTCGGATGGCATTGGGAGCCAACTGGGCCGGAACGAGATGGAAATGGCTAAGGAAAGAAAGGAAGAAGGGGTGCAGAGGAAATCGAAGACCCCCAAGGAGGAAGTCTTCATAGAAGGCTATGCGGCCGGGGCCACTCATGGTGACATGATCCCCGGGCCGCGGAACAAATAGACGGATTGATCCCGGGATGCCGTAGGCCTCCCGGAGCAAAGAAAGGTCGCCTTCGGTCATTGTGGAAGCATGACCGGAGGGACCGGCAGGAAGAAGAGGCGGAGCAGGAAGAGAGAGAAGCGGAAGAGCGGAAGCAATAGGAGGAGACCGGATACCCCTGGGGATGCCGATGGTGACACCCCCAGGTTGCAGTCGCCTGCGGATCTCCTCCGGGATCATTTCCTCCTCTGAGGAGGAAGAAGATGGGGTCCTCGGCCGGGACGGACCGGCCTCGGCCGGGACGGACCGGCCTCGTCCGGATTAGAGGAAACATAGCGACGGCGTGCCATGACAAAGAAGAAAGAAAAGAAGATTCAGAGAAGAAGGAGAGGGGACCTAAGGAGAAAATGGAGGCACTCATCGAAAATACACCGAGCGGATGTGGGGCAGTGGAAATTGGCCTGCAGCGAACCGCCCACGAAGCAAGGGAAAAGGCCTCATTCCGGAAAGCCCCCTCCTTTTCAAATTCAGTCGACAGCAGCCGTACCCGTCCATTCCGCCCCGAGCCACTGGATGATCATCGCGTGGACGCACACCCGACACCGACTCCTCGTTAGCAGGGTAACGACCTCTGCTTCGAAGCGACGCATTTATTATAGGCAAGTGGGTGACGCGTGGTGGCTTCCTATAGGACTTCGGGCACACCAAGAAGCGGCGACGAGGATCGCGGTAATTATGATGCAAGATCTTCGCCTCCCCACATCATATCCGCATTTAATCCCGATGTTCCATTCTACGACGCCCCAACGGAATGGCGGGCTGGGGAGAAACTGTTACGGCCGTAATGATGACGTGGCCGGTCTCATATTCTGTCAGGTATGATCGAGCCACGTGGAGGTTTCTTCGGCCGAGTCAGCCTCGGCTTTCGTGCTACCGAGGTCGAGCTCGGCCCTTGCCCCTCCCAGGCTACCTCGCCAAGTGATATCCCGAGACGTTACCGCCCTCGCCGAAGTCGAGTTCGGTACAGGGCTCCTCCCGCCGCCTCGCCAGGTGTCCACCCAGGAGGGGTCCACCTCGATCGAGGTCGGCTGCTCCTTCGCTCCTTCGCCAGGTGGCCCACGAAGACGGGTCCACCTCGGCCGAAGTCGAGTGCCCTCCTGCCACCTTGCCAGGTGTCCACCCAGGAGGGGTCCACCTCGGCCGAGGTCGACTGCTCCTTTGCTCATTCGCCAGGTGGCCCACGGAGATGGGTCCACCTCGACCGAAGCAGGGCGCCCTCCTGCCACCTCGCCAGGTGTCCACCCAGGAGGGGTTCACCTCGGCCGACCTGGCCGAGGTTGGCTGCTCCTTCGCTCCTTCGCCAGGTGGCCCCCGGAGACGGGTCCACCTCGACCGAAGCCGAGCGCCCTCCTGCCACCTCGCCAGGTGTCCACCCAGGAGGGGTCCACCTCGGCCGAGGTCGGCTGCTCCTTCGCTCCTTCGCCAGGTGGCCCCAGGAGACGGGTCCACCTTGGCCGAAGCCGAGCGCCCTCATGCCACCTCGCCAGGTGTCCACCCAGGAGGGGTCCACCTCGGCCGAGGTCAGGTCGCCCGTACAGAGAAGATCCCAAAGAAAGAGGTGCAGGTTCCGAGGTTGGCCCTCGAGCCATGCGCATCACAGACGACGCCCCGTACAGATTACGACGGCATGCGAAACACCACTTACGTCGGCCCGATAAGTCCTACAGTCGAGAGGTACGGTTCTGACAAAACAGGGCCCGTAAACGGACAGCACCGGCACTTAGGAAGGAGAGCGCCCTCACTGGGCCCAAGGTCTGACCAGCCGCCCTGCCGGCGCCACCCCCCTTCTTTTGTCTTTACCCTTTCCCCGCTGGGCTCGGCGAACGAGGTCGGAAAGTCGCCTGGCCCTCGAAACCAAAAGGGGAAAGAGAAAAGGATGGAAAGGGGAGCCTCCCACGAGCAGAAGACAGGCGGACAGCAGGAGGAGATAAAAGGAAGGAAGTTGGAGGCGACCATGTAAGCGGGGACGAGTAAGAAACAGTGGCCAAAAGCCCCGCTCCGAGAGTAAGATCCAGGGTCCCGAGAGGGGATCGCTTGGCGTGAGCTCGGCAAGGAGGCCAAGGTCGGGTTTCTGGTCCCTACAGCACCTTTCTTGCTAGTAAATTCTCTGAGTCTGGGACTCCTTCGGGGGCCCATCTTGGAGAATCTGTTCCTTCTCGCCGTCTACTAACTTGATCGTCGGAGCTCCCTCGCCGGGATCCCCGACTAGGATCTTCTGACCCTCTCTTGCAGGTTCACTCCAGCCAGGAGGCTCCAGGAGCTAGGCGGTCTGGTAGGATCGACGGATCCGTGGCACAGGCGCGGCGGCGAGATCGGTAACAATCATAATCTTATAATTAAAATATAAGACATAGTAAATGATGAATCATAAATTGTGTTTATTAATATCATTCTTGAGTTGGGTGATTACAAAAATGTCACTGATATGATAATTACGATTGACTTTCAGGGCATAATTCTTTAAAAATTTACTAGAATATCAAAGTGGGCTGGAGAGGGTGTGCAGGTGGCTATACCTACAAAGGAAGCCCAGGTCGGAGGTGGCTTCGGTGTAGGCCTTCTGATGGTCAAGTTAGTATTTCAGACATAGCATAGAATAATAAGATAAATGAGAGTGAAAGTGTGAATGTATGCATGCATGGGAGGAGTGTACCTTTGGGAAGTTCGCTGATTACTCTCTTTTATACTCAGTTAGATGGGGTAGCATGGAGATGTTTTGATTTATCAAAGGGCAGCCAGGGGATGATTGGACTTTATCCTTTACTAGATTTTTCAAGAGAAAATCATCCTTGATTATTTGGGATATCTCCTTCCTATTGATGGATAGTTTTGTCTTATATGCTTTCTTGCTATTTGCCTTAATGTTTCCAGGAATTATAGCTTAAAGAAGGGCCTAATTACTGTCCTGGGCGATTAAAAATAAATCACTAACTAAAAACTATGTGGATAGTAGTGAGTCAAGTTCGTATCCATGAGGACCTTGGGACTAAGTTATGATTTTTAAAGAAAAAGAAAATATTTTTTGTTGCATAAAAAGAGAAATAAATAGAAAGTAAACTATTTTAAAACTATTCCCAAGTAGAGAGGAATTGTTGTCTAGCGAAGCAACTCAAGAGGGGGGTGAATTGGATTTTAAAAACTTTTTATAAAGATTTAAACAAGTATTTGCCAATTCAAATACAATGAAGGTGCTAGTGATTCAAGTGTATGTGTGCTTGAAGATATGCAACAAAATTAGAAAAATAAATACAAAATAAATAAGATCAAATCATAAGAGAGAGCATGCAACTACAAACATAAAGATATATAGTGATTTGGTGCATACTAAAGTACCTACATCCATTTCCCAAGATTCACTTGGAAATTTTACTATAATCCCACTTGATTACAACCGATTAGTTTTCCAGGCTCACTAATCACAACCCTTTGATTTTCGTAAGACTAACCAAAAATCTCTTGGTTTTCTTAAGGCTCACCAAAAATCTCTTGGTTTACTGAGATAACCAAAAATCTAATTGGTTTTCACAAGGCTCACCAACAATCTAAGTTGATTTTTAAAACAAGGCTCACCAATAACCCAAGCACTAGTTTCGAACCACTTGAAACTAGGAACAACAATAAAGTTGAATACAAAGTAATAATATAATCAAACTTTCAAAAATAAAGTAAATATCTCTTTGAAGCTCTTTGATTGCTATTGAAGATACTTATCTTCAAGTTGTTGAAGCCTTAATCAATGCTTGAAAGATAGACTTGAATGCTTCTTGAATGCTCTTGAATGCTTGAAGGCTCAACTTTACTCCAAAGCAATGAATACTCAATGAATGCTCATTAGTTTCTCATTAGTTGCTTTTTTCTTGAGTTTGGTCTACTTTAAATACCTTTCCAAGCCTTAAATGACTATTTTTGATCGTTGGAGAGGTGAAAATAGCCATTAGGGATGAAAAGGACCATTTCTATGCATAAAAAAACTAGCCATTATTATTCATCCATACCTGCAAGTGTCGACACTTCAGGTCATGAGTCGATACATGAGTCGACACTAGGTCAAAATTATCTTCTGAAGCTTTCTGGAATGCACTGGTGCATTGACACTTCTTCTAGTGAGTCGATACTTGAGTCGACACTTCATCTTCATGAGTTGATACTTGAGAAAAGACTTGAATTTAGCATGTTTTGTATCATTTTTGTCTCGGGCTATGAGTCGACACATGAGTCGACACTGGTCTTCATGAGTTGACACTTCATGCGTGCCAGCTGAAACTTCTTCTATGTATCAACTTAAGCTTCTGTGAGTTGATACCTTGAGTCGACACTTCACTTTCATGAATCAATACTTAGCTGAAACTTTTCTGAAACTCTTCAGAAACTCTGCTGAAACTTCTTTAAACTTAAGATTTGAGTCCTTCAAGGTTATTCTTATATACCAAGATCCATTTAACTTGAAATTTCATCCATAAAATTGACTTTTTCAATAAGATGATAAGCAATTAAACATGTGAGTATCCAGTTCTAATAAACATACTTTTAACACACAGTTAGTACTTAAATATACTTAAGTATTTTGTTATTCATCAAAATCAATACAGGAGTCAACAATCTTCCCTTTTTTGATGATGACAAAACCTTTAAGTATAATATACATAGTAAGCTCAAAAGAATTACAATAGGTATAAAGTATTTTGCTATAAGTCTCAGAGCTAATGATGATAAGTATTAGAGTCTAAATTTATAATAATTATTAAGAGCTAAGACTCATTTACAATGTATCAGAGCTAGATATATGTAAGAGAATGAATTCAATTCATATAGCTTCAATGCCAGAGATGTAATTATAATGTATCAGAGCTAGAAATTATGGAGTATCAGAGCTATGATAAAAAAGTATCGGAGCTAAGTTGTATATGTAAGATGCTTAAGAGGTGTATTAGACCTAAATTGTATATGAAAGATAGACACTTCAGCAAAAATAGATTGAATCAAGAAGAGTATCAGAGCAAAAACAATAAAGACAAGCTTTAAGAGTATCAATACTTGAAGGATGTCAAAGCATGTCAGCATAAATAATATACAAAAAGAAAGTATCAGAGCAAAATCATCAATTTATGAAGTGTATTAGAGCATGAAAATAAGGAGTATCAGAGTATATATATATAGAAAAGAAGTATCTAACAAATAGGAATAAGAGCATAAAATTGAATCGAGTATAGAACAAAAGCTCCCCATTATTGCATGATTTGAAAACAACTTTCAAAACTTATAAGTTTTAACATTTCAAAAGAAAAATTTCAAAAGGATTAGAAATTTCTCTCCCCCTTACTTTTTGCTCTCTTTTTAAAAATTTTTTTCAAAAATCTCTCCTTCTTTATGTCATTCATTAATTACTTCATTAATTACTCCCCCTTTTTGTCATATGAAAAAGGGTGCGAAAAAGAATAGAATAAGATAGAAATAATACATTGCAGTAAAAAAGAGATAAGAATACCAAGAGTTACCAAAAAAGATAAAATTTCATATATTTGATACACTTGATGCAAAACTTGATACATGATTCATAACAAAGTAAACATACACAAAAAAGAAACATACATCAAAGTGAAATGCTACTACCTAGTACACTGACCCTAGGTGGTGCTTTCCTTATCAGAGGATGACTCGATCTCCAAAATAATAGGCCCTGTAACCCTAGAGGGATGGGATCATGGCCACATCGATCGGAGATCAGAAAGTCTAGTCCTAACATGTCTAGGAATGTCATCATGGCTTTAGCTTCTGTGTCTAGCACGTGCTCTCCCACATATTGGTGCTGAAGAAGATGCAATGTCAGTGGCAAGAATAGAAGATGTGACAGGGTCAGATAGAGTGACATCAAAAATGGGTCTAGAAAAGAGAATGTGGAAACCAGGTGTGTAGAACCCTAGTTCCCGGTCAATGAAAAAGTATGTAGGGTAGAAGAGATAATCACTGGAGTAGGAAGATCAACAAGAGTGTCTGGTGGATCAAAGTACAGAACAGGGGTAGAGATCTCATGATCGGAAGGAATCACTAGGGTGCTTGAAAGAATAGGTGTCTGATGAGGCGGACTGGATGGAGTAGGAGCAGTCTCAGAAGTCCTCTCAGGATGTTGCTCAGCTATGGTGTTTGGCTCAGGATCTGCTATGTAGTCTGCCATATCAAAATTGGTAAAAGAATCTCTTTGACCATCTCCTGTGTCTAGTGCTGGAGCTGAAGGTGCTAAGGTGATGGTGGAGAGTCTGATGAGGGAGATGAAGGTGCCCTGGTAGATGTCAATCTATCTAGTGTATCCAGGATAGCAGAGAAGCCATCTCTCAACTCCTGGTGACCTGCCCTCATCTCTAAATGCATCTGATCGACTTGCTATCTGATGATCATCATCTTTGTCTTCATTTGAGTCAACATATCCTCAATGTTGTCAGTAGGAGATGGCACCTCTGGCTGTGCCGAAACTGATGGCGCGGGCCGAGTATCAGGAATGTCTCTCGATGGCTTAGATGACCTAGCCTCATCTTTGTAAATCTGCTCCTCCTTAGCAATGTCCTCATCATCTGCATCAGTGGTCTATCCAGATACCCTCCCTCTCCACTGTCCTCTATGTAGATGATATCCCATCCTATGTAATGATCTCTCATCATAGATGTCTATGTGAAGTAACTGCCTGAAAGGCTCTCCATCTACGATAATTCTATAAGCTCGGAGTAGGATGATCAGACCCATGC
This sequence comes from Areca catechu, assembly GCA_021397845.1. Taxonomy (NCBI): domain Eukaryota; kingdom Viridiplantae; phylum Streptophyta; class Magnoliopsida; order Arecales; family Arecaceae; genus Areca; species Areca catechu. The sequence goes on along the minus strand of CM038051.1, from coordinate 171,198,312 downwards.
CGTATGAAAAGCATAGCCTTCTGCTCGTAGGAGCCTCGATCATTTGGTGTACCATAAGAACTGGGAGGCAGACTGGAGTCCATCGGATCAAAGATACCATGACCAGTAACTCTCTCTCTATGATGAAATTAAAGCATCCGGTCTTTGACAAAAGTATCCGAGTGATGATGTGATGGAGCAATCTCATCTCTGGTGAGAGTCTGGAGGCTACCACTATGGCTCCCTCTCTGAGATCATCTATCTCAAAAATAGATCGGAATCCGCTCATCCTATCTACTAATGAGTCAGCTATGGTGCCTCTCATTAGAATCTCCCAAGCTCTACTTAGAACCTCTGTAGTGAGCGGAATTGCTGTCCCTCGGACCTCAGCAATCCATCTATTTGCTCCTTTAGCCAAAGTACCGTAGAATGCTCAATCAGGCTAGGATAAAATCTCTCAGTCAGCAAGTAGAAGTGGTCTAGCCTGGCATCTCTCAACCACTGTCCTATACAAAAATGATGCTGGTCCACAAAGTCAAAATCTACTCACCATCCTCTAATAATGGCCTTGGAGGCCATCCTATCAGCTTCATGGACAGGCAGTCTGATTGGAATCTCATGCTGAATAGGTGGCTCTATTGTCTGATCCTCGTGGTGTGCCTTCGTGCGCTGCTCTGTATCCTATGCAGACGGATGAGGTCTCCTGACTACTTGCTTCCTAGGCCCCATCTTCTAGAGAAAAAAGAATAGAAGCAATCTAGGGTGAAATGGACAGTGATTTCATAATAAAATCATGAAAAAATAGGGAAGAATAGGGAAAAAATAGGGAAGAAACATGCTCAACAAGGAATCTGATAGTTGTAACAGTGATTGGAGGTAAACCAGGGTTAGGATACTGTTTTAGGGATGAGTCAGCTTAAAGATTGGAAGAAAAAATGAGAGAAAATGATCAGTTTTCCCTATTTGTTCTCAGGTTCTCACCGTTCAAGTGTCGACTCATGATCTCAGTCCAAATTCGATACTTGGAGGTGTCAACACTTCAATGTGTCGACACTTCGACAAAAATCCAAAAAAAATAAAAAAAATCATAAAAAATTTTATAATCTAATCTTAATGATCTATGAATGATTAAACATGATTTTCAAAGGTATTTGATCAGGAAATTCTCAAGTGAAATTTAAAAGCTCTTAAAGAGATCGAGATCCAATCAAAAGGATTAATGATCCCTAATTCCCTTCTAATTATATAGAACCTATCTTCATGGAGATGCTTGGTCAGTATATCAGCTAATTGCATTTCAGTGTAAACAAATTCAAGCATAACATCATTATTTTGAACATGATATCTAATAAAATGATGTCTAATTTTAATGTGCTTACTTCTTGAGTGTTGAACAGGATTTTTAGTTAAGTTTATAGCACTAGTGTTATCACATCTTATTGGTGTCTTAGTTTATTTAATGCCAAAGTTCTCAAGTTATTGTTTAATCCACAAGATTTGAGCATAACAACTTCCAGCTACAATATATTCAGCTTCAGCTGTAGATAGTGCAACTAAATTTTATTTCTTGCTAAACTATGAGATTAAATTAACTCCAAGAAATTGACAAGTTCTAGATATACTTTTCCTATCTAATTTATAGCCAGCAAAATCAGTATCAGAATATGCAATTAAATCAATAGCAAAATTCTTAGAGTACCACAGACCAATATCAACAGTGTTAGATAAATATCTAAGTATGTGCTTAACAGCTAATAAATGTGATTATTTAGGCTCAGACTGATATCTAGCACACATGCATATGCTAAACATAATATCTAATCTAATAGCAGTTAAGTACAGTAATAATCTAATGATGCATTTATAAAATTTTTGATCAACTTTCTTACTAGACTCATCCTTGTCAAGCTTACATGAAGGGCTTATGGGTGTATCGATTGGTTTAGTCTTCTCCATCCCAAACTTTTTCAAGATCTTCTTTGTATATTTAGCTTGGTTGATAAAGATTCCTTCACTTGTTTGCTTAATTTGGAGTCTAAGTAGTTCAATTCTCCCATCAAGCTCATCTCGAACTCTTCCTGCATTAGCTTTGCAAATTCTTGACAAAGAGATTCATTAGTGGTACCAAAGATAATATTATCCATATAGATTTGTACTACTAAGAGCATCTACCTTTTTCTTTAAAAATAATGTAGTATCAACATGACCTCTAGAAAAACTATTTTCAATCAAAAATTTACTAAGTCTTTCATACCATGCATGGGTGGCTTGCTTTAAACCATAAAGTCTGTGTAATTTGAAAACATGATCAGGATATGCATGATTTTCAAAACCAGGTGGTTGTTCAACAAAAACTTCTTCAGCTAAATAACCATCAAAAATATACTTTTAACATCCATTTGAAATAATTTAAAATCCATAAAACATGTAAATGCTAAAAGTAATCTAATAGCTTCAACTCTAGCTACTGGAGCAAAGGTTTCATCAAAATCAATTCATTCCTCTTGATTATAACTCTTGGCTACTAGTCTAGCCTTGTTTTTAGTTACTATTTCATTTTCATCTAATTTATTTCTATATACCCATTTTGTACCAATTATGGAAGCATTAGATGGTCTTTCTATTAGTGTCCAAACATTATTTCTTTCAAATTGATTTAGTTTCCCTTGCTTAGCAATTATCCAATTTGAATCTTTTTTAGCTTCTTCAATATATTTAGGTTCAATTTGAGAAATAAAAGCAATATAGTCACATTGATGGGGACATCAGCATTGGAAAGAGAATTCAAGCTTCAACCAAGTTCCTTATGGAATAAGCCAAGAGGACAAGGGCCATTTAGATGGAAGTTGACTAAACATTGAAGCTTGGAAGGATTAATCAAGGAGGACATCTAAAGGGATTAAGCTCAATGTGTCAATGAAGGAAGCCTATTTTTTCATGAGCTGACTCAAGAAGAAAAGGCATCAACCTCATGAGTTGACTCAAGCTCTTTGAGTCGGCTCAACCTATTCTTGAGCTGATCCATTGGTCAAGCAAAATCTTTTCTTATGCCACTTATAAGCCCTCCTCTAAAGCCACTTGGAAGCACTCTTTGAAGGCCATTTGGAAGCCTTCTTGAAGCTAACACAACCCCTCCTTGGGTGCCACATAGAGGCCACTTCATCAAGACTATTTTGGGGGTCACATGGAAGGAATAAACTATCTACAACTTTCCCCCATCAAATCTCCAACTAACTTGACATGTGGGATGTCACTTGGTCCTCTACTTCATCAGCCACCAAGACCATTATATTAGCAAGAAAGCCACATGGATGACACTTAGGTGCCACATGAGATTAATTGTAACAAATTTTAGAAGAAAATGTTGTTGGAACCACTTTTAGTTGGATCTACCTAATCCATCAATTAGTATAACTATTCAAGAGATAAGTTGGGGATTAGTTTGGCCAAAATTATGGTTTGCTTGGCCTATAAATAGGGCCCCAAGCTACTCTTGTAAAGCATCTTATATTAAGTAATGAAAGGATTTTCTTCTTGCTAAAAGTTCTCTTGTGTGGAGAGGGTGAGATGCCTTCTTTTGCTTGAGATGTGAAGCCTCATTTTGAGAAGGGTGGGATGCCCTTGTTTGAGAAGAGGGTGGGATGCCCTTGATTTTGTTTTGAAGAGGGTGGGTTGCCCTTGATCTGGTTCCAAGCTCAAGTCCATCAAGCTCCACACCAAGCTTTCTTCTTCTCTTCCTTTCTTTCCCTTCTTCATTTCCTTCTTTTGATTTCATTTCATGCCTCAGATAGGTTTTTTGCAGGTTCTCTCAGGGATCTCAAGTTGAAGATGAAGGTTTCCAAGCCATGAACCATCTACAAGGTGAGTCCATAAGATCAGGGACTGTAGATCTTATGATCCAAGCCTCTTTCCTAGAGTGTTGAGTGAACCCTTCTACCAAATAATTTTAGTCATCATTGTTGGTAGGAGAACCATTCCTAAGCTTTTTGGATCTGATCATTTGAAGGTTAACTTGCCCTAGTAATGATGGTTTCCTTGCTATGAAGATCCTATTCTTGGTTTGAACTCGATCTATATTGCAGGTGTTGTAACTTAGATCAACTAGTCTCTTTCATGAAAATTCTTTTCCTGGATTAATTTAGCTCGTTTGTGTGTGGATTTATTACTCAATTTAGCTTATTAATCATCTTGCTTGAATCTCCATCCATCATGAATGCATGATCTCTTCCCGTCCCGCATCACACATTCATTTCTAATAAAGGATCTAGTTTTTACCCATCCCGATGGATCACCTAAGATTAATTCCTTAGGATGTTCATGAGCATACCTTCATTTTTTTGGTAGATCCTTTGGTGAAGATTTTGTGGCTTCTTCTTCATTCTTCTTATTTTGATCTTCTTCACTCTCTTTGGTAGGGGGATCATCCAAAGTCAGCTTCTTTAGTCCTTCAATACCTGCACATTCATCGAAAATATCTACTTTTCTAGAGAATTTGTTAGCATACTCTTCTAATACTATATGCATAGACTCTTCAATAACAAGTGTTCTTTTATTAAAAGCTCTATATAACTTACTAGATGTAGAGTATCCTAAGAAGATACCTTCATCTGACTTAGTATCAAATTTGCCTAAATTATCTTTTCCATTATTCAAAATAAAACATCGACAACCAAATACCCGAAAATATTTTAAAGTTGGTTTTCTTTCTTTCCAAAGCTCATAAGGTGTTTTCTTTAAAATTGGTCTAATTAAAACATGGTTTAAAATATAACAGACAGTATTAATAGCTTCTGCCCTAAAAATCTAGGTAAATCATTTTTACAAAGCATTGTGCATGCCATTTCTTCTAAAGTATGATTTTTTCTTTCTACCTTCCCATTTTGTTGAGGTATCCTAGGTGAAGAAAAATTATGCTTAATTTCCTTTTTATTATAAAAATTATCAAAATATTGATTTTCATATTCAGTTCCATGGTCACTTCGAATACAAATAACTAAAATATCTTTTTCATTTGAAACTTTTTGATAAAACTTTATGAAAGCCAAAAAGGATTCATCATTTTGAGCTAAAAATAAAACCCATGTAAGTTGTGAGAAATCATCCACTATGACTAATCCATATCTCTTGCCTCCTAGGCTAGTGGTCCTAGTTGGTCCAAAGAGATCCATATGGAGTAGTTCTAGTGGCCTAGAAGTTGAAACTATTCCTTTAGTTTTAAAAGATGTTCTTGTTTGTTTTCCAAATTGACAGGCTTCACAAATTTTACCTTTTTCAACTTTAAGTTTTGGTAAATCTTTAAATAAATCATTTTTGCATAATTTATAAAGTAGATGTTGGCTAACCTAGGTGGGCCGATACATGCAATTCAAGACTTTTCTAAATCACATGATACAATGGAAGGAGATAAAACAATTTATCTAACATGTTAATCAAATTAACACTTGCCCTACATAGATGTTTATGCATATAGAGTAATACGTGTATGAAATCAAGTAGACAAACTATGTAACTCATAGAACCTTTCTTTGAATCACAAAAGATGGTACTGAAGAACATTTCATCATATGGTGAGATAGGGATACAACCCTTACCTGCGAGGTGACAATCACCAGAAAAGGAAGTACTCCAAGGAAGTAGAGAGGCTTTTTGAGCAGTACAAATGTCCTGCCTCTATAAGTGGTTCACACCGGGGTAAGGGGATTCTTCTCCTTCTTTCGACGTGCTAGCCTCTCCGAAAATAGTGAGGCAGTGATGGACTCCTTCAACTCTTTGAAGAACCAGTTGCTGAAGAGATGTTGGAACAAAGGCACCTAAGAACCCTTCCCAGATCACTTTATCCCAAACTTTCAACAGAAGGTATACACACAAGAATCCCAAAACCAAACCTCATTATATCTTCCCAAGAATGAGATCTGATCTCATAATCTTTCAGAGATCAAGGAAGAGTTCTAACTAACAAAAATGGTAGAATCTTGACCTACGTGATAGGTGAACAATTCTTCCCCATCAGCTCACCCAAAATAGCCTTTTTAATAACACCATGATGGGGAGATAATGGTATGGACACCAGGACCCAAAAATATTGACAGGTTGAACCCACATCCCTGTGGATCACCTATGAATAAAACCCTGGACCCAACCCCTTTTACCATGTAAATTTTTATTTTAATTTCTATTATTTTAGGATAGTTAGGGTTAGCCCTTTTTACCAACTATAATTAGGGTTTTGTTATTAGCCTTTTGGGGTAAACCCTTTTTACCACATTGTTCAAAACCCAATTTATAAGTTGTGTCAAACCTTGTGGGGCCAAATCCTGGTTACCAATCTACTCTTTTTATTATATAAGGTTAAGCCTTTTGATCAATTGATCAATTGGGCTTTAGTTATTTGGTTTGAGTCCTGTAAAAATTAGTTATTGAGTCCTGTATTACAAGGGGGAACTAATAAACGACCCATGTGCATCCATGTGCATCCAATTGAAGACCTATGTGCATCCAATTGAAGACCTATGTGCATCCAATTGAAGACCCATATGCTAGCACAAGACAAGCCATGTGCTAGCCCAAGACAACCCATGTGCTAGTCCAAGACAAGCCATGTGCTAGGCCAAGTCAATTTATTTTTGGCACCATCTTTGCTAGATTTTTGGACATCACTGCCACATTACCAGGGGACATAAGCACATGTCATGTTTGGACATGGCATGCCACTTCATTTTCGGACAAGAACACACTCCATATCACACTTCTTTGGCCAGCCCATGTGATAAGGATTTAGTGCCAACATGAGAAATATTTGGTGCCTCCTTTTTAAGATGAGTAAGTGTGAAGGACTCCTCTTAATTGGCACTTTCCACTCAAGATTATTCCATGCCAAGAGCATAGAAGTTGACCAAGCAATTTTAAAAGAGTTTCAAAATATTTGCTCATCCAAGTGGAGAAGGTTGGAAGGTTTTCTTAATTCAAGAGTTTTGATAAAACAGGTCGGAAGCTGCTTAAGCTCCTAGGACTCAAGAGTCTCACCAAAATACTTGAGTCTTCTTCAATCCAAACTGAAGAGTCCACTCACATACAAAAGTCCAGATTAGCCCAACAAGCAAGAGTCCAAGATGCCCAAAAGTAAGACTCTAGGAGTTGTATTCTAAGGAAGCACAAGTCTAGTCTTTGTGTCCCTTACAACACTGGTTATGGGTCTATAAATACCCATCAATCCCTTGTAATTTCAATTCATTATTTATTCATCAATAAAGAAAGTTATTCTACCAAATTTTCTTTCTTCGTTGTGTGCATCATGGGATATGAGGTCCTTTTCCTTTGTTTTTTGGAACATCACGGGGTGTGAGACCCTTTTCCTTTATTTTTTGGAACATTGCGGGGTGCGAGGCCCTAGTTATCCTACTATTCAACCGACAAGAAGATCCAACCATCACTTCCAACCCTTCTCTTTCTTTCTTTCTTTTTCATTGTTAATTCCTAACTTAAATTTCCTTTGTTGAGTGTTTGTAGGTGATTAGGAATCAAAGTTAGGAGTTCTTGCCTTGGAATCGGCATCGCATGGAAGATCAGAGCCTGAGATCAAGTTCTTGAAACCCTGCCACGATAATCTTGAGAGTTCTGTTAGATCTGAAGAATCGATCTTTGTTGGTAACTTTAAACCTATTTTCCCTCTTTAGTTTCTGATTAGTAGAAAGTTAATCCTAGTTTCGGTGGTTTTTTAGCCACAAGATCCTGCTATCACGGTTATTTTGTTAGGTTTACTTGTGCGGGTAGTAATTGAATTAGTTTCCTTCGCCGTCTCCTTCAAGTCTTCTTTAAAAATCTAAAAAAAAATTAAAAAATTATTCTCAACTAATCATTGTTAATTAGGCTTTAAATATTTATCCTGTATCAGTTTTGGTATTAGAGCAGGTTAAACTAGGGTTTAATCTCTTTTGTGCTGATTTAGTTTCTCTTTAAGTACTTGGATCGGGTGCTTCACCATGGCTGTCCGGTCATAAAAAAAAGTAGGGCTGCAAGATCCTCACCTCCCATTCAAACAGGATTTTCTATGGCATGTAGGGGTGCCGCTGTGAATTGACCCTTGAAGAAGAAAACAAAGAGATAGGCATTTTTAGGGTTTATTTTTTTCATCACATCTATCACAGTACATAGTCTGTTATTTTAATTATTTCTATATGTAGATAATTCAGAATTACCTAATTCTTATTTTTTGTATCCAAATAATTGAAGGTATTTTTCAGATTTTTTTCATGAATTATTGTGATATGTAGTTTTTCTGCTCGCTGGAATACTGCTTGAGAACAATTCTGTTATGAATTTTAGCAATTCTAGTTTAGGGTTTCTCCTGCATAAATCTTGCATATTTTAATTTCCTGCATCTTAGGATTTTTTTCACAAACTATATCTCTGATGAAAAACAAAAAACAAAATACAAAAAAATATTTAATTTTATTTTTCTATTATTTTAATTATTTTAGTTTGATTGCATCTAGGATTTCATCTTGTGTGTGTGCATCATCAAGTAACCTAATCTTAAGGGCACTTGAGCATCTCAGATCAGGGCAGGAGCTAATCACTTATCCTGGGCCCACAACAACCTTCTTTGCATCTGAGCCTCACCCTAATTAAAATTCAATTAGACTTAATTTCTCTAGTGAGCTAGGGATACCAATAGGTCGGGTTCCAAGTATTATGTGTAAGCTAGTGCACCCAATCCTTTGATTATCACTTGAATTTGGTGTCTAAGGCTAGAGGTCTAGAGGCAAACACCCTAAGTGATTTCATGGTTCTAAATTAGGACCCTGCAAGAGCAGGGGGAGCCTCCCATGACGCCACCTCTTACCTGGCCAGTGGACAGGATAATTATTGAATTGGCTGTAATTTGAGCGACCCATTCTACTTGAGCTCTAGGTCTAGGAAACTCGAGTCCGAGTTAAGTTCTGTGTGATTGCATTACATGGCTACTAGATTAGAAACTTTATACCAGTAGTCTTACCCAAACCCAACCCAGTCTGGTTTGACCATGGAGTCCACTATGGAAACCCTGTTGAGGACCTTCACTGAACAATGTACCCAAATGAACCATAAGTTTGATTGACTGGACCAACGATTAGGAAACCTAGATAAAACCTGTAAGACCCGTCATCAACCTAAATTTGAGACCCCACACCCTGACCCATTCCTGGAACCCAACCCTAGGATAGCCCCTCGCTATGACCCAATATGGGATCTTAGTGCAAGGAGACCCAATTATGATTTCATAGACTAGGATAAGAGAGCCACTATGTACACTAGGTTAGAAGCACCTACATTTGGTGGTGATCTTAATCTTGAGGATTATCTTGATTGGGAAGAAGGTATGGATCTATATTTTGAGAGGGAACTAGTGTCTGATAAAAGAAAGTTTAAGATTGCTAAGTTTAAATTAGTATGCCAGGCTAAAATTTATTGGGATGATATCGAAAGAATGATTAGACGAAGAAGAGACATACCCATAACTACCTGGAATGACATGAAACTTAAACTTAGGCAAAAGTACCTACCCAGATCATTTGAACCTAGTTCCTATGCACCTAGCTCCTATGAACCCAGATCCATAACCCATAGGTCTGAACCTATATCTTATGAATCCAAGGAACCCATAAACCCTAGATATCAGCCAATTGTTAGTCAGGTTTCGCTTAGTTGGCCAGGACCTATTAGGATTAGTTCAGCTTATCAAAAATTAGGATCTAGTCAAATCCACCCAAGTCGACCCATTCCTTAGCAGAGTTGACCCAATTCTCACTAGAGCCGACTCAACCCTAATACGAGCCGACCTACCCCTACTAGCCCAGATCCTAGCCAATTTCTCCTTAACCGACCTACTCCTACTACCCCATTGGTTCACCAAGATGCTATTGAAGAAGAAGTCTATGAAGCTGATGTGAGCTTAGTAGATGAGTATGTAGATGAGGAGATACAAGAGGTAGACACAGATTTAGAAAATCCTGACCATACCCAAACTAAAGCCAGCCCAAAGTTAGTTGACCATGACCATACCTTAACCGAAACTATACTGGTAGGACCCTTAGGAAAAGAGATCCAAGAAAAACCTAACCCTCCTGCTAAGACTTTACTTGAGGAGATACAAGAAGAGACTCAAGTCATAGAGCCTATTGAGGACATGATTTTTTTAGTCCGGTACCCTCAAGATAAAGTCACCCCTTTGACTCCAATTGAAGATCTCTTCCCTGAGATTAGTGACCCATTCTTCTATAGGGCAGACCCTGTAGCTATACCTCAAACCCTTAAGGTTAACCCCATTAGTCTAGGACTATTCCCTGAAAACCCTTCTTATTTTCAATTTAATCCTAAATCCATGATGCGGAACTAAAATGTATGCATATTATTCTTTTGTATTTTTATAGGTTAAGTGATGTAACTAAATCCCGAAGATAAGGCCACGAATCTAAGTAGAAAGTTCTATGCAAAACAAGAAGCAACATCATGCAAAATAGAACCTAAAAGCAATAGAAAGAGGACCGTCGAGGTTAAAAAGCCTCGGTTGGGCTAGTTTTCCTTCAAGAACTTTACTGGCAAGCAGAGGGGGTATACCTGACAATGGTTGAAGCACATGATGAAGATCATAAATGAAGGGGTCACTCCTGCTCCAGGATATGGCCTGAATGATCAAGCTAGAGACCCACGAATTCTTTGGCTTTCAACCCAGTGATCCAATCACTGCCCGGTTGGAGTCGTTGGATTCGTAGACTTTGAGGGACTTGCAAACAGCTTTTCAAGGGTTAGAAATTGAAGAAGGGATGAAGGAATAATTGAAAAACAGCAAGGGGAAAGTATGATTGATGTTAGGTAGCCAAGGCTTGGAGAACAAGATTCTAGGGTTTGATGGCGGTTGGAGACTGGGTGCAGGAGACAAGGAGGAAGGAGGGGCTCACATAGAATCCCCTTAGCACACAACAAAAGCACACAGCAGATATGAAAACTCAATAATATTCATTCAAAAAGTATCTCATACAAGAGAAGAGGGCTTCTTTTATAAACTTATAAGCTTTCCCCCCAATTAAGGATAGAAAGGTCTTTACATAACAATTTCATTCCCACCCAAACCCTAGCTAGAAAACATGGAAACTCCTTAGCACTCTTTCCCTCAAACTTCTCCTCTCTTTCTTGCCTTGGTTGGCCAAAGGAGGTGACCCTAAGTGGCAGACTAAGGGGTGGTAAGCATAAAAAAGTGGCACCCCTTGGTTTCTCTCATGGGCTTTGGCTAGCCCATTTTGCTTCAGGCTGCGGTCCAGGGCTCCAAGCTGCTCCAGGGTTCCAGGGCTTTGAATTTTTTCTGCTGGGCCTTCCATGGTTTTCATAACTTCAAGCTAGGTTGGTCTTCACTTGTACTGGCTTGGTATTGAGTCTTCATTGGACTTGGGCTAACATATACAGGACTCAGAAAGAAAACTAGCTCAACATGAGTTGACTGGTACAGGGCTCAAATAATAAAAATGATAACTCAAATAGGCTAAGCCCTTATACAAATTGGACTCAAACACTGTTAAGTAATCCACAGAGGATTTAGGAGCCTTTATCTTATTTTGGTGCCTCTGGTGTCCCCACCAATCCACTTCCTATTTTCTACCTTTTCCAGAAGCTTCCTATGTTTCTAAGACCATTAGATTGCATTTTGTAGAGGTTAGCGTATTACATACATTTATTGAACATGTTAGATTTGCCACTTATTTCTGGAAAACCTTATGGCATCTATTAGGAGTGCATGTCAAATTTTCATCTTCATGTCATCCACCGATCAAGGGTCAAGCATAGAATTAAAATCAAGGACTTAAAAAAGATAAATAAATAAATAAATGAATAAATTTTCTTTATTAGTAATGCTTAGTGAGTCTATTAGACATTTGCAGAGTCATATGCACAACACATTAAAGAATTGCATAAGAATCATATGGCTAATTCAAAAAAAGATTCAAGGAATACAATGAAGGAGACTTTGTTATAGTTAAACTATGACCTGAACGGTTCCCACCTGGAACCATGAAAAAGTTACATGCCCATAGTAGTGGACCATACAAAGTGATTAGGAAAATTGGGTCTAAGCCTATGTGCTCGAGTTGCTACCTGAACTAGGTATTAGTCCAACTTTCAATGTTTCAGACCTTATTGAGTATAGGGAGCCAACGTTAATTCCTAATGAGCCATTTGGGCCTAATCCTATTCTTGAGAGTGAACCAACCCAAGTGAGTCCACCTGCCATACCACCAGCCCGGAGAGACAAGATTGAGCAGATCTTGGATGACAAGATCATTGCTACCTGGAGCAAAGATTACCAGCGGTATCTGGTTCGATGGCAAGGGCGACCTGAAACTGATGATTCTTGGATCACTAGAGAGGACTTGCTGAGAGTTGACCCATACTTGCTAGAGTGCTATCATAGCAACATTGACCCATACTCGACAGGATCGAGTTTCTCCCACCTGGAAAGAATTGGTGTGGACACCAGGACCCGAAAATATCAACAAGTTGAATCCAAATCCCTGTGGATATCTTGTGAATAAAACCTTGGACCCAACCCCTTTTATCATATAAATATTTTATTTTAATTTTTGTTATTCTGGGATAGTTAGGGTTAGCCTTTTTTACCAACTATAATTAAGGTTTTGTTATTTAGCCTTTTGAGCTAAATCCTTTTTACCACATTGTTCAAAACCCAATTTGTAAGTTGTGTCAAATCCTGTTTGGCCAAACCCTGGTTGCCAATCTATTCTTTTTGTTACATAAGGTTAAGTCTTTTGATCAATTGATCAATTGGGCTTTAGTTATTTGGTTTGAGTCCTATAAAAATTAGTTATTGAGTCCTGTATTACAAGGGAGACCTAATGGACGACCCATGTGCATCCAATTGAAGACCGATGTGCATCCAATTAAAGACCCATATGCTAGCCCAAGACAAGTCATGTGCTAGCCCAAGACAACCCATGTACTAGTCCAAGACAAGCCATGTGCTAGGCCAAGTCAATTTATTTTTGGCACCATCTTTGCTAGATTTTTGGATATCATTGCCACATCACTAGGGGACATCAGCACATGTCATGTTTAAACATGGCATGCCACTTCATTTTGGGACAAGAACACACTCCATATCACACTTCTTTGGCTGGCCCATGTGAGAAGGATTTAGTTCCAACATGAGAAATATTTGGCGCTTCCTTTTTAAGATGAGTAAGTATGAGGGACTCCTCTTAATTGGAGCCTTCCACTCAAGATTATTCCATGCCAAGAGCATAGAAGTCGACCAAGCAATTTTAAAGGAGTTTTAAAATATTTGCTCATCCAAGTGGAAAAGGTTGGAAGGTTTTCTTACTTCAAGAGTTTTGATAAAACGGGTTGGAAGCTGCTTAAGTTCCTAGGACTCAAGAGTCTCACCAAAATACTTGAGTTTTTTTCAATCCAAACTGAAGAGTCCACTCACATACAGAAGTCCAGATCAGCTCAACAAGCAAGAGCCCAAGATGCCTAGAAGTAAGACTCTAGGAGTTATATTCCAAGGGAGCACAAGTCTAATCTTTGTGTCCCTTACAACACTGGTTATGGGTCTATAAATACCCATCAATTCCTTGTAATTTCAATTCATTATTCATTCATCAATAAAGAAAGTTATTCTACCAAATTTTTTTCCTTTGCTGTGTGCATCACAGGGTGTGAAGCCCTTTTTCTTTGTTCTTCAGAACATCGCGGGGTGCGAGGAATCAAAGTTAGGAGTTCTTGCCTCGGAACTAACATCGCACAGAAGATCGGAGCTTGGGATCAAGTTATTGAAACCCTGCCACGACAATCCTGAGAGTTCTGTTAGATCTGAAGAATCGATCTTCGTTGGTAACTTTAAACCTATTCTCCCTCTTTAGCTTCTGATTAGTTAAAAGTTAATCCTAATTTCGATGGTTTCTTAGCCACCAGATTCTGCTTTCCTAGTTATTTTGTTAGGTTTACTTATACGAGTAGTAATTGAATTAGTTTCCTTCGCTGTCTCCTTCAAGTCTTCTTTAAAAATCTAAAAAAAATTAAAAAATTATTCTCTGCTAATCATTGTTAATTAGGGTTTAAATATTTGTCCCACATCAAATAATGAGAGATAAATGGAAGGTTTGGAGTATCTTGGAATTCCTGTAGGTTACATGACCTTTGGACTTCAGTAACTATATCTAGTTAAAACCTAAGATGCCAAAATCAAGTGCCATAACTCTTATAGCCATTAACAAGGCATCCTTAGATTTTTGCAAAGTTTGATAGATGAGTCGACTCGAGCATGCGAGTCGACTCGCATGAGTTGACTCATCCAATGAGTCAGCTCGTTTGATAACTTCTTGTCAAATGGGTCCAAAATGATTCCCAATCATTTCCAAGCCAACAAGTCGAGAAGAAATTCCACGGTGTGACCCCGTATGTTCAAACACTAAACTGGTGGCACAGGAACATTTCCAATACTAGCTAAAGTCACCATCTAGCAATAACACCCAGCATCTAGATAGGTCAAAAGGTTACAGAGCAACAAGAACCTGTCGAACATGGAATACCACTGAATTTATTCCTTTGATCTCCTAATGCTCTAGATGGCTTAGGTTTAAATTGTCCAACCCTAATCAGTCCATCTCAATATGTCTCAAACAAAGAATTCTTGTAACTCCTTACAAGGAATGCCCTGACCAAGGTCTTTCTCAATTAAGGCATATTAAGCATTCAATCCAAACCATTTGGAAAGATCAATCATATCTTGATCCTACTATCGCTATACAAGTACTTGACTGTACCCAGCAACCTTCTATCACCGGATTATAAATTCGGATAGTCCGGCATCTAAGCATAGTGAGTTGCTTGCAAGCTACCATAGTGATCTCAAGAAAGAGGAATAATTCATGTCCACATTCTAATGCAAAACTTTTCTTTGGCAGAAAGAGAATCTCGCATGAGAGTCACGCTCAGTGAAGTGTCAAACACAGTACCTGATGTCACACCAGTATCTCCATGCTACTTGGTTAAGAGGACAACCAACAGACATAACATCAATGTCCTACTCTTGATACACCATCATCCTGAAACAGCGTATCCTTTGATCATGAACCAGTTTATGAACTACACGACACATGCTCTCTACATCGCATACAAGGTAGCTTAAAGGACATCATCACACAAGAGTTCAATAAGGAAGATGTCATGTAATGAACAACTAGAATAAACTTTTTATTCAATTCAATAATTCATATACATATACAAGAGTTGCACAACCATCTACAACCTAGATGATTGGCTTTGGGATACACAATTCCCAACAACTCCCACCTGGACTAAAGCCAATCGGAATAGAATATAATTCCCATCTTCCATTTGCAATCATCGAACTCTTGAATTCCAATGGCTTTAGTGAAGGGGTGGGCCAAGTTCTCCTTATCATCGATCTTAAGAAGGTCGATGTCATCTCATTCAATAATCTTCCAGACAATGTGATAACGACATAGAATATTCTTGGTCTGCTGAGGTGATTTCAGCTCTTTGGCTTGAGATATGGCTCTAGTGCTATCACAATACACCAGAATATACCATCCAAGGAAGGTGCCACTCCTAGCTCGCCTAGGAACTTCCGTAACCACATAGCCTCTTTTGCTGCATCTGATGCTGTAATATATTTCGCTTTGCAAACATATCTATTGGGTAGGGCTAGCTCACACTCTCGAGGTCGGGGGTCTGGGCCCATAGAATGTGGGTGCCACTATTAAGGTGAGGCTGGGGCCCATGCCAAGGTCCTCTACCCCTAGGCAAGCCAGATCGGTGATAGTATGATGGTTTGGTGTTGCGATGCTTGGCGGGGGGGTCGACTCATGTGCTCCGGGGTTGCTGCACTGCTGGTTTAAGAGAGATAAATCTGCCTCTTATAATAGAGACATTTTTTTTGGTAAGAATGGTTAGGGGCATCGATCCAACAATAGTATCAAAGTCGAGGTCACAGGCTCGAGTCCTCGTAGGTAGAATTTTAGGGGTTTTCACCGGGGGGATTGTTGGGTGGGGCCAGCTTACACCCTCGAGGTCAGGGATTTAGGCCCACGGAATGTGGGTGCCACTATTAAGGTGAGGCTGGGGTCCATGCCAAGGTCCTCTGCCCCCAGGTGAGCCAGCTTGGTGACAGTACGCTGGTTTGGTGCTGTGGTGCTTAGCAGGGGGTTGATTCGTGTGCCAGTTTAAGAGAGATAAACCTGCCTCTTATAATAGGGACATTCCTTTTGTAAGAATGGTTAGGGGCATCGATCCAACAGATCAGCCACTATATGCTGCTTGGAACTTTTCTAGCAGACTACTCCATTATTAAGGGTAAATACAAAACCAAACAAATTCTTACTATCATCACTATCTGACTGAAAACTAGAGTCAGTATACCTCACAAGTTTTAAATCAGAATCTCCATAAATAAGCCATTGGTCTTTAATATTTCTTAAATACTTAAGGATGTTCTCAACAACTTTCCAATAAGCTTCACCTGGGTCAGACTGGTATCTGCTCACTACCCCTAATGAGTATGCCACGTCTAGTCTAGTACATAACATAGCGTACATAATAGAACCCATTACCAAAGCATATGGAATCCTACTCATACACTCTTTTTCCTCATGAGTTGTTGCACATTCTTTCTTGGAAGAGTAATTCCATGACCTATCAGAAGAAAACCTCTTTTGGAATTCTCCATGCTGAACCACTTTAGCATAGTGTCTATGTACATAAATTGGGACAGTCCCAGAAGCCTTTTAGATTTCTCTATAGATCTTCATACAAAGTATGTATGAGGCTTCATCCAAGTCTTTTATAAAGAATTAAGATGAAATCTAGACTTTTATTCCTCGTAATGCCGGAATGTCATTCCCGATTAAGAGAATGTCATCTACATATAAAACAAGAAATACAACTACAGAACCATTTTCCTATTTATATATTCAAGGTTCCTCTTCATTCCTAACAAAGCCATACATCTTGATACACTTATCAAAATGCATGTTCCAACTCTGAGAAGCCTACTTCATTCCATAAATGGATCTTCGAAGCTTGCACATTTTAGACTCATCTATGGATGTGAACCCTTTAGGTTGCATCATATACACCTCCTCTTCCAGCTCACCATTTAAGAATGCTGTTCGGACATCCATTTGCCAGATTTCATAATCTAAATGTGCTACTATAGCAAGCATAATTCAAATGGACTTGAGCATTGTCATAGAAAAAAATGTCTTGTCATAGTTAATACCATAATGCTGACGATATCCCTTGGCAACTAGAAAGGCTTTATAGGTCTCCACCTGCCCATCTACTCCCCCTTCTTCTTGAAGTCCACTTGCACCCAATGGATTTTATCCCTTCTAGTGGATTAACCAATGTCCATACATTATTGATTTTCATGGACTCCATTTTGGATTTCATAGCTCTCAACCATGACTCAGAATCAGACCTTGACATTGCATCCATATAGGTGATCGAATCCTCGTTGTTCTCATCGAGCTCAACGGGATCACCGTCCCGGACCAAGAAACCATAGTATCTGTCTGGTTGATGTGGTACTCTTCTAGATCTCCTTAATAGTTGCACTATGAGCTCTGGATCTGATCTAAACAAATCCGGTTCTACAATGGCCTTAGAGTGAAAAGGTTCTTCTATCTGTTGAACTTCCCCAAGTTCAATCTCAGTAGCTTGAGTTCCTTCACCAAGGTACTCCCTTTCTAAAAGGTTGCTCTAAGATTGATGAACAACTTTTGTTCCTCAGGTAGATAGAAATAATACCCTTTGGATTCTTTAGGATACCCACTATTTTATTCAGACTAGTAGCCTCTACACTCCAATCCAAAGAATAACACTTATTCTTTAGCAGGTACTAGGATCCAATAGACTACACATGAGCCCGACTTTGGCCGGCCAACCCATATGCATCTAAAGTTAGGTACATACCAATTGCTTCTCTAAGCAATTCCTAGTATTCATTTTGCCCCAAGGGTCCTCACAATCGACCTTTGGGCCTCCTATTGAAGGTCCTAGTTAGGTCCAACCATTAACATGATAAAATTCAATGCTTCTAATTAACCCATGATCAAGCTCGACTTTGGCCGGCCCACCTGACCACGAGTTAAGATAATCACACTAAGCCATCATATGCTGAATGGCAATTCCACTTGCCTGATGACCACCTGTTCTTTGGAACCGCCGATGATCACCCAACTTATGGACACATTACCAATCCAACTTAATGGGAGGCTAAGACTTAGGTTATCACATAACTTAGTCTTTTTATGGACCTAATAATTTAGAGGATTTAAATTTTTGTGACATATGATGAGAAAACATGGACCTTGATCAAGAAAACTCCCACCAAACTCTTAGAGGGTTTCAAGATCAAATTAGTCCATGGGCGCCTTAAACCAATCAGAATGATTAACCTTAGTTGACATGGGTCAACTTGAATCAATAGATAATCTAATATGATCCGATTCACCACATTAGCTAGGTAAGTAAGATCAAGGGATGGGTTAAGCCAAGTAAACCTCTTACCTTAGACACCAACCATGAGTTGGCCAGGTAAGAGTTAGCCCCAAAGAACCTTGATCACCAATGTCAAACTTACCTTAGACACCAAATGGTTTACCAGACTCAATCATATTAACCTAAAGACTCGAGCTCACCACGAAGCCACCAATCAAGTCCATTTAGATGTATGGACTGATCTAACAAACTATTAGAGAGATCTATAAAGGAGAGACCTAATTCAACTTTTGATTAGTCTTCTCTCTAATTAATCCATTCATCTAAGCCTAGGTCTAACCCATTTAAGGACCCAATTCCAGCTAACCCAATCAACCCATGATTTATCAATCATGACTTAAGATTAGATTCATATTCTAAATCTTAAAATGTTTCAAAAGTATAACTTAATTCTCAATTAAGTGCATCATGCCAATTGAAATAGTTTCAATTATCTCAAATTTTGAAACAATTTCAAAGGAAGCAAAATAATTTCACAAAAATATCATGAACTTTAAATTTACTATTTTTAGGTTTTTTTTGTTCTTTTGTTCTCAAATCCGAGTCGACTCATGCAAGGAGGAGTCGGCTCGGATAGAGCAATTTTCTTTGTTCTGCAAAGACGAGTCAACTCGAGCATGAGGCTAGTCGGCTCATCTACATGGACAGAAAATAGTAACTCTAAAATTCGAAGCTTTTCAATTGAACTTTTCAAAGTCCTAGATCATGCACCTTTTAGATCTTATCTAAATATAGTTATGATCCACATAGTGTTGGGAGAACCCAGGTGGGCCTTTGATGCATGCAGTTTAAAAACTTTTCTAAACTACAAGAAGCAGTGGAAGGAGATAAAACAATTTTATCTAACATGTTAATCTAATTAACACTAGCCCTATACAGATCTTTATGTATATCAAGTAATACATCTATGAAATCAAGCATGTAGATTATGCGACTCATAGAACCATTCTATGAATCACATAAAAGGGTACCGAGGACCATTTCTTCGGACCCATAAGAAAGAAGTACAAACCTTTTATGCATGGTGAAGATCACCGTGAGGGGAGTACTCCAAGGATGAACAGCGGCTCTGCAAGCAGCACAAGCATCCTGCCTCTATAGGTAGTTCACACCGGGTAGAGGGACTTCTCCTCCTTCCTTCGAGGTGCTAAACCCTTCAAAAATAATGTTGGTAGCAGCGACTCCTTCTTCAACTCCTTGAAGAGGCATGGAATCTTTCAACTCCTTGAAGAACTATTACTACAGCAGTGTTGGAACAAAGACCAAGAACCCTCCCAGTTATCTCTGTCCCAAACCTTCAAGAGAAGGTGTGCACTCGGTAATCCCATCCAAAACTCAATCCCCACTCTAAGAATCTCTTTGAGAGATCAAGGAAAACCTCTAACCAAAAGAGAAATTGGTAGAGTTTCTTGATCTTCCTCTCTGTTCTTCAGCAAGCAAAAAATAGAAAACCAGAAAACCAAATGTGAACTTTTCACATTCAGATCCAAAGAGATGAAGTAGAGACTTGAGACCTTTGAGATTCGGGGGAGTTACAAGCCCCTTGGGATTCAGCAACCACAGTAATTAAAACCAAAAAACGTGCAACATTAAGTGCCACAACAATTGCAAACTTAAATGAAGTAGTTTTGGTTTATAGTAGAGTCCGTCAGTTGAGTGACTCGCCTCGAGTCGACTCGCCTTGGGTCGATGTACCTCAGGTCGACTCGATTGGTAGTTTGACAACTCCTTGTCAAACAAGTCCAGAACAATTCCCAATCATTTCCAAGCCAACAAATCAAGAAGAAACCCCATTGTGTGTAACCTGTAGGTTCAAATACTAAACCAGTAGCATAGGAACATTTTCAGAACCAACCAAAGTTGCCATCTAGTAATGATACCCGACGTCCGGATAGGTCAAAGGTTGCAGAGCAAGAAGAACTTGTCGAACATGGAATACCACTGAACTTATTTTTTTCATCTCCTAATGCTTCAGATGGCTTAGGGTTAAACTACCCAACCTTAATTAGTCCATCTTAATATGTCTCAAACAAAGAATCCCTATAACTCCTTACATGGAATGCCCTGGCCAAGGTCTCTCTCAATTGAGGTATATCAAGCATTCAATCTAAACCATTTGGAGAGATCAATCCTATCTTGATCCTACTATCGCTATCAAGTACTTGACTGTACCTAGCAACCTTCCATCATCGGATTAAAAATCCGGGTAGTCCGACACCTAAGCATAGTGAGTTGCTTGCAAGCTGCCATAATGATATCAAGTCAAAGGAATAATTCATGTCCACATTCTAATGCAAAACTGCTCTTTGGTAGAAAGAGAATCTTGCATGAGAATCATGCTCAGTGAAGTGTCAAACACAACACCTGATATCATGCCAGCATCTCCATGCTACTTGGTTAAGAGGACAACCAACAGACATGACATCAACGACCTACTCTCGATACACCATTATCCTGAAACAGTGTATCCTTAGGTCATGAATGAGTTTATGAACTACATGACGCATCCTCTCTACATCGCATACAAGGTAGCTCAAAGGACTGAAAGAAACCGGGTGCAGGTGGTTTGACATGAACCTACACTAGGCATGCAAACAGGGCACGGGAGCACAGGGGATTTTAAAACATTTTTAAAAAATCCACGCAGCGAAAAATTGCTCTGTCCAGAAACTAATATAATTCTAGTTGCAATTAGGCATGTAGGATAATATAAAATATTTGCAAAATATTTGAATTAAAAATTCAAATCATGCATGATAAAAAAAAAAATTTTTTTCATACCTTATTCTGGCTGGAATAACCCTGGGATAAACCTGGAATAGATTGGAATAATTGGAATAAAGTTATTCCAGTGGTCTTCCTCCTTGGAACTCTGTTTTTGGCTTGCAAAACTTCATCGGAACATAACCTTCTGGACCCCTGTTTGCTCCCAAATTCGAGCAGCGGCAACTTGGACAAGTGCTCTTCAATCTCCAATTGAAATATGCAAGAAATGGTTAGCCAAATAATTATAAAAAATCACCAAAGTCTGCTGCCAGATTTCTATAGCAGAACTGGGCAGCAGACTTTGGCCTTCGTTTTGGAGTGGTTGGGGCGATCCCGGTCCACGTAGCTTGCTCCTAGGAGTAGAAGGATACTCCCTCTAGAGGGGAGACATGCCCGGGGCTCTCGAATCCTTCTCCACGCGCGGTGCTTGCCGCTGGAAGAGAGCTTCACGGTCACAGGAATTCTGCAACAGGGCAGAACTGTGCACTTGAAACAAGGGATTTAAAGCCTTGTTTCTCTCCCTCACAAGCTCCTAAACCCAGTCCCAAAGCTCTCCACTTAAGCCTCTCAAACACTCAAAGGAAGAAGGAATGAGACTCCCAAAGAACAGCACCCAAAAAATCTTACTGGATGTTGCACGGTGATGAAAAAAAAAAACCATTCAGAAACAGAGCAATGGCTGGTATAAATTGGCAACAGAGGGAGAGAGGGAGGTGGAGAGACAGGGAGAGGAAGAGGCAGTAGTTGCCTTTCACCATTAACCAGCAATAACCAAGGATTAATGGAAGGGTGGAGGAGAGGAAGGGACGCCCAACAGGCATCAAAACCTTGGGACGTTCGGCTTCATTTGGGACGTTGGGACGTTTGGCATTCCACTCCCAGCGAAATGGAAAAAGACCGTGTAAACGGTCACAAGGGAGAAGAAATAAAATCGGTCCATTCCCAATAATGGTTCAATCCCATTAAACCACTTGGTTCAATCCAATTAAACCGGTTCAAGCCCAATTAAATTGGGTTCAATTGGTTCACAACCAGTTGGAGGCCAAAACGAACTCTGAATCAGTTCAAAACTAATTTAGAAAAATCCTGGCACAATGCTGGTCAACCCGGAATAATTTCCGATTAACACAGACAAGGGCAAGATGGGAAAAAAATGCTCAAAAATATTGTGACCATAAAACCGAGACGATTTCCAATCATAATCGGTATTCGGATCAGAGAGTTATCCTCTATGGCGTGTGACCTCATAGGTTCGAACGTAAACGGTAGCACTAGAACAATTTTAGTACCAGCACAGGAAACCATCTAGCAATAGATCCCGGCGTCCGGATAGGTTGAAGATGTGGGAGCAAACTATCGAACCTCTGGCATATGGTTACCGTATAATTCATCCCTTTGACCTCTAATGCTCAGGATGACTGAGATTGGGCTGCCAACCCAGACTGAGTCAGTCGACTATGTGTCTCAACCTCGCAAGCCCAGTGACTCTTCACTAGGGCTACCCCGGCCGAGGATTTGCTAAATTGAGATACTGCGAGACATTCAATCCAAACTATTTGGATAGGTCAATTCCATCTTTGTCCATCACTGCTCCACAAGTACTTCCCTGTACCCAGAAACCTTCCATCACCGGATTAAAAATCCGGGTAGTCCGGCACCAAAGCACAGGGAGTTGCTTGCAAGCTACCGTGATGACCTCAGGTCGGAGGGACACATATACCCATATCCAATCGTAAGTATCCCTTTGGCAGAAAGGGGCTTCACGAAGTCACGTTCAATAAGATATCACATATCCCACTTGCAGATCACATCAGTGTCACCACACTCATTTGGTCAAGAGGATAACCAAACGATGTTGGTGCGGGCACCAGACTCAGAAGAAGACTTCAGAGCTCCATCTGGATCTCTGATTAACCTTGCCCGAAGAATTAGGGTTTTTGGTTTGTAATAAGAGTTGACTAGATCAACTCAATTTAGCTTGAGTTTACATTACCTGCATTTTATTTTGTTGAGTCATGTTGACTCAGTAGTGGACTAGGGTTTCAACCTGGGATGTTACATTTTCTTCCAAGACCAAGCAAGTGGACACCACACTCCCAGCCACACTCCCAGTCCAAGGGGCGCCATATCTACATCCAGCAGCCTTTGGTCCCCACTCCACAGATGGCAACTTCCTTCTTTCATGCGCCAGATAAAGAGAAGTCCACCAAGAGACCACAAATCAAGGGGGGCGGCCAAGACTTTCCCAAGAAATCCAATGCAAAGAGGGGAAGAAATTCTCTTGGAAGAGAACTTCAAGGGGGCGCCCACTACCTGCCAAAAACATCCAAAACAAAGATGGGAAGGACCTTGACTTAGGGAGGAAGAAAAGGAGGAGTCCAAAAGAGTTGATCCAGGGAAGGAAAAAATTTTTTCTTGAAGATCCAAGCAAGGAGGCACCATCTACCTGCCATTTATAACCCAAATCCAATTTTTTTGGTACCTTGGCCGACCATATGTGAATGATTTGCCCTAATTTATAGATCCCCTCCTTTAGTCCCATATGGGAAGATGTGAAACCCTCCTCCCTTGTAAAGCCTTATAAATTAAACCCCTCTTGTAAGTTTAAAAAAATCAGATGAATGAAAGAAATTTTTTTTATGAGCAAACTTGTGTTTTCTCTTTTCCGCACTTGCTTCCAGGTGTTGAGCTCCGTGAGGGAGTAAATCCGGGTTCCCCTGGAACCTTGAGGAGGTGAGAGATCTCCAAAACCCCAAACCCTAGGTTAGCCACTCCACTCCCAAACCCTAGCCGCCATCACCCTTCTCTTTCCACCAAGCCCTAATCTATTCCACTTCTCATAGCCACCCTATCCAAGTCCAGGCCGGCCACCAGCATCCAGCTCCAGTCCAGATACTTCAGATCTACAGCAGTTCTAAGAGGAAGTCAGATCGGCCTCCAAGAGAATCCTGATTTTAGCAACTTCGGCTTTCAAGTTCTTCAACCTGGTAAAATCTTTTCTTGAGTTTCTGGATTCCATCATTTATTCCTCTTCTTTCCCAGATCTTGAGTCCAGAAGAAGCCGACCAAACCACGAGACCAGTATTAGAGGATCCATTGCGAAGATAGCCGACTCTGAGGATCCCACAATCTGCTCGAGAGAGTTCTTCCTCCAAAATCCTGAGAAGATCACTGCCTGGTTAGTAAACCATCTCTCCTCTCTATTTCTATTCTGTTGAAAGTTCAGAGCGAAACCCTAGGTCTGGGAGTTTCTCAACCCCCAGCGATCCGTTACTTCTGAACTACTCTGATAATTTAGTTTCTTCTAAACTGTGCTTTCAATCCTTACCTAGTTTCCTTCAACGTAGTTTAGCTTTACTTTGAGTCGAAGCCAATTTCTAAAACATATAAAAAAAAAAGAAAAAAAAAGAATTAATCTTAATTTTACTTCCACATGCGCTTCTTTGATCTTTGTTCTGCATCATTTTTGGTATCAGAGCCCTATCTAGGGTTTCTGTTTGATTGCTTATTTGAGTCCCTCTCTTTTAACTTTGTCTGCTCGAAGTAGACTCCCCAGAACGTCCGATCCTAGGAACGAAGCGAGGTGCAAACCTCATCTTCCCATTCCACGGGGTGTTCCTAGGGCATGTAGGGGATCCGTTGGGTTACAACTTCGTAGCAGGAATTGTAAACGGGGAAGTACTCTATTTTAAGCCCGTAATTGCCCTGTTGCAGGATTTATTTCTCACTGCAAGTAATTCCAAATTCAGTGATTTTTATTTTTATGAAACCAGTATAATTGAAACTAATTTGCATAATTTTCTCATGATTTATTGGTTTCCGTGCAATTTCTGAGAATTAAATTACTGCAACTCTATTTTTGTGTTCTGCAATCCATATATTTTTGAGTGTTCATCTCTTAATTCAACTTAAGGGCATTTGAGCATCTAAGATAAGGGGAGGAGTTGATAACCTCTCCTTAGCCCAAAACCACCACCCCTTCATTCGAACCTAAGCCTTTAATCTAAAATTGATTAGACCTAATTTGCCCTAGTGGGCTAGGGACATCAACAAGTCGGGTCAAGGCTAGTGTTGAGTCAGTTTGTCTGGTTACTCTGTGTGTGCTTTGTACTTAGTGTCTAGAACAGTGGTTCAAGGATTCCATCCCGAAGGGCTTGTGTGCTGGTCCGCCTACCTGGCCAATCTCTGATTGGTGTCTAGGATTGGCATTCAGGGACCTAACACTCTCCTTACACCTGTCTGGCTGAGTCCTGAGTTACTACAGGCTAGCTTGCCACTCTGATTGGGTACCTAGTTTGGGCTCTAGGTCTAGTTAGCCCGTAGTCGTTCAGTTGAGTCTCATTTTGCGTGCTTGATTGCATCATGTCTACCCGGAATGGAGTACCCTACCAACCTGGTCAAACCCAACCTGATTTATAGGCCATGGTTAGAGCTCTTACTGAGAGTATGAACAAATTAAGTCAGGATATGAATGAGAATTTTGCCCAGCTTAGGGATCGAGTCCAAGTATTTGAGGAACCTAGGCATCAGAATTGGACTCCTGACCCAGATTTTAATGTGCCTCAACCTCACCCACACCAAGAGCCAAGAAGACCTTTATACCGAGATCCTGAACCTAATCATAGGAGGCCTGACCCAGAACCTGAGGATAGAGATGATAGGTTCATTCGGAACATCAAGTTAGATGCACCCACTTTTGATGGTAGCCTAAATCCTAAGGTGTATTCTGATTGGGAGGATGAGATGGACCAGTACTTTGAGTGGTATGCCATGTCTGAGGAGAGGAAATTCAAGTTTGCCAAGATGAAATTAATACGTCAAGCTAGGTTATACTGGGGGAACATTGAGCTGACCACTAGAAGACGAAATGTAGAGCCCATAACTACTGGGCAGGGTATGAAAGAGAAACTTAGAGACAAGTACCTACCCATTTCATAACAGCAAAATCTGTTAGACCAATGGCAGACTTTGAAACAAGGGAACCGATCTGTTTCAGACTACATAACCACCTTTGATGAATACCTGATGAGATGTGATGTGAGTGAAGCCCATGAGGTCACTTTGTCTAGATTTAGGGCTGGACTTAGGGAAGATATTAAGAGAGAGTTGTTTCTGAGAGAGGTTACTGAACTAGACCAAGCCTATCAAATTGCACTGAACACTGAGAAGTTTCAGAGAGGACCCATGCCATCTAGGGTTAGTGCCCCAATCCCCAGAAATGGACCTAGCCAGGTTACCCCTAGCAAGCCTAATCAGGGTATCCCCACCCCTAGGCCCATGGATAAAGGTAAGGCACCTGACACCCAGAGAACTCCTAGTATCGTCTGTTTTAAGTGCCAGAAGCCCGGTCATATCTCCACTCAGTGCACAGCCATAGCTTGTTTTAAGTGTCATAAGGTAGGTCATGTTTCTAGCCAGTGCCCTCGTAGATCCCTATATATAGAAGAGGGAGGAGAAGAGAGTTCTGAGCCTAATGAGGAGTTTGAAGAAGAAGTTTATGAGGCCGGAATGAATTTGGTTGATGAGTATGAAGGAGAGGAAGAATCCACTGAATCCGACCACTTAGGGGTTGTGAGATGCATCCTGTCCCAGACTAAAGTTCAGGAAGATTGGCGTAGGACTAATATCCTACAAACTTTCCTTAAACTAGGGGATAAGGTTTGTAAAATCATCATAGATAGTGGGAGCTGTGTGAATGCCATTTCTACTAGCACTGTCAAAATGTTAGGCTTAACCCCAGTCCCCCACCCCAACCCCTATAAGGTTTCTTGGGTAGACTCTACCTCTATACCCATCCAGTCTAGATGTCAGGTCCAAATCCAAATGCAATCCTATCAAGAGAAGATTTGGTGTGATGTTTTGCCCATGGGGGTGAGTAGTATAATTCTTGGAAGACCTTGGTTGTATGATCATGATGCCACCCTCTTAGGAAAATCCAATACCTGTGTCTTTAGTTTCAATGGGAAGAAAATCACAATCCATTCAGTCCCTCCTAAGGACAAGGTAGCTAAAGGAACCAGTAAGGTTAGGGAAATGAAGACTGGAGTGAACCTAATTAGTGCCAAGGATCTAGAACAAGAAATTCATAGTGGTTCACCCATTTGGATGTTGACTGCTAAGGAACTTAGGACTCCTACACCCTCAGAGCCTCCTCAGGAAGTTAAGCCTTTATTAGAAGAATTTGAGGATGTTTTTCCCGAGGATCTGCCAGACCACCTTCCACCTCTTAGGGATATTCAGCATTCCATAGATTTAGTCCCAGGAGCTACTTTACCCAACTTGCCCCATTATAGGATGAATCCATCTGAGCATAAAGAACTGCAAAAGCAGGTTGGCGAATTGTTGAGGAAGGGGTTCATTAGAGAAAGTCTTAGCCCTTGTGCAGTCCCTGCTCTTCTAACCCCGAAGAAGGATGGCATGTGGAGGATGTGTGTTGACAGTCGTTCCATCAATAAAATCACAATCAAGTATAGGTTCCCCATCCCTAGACTAGATGACATGCTTGATATGATGGCCGATGCCATGGTTTTTTCTAAAATTGATCTCAAGAGCGGCTATCATCAGGTTAGGATTAGACCAGGGGATGAGTGGAAAACAGCCTTCAAAACTAAGGATGGTCTCTATGAATGGGTTGTTATGCCTTTTGGGTTGTCCAAAGCCCTTAGTACTTTCATGAGGATTATGACCCAGGTACTTAGAGCTTTCATAGGGAAGTTTGTAGTGGTCTATTTTGATGACATCCTGATCTATAGTAAGACCCCTGCA
This sequence comes from Areca catechu, assembly GCA_021397845.1. Taxonomy (NCBI): domain Eukaryota; kingdom Viridiplantae; phylum Streptophyta; class Magnoliopsida; order Arecales; family Arecaceae; genus Areca; species Areca catechu. The sequence continues at coordinate 171,170,229 of CM038051.1, read as the reverse complement.
GATCACCTAGGCCACCTTAGACAAGTCTGTCAAGTTTTGAGGAATGATAGTCTCTACGGTAATCTCAAAAAGTATGAATTTATGACCAGTAGAATTATCTTCCTTGGATTTGTTGTAACCCCTGACGGCGTGGCTGCCGATCCTGAAAAGATTAGGTCCATAGTAGAATGGCCAGAGCCAACCAGTGTGCATGAAGTCAGAAGTTTCCATGGCTTGGCTACCTTCTATAGGCGATTCATCAAGGGGTTTAGTACCGTAGTTGCTCCTATCACAGACTGCATCAGGAAGGGAGAATTTCAGTGGACCAAAGCAGCCCATAAAGCCTTCCTAGATCTTAAGGATAGGATGACCCAGGCACCCATTTTGAGACTACCAGACTTTTTAAAGGTATTTGAGGTTGCCTGTGATGCTTCAGGAGTAGGTATAGGTGGAGTCCTAAGCCAAGAGAACCATCCCGTAGCATTCTTTAGTGAAAAACTTAATGATGCTAAGCTTAGGTATTCTACCTATGATAAGGAATTTTATGCGGTAGTGCAAGCTTTGCGTTACTGGAGACATTATTTACTACCGCAAGAATTTGTGCTGTTTTCGGACCATGAGGCTCTTAGATTTTTGAATTCTCAGAAGAAGCTTAACCCTAGGCATGCTAAGTGGGTAGAGTATATCCAGTCCTATACTTTTGTTTTGAAGCATAAGGCTGGGTCTGAAAATAAGGTAGCTGATGCCCTTAGTTGTCGATCTTTGTTGTTGAATTCTGTTAGGGCTGAAGTCATAGGGTTTGAGCAAATCAAAGAAGAATATGGGTCGTGTCCGGATTTCAAGACTGTATACCAGGATCTAACTCAAGGACCATCTAGTGAACATAAGGATTATTCCCTTTTAGATGGCTTTCTGTTCTTTAAGAATAGGCTTTGCATCCCTAGAACCTCTCTTAGGGAATTCTTGATTTGGGAAACTCATGCTGGAGGTTTAGCTGGCCATTTCGGAAAAGATAAGACCACCCTGGCTATTGAAGACCAATTTTTCTGGCCTAGCTTAAAAAGAGATGTAGCACATATTGTGGCTAGGTGTCGGACCTGCGCTGTTGCCAAACAGCGAAAACAGAACACCGGCCTTTATACCCCACTCCCTGTCCCAGATCGTCCTTGGCAAGATGTGAGCATGGACTTTGTGTTAGGTTTGCCTAAGACCTAGAGGAGGCATGACTCTATCTGTGTTGTAGTAGACCGATTTTCCAAGATGGCCCATTTCTTGCCTTGTTCCCAAATATTTGATGCGTCTAAGGTAGCCACCCTGTTCTTTAATGAGATAGTTCGACTCCATGGCCTACCCAAGACCATTGTTTCAGATAGGGATGTTCGGTTCACCAGCTATTTCTGAAAAATCCTTTGGCATAAGTTAGGGACGAAACTTAAGTTTTCAACTGCCTATCATCCCCAGACTGACGGCCAAACCGAAGTAGTGAACCGTAGTTTAGGCAATCTACTAAGGTGTCTTGTTGGTGAAAACATTAGGAACTGGGATTTGTACTTACCTAGAGCTGAATTTGCATATAATGACTCGGTCAATAGGTCTACGGGTAAGAGTCCATTTGAAATTGTGCATGGTTACAAACCCCACACACCTCTTGACCTAGCTCCTTTACCAGTCCACACACGGGTCTCCGAGTCTGCCGAAGTTTTTGCACAGCATATAAAAGACTTGCATAAAGAAATTCAAGCCAAAATAAATTTAAGTAACGAAACTTATAAGAAATTGGCTGATTCTCAAAGGCGAGTCAAAACTTTTGACGAAGGAGACTATGTAATGATTAGGTTAAGGCCTGAACGGTTTCCTCCTGGAACCGTTAGAAAGTTACATGCTAGGGGAGCTGGACCATTTAGAGTGGTAAAGAGAGTAGGATCCAATGCCTATGTGCTCGAGTTGCCTCCAGAACTAGGCAGTAGCTCCACTTTCAACATTACAGACCTAGTAGAGTATAGGGAGCCAGCTGTGATTCCCAGTGAGGCTTTTGAACCTAATCCTGCTCTTGAGAGTGAACCTGACCCTGTGTGTCCACCAACAAATTGGTCTGTGAGAAAACAGCAGATTGAAAAGATCTTGGATGATCAGGTTATCTCTACTCATAATCGAGGATACCAAAGATACCTGGTCCGCTGGCTAGGAAGGCCAGATTCTGATGACTCTTGGATCTCCCGAGAAGAGTTACAAGAGCTGGACCCAGACCTCTTGGAGAGATACCAGAGCCAACTTGATCCATACTCGACAGGGTCGAGTTCCTCCCACCCTGGGAGAATTGGTGCGGGCACCAGACTCAGAAGAAGACTTCAGAGCTCCATCTGGATCTCTGATTAACCTTGCCCGAAGAATTAGGGTTTTTGGTTTGTAATAAGAGTTGACTAGATCAACTCAATTTAGCTTGAGTTTACATTACCTGCATTTTATTTTGTTGAGTCATGTTGACTCAGTAGTGGACTAGGGTTTCAACCTGGGATGTTACATTTTCTCCCAAGACCAAGCAAGTGGACACCACACTCCTAGCCACACTCCCAGTCCAAGGGGCGCCATATCTACATCCAGCAGCCTTTGGTCCCCACTCCACAGATGGCAACTTCCTTCTTTCATGCGCCAGATAAAGAGAAGTCCACCAAGAGACCACAAATCAAGGGGGGCGGCCAAGACTTTCCCAAGAAATCCAAAGCAAAGAGGGGAAGAAATTCTCTTGGAAGAGAACTTCAAGGGGGCGCCCACTACCTGCCAAAAACATCCAAAACAAAGATGGGAAGGACCTTGACTTAGGGAGGAAGAAAAGGAGGAGTCCAAAAGAGTTGATCCAGGGAAGGAAAAAAATTTTTCTTGAGGATCCAAGCAAGGAGGCGCCATCTACCTGCCTTTTATAACCCAAATCCAATTTTTTTGGTACCTTGGCCGACCATATGTGAATGATTTGCCCTAATTTGTAGATCCCCTCCTTTAGTCCCACATGGGAAGATGTGAAACCCTCCTCCCTTGTAAAGCCTTATAAATTAAACCCCTCTTGTAAGTTTAAAAAAATCAGATGAATGAAAGAAATTTTTTTATGAGCAAACTTGTGTTTTCTCTTTTCCGCACTTGCTTCCAGGTGTTGAGCTCCGTGAGGGAGTAAATCCGGGTTCCCCTGGAACCTTGAGGAGGTGAGAGATCTCCAAAACCCCAAACCCTAGGTTAGCCACTCCACTCCCAAACCCTAGCCGCCATCACCCTTCTCTTTCCACCAAGCCCTAATCTATTCCACTTCTCACAGCCACCCTCTCCAAGTCCAGGCCGGCCACCAGCATCCAGCTCCAGTCCAGATACTTCAGATCTACAGCAGTTCTAAGAGGAAGTCAGATCGACCTCCAAGAGAATCCTGATTTCAGCAACTTCGGCTTTCAAGTTCTTCAACCTGGTAAAATCTTTTCTTGAGTTTCTGGATTCCATCATTTGTTTCTCTTCTTTCCCAGATCTTGAGTTCAGAAGAAGCCGACCAAACCACGAGACCAGTATTAGAGGATCCATTACGAAGATAGCCGACTCCGAGGATCCCACAATCTGCTCGAGAGAGTTCTTCCACCAAAATGCTGAGAAGATCACTGCCTGGTTAGTAAACCATCTCTCCTCTCTATTTCTGTTCTGTTGAAAGTTCAGAGCGAAACCCTAGGTCTGGGAGTTTCTCAACCCCCAGCGATCCGTTACTTCTGAACTACTCTGATAATTTAGTTTCTTCTAAACTGTGCTTTCAATCCTTACCTAGTTTCCTTCAACGTAGTTTAGCTTTACTTTGAGTCGAAGCCAATTTCCGAAATATATAAAAAAAAAAAAAAAAAAAAAAGAATTAATCTTAATTTTACTTCCGCATACGCTTCTTTGATCTTTGTTCTGCATCATTTTTGGTATCAGAGCCCTGTCTAGGGTTTCTGTTTGATTGCTTGTTTGAGTCCCTCTCTTTTTACTTTGTCTGCTCGAAGTAGACTCCCCAGAATGTCCGATCCTAGGAATAAAGCGAGGTGCAAACCTCATCTTCCCATTCCACGGGGTGTTCCTAGGGCGTGTAGGGGATCCGTTGGGTTACAACTTCGTAGCAGGAATTGTAAACAGGGAAGTACTCTATTTTTAGCCCGTAATTGCCCTGTTGCAGGATTTATTTCTCACTACAAGTAACTCGAAATTTAGTGATTTTTGTTTTTCTGAAACAAGTTTAATTGATTCTAATTTGCATAATTTTCTCATGATTTATTGGTTTCCGTACGATTTCTGAGAATTAAATTACTGCAACTCTATTTTTGTGTTCTGCAATCCATTTATTTTTGAGTGTTCATCTCTTAATTCAACTTAAGGGCATTTGAGCATCTAAGATAAGGGGAGGAGTTGATAACCTCTCCTTAGCCCAAAACCACCACCCCTTCATTCGAACCTAAGCCTTTAATCTAAAATTGATTAGACCAAATTTGCCCTAGTGGGCTAGGGACATCAACAAGTCGGGTCAAGGCTAGTATTGAGTCAGTTTGTCTGGTTACTCTATGTGTGCTTTGTACTCAGTGTCTAGAATGGTGGTTCAGGGATTCCATCCCGAAGGGCTTGTGTGCTGGTCCGCCTACCTGGCCAATCTTCGATTGGTGTCTAGGATTGGCATTCAGGGACCTAACACTCCCCTTACACCTGCCTGGCTGAGTCCTGAGTTACTACAGGCTAGCTTGCCACTCTGATTGGGTACCTAGTTTGGGCTCTAGGTCTAGTTAGCCCGTAGTCGTTCAGTTGAGTCTCATTTTGCGTGCTTGATTGCATCATGTCTACCCGGAATGGAGTACCCTACCAACCTGGTCAAACCCAACCTGATTTAGAGGCCATGGTTAGAGCTCTTACTGAGAGTATGAACAAATTAAGTCAGGATATGAATGAGAATTTTGCCCAGCTTAGGGATCGAGTCCAAGTACTTGAGGAACCTAGGCATCGGAATTGGACTCCTGACCCAGATTTTAATGTGCCTCAACCTCACCCACACCAAGAGCCAAGAAGACCTTTATACCGAGATCCTGAACCTAATCATAGGAGGCCTGACCCAGAACCTGAGGATAGAGATGATAGGTTCATTCAGAACATCAAGTTAGATGCACCCACTTTTGATGGTAGCCTAAATCCTAAGGTGTATTCTGATTGGGAGGGTGAGATGGACCAATACTTTGAGTGGTATGCCATGTCTGAGGAGAGAAAATTCAAGTTTGCCAAGATGAAATTAATACGTCAAGCTAGGTTATACTGGGGGAACATTGAGCTGACCACTAGAAGACGAAATGTAGAGCCCATAACCACTTGGCAGGGTATGAAAGAGAAACTTAGAGACAAGTACCTACCCATTTCATACCAGCAAAATCTGTTAGACCAATGGCAGACTTTGAAACAAGGAAACCGATCTGTTTCAGACTACATAACCACCTTTGATGAATACCTGATGAGATGTGATGTGAGTGAAGCCCATGAGGTCACTTTGTCTAGATTTAGGGCTGGACTTAGGGAAGATATTAAGAGAGAGTTGTTTCTGAGAGAGGTTACTGACCTAGACCAAGCCTATCAGATTACACTGAACACTGAGAAGTTTCAGAGAGGACCCATGCCATCTAGGGTTAGTGCCCCAATCCCCAGAAATGGACCTAGCCAGGTTACCCCTAGCAAGCCTAATCAGGGTATCCCCACCCCTAGGCCCATGGATAAAGGTAAGGCACCTGACACCCAGAGAACTCCTAGTATCGTCTGTTTTAAGTGCCAGAAGCCCGGTCATATCTCCACTCAGTGCACAGCCATAGCTTGTTTTAAGTGTCATAAGGTAGGTCATGTTTCTAGCCAGTGCCCTCGTAGATCCCTATATATAGAAGAGGGAGGAGAAGAGAGTTCTGAGCCTAATGAGGAGTTTGAAGAAGAAGTTTATGAGGCCGGAATGAATTTGGTTGATGAGTATGAAGGAGAGGAAGAATCCACTGAATTCGACCACTTAGGGGTTGTGAGATGCATCCTGTCCCAGACTAAAGTTCAGGAAGATTGGCGTAGGACTAATATCCTACAAACTTTCCTTAAACTAGGGGATAAGGTTTGTAAAATCATCATAGATAGTGGGAGCTGTGTGAATGCCATTTCTACTAGCACTGTTAAAATGTTAGGCTTAACCGCAGTCCCCCACCCCAACCCCTCTAAGGTTTCTTGGGTAGACTCTACCTCTATACCCATCCAGTCTAGATGTCAGGTCCAAATCCAAATGCAATCCTATCAAGAGAAGATTTGGTGTGATGTCTTGCCCATGGGGGTGAGTAGTATAATTCTTGGAAGACCTTGGTTGTATGATCATGATGCCACCCTCTTAGGAAAATCCAACACCTGTGTCTTTAGTTTCAATGGGAAGAAAATCACAATCCATTCAGTCCCTCCTAAGGACAAGGTAGCTAAAGGAACCAGTAAGGTTAGGGAAATGAAGACTGGAGTGAACCTAATTAGTGCCAAGGATCTAGAACAAGAAATTCATAGTGGTTCACCCATTTGGATGTTGACTGCTAAGGAACTTAGGACTCCTACACCCTCAGAGCCTCCTCAGGATGTTAAGCCTTTATTAGAAGAATTTGAGGATGTTTTTCCCGAGGATCTGCTAGACCACCTTCCACCTCTTAGGGATATTCAGCATTCCATAGATTTAGTCCCAGGAGCTACTTTACCCAACTTGCCCCATTATAGGATGAATCCATCTGAGCATAAAGAACTGCAAAAGCAGGTTGGCGAATTGTTGAGGAAGGGGTTCATTAGAGAGAGTCTTAGCCCTTGTGCAGTCCCTGCTCTTCTAACCCCGAAGAAGGATGGCACGTGGAGGATGTGTGTTGACAGTCGTGCCATCAATAAAATCACAATCAAGTATAGGTTCCCCATCCCTAGACTAGATGACATGCTTGATATGATGGCCGATGCCATGGTTTTTTCTAAAATTGATCTCAAGAGCGGCTATCATCAGGTTAGGATTAGATCAGGGGATGAGTGGAAAACAGCCTTCAAAACTAAGGATGGTCTCTATGAATGGGTTGTTATGCCTTTTGGGTTGTCCAATGCCCCTAGTACTTTCATGAGGATTATGACCCAGGTACTTAGAGCTTTCATAGGGAAGTTTGTAGTGGTCTATTTTGATGACATCCTGATCTATAGTAAGACCCCTGCAGATCACCTAGGCCACCTTAGACAAGTCTGTCAAGTTTTGAGGAATGATAGTCTCTACGGTAATCTCAAAAAGTGTGAATTTATGACCAGTAGAATTATCTTCCTTGGATTTGTTATAACCCCTGACGGCGTGACTGCCGATCCTAAAAAGATTAGGTCCATAGTAGAATGGCCAGAGCCAACCAGTGTGCATGAAGTCAGAAGTTTCCATGGCTTGGCTACCTTCTATAGGCGATTCATCAAGGGGTTTAGTACCGTAGTTGCTCCTATCACATACTGCATCAGGAAGGGAGAATTTCAGTGGACCAAAGCAGCCCATAAAGCCTTCCTAGATCTTAAGGATAGGATGACCCAGGCACCCATTTTGAGACTACCAGACTTTTCAAAGGTATTTGAGGTTGCCTGTGATGCTTCAGGAGTAGGTATAGGTGGAGTCCTAAGCCAAGAGAACCATCCCGTAGCATTCTTTAGTGAAAAACTTAATGATGCTAAGCTTAGGTATTCTACCTATGATAAGGAATTTTATGCGGTAGTGCAAGCTTTGCGTTATTGGAGACATTATTTACTACCGCAAGAATTTATGCTATTTTCGGACCATGAGGCTCTTAGATTTTTGAATTCTCAGAAGAATCTTAACCCTAGGCATGCTAAATGGGTAGAGTATATCCAGTCCTATACTTTTGTTTTGAAGCATAAGGCTGGGTCTGAAAATAAGGTAGCTGATGCCCTTAGTCGTCGATCTTTGTTGTTGAATTCTGTTAGGGCTGAAGTCATAGGGTTTGAGCAAATCAAAGAAGAATATGGGTCGTGTCCGGATTTCAAGACTGTATACCAGGATCTAACTCAAGGACCATCTAGTGAACATAAGGATTATTCCCTTTTAGATGGCTTTCTGTTCTTTAAGAATAGGCTTTGCATCCCTAGAACCTCTCTTAGGGAATTCTTGATTTGGGAAACTCATGCTGGAGGTTTAGCTGGCCATTTCGGAAAAGATAAGACCACCCTGGCTATTGAAGACCATTTTTTCTGGCCTAGCTTAAAAAGAGATGTAGCACATATTGTGGCTAGGTGTCGGACCCGCGCTGTTGCCAAACAGCGAAAACAGAACACCGGCCTTTATACCCCACTCCCTGTCCCTGATCGTCCTTGGCAAGATGTGAGCATGGACTTTGTGTTAGGTTTGCCTAAGACCCAGAGGAGGCATGACTCTATCTGTGTTGTAGAAGACCGATTTTCCAAGATGGCCCATTTCTTGCCTTGTTTCCAAATATTTGATGCGTCTAAGTTAGCCACCCTGTTCTTTAATGAGATAGTTCGACTCCATGGCCTACCCAAGACCATTGTTCCAGATAGGGATGTTCGGTTCACCAGCTATTTCTGGAAAACCCTTTGGCATAAGTTAGGGACGAAACTTAAGTTTTCAACTGCCTATCATCCCCAGACTGACGGCCAAACCGAAGTAGTGAACCGTAGTTTAGGCAATCTACTAAGGTGTCTTGTTGGTGAAAACAATAGGAACTGGGATTTGTACTTACCTAGAGCTGAATTTGCATATAATGACTCGGTCAATAGGTCTACGGGTAAGAGTCCATTTGAAATTGTGCATGGTTACAAACCCCACACACCTCTTGACCTAGCTCCTTTACCAGTCCACACACGGGTCTCTGAGTCTGTCGAAGTTTTTGCACAGCATATAAAAGACTTGCATAAAGAAATTCAAGCCAAAATAAATTTAAGTAACGAAACTTATAAGAAATTGGCTGATTCTCAAAGGCGAGTCAAAACTTTTGACGAAGGAGACTATGTAATGATTAGGTTAAGGCCTGAACGGTTTCCTCCTGGAACCGTTAGAAAGTTACATGCTAGGGGAGCTGGACCATTTAGAGTGGTAAAGAGAGTAGGATCCAATGCCTATGTGCTCGAGTTGCCTCCAGAACTAGGCATTAGCTCCACTTTCAACATTACAGACCTAGTAGAGTATAGGGAGCCAGCTGTGATTCCCAGTAAGGCTTTTGAACCTAATCCTGCTCTTGAGAGTGAACCTGACCCTGTGTGTCCACCAACAAATTGGCCTGTGAGGAAACAGCAGATTGAAAAGATCTTGGATGATCAGGTTATCTCTACTCGTAATCGAGGATACCAAAGATACCTGGTCCGCTGGCTAGGAAGGCCAGATTCTGATGACTCTTGGATCTCCCGAGAAGAGTTACAAGAGCTGGACCCAGACCTCTTGGAGAGATACCAGAGCCAAGTTGATCCATACTCAACAGGGTCGAGTTCCTCCCATCCTGGGATAATTGGTGCGGGCACCAGACTCAGAAGAAGACTTCAGAGCTCCATCTGGATCTCTGATTAACCTTGCCCGAAGAATTAGGGTTTTTGGTTTGTAATAAGAGTTGACTAGATCAACTCAATTTAGCTTGAGTTTACAATACTTGCATTTTATTTTGTTGAGTCATGTTGACTCAGTAGTGGACTAGGGTTTCAACCTGGGATGTTACATTTTCTCCCAAGACCAAGCAAGTGGACACCACACTCCCAGCCACACTCCCAGTCCAAGGGGCGCCATATCTACATCCAGCAGCCTTTGGTCCCCACTCCACAAATGGCAACTTCCTTCTTTCATGCGCCAGATAAAGAGAAGTCCACCAAGAGACCACAAATCAAGGGGGGCGGCCAAGACTTTCCCAAGAGATCCAAAGCAAGGAGGGGAAGAAATTCTCTTGGAAGAGAACTTCAAGGGGGCGCCCACTACCTGCCAAAAACATCCAAAACAAAGATGGGAAGGACCTTGACTTAGGGAGGAAGAAAAGGAGGAGTCCAAAAGAGTTGATCCAGGGAAGGAAAAAATTTTTTCTTGAAGATCCAAGCAAGGAGGTGCCATCTACCTGCCTTTTATAACCCAAATCCAATTTTTTTGGTACCTTGGCCGACCATATGTGAATGATTTGCCCTAATTTGTAGATCCCCTCCTTTAGTCCCACATGGGAAGATGTGAAACCCTCCTCCCTTGTAAAGCCTTATAAATTAAACCCCTCTTGTAAGTTTAAAAAAATCAGATGAATGAAAGAAATTTTTTTTATGAGCAAACTTGTGTTTTCTCTTTTTCGCACTTGCTTCCAGGTGTTGAGCTCCGTGAGGGAGTAAATCCGGGTTCCCCTGGAACCTTGAGGAGGTGAGAGATCTCCAAAACCCCAAACCCTAGGTTAGCCACTCCACTCCCAAACCCTAGCCGCCATCACCCTTCTCTTTCCACCAAGCCCTAATCTATTCCACTTCTCACAGCCACCCTCTCCAAGTCCAGGCCGGCCACCAGCATCCAGCTCCGGTCCAGATACTTCAGATCTACAGCAGTTCTAAGAGGAAGTCAGATCGGCCTCCAAGAGAATCCTGATTTCAGCAACTTCGGCTTTCAAGTTCTTCAACCTGGTAAAATCTTTTCTTGAGTTTCTGGATTCCATCATTTGTTCCTCTTCTTTCCCAGATCTTGAGTCCAGAAGAAGCCGACCAAACCACGAGACCAGTATTAGAGGATCCATTGCGAAGATAGCCGACTCCGAGGATCCCATAATCTGCTCGAGAGAGTTCTTCCACCAAAATCCTGAGAAGATCACTGCCTGGTTAGTAAACCATCTCTCCTCTCTATTTCTGTTCTGTTGAAAGTTCAGAGCGAAACCCTAGGTCTGGGAGTTTCTCAACCCCCAGCGATCCGTTACTTCTGAACTACTCTGATAATTTAGTTTCTTCTAAACTGTGCTTTCAATCCTTACCTTCAACGTAGTTTAGCTTTACTTTGAGTCGAAGCCAATTTCTGAAATATAAAAAAAAAAAAAAAAAAAAAAGAATTAATCTTAATTTTACTTCCGCATACGCTTCTTTGATCTTTGTTCTGCATCATTTTTGGTATCAGAGCCCTGTCTAGGGTTTCTGTTTGATTGCTTGTTTGAGTCCCTCTCTTTTTACTTTGTCTGCTCGAAGTAGACTCCCCAGAACGTCCGATCCTAGGAATGAAGCGAGCTGCAAACCTCATCTTCCCATTCCACGGGGTGTTCCTAGGGCGTGTAGGGGATCCGTTGGGTTACAACTTCGTAGCAGGAATTGTAAACAGGGAAGTACTCTATTTTATCCCGTAATTGCCCTGTTGCAGGATTTATTTCTCATTGCAAGTAACTCCAAATTCAGTGATTTTTGTTTTTCTGAAACCAGTATTATTGAAACTAATTTGCATAATTTTCTCATGATTTATTGGTTTCCGTGCGATTTCTGAGAATTAAATTACTGCAACTCTATTTTTGTGTTCTGCAATCCATTTATTTTTGAGTGTTCATCTCTTAATTCAACTTAAGGGCATTTGAGCATCTAAGATAAGGGGAGGAGTTGATAACCTCTCATTAGCCCAAAACCACCACCCCTTCATTCGAACCTAAGCCTTTAATATAAAATTGATTAGACCTAATTTGCCCTAGTGGGCTAGGGACATCAACAAGTCGGGTCAAGGCTAGTGTTGAGTCAGTTTGTCTGGTTACTCTGTGTGTGCTTTGTACTCAGTGTCTAGAACGGTGGTTCAGGGATTCCATCCCGAAGGGCTTGTGTGCTGGTCCGCCTACCTGGCCAATCTCCGATTGGTGTCTAGGATTGGCATTCAGGGACCTAACACTCCCCTTACACCTGCCTGGCTGAGTCCTGAGTTACTACAGGCTAGCTTGCCACTCTGATTGGGTACCTAGTTTGGGCTCTAGGTCTAGTTAGCCCGTAGTCGTTCAGTTGAGTCTCATTTTGCGTGCTTGATTGCATCATGTCTACCCGGAATGGAGTACCCTACCAACCTGGTCAAACCCAACCTGATTTAGAGGCCATGGTTAGAGCTCTTACTGAGAGTATGAACAAATTAAGTCAGGATATGAATGAGAATTTTGCCCAGCTTAGGGATCGAGTCCAAGTACTTGAGGAACCTAGGCATCGGAATTGGACTCCTGACCCAGATTTTAATGTGCCTCAACCTCACCCACACCAAGAGCCAAGAAGACCTTTATACCGAGATCCTGAACCTAATCATAGGAGGCCTGACCCAGAACCTGAGGATAGAGATGATAGGTTCATTCGGAACATCAAGTTAGATGCACCCACTTTTGATGGTAGCCTAAATCCTAAGGTGTATTCTGATTGGGAGGGTGAGATGGACCAGTACTTTGAGTGGTATGCCATGTCTTAGGAGAGGAAATTCAAGTTTGCCAAGATGAAATTAATACGTCAAGCTAGGTTATACTGGGGGAACATTGAGCTGACCACTAGAAGACGAAATGTAGAGCCCATAACCACTTGGCAGGGTATGAAAGAGAAACTTAGAGACAAGTACCTACCCATTTCATACCAGCAAAATCTGTTAGACCAATGGCAGACTTTGAAACAAGGGAACCGATCTGTTTCAGACTACATAACCACCTTTGATGAATACCTGATGAGATGTGATGTGAGTGAAGCCCATGAGGTCACTTTGTCTAGATTTAGGGCTGGACTTAGGGAAGATATTAAGAGAGAGTTGTTTCTGAGAGAGGTTACTGACCTAGACCAAGCCTATCAGATTGCATTGAACACTGAGAAGTTTCAGAGAGGACCCATGCCATCTAGGGTTAGTGCCCCAATCCCCAGAAATGGACCTAGCCAGGTTACCCCTAGCAAGCCTAATCAGGGTATCCCCACCCCTAGGCCCATGGATAAAGGTAAGGCACCTGACACCCAGAGAACTCCTAGTATCGTCTGTTTTAAGTGCCAGAAGCCCGGTCATATCTCCACTCAGTGCACAGCCATAGCTTGTTTTAAGTGTCATAAGGTAGGTCATGTTTCTAGCCAGTGCCCTCGTAGATCCCTATATATAGAAGAGGGAGGAGAAGAGAGTTCTGAGCCTAATGAGGAGTTTGAAGAAGAAGTTTATGAGGCCGGAATGAATTTGGTTGATGAGTATGAAGGAGAGGAAGAATCCACTGAATTCGACCACTTAGGGGTTGTGAGATGCATCCTGTCCCAGACTAAAGTTCAGGAAGATTGGCGTAGGACTAATATCCTACAAACTTTCCTTAAACTAGGGGATAAGGTTTGTAAAATCATCATAGATAGTGGGAGCTGTGTGAATGCCATTTCTACTAGCACTGTTAAAATGTTAGGCTTAACCCCAGTCCCCCACCCCAACCCCTCTAAGGTTTCTTGGGTAGACTCTACCTCTATACCCATCCAGTCTAGATGTCAGGTCCAAATCCAAATGCAATCCTATCAAGAGAAGATTTGGTGTGACGTCTTGCCCATGGGGGTGAGTAGTATAATTCTTGGAAGACCTTGGTTGTATGATCATGATGCCACCCTCTTAGGAAAATCCAACACCTGTGTCTTTAGTTTCAATGGGAAGAAAATCACAATCCATTCAGTCCCTCCTAAGGACAAAGTAGCTAAAGGAACCAGTAAGGTTAGGGAAATGAAGACTGGAGTGAACCTAATTAGTGCCAAGGATCTAGAACAAGAAATTCATAGTGGTTCACCCATTTGGATGTTGACTGCTAAGGAACTTAGGACTCCTACACCCTCAGAGCCTCCTCAGGAAGTTAAGCCTTTATTAGAAGAATTTGAGGATGTTTTTCCCGAGGATCTGCCAGACCACCTTCCACCTCTTAGGGATATTCAGCATTCCATAGATTTAGTCCCAGGAGCTACTTTACCCAACTTGCCCCATTATAGGATGAATCCATCCGAGCATAAAGAACTGCAAAAGCAGGTTGGTGAATTGTTGAGGAAGGGGTTCATTAGAGAGAGTCTTAGCCCTTGTGCAGTCCCTGCTCTTCTAACCCCGAAGAAGGATGGCATGTGGAGGATGTGTGTTGACAGTCGTGCCATCAATAAAATCACAATCAAGTATAGGTTCCCCATCCCTAGACTAGATGACATGCTTGATATGATGGCCGATGCCATGGTTTTTTCTAAAATTGATCTCAAGAGCGGCTATCATCAGGTTAGGATTAGACCAGGGGATGAGTGGAAAACAGCCTTCAAAACTAAGGATGGTCTCTATGAATGGGTTGTTATGCCTTTTGGGTTGTCCAAAGCCCCTAGTACTTTCATGAGGATTATGACCCAGGTACTTAGAGCTTTCATAGAGAAGTTTGTAGTGGTCTATTTTGATGACATCCTGATCTATAGTAAGACCCCTGCAGATCACCTAGGCCACCTTAGACAAGTCTGTCAAGTTTTGAGGAATGATAGTCTCTACGGTAATCTCAAAAAGTGTGAATTTATGACCAGTAGAATTATCTTCCTTGGATTTGTTGTAACCCCTGACGGCGTGGCTGCCGATCCTGAAAAGATTAGGTCCATAGTAGAATGGCCAGAGCCAACCAGTGTGCATGAAGTCAGAAGTTTCCATGGCTTGGCTACCTTCTATAGGCGATTCATCAAGGGGTTTAGTACCGTAGTTGCTCCTATCACATACTGCATCAGGAAGGGAGAATTTCAGTGGACCAAAGCAGCCCATAAAGCCTTCCTAGATCTTAAGGATAGGATGACCCAGGCACCCATTTTGAGACTACCAGACTTTTCAAAGGTATTTGAGGTTGCCTGTGATGCTTCAGGAGTAGGTATAGGTGGAGTCCTAAGCCAAGAGAACCATCCCGTAGCATTCTTTAGTGAAAAACTTAATGATGCTAAGCTTAGGTATTCTACCTATGATAAGGAATTTTATGCGGTAGTGCAAGCTTTGCGTTATTGGAGACATTATTTACTACCGCAAGAATTTGTGCTATTTTCGGACCATGAGGCTCTTAGATTCTTGAATTCTCAGAAGAAGCTTAACCCTAGGCATGCTAAGTGGGTAGAGTATATCCAGTCCTATACTTTTGTTTTGAAGCATAAGGCTGGGTCTGAAAATAAGGTAGCTGATGCCCTTAGTCGTCGATCTTTGTTGTTGAATTCTGTTAGGGCTGAAGTCATAGGGTTTGAGCAAATCAAAGAAGAATATGGGTCGTGTCCGGATTTCAAGACTGTATACCAGGATCTAACTCAAGGACCATCTAGTGAACATAAGGATTATTCCCTTTTAGATGGATTTCTGTTCTTTAAGAATAGGCTTTGCATCCCTAGAACCTCTCTTAAGAAATTCTTGATTTGGGAAACTCATGCTGGAGGTTTAGCTGGCCATTTCAGAAAAGATAAGACCACCCTGGCTATTGAAGACCATTTTTTCTGGCCTAGCTTAAAAAGAGATGTAGCACATATTGTGGCTAGGTGTCGGACCTGCGCTGTTACCAAACAGTGAAAACAGAACACCGGCCTTTATACCCCACTCCCTGTCCCAGATCATCCTTGGCAAGATGTGAGCATGGACTTTGTGTTAGGTTTGCCTAAGACCCAGAGGAGGCATGACTCTATCTGTGTTGTAGTAGACCGATTTTCCAAGATGGCCCATTTCCTACCTTGTTCCCAAATATTTGATGCGTCTAAGGTAGCCACCCTGTTCTTTAATGAGATAGTTCGACTCCATGGCCTACCCAAGATCATTGTTTCAGATAGGGATGTTCGGTTCACCAGCTATTTCTGGAAAACCCTTTGGCATAAGTTAGGGACGAAACTTAAGTTTTCAACTGCCTATCATCCCCAGACTGATGGCCAAACCGAAGTAGTGAACCGTAGTTTAGGCAATCTACTAAGGTGTCTTGTTGGTGAAAACATTAGGAACTGGGATTTGTACTTACCTAGAGCTGAATTTGCTTATAATGACTTGGTCAATAGGTCTACGGGTAAGAGTCCATTTGAAATTGTGCATGGTTACAAACCCCACACACCTCTTGACCTAGCTCCTTTACCAGTCCACACACGGGTCTCCGAGTCTGCCAATGTTTTTGCACAGCGTATAAAAGACTTGCATAAAGAAATTCAAGCCAAAATAAATTTAAGTAACGAAACTTATAAGAAATTGGCTGATTCTCAAAGGCGAGTCAAAACTTTTGACGAAGGAGACTATGTAATGATTAGGTTAAGGCCTGAACGGTTTCCTCCTGGAACCGTTAGAAAGTTACATGCTAGGGGAGCTAGACCATTTAGAGTGGTAAAGAGAGTAGGATCCAATGCCTATGTGCTCGAGTTGCCTCCAGAACTAGGCATTAGCTCCACTTTCAACATTACAGACCTAGTAGAGTATAGGGAGCCAGCTGTGATTCCCAGTGAGGCTTTTGAACCTAATCCTGCTCTTGAGAGTGAACCTGACCCTGTGTGTCCACCAACAAATTGGCCTGTGAGGAAAGAGCAGATTGAAAAGATCCTGGATGATCAGGTTATCTCTACTCGTAATCGAGGATACCAAAGATACCTGGTCCGCTGGCTAGGAAGGCCAGATTCTGATGACTCTTGGATCTCCCGAGAAGAGTTACAAGAGCTGGACCCAGACCTCTTAGAGAGATACCAGAGCCAACTTGATCCATACTCGACAGGGTCGAGTTCCTCCCACCCTGGGAGAATTGGTGCGGGCACCAGACTCAGAAGAAGACTTCAGAGCTCCATCTGGATCTCTGATTAACCTTGCCCAAAGAATTAGGGTTTTTGGTTTGTAATAAGAGTTGACTAGATCAACTCAATTTAGCTTGAGTTTACATTACCTGCATTTTATTTTGTTGAGTCATGTTGACTCAGTAGTGGACTAGGGTTTCAACCTGGGATGTTGCATTTTCTCCCAAGACCAAGCAAGTGGACACCACACTCCCAGCCACACTCCCAGTCCAAGGGGCGCCATATCTACATCCAGCAGCCTTTGGTCCCCACTCCACAGATGGCAACTTCCTTCTTTCATGCGCCAGATAAAGAGAAGTCCACCAAGAGACCACAAATCAAGGGGGGCGGCCAAGACTTTCCCAAGAAATCCAAAGCAAAGAGGGGAAGAAATTCTCTTGGAAGAGAACTTCAAGGGGGCGCCCACTACCTGCCAAAAACATCCAAAACAAAGATGAGAAGGACCTTGACATAGGGAGGAAGAAAAGGAGGAGTCCAAAAGAGTTGATCCAGGGAAGGAAAAAAATTTTTCTTGAAGATCCAAGCAAGGAGGCGCCATCTACCTGCCTTTTATAACCCAAATCCAATTTTTTTGGTACCTTGGCCGACCATATGTGAATGATTTGCCCTAATTTGTAGATCCCCTCCTTTAGTCCCACATGGGAAGATGTGAAACCCTCCTCCCTTGTAAAGCCTTATAAATTAAACCCCTCTTGTAAGTTTAAAAAAATCAGATGAATGAAAGAAATTTTTTTTATGAGCAAACTTGTGTTTTCTCTTTTCCGCACTTGCTTCCAGGTGTTGAGCTCCGTGAGGGAGTAAATCCGGGTTCCCCTGGAACCTTGAGGAGGTGAGAGATCTCCAAAACCCCAAACCCTAGGTTAGCCACTCCACTCCCAAACCCTAGCCGCCATCACCCTTCTCTTTCCACCAAGCCCTAATCTATTCCACTTCTCATGGCCACCCTCTCCAAGTCCAGGCCGGCCACCAGCATCCAGCTCCAGTCCAGATACTTCAGATCTACAGCAGTTCTAAGAGGAAGTCAGATCGGCCTCCAGGAGAATCCTGATTTCAGCAACTTCGGCTTTCAAGTTCTTCAACCTGGTAAAATCTTTTCTTGAGTTTCTGGATTCCATCATTTGTTCCTCTTCTTTCCCAGATCTTGAGTCCAGAAGAAGCCGACCAAACCACGAGACCAGTATTAGAGGATCCATTGCAAAGATAGCCGACTCCGAGGATCCCACAATCTGCTCGAGAGAGTTCTTCCACCAAAATCCTGAGAAGATCACTGCTTGGTTAGTAAACCATCTCTCCTCTCTATTTCTGTTCTGTTGAAAGTTCAGAGCGAAACCCTAGGTCTGGGAGTTTCTCAACCCCCAGCGATCCGTTACTTCTGAACTACTCTGATAATTTAGTTTCTTCTAAACTGTGCTTTCAATCCTTACCTAGTTTCCTTCAACATAGTTTAGCTTTACTTTGAGTCGAAGCCAATTTCTGAAATATATATATATAAAAAAAAAAGAATTAATCTTAATTTTACTTCCGCATACGCTTCTTTGATCTTTGTTCTGCATCAGATGTGAACTACAACAACCTATACTTGATATATTGTCGTCCAGTACAATATATCCTTTGGTTGTGAACAGGGTTTAAGGACCACTCGATACATCCTCTCTGTATCGAAGTCAGTGTAGTCCTAAGGACTTCATCACATGGAAAGAGTTCATTTCAGGGAAATTTAATATGTGATGAGCTGCAAAAAAATATAATATTTTATTAATTCATAAAATGAGTACAATACTAAGCACAACCGCCTACAACCCAGGCGATTAGCTTTGGGACACAATTCCCAACAACTCCCACTTGTACTAAAGCCAATCAGAAGAGTATCTAATACCCATTTCCCATTTACAATAGTCAAACTCTTTTATTCCGAGGGCTTTAGTGAAGGGGTCGGCCAAATTTTCTTTTCCATCGATCTTCAGAAGATTGATGTCACCTCGTTCCATGATCTCTCGTACGAGGTGGTAGCACCGCAGAATGTGCTTAGTGCGGTGATGAGCTTTAGGCTCCTTAGCTTGAGCAATGGCTCCAGTGCTATCATAGTACACCGGAACAGGACCATCTAGGAAAGGTGCCATCCCTAGCTCTCCAAGGAACTTCCGCAACCACATGACTTCCTTTGCCACATCTGATGCTGCAATGTATTCTGCTTCGCATACCGAGTCTGCAACAGTTGCCAGCTTAGAACTTTTCCAGCAGATAGCTCCTCCATTCAGGGTAAATACAAATCCTGACACACTCTTGCTATCATCTCTATCCGACTGGAAACTGGAGTCAGAGTACCCCACAAGTTTCAAGTCAGGTTCTCCATTGATCTTTAGTATTCTTAAATACTTAAGGATGGACTTAACCACCTTCTAATGCACCTCACCTGGGTCAGACTGGTATCTTCTCACTACTCCTAGTGAGTATGCCACGTCTGGTCTAGTACAAGTCATAGCATACATGATAGAGCCTACTGCAGAAGCATAAGGTACTCTACTCATGCGCTCTTTTTCCTCAGGAGTTGTCGCACAATCCTTCTTGGAAAGAGTAATTCCAGAACCTATCATGAGATAGCCTTTCTTGGAATTTTCCATGCTGAACCATTTCAGCACGGTATCAATGTACATAGACTGGGACAGTCCCAAAAGCTTCTTAGATCTATCTCTATAGATCTTCATACCTAGTATGTAAGAAGCTTCACCCAAGTCCTTCATGAAGAATTGAGATGATAACCAGACCTTTATTTCTTGTAATGCTGCGACATCATTCTCGATTAAGAGAATGTCGTCAACATACAGTACTAGGAATACAATCACAGAACCATTAACCCATTTATAGATGCATGGTTCTTCTCCATTCCTAACGAAGCCATACGATTTGATACACCTATCAAACCGTAAGTTCCAACTTCGAGATGCTTACTTGAGTCCATAGATGGACCTCTGCAACTTGCATACTTTTGATTCATCTGTGGATGTGAACCCTTCACGCTGTATCATATACACCTCCTCTTCCAGTTCCCCATTTAGGAAAGTGGTTCGGACATCTATTTGCCAGATCTCGTAATCAAAATATGCTGCCAAAGCAAGCATGATCCGAATGGACTTGAGCATTGCCACAGGGGAGAAAGTCTCGTCATAATCGATATCATATCGCTGACGATATCCCTTGGTAACCAGACGGGCTTTATAGGTCTCTCTACCTTCCCATCTGCGCCCCTTTTCCTCTTGAAGATCTATTTACACCCAATGGGTTTTATCCCTTCAGGCGGATCAACCAATATCCATACATTGTTGATTTCTATGGACTCCATTTCGGATCGCATGGCTCCAAGCCTTGCCTCAGAGTCAGATCTCTGAAGTGCATCCATATAGGTGATCAGATCCTCATTGTTCTCATCGAGCTCAATGGGATCACCATCCCGGACTAAGAAATTGTAGTATCTGTCCGGCTGACACGATATTCTACCGGATCTCCTAATGGGTTCTAGGTGTGATTCAATCACAGCCGATTCTACGATGTCCTTAGAGTGTGCAGGTTCTTCTATTGGCTGAACTTCATCAAGTTCAATCTTAGAGGCTATAGTTCCTTCTCCAAGGAACTCCTTTTCCAAAAAGATAGCTCTAAGAGCAACGAACACCTTTTGTTCATTCTCCAAGTAGAAGAAATACCTTTTGGTTTCCTTAGGATAACCAATGAATAAACACCGGTCAGACTTAGGACCAAGTTTGTCTGAGTCTAAACGCTTTACGTAAGCCAGACAACCCCAGACCTGAAGGTGTGAGATTGAGGGTTTACGTCCAGTCCACATCTCATACGGAGTAGAGACAACAGACTTACTTGGAACATCATTTAATAAGTAACAGGCTGTCTGAAGCGCATATCCCCAAAATGATAGCGGCAAAGTTGCAAAACCCATCATGGATCGAACCATGTCCAACAAGGTTCGATTCCTCCTTTCGGACACACCATTCAATTATGGTGTTCCTGGAGGAGTCCACTGAGAGAGAATTCCACTCTCCTCAAGATATGTCAAAAAATCACCAGATAAGTATTCACCACCTCGATCAGATCGAAGGGTTTTAATACTTTTTCCAGTTTGCTTTTCTACTTCATTACGGTATCGTTTGAACATTTTAAACGATTCAGACTTATGTCTCATTAAAAAGACATAACCAAATCTTGAAAAGTCGCCTGTAAAAGTAATGAAATATTTGTATCCTTCTCTGGTACTAACTGTCATTGGTCCACATACATCAGTATGTATTAGACTTAGAAGTTCTGTAGCTCGTTCACCCTTTCCAGTAAAAGGTGACTTGGTTATTTTACCAAGTAAATAGGATTCACAAGTGGACAGTGATTCAGAATCACTGACCTTGAGGAGTCCATCTCCTCACATCTTGTTTATCCTATTTTGGTTAATATGACCTAGCCTACAGTGCCAAAGATACAAATCGTTGACATTATCTAATCTTAGGTGTTTGCTAGAAGTGTACATTACACTAACAGGCCTTGATAGTACATATATGCCATTATTTAATCTAGCTTTCATTATAACAGAGTTATTCAAATTAACATTGCAAAAATCTCCTTTTATTGATAGTTCAAAACCATAATTGGCCAAAAGGCCTACAGAGATTATGCTCATAATGAAACTAGGATAATAGTGACAGTCGACTAGTTCGACAGTACAAGACTCAAAGACAAGATGCAGGTCTCCGACCGCCAGTACTGGAACACGATTTCCATTCCCGACACTCAGAAACTGTTCTCCATCTTCAAATCTTCTGCTAACTTGAAGTCCCTGTAACGAATTACAAACATGAATTGGACTACCATTATCCAATACCCAGTTAGCAGTATCAACAATTGAGTAATTATAAGGTTTTATCATATAAATACCTTGTTCAGCAGACTTCTGCTTCCTCGGCCAGTTCGGATCAAGGGACGCAATATAAAGAGGACAATTCCTTTTCCAGTGTCCCTTCTTCTTGCAGTAGAAGCACTTTGCAAAAGATTAATCAGCCTTATAATTCCTGGTCTGACTAGGGCTAGGAGCATTCTTCACCTTCTTTCCCTTTTTATTTATTTTCTTCTTCCCTTTCTTAAAGGGACGACGACCTCTACTTCCTCCCACTAAATTCACCACCCCCTTATTCAGTTGGTGATCTTTCTCGAAAGTCTGCAGCAACCCCAAAAGACCATGGTAGTTGACTGCAGGCTTGTTCATTCTATAATGATCAAGAAAGTCAAGATAGGAGGAGGGAAGAGAATTTAGGATCGCATCCTTGCCGAGCTGCTCGTGCAAGGGACATCCAAGTTTGCCCAACCTTTCAATCAGCTCGATCATGTACAATACATGATCAGTGACTGAACCACCATTCGGCATCTTGGAGTTGTAGATGGCACAAGACACTTTGTACCGTTCTACATCATCCGGGGTGCCGAAGGATTCCTTCAACTTTTGAAGGATTTCATCAGGTTGGGCCTCCTCGAATTTGTGACTGAACTCATCGTTCATCGCTGCTAACATAATGCAACGGACAGTAGTCTGATCAGAGACCCACTTCAGATAAGCATCTCTGATCGCACTCCATGCATTCGCGGGAGGGATTTCAGGTGTCGGATCCGTTATCAAATAAAGGATCCGTTCATGCTCCAGAACGATTCTCAACCTTCGATACCAACTATCGAAGTTGTGACCCTTTAACTTCTCGTTATCGAGAAGTGACCGGAGCGATAAATTGGAAGACATCTGAAAAGAAAACAAGACCAAATTAGTGTATGAATTAATAATTTAACCAAAAGACTTGGACTTTAGTCTAAAGGTTTCTCCCACTAATTTTTTAGA
The DNA here is from genome assembly GCA_021397845.1 of Areca catechu. Taxonomy (NCBI): domain Eukaryota; kingdom Viridiplantae; phylum Streptophyta; class Magnoliopsida; order Arecales; family Arecaceae; genus Areca; species Areca catechu. Next base: position 171,147,602 of record CM038051.1, on the reverse strand, counting down.
TTGGTAGCCTCTAACTCCAATCCGTGAAAACACTTTTTCAAGTGGGTACTGAAATCCAATAGGCCTCGCATGAGCCCGACTTTGGCCGGCCCACCCATACGAGCCTAAAGGTAGGTTCGTAAACCAATTGTTTCCCTAAACAATTTTCAGTATTACATTTTACCCCAGAGAACACCGCAATCGACCTTGGGGCCTCCTATTACGGGTCTCTGGTTAGGTCCAACCATTAATATGACAAATCCAATGCTTCCAGCTAACAAAAGACCAAGCCCGACTATGGCCGGCCCACCTGGTCCCGTTAAGGAGGTTGCACCGAACCATCATCGATCAGATAGAAATTCCAGTCGCCGGATATACACCCGTTCTTTGGAACTGCCGATGCACACCAAGCTTGTGGACACATTTCTAACCGACTTAATGGGAGGCTAAGACATTGTCAACTCCTTGACTTAATCTTTTTAAGGACCTAATAATTTTAGAGGATTTTTAATTGTGATAGAAGAAAAGACAAGGACATGGATCAACCTCCCACTGAATCAATCAGATTTCAAGAAGGTTGAACTAAATCAACAAACGATCCATGGGCACCTATAGATCAGTAAGACCAATCAACCTGGGTGACATGGGTTAACTCGAGTCATTGAGCTTTTCCAATCAGTTCTGGTCGACTCGACTAGCCAGGTAGATGAGATCATGGGTGAGTATCCTTCATTAACCATCTTTCCTAGACACCAACCAAGTTGGCCAGGAAAGAGGTAGCCTCATACAACCATGATCACAATGCCAAACCTACCTCGACACCAGTCGGTTTACCAGACTCGATCAGACTAGCCTAAAGACTCGGGCGTCCACTGAGCCACTAATTGGATCCATTTTAGATGAATGGATCAACTAATCTAACTATTAGATAGTTCTAAAGAAGGGCCTTAAACAACTTTTGTTTAATCTTCTTTTAATCTGGTTCAACTAAACTTAGGTCTAACCCAGTAATGGACCCAACTAATCAGCTAACCCAATTAACCCAAAATGGCTTATGCAAATTTTGATTAGATTTCATAAACCTAAAAATTTTTTTAATAATCCAAACACTTAATTAAAATAATTTTTAATTAAGTCTCTATGTAAATCAATTTTTACATAACAAAAAATCATGCATCAAGATATTTTACACATATTTTATATTCATATTAAACATGCCTAAAATCATGTATCACCAAATTAAAATAATTTTTAATTTTTAATATTCTTTAAGGATCCTTCTGAAGAGGCCAACATAGACGATCCGCATTGTGTCAAAGACACACGGTCATGGTGAAGGTCTCAACTAGGTTCCAAAAAGAAATTTGGATACATTTTAGATTAAACAAATTTTAATCTATTAAACATGCATACTAGATTAGATTACATATGGAACCTGGCTCTGATACCATTGAAAGAAACCGGGTGCAGGTGGTTTGACATGAACCTACACTAGGCATGCAAACAGGGCACGGGAGTACAGGGGATTTTAAAACATTTTTAAAAAATCCGCGCAGCGAAAAATTGCTCCGCCCAGAAACTAATCTAATTCTAGTTGCAATTAGGCATGTAGGATAATATAAAATATTTGCAAAATATTTGAATTAAAAATTCAAATCATGCATGATAAAAAAAATAATTTTTTCATACCTTATTCCGGTTGGAATAACCCTGGGATAAACCTGGAATAGACTGGAATAACTGGAATAAAGTTATTCCAGTCATCTTCCTCCTTGGAACTCTGTTTTTGGCTTGCAAAACTTTGTCGGAACACAACCTTCTGGACCTCCGTTTGCTCCCAAATTCAAGCAGCGGCAACTTGGACAAGTGCTCTTCAATCTCCAATTGAAATCTGCAAGAAATGGTTAGCCAATAATTATAAAAAATTACCAAAGTCTGCTGCCAGATATCTGCAGTAGAACTGGGCAGCAGACTTTGGCCTTCGTTTTGGAGTGGTTGGGGCGATCCCGGTCTGCGTAGCTTGTTCCTAGGAGTAGAAGGATACTCCCTCTAGAGGGGAGACACGCCCGGGGCTCTCGGATCCTTCTCCACGTGCGGTGCTAGCCATTGGAAGAGAGCTTCACGGTCATAGGAATTCTGCAACAGGGCAGAACTGAGCACTTGAAACAAGGGATTTAAAGCCTTGTTTCTCTCCCTCACAAGCTCCTAAACCCAGTCCCAAAGCTCTCCACTTAAGCCTTTCAAACACTCAAAGGAAGAAGGAATGAGACTCCCAAAGAACAGCACCCAAAAAATCTTGCTGGATGTTGCATGGTGATGAAAAAAAAAAACCATTCAGAAACAGAGCAATGGCTGGTATAAATTGGCAACAGAGGGAGAGAGGGAGGTGGAGAGACAGGGAGAGGAAGAGGCAGCAGTTGCCTTTCACCATTAACCAGCAATAACCAAGGATTAATGGAAGGGTGGAGGAGAGGAAGGGACGCCCAACCGGCGTCAAAACCTTGGGACGTTCGGCTTCATTTGGGACGTTGGGACGTTTGTCATTCCACTCCCAGCGAAATGGAAAAAGACCATGTAAACGGTCACAAGTGAGAAGAAATAAAATCGGTCCATTCCCAATAATGGTTCAATCCCATTAAACCACTTGGTTCAATCCAATTGAACCGGTTCAAGCCCAATTAAATTGGGTTCAATTGGTTCACAACCAATTGGAGGCCGAAACGAACTCCGAATCAGTTCAAAATAGATTCAGAAAAATCTTGGCGCAATGCTGGTCAACCCGGAACAATTTTCGGTTGACACAGACAAGGGCAAGATGGGAAAAATAATGCTCAAAAATAGTTTGACCATAAAACCGAGACGATTCCCAATCGTAATCGGTATCTAGATCAGAGAGTTATCCTCTGTGGCGTGTGACCTCATAGGTTCGAACCTAAACGGTAGCACTAGAACAATTTTAGTACCAGCACAGGAAAACATCTAGCAATGGGTCCCGACGTCCGAATAGGTCGAAGATGCGGGAGCAAACTATTGAACCTCTGGCATATGGTTACCATATAATTCATCCCTTTGACCTCTAATGCTCAGGACGACTGAGATTAGGCTACCAACCCAGACTGAGTCAGTTGACTACGTGTCTCAACCTCGCAAGCCCAGTCACTCTTCACTAGGGCTACCCAGGCCGAGGATTTGCTAAATTGAGATACTGCGAGACATTCAATCCAAACTGTTTGGACAGGTCAATTCCATCTTGGTCCATCACTGCTCCACAAGTACTTGCTTGTACCCAGAAACCTTCCATCACCGGATTAAAAATCCGGGTAGTCCGGCACCAAAGCACAGGGAGTTACTTGCAAGCTACCATGATGACCTCAAGTCGGAGGGACACATATACCCATATCCAATCGTGAGTATCCCTTTGGCAGAAAGGGGCTTCACGGAGTCACGTTCAATAAGATATCACATATTCCACTTGCAGATCACATCAGTGTCACCACACTCATTTGGTAAAGAGGACAACCAAACGATGTGAACTACAACAACCTATACTTGATATATTGTCGTCCAGTACAATATATCTTTGGTTGTGAATAGGGTTTAAGGACCACTCGATACATCCTCTCTGTATCGATGTCAGTGTAGTCTTAAGGACTTCATCACATGGAAAGAATTCATTTCAGGAAAATTTAATATGTGATGAGCTGCCAAAAAATATAATATTTTATTAATTCATAAAATGAGTACAATACTAAGCACAACCACCTACAACCCAGGCGATTGGCTTTGGGATACAATTCCCAACAAGGACATCATCATACAAGAGTTCAATTAGGAAGATGTCATGTGATGAACAACCAGAATAAACTTTTATTCAATTCAATAATTCATATATATATACATGAGTCGCACAACCATCTACAATCTAGACGATTGGCTTTGAGACACATTTTCCAACAACTCCTATTTGGACTAAAGCCAATCGGAACATAATCTAATTCCCATCTTCCATTTGCAATCGTCGAACTCTTATATTCCAATGGCTTTAGTGAAGGGGTCGGCCAAGTTCTCCTTACCATCAATTTTCAAAAGTTCGATGTCACCTTATTCAATCTCCCATACAAGGTGATAGCGACGAAGAATATGCTTGGTGCTCTGATGTGACTTCAGCTCTTTGACTTGAGCTATGGCTCCAGTGCTGTCATAATACACTAGAATAGGACCATCTAAGGAAGGTGCCACTCCCAGCTCACCTAGGAACTTTCATAACCATACAACCTCCTTTGATGCATCCGATGCTGCAATATACTCTGCCTTGCAAACAGAATCAGCAACTGTATGCTACTTGGAACTTTTCTGGCTGACTGCTCCACTATTAAGAGTAAACATAAAACCAGACATACTCTTACTATCATCACTATCTGACTGAAAATTGGAGTCAGTGTATCCCACAGGTTTTAAGTCAGAATCTCCATAAATAAGCCATTCGTCCTTAATATTTCTCAAATACTTAAGGATGTTCTTAACAACTTTCCAATGAGCTTCACTTGGGTCAGACTGGTATCTGCTCACTACCCCTAGTGAGTATGCTATGTCTGGTCTAGTACATAGCACGGTGTATATAATAAAATCCACTGTCGAAGCATATGGAATCCTACTCATACACTCTCTTTCCTCAGGAGTTGTCGCACAATCCTTCTTGGAAAGAGTAATTTTATGACCTATCAGAAGATAACCTCTTTTGAAATTCTCCATGCTGAACTACTTTAGCATAGTGTCTATGTACATAGATTGGGACAGTCCTAGAAGCCTCTTAGATCTATCTCTATAGATCTTCATACCTAGTATGTATGAGGCTTCACCCAAGTCTTTCATAGAGAATTTGGATGAAAGCCAGACCTTTATTTCCTATAATGCTGAAATGTCATTCTCGATTAGGAGAATGTCATCCATATATAAAACAAGAAATAAAACTACAAAACCATTTGCCCATTTATATATACAAGGTTCCTCTTTGTTCCTAATGAAGCCATACATCTTGATACACTTATCAAAGAGCATATTTGAACTCCGTGAAATCTACTTCAATCCATAAATGAACCTCTGAAGCTTGCACACTTTAGACTCATCTATGGATGTAAATCCTTCAGGTTGCATTATATACACCTCCTCTTTTAGCTCACCATTTAGGAAAGCTGTTCAGACATCCATTTGCCAAAATTCATAATCTAAATATGTCGTTATAGCAAGCATAATCCGAATGGACTTGAGTATTGCCATGGAAAAAACATCTTGTCATAGTCAATACCATAATGCTGACGATATCCCTTGGTAACCAAAAGGGCTTTATAGGTTTTCACCTGCCCATCTGCACCCTGTTTCCTCTGAAGATCTACTTGCACCTAATAGGTTTTATCCCTTCAGGTGGATCAACCAATGTCTATACATTGTTGATTTCCATGGACTCCATTTCGGATTTCATATCTCCCAGCCATGACTCAAAATCAGACCTTGACATTGTATTCATATAGGTGATCGGATCCTCGTTGTTCTCATCGAGCTCAACAGGATCACCATCCCGGACCAAGAAACCATAGTATATATTCAATTGACATGGTACTCTACCAGATCTCTTTAATGGTTGCACATGGGCTCTGGATTTGATCTAATCAAATCTGGTTCTATAGTGGCCTTAGAGTGAGAAGGTTTTTCTATCTGTTGAACTTCCCTAAGTTCAACCTCAGCGGCTTGAGTGCCTTCACCAAGGTACTCCCTTTCTGAAAAGGTTGTCCTAAGACTGATGAATAACTTTTGTTCCTCAGGTAGATAGAAATAATACACTTTGGATTCTTTGGGATACCTAACAAAGAGGCACCTATCAAACTTAGGTCCTAGCTTATCCATCTCTAGATGCTTAACATGAGCCAGACACCCCCAAACTTGAAGGTGAGAGAGAGTTGGCTTACGTCCAGTACATATCTCATATGGTGTTTTATCAATGGACTTACTTGGAACTCTATTCAAAAGGTAACATGCTGACTCAAGAGCATATCCTCAAAAGGATTTAGGCAGACTTGCTAAGCCCATCATGGATCGAACCATGTCCAATAGAGTTCGATTCCTCCTTTCAGATACACTATTTGACTGAGGTGTCACTGGAGGAATCCATTGAAAAAGAATCCCATTCTCCTCAAGATAAGTCAGAAACTCATTGGAAGAATATTCACCACCTCGATCTGATTGAAGAGTTTTAATAAACTTCCCAGTTGATTTTTCAACTTCATTACGATAATGTTTGAACATTTCAAATGAATCAGATTTATGTCTCATCAAGTAGACATAACCATATCTTGAAAGATCATCTGTGAACACAATGAAATAATTATACCCACCTTTTGCATTGATATTCATTGGTCTACATATATCAGTATGTACTAGGCTTAGAATATCACTGGCTCTCTCACCTCTTCCAGTAAAATGTGACTTGGTCATTTTTCTAAGTAGACAAGATTCACAAGTTGGTAAAGATTCACTCTTAGTGATATCTAAGAGACCTTCTCCCACCAACCTATTTATCCTATTCTTGTTTATATGACCTAGCCTACAGTCCCAAAGAAAAGTATCATTGACTTTATCTAACCTAGGGCATTTATTAATAGTGTACAATACAGTGATAGGCTGTGATAGTACATATACGCCATTGTTCACTTGTTCAATCATCACATTAGAACCATTCAATATGATTTTGCAAATATCATTCTTTATAGATAATTCATAACCATCTATGGCCAACAGGCCTACAGAAATGATATTCACTAAAAAGGAAGGATAAAATGACAATCATTAAGAATGACAGTACAAGACTTGAAATACAAAGAAATAGTTTCCAACACGAGAACTGGAGATTAACTTCCATTCCCAACATTCAGAAACCTTTCTGGTGTGGACACCAGAAATCGAAAGAAACTTCACTCCAACAAGGTTAGCCTTATCCCAATTTGGATCAAAGATAATTAGGTTACGTTGTATTCTTTAGTTCAAAAATATTTTATTTTCAAGAGCCATTTCCTTTTCAAGAGTCTTGTAAATGATCAAGAGTGTTTATTGAGTCCTGTAATTATTTTTAATTTTTTTTTTCCTGTAAGTCCATTTCAAGTTTTAAAGTTTAGGTCAATCAAGTCAGTTCAGTTGAGTTAAGTCTATTTCAAGTTAATCAAGTCTTAAAGCAATGAAAGCCAGCAACAGGACTCAAATTCTGGATCCCAGAATTTGACCACATGAAGAGGAGAAGACACATCAACCAAGCAAGAGAAAAGGGCCATCAACTAGGACCACTTGGCACCACATGTCATTCCTTATCCAAGTAGAAGACCATCTCATCATGCCATGTCATCAAGCGCCACCTCACTAGCCACCTCATCACTCTTTAGCACCAACAAGGAAGATTCAAATTCAAGGAGGTTGGCCACACCCCTCCAAGTCCTCCACCAAATCCTCCAACCCCCCCCATCCCTCCAAACTCTCCACCAAATCCTCCAACCCCTCTTGTAATCCTCCTCAATTTTGGGAGTTTTTAAATTTCAAAAGCTAGCTTTGTGGGGCTATTAAAGGCCTTGGATGCCCATTGTAAAGGGGGATTTTTTGGGAATGAATGAAAATTGAATTTGAATTTTGGAAGTAGAAATTGTCTTGTATTTTTTTTTTTCCTTATGTGAAAGTTTCCCATCCTCTTCCTCACGCCAAAGCCATTCCTTTCCCCTAGCAAAGCATCTTCCAAGCTCAAGTGAAGGCATTGGAGTCAGCCAGATCTTCTCAAATTTCTGTTCTTAGTTCATAAATTCTCCCATCCCTTCTATATGTTCTTATCCTTCTTCCTTAACTTTGATCTTCATTGCAGGGTCCTTCGAAGTCTTTGAGTTATGGACCGGGTTCACCTTGACAAAGAACCAATAAGTTGAAGCCCCAAGTCCAGGGTTCTGATCTCTATTATCCAGGTTTTTCAGTTCTGAGCGTTGGTAGTTTCAAGGTATGAATCAAAAAAAGGTTGGAAAGCTCATCAAGGTAAGTCCACAATCATTAGCCCCTATTGTCTAGATCTTCTTCCTTCTTAGTTTAGGATTATGTCTAATCAAGTAAAAGTCCCATTTCTTATAATCCTTAAGTCTTTTTATGATGAGTACAATGCTAGTGTAATTAGGTTTCATTGCTCTACAAACCATATTCAAAACATTAATCATATGCTTGCTGCATCATCTTGGTATCAGAGCATGGTTGCATTAGGGTAGAATAGTTTTCTTTAAATCCAAGCAAGATCTAAAATTCACGCCTCCTGAGCGGGTGTACTCCAGTACACTGTCACGACCCATGAGAAAAATGATCCCCTGGTCGGACATGAGTTTTTTTTAGATTGAAGTTTGGGTAAGCCATTGCACTTGTTTGATTAGGTTCTGTTTTCTGAAAATTTGCATCTGTTTACTGTAATCCGTCTGCAGCTCCAAAGGCAAGTCACTAATTTTTTGTTGAAATATTTTTTTCTTGTTTCTTTTTGAGTCAGTTATCACCATATTAAATTTCATCATCAGAAAAAAATTATAAAAAAAATAAAAATTTCTGCAGTTCGACACTGTCATTAGGATTCTGTTATGTCCTTTTTATTTATCTTCATTTGTAGGATCTTCTTAGAGTAGTACAGCTTTTGGTTTTAAAATTCCTTTCATCTGCATTGAAACATATAAGTTAGGAATCCTCTGTGAATTTTTTAGAATTTTTGGATATTTTTTTTCATCACGTTTTCCACACCACTTTCAAACTGCAACACACTTCTGCAGCACCTTTGCATTTCATTCATCTCATGAGAAATCAAATTAAGGGCATCAATTTGACATAGGGTCAGGGTTTCATCACCTGTCCCTAGCCCAAAAATCACCAACTAGCATATCTATCCCAGCCCGTTAATTAAAATTGAGTAGAACGTTAATTGCCCTAGTGGGTTAGGGACACCAACAAGTTGGGTTCAGGTTAGGGTCAAGTTAACTGTGTCAGCTAATTGGTGTGTGCTTACTGGCTTAGTGTTTAGGATTGGTGCATCAGGGCTTGTGATTTGGTCTGCCTACCTGGCCAATCTCAGATTGGTGTCTAAGGTTAGCAATCAGGGACCTTCACTCCCCTCCACCTACCTGGCTAAGTCCCATAAGTACTACTAGCTAGTTGGTTCACTTAATTAGACTTCTAATTTGTGCTCTAGGTCTAGAAAACCTTAGCTCGAACTTGAGTCCATTTGCATGCATGACAACTAGAGCAGGGACACCATATTCACCAATCCAAGCCCAGTCAAGTGTAGCCATGGACCAAAATTTAGGGAATTTGATCAAAGGCCTAAATGATCAAGTGGCCCAACTGACTAAGAGTTTAACTAAGCAATTGGCCCAAACAAATCAGAATGTGGCATAAACCAACCAAGACATGAATGAGCAGTTAGCCCACTTCTTTACTAGGTTGGATCAGTTAGAGGCTAGAACCCCTGAAAGCAATCATGAAGCCTAGACTGAGCCTGAGCCTAGTCTTGCAGCTGAACTCGAGACCCCATTGAACCCTAGAAGGATTCCATATCAAAACCCTCTCTACGAAACAAACCCTAGGAGAGCTCCCCAAGATCAGTTTTATGATCCATTTCCTAGAGGACCCTACCTTGATCAAACCATCGATCCCAACCCAAGGAGATTCCATCATGAGCCTAACTATGAACCCAATGTCAGGAGACCCACCCCAATTCACTTTGATCAAGATGACCAAACCATGAAGAGCATTAGGCTGGAAGCTCCCACCTTTGATGGAATTTTAGATCCTAAGATCTACATTGATTGGGAAGGTGAGATGGACCAGTATTTTGACTGGTTTGAGATGAGTGAAGAGTGCAAGTGTAAGTTTGCAAAGCTTAAACTTGTGCGCCAAGCTAAGTTATATTGGGGAAACGTTGAGAGACTCACTAGACAGAGAGGTGATGTGCCCATAGTGACCTAGCGAGCTATGAAACTTAGGCTTAGGGAGAAATACCTTCCTATGTCCTACCACCAAAGACTCCTAGATCAATGGCAAAGACTTACTCAAGGAAATAGGAGTGTCGCAGAGTACATAGCGAAGTTTGACAAATTCGTTATGACGTGCAATGTTGATGAATCTGAGTCGGTGACCTTGTCTAGATTTAGAGCCGGACTAAGGGAAGAAATTCAAAGAGAATTGTTCATGCGAGAGGTACATGACCTAGAATTGGCCTATCAGATAGCTAGGGATGCTGAGAGATTCCATAGAAGTCCAGTCTATCGTAGGCCCGAAGCCCCTAGGACTGGTGCACCTTACCAGCAGTCAGGATCCAATCAGCCTAGATTCAACAGACCCAATCCTAATGTGCCTGTGACCCGAAGAGATGACAAGGGGAAAACACCTGAGGTCCAAAGAACTCCAAATGCCTGTTTCAAGTGTAACAAAGTGGGTCACTATTCTAGCAGCTGTCCCAATATAGCCCTACACATAGGGGAAGTAGAAGAGGAAGCCATAGAATCCCAAGGTGAATTTGAGGAGGAAGTATACCAGGCAGATGAGAACTTGGCTGAAGAGTATGAGGAAGAGGAAGTCCTGGTAGATCAAGATCTGATAGGAGTGGTTAGGTGTATTCTCGCCCAGGCTAAAACCCAAGAAGATTGGCATAGGACTAGCATCCTACAGACATTCATTAAGATAGGTGAGAAAGTATGCAAAGTCATTTTAGATAGCGGTAGCTGTGTCAATGCCATATCTACCAACACAGTAAAAACCCTAGGATTGCCCACCGTACCACATCCCAATCCCTATAAGGTATCCTGGATAGACTCAACCATGATTTCCATTAAGTCTAGGTGCCTAGTAACCATTCAGTTCCAATCTTACCTAGAGAAAGTATGGTGTGATGTACTTCCAATGGGAGTAAGTAGCATAATCCTAGGCCGATCATGGTTGTACGATCTTGATGTAACACTCTATGGTCGTTCTAATTCATGCTCGTTTACTCATAATGAAAAGAAGATCGTAATCCATTCTTCTCCACCTAAGAACCCCATTAAGAGAGGATCAAGCCAATTGAGTGATAAGAAAAAAGGGATAAACGTGATCACTGCTAAAGAAATGGAGCAAGAAATTAGCAATGGATCACCTGTTTGGATTTTGACCATTAAGGATCATCAAGAACCTCTTTCAAAAGAACAACCTCCAGAAGTCAGTGAAGTGCTAGAGGAGTTCAAAGACGTGTTTTCCGATGACTTACCCGACCAACTCCCACCTCTTAGGGATATACAACTTGCGATAGATTTAGTCCCTGGAGCAACCCTACCGAACCTTCCCCATTATAGAATGAACCCTACCGAGCACCAAGAATTACAATGACAAGTAGGAGAACTCCTAAAGAAAGGATTCATTAGAAAAAGTTTGAGTCCATGCGCAGTCCCAACCTTACTTACCCCTATGAAAGATGGCACATGGAGAATGTGCATTGATAGTCGTGCCATAAATAAAATCATGGTGAAGTATAGGTTTCCCATCCTCCGCTTGGATGATATGTTAGATATGATGGCCAGTGCAACTATATTTTCTAAGATTGACCTGAAGAGCGGCTATCACCAAGTTAGGATCAGACAAGGGGATGAATGGAAGACTGCCTTTAAAACTAAGGACGGGTTATTTGAATGGGTAGTCATGCCTTTTGGGTTATCAAACGCCCCTAGCACTTTTATGCGAATCATGAATCAAGTCCTATGGGCCTTTATTGGGAAATTTGTTGTCGTTTACTTTGACGACATACTTATCTATAGTAGGACTAGAGAAGATCATCAACAACATATGAGGCAGGTCTGTTTAGCACTTAGGAAAGATAATCTCTATGCCAACCTAAAGAAATGTGCTTTCATGACTACTAGAGTTATCTTCCTAGGATTTGTTGTGACCCCTGAAGGAGTATCCGCTGACCCTGAGAAGGTTAAGGCAATTGTAGAGTGGCCAACACCCAATAATATTCACGAAGTAAGAAGTTTTCATGGCCTCGCTACGTTTTATCGAAGATTTATTAGAGGGTTTAGCACCATAGTTGCTTATATCATGGATTGTATTAGGAAGGGACAATTTGAATGGACGAAGTCAGCTGATAAGGCCTTCCTTCACATCAAAGATAAGATGACCCAAGCACCAGTCTTAAGGCTACCCAATTTTTCTAAGGTCTTTGAAGTAGCATGCGATGCTTCGGGAGTAGGGATTGGTGGAGTTCTGAGTCAAGAGAACCATCCCGTAGCATTCTTTAGTGAGAAATTGAATGAAGCCAGGAAGAAATACTCCACATATGATCGGGAGCTTTATGCGGTAGTGCAAGCATTAAGGTATTAGAGGCATTATCTCCTACCGCAAGAATTTGTTTTATTTTCAGACCATAAAGCCCTTAGGTTTTTGAGTTTCCAAAAGAAACTAAATCCTAGGCATGCCAAATGGGTAGAATACATCCAATCCTATACTTTTGTCCTAAAACATCAATCGGGAACTGACAATAAAGTAGCTGATGCCCTAAGTCATAGAACGTTACTTTTATCTTCAGTCAGTACTGAAGTCATAGGTTTTGAAAGACTTAAGGAGGAGTACGAAACCTGTCCAGATTTTGATGAAATTTATCAGGTTTTGCGTCAAGGACCATCTAGTGATCATAGTGACTATACCCTTCTAGATGGTTATCTTTTTAGAGAGAATAGGCTTTGCATCCCAAGGACCTCCTTAAGAGATTTTTTAGTTTCGGAGAAACATGCGGGAGGTTTGGCTGGCCACTTCGGACGAAACAAGACTATCTTGGCTATTGAGGAACAATTTTACTGGCCAGGCCTTAAGAAACAAGTAGCAAACCTTGTAGCCCGATGTAGGATATGTGTTGTTGCAAAGCAGCAAAAGAAGGATATCGGGCTATACACTCCATTACCTGTACCGAGTGTCCATGGCAGGATCTAAGCATGGACTTTGTTCTAGGATTACCCAAGACCATTCAAAAACATGATTCAATCTTTGTGGTGGTCGACCGGTTTTCAAAAATGGCCCATTTCATACCTTGCTCCCAAACTTCCGATGCCTCTAGGATAGCCAAACTCTTTCTTGATCAAGTAGTCAGATTCCACGGGTTACCAAAAACCATAGTTTTTGATAGGGATGTCTGCTTCACAAGTTACTTCTGGAAAATCCTTTGGCACCTATTAGGAACCAGACTGAAATTCTCCATAGCCTACCATCCCCAGACTGATGGACAAACCGAGGTTGTAAATAGAAGTCTAGGGAACTTGCTGAGATGCCTAGTGGGAGAAAGTCTAGGGAACTGGGATTTGTTATTGCCACGTGCTGAGTTCACTTACAACAGTTCGGTCAATAGATCTACGGGCAAAAGTCCCTTTGAGATAGTCCATGGTTACAAGCCTAGGAAGTCTTTAGATCTAATCCCACTACCTATTCACACACGAGTCTCTGAGTCTGCTAAGTCTTTTGCACAGCATGTCACAAATATGCATAAAGAAATCAGTAATAAGATCAACCTGAGCAATGAAACTTACAAACACTTAGCTGACTCACATAAGAGGGCTAAAGAATTCTGTGAAGAGGATTATGCGATGATTAGGCTCAACCCTGAACGGTTCCCCTCTGGAACCATAAAGAAGCTGCATGCCCGCGGAGCTAGACCTTTCAAGATCTTAAAGAAAATAGGGCCTAATGCATATGTTTTGGAACTTCCACCTGATATGGGTATCAGTACAACCTTTAATGTTTCAGACCTAGTAGAATACAAAGAACCAGTACTAATACCTAGTGAGCCTTTTGGGCCAGAAACTTTCATTGAGAGTGAACATATTTCCGAGTGTCCACCACCAACCCTACCTGAGCGGAGAGAGAGGATTGAGAGAATCCTGGATGACAAGACCATTACAACCAGGAATAAGGAGTATCAGTGATACCTGGTTCAATGGCAAGGTCGACCTGAGTCCAATAACTCTTGGATTACTCGAGAGGACCTGCAAAGACTTAACCCAGACTTGTTCGAGCATTACCAGGGCAAAACTGAACCATACTCGACTGGATCGAGTTCTGTCCACCCCAGGAGAATAGGTGTGGACACCAGAAACCGAAAGAAACTTCACTCTAACAAGGTTAGCCTTATCCCAATTTGGATCGAAGATAATTAGGTTACCTTGTATTCTTTAGTTCAAAAATGTTTTATTTTCAAGAGCCATTTCCTTTTCAAGAGTCCTGTAAATGATCAAGAGTGTTTATTGAGTCCTGTAATTACTTTTAATTTTTTTTTTTTTTCCTGTAAGTCCGTTTCAAGTTTTAAAGTTTAGGTCAGTCAAGTCAGTTCAGTTGAGTTAAGTCTATTTCAAGTTAATCAAGTCTTAAAGCAATTAAAGCCAGCAACAAGACTCAAATTCTGGATCCCAGAATTTGACCACATGAAGAAGAGAAGACACATCAACCAAGCAAGAGAAAATGACCATCAACTAGGACCACTTGGTGCCACATGTCATTCCTTATCCAAGTAGAAGACCATCTCATCATGCCACGTCATCAAGCGCCACCTCACTAGCCACCTCATCACTCTTTGGCGCCAACAAGGAAGATTCAAATTCAAGGAGGTTGGCCACACCCCTCCAAGTCCTCCACCAAATCCTCCAACCCCCCTCCCCCATCCCTCCAAACTCTCCACCAAATCCTCCAACCCCCCTTGTAATCCTCCTCAATTTGGGGAGTTTTTAAATTTCAAAAGCTAGCTTTGTGAGGCTATTAAAGGCCTTGGACGCCCATTGTAAAGGGGGATTTTTTGGGAATGAATGAAAATTGAAGTTGAATTTTGGAAGTAGAAATTGTCTTGTATTTTTTTTTTCTTTATGTGAAAGTTTCTCATCCTCTTCCTCCATGCCAAAGCCATTCCTTTCTCCTAGCAAAGCATCTTCCAAGCTCAAGTGAAGGCATTGGAGTCAGCCAGATCTTCTCAAATTTCTGTTCTTAGTTCATAAATTCTCCCATCCCTTCTATATGTTCTTATCCTTCTTCCTTAACTTTGATCTTCATTGCAGGGTCCTTCGAAGTTTTTGAGTTGTGGACCGGGTTCACCTTGACAAAGAACCAACAAGCTGAAGCCCCAAGTCCAGGGTTCTGATCTCTGTTATCCAGGTTCTTCAGTTCTGAGCATTGGTAGTTTCAAGGTATGAATCAAAAGAAGGTTGGAAAGCTCATCAAGGTAAGTCCACAATCATTAGCACCTATTGTCTAGATCTTCTTTCTTCTTAGTTTAGGATTGTGTCTAATCAAGTAAAAGTCCCATTTCTTATAATCCTTAAGTCTTATTATGATGAGTACAATGCTAGTGTAATTAGGTTTCATTGCTCTACAAACCATATTCAAAACATTAATCATATGCTTGCCGCATCACTTTCACTACCTTCGAATCTCCTACTAACTTAAAGTCCCTACAATGAATTACAAATGTGGTAAGAACTTTCGGTATCTAATACCCAGCTAGTAATCTCACAAATAGAGAAACTACAAGGATTTATCATATAAATACCTTGACCAGCAACAGTTTACTGCTTTCTCTTCCTTTGCCTATTCGGGTCTAGAGTAGCAAGGTAAGCTAAACAGTTTCGCTTCCAGTGACTCGACTTCTTACAGAAGAAGCACTCTGCCTGACTCTTGTCAACCTTCACCCTCCTAGTCTGACTATGTCTAACACTTTGCACCTTTTTATTTTTCTTATTCTTTTTCTTCTTCCCTTTCCTAAAGGGATGATGCCCTGCTCCAGAACCTCCCACCAAATTCACCAACCCTTTGTTGAAGTTATGGTCTCTCTCATAAGTTTGCAGCAACCCTAACATCTCATGATAGTTCACTGCAGGCCTATTCATTCTGAAATTATCGAGAAAGACCTGGTAGAAAGGGGGCAGAGAATTCAATATCGCATCCTTACCGAGCTGCTCATGCAAAGGACATCTGAGTTTGTCCAAATGCTCAAATAACTCGATCATGTACATTACATGATCAGTTTCAATGCTCCATCATGCATATGCATGTTATAGATGGTGGAATAGATCCGGTATCTCTCCATATCATCTGGAGTGCCAAAAGACTCCTTCAACCTTTGAAGCATTTCTTTTGGATGGGCCTCCTCAAAATTTGTAACTAAACTCATCTTTCATTGCAACCAACATAATACAATGCACTGTGGTGCGGTCAGAGATCCACTTTTGGTAAGTGTCCCTAACTATGCCATGAGTATTGGGGGCTGGGATCTCAGGTGTCAGATCCATTATCACATAAAGGATCCGCTCGTGCTCCAGGACTATCTTGAGTCTTCGATATAGCTATTGAAGTTGGGTCTAGAGAGTTTGTCATTATCCAATAATGACCGGAGCGACAAAGTGGTCGACATTATTTAAAAAAGAAGAATAAGACCTATCAGTATATGAATTATTTTAAACATCCTAAAGATATGGATTTTAGTCTAAAGGTTTCTCCCACTATTTTATTCATACTAGTAGCCTTTACACTTCAATCCGAAGAGTAACGTTTATTCTTTAGTGGGTACTAGGATCCAATAGACTACACATGAGCCCGACTTTGGCCGGCCAACCCACATACATCTAAAGGTAGGTACAATAACATATGCTTCTCTAAGCAATTCCTAGTATTCATTTTGCCCCAAGGGTCCTCATAATTGGCCTTTGGGCCTCCTATTGAAGGTCCTGGTTAGGTCCAACCATTAACATGATCAAATTCAATGCTTCTAACTAACCCATGCTCAAGCCTGACTTTGGTCGGCCCACCTGACCATGTGTTAAGATAGTCACACTGAGCCATCATATGCTGAATAGCAATTCCACTCGCCTGATGACCACCCGTTCTTTGGAACTGCCGATGATCACCCAACTTATGGACACATTACCAATCCAACTTAATGGGAGGCTAAGACTTAGGCTATCACATAACTTAGTCCTTTTATGGACCTAATAATTCAGAGGATTTAAACTTTGTGACACATGAAAAGAAAGCATGGACCTTGATCAAGAAAGCTCCCACCAAACTCTTAGAGGGTTTCAAGATCAAATTGGTCCATGGGCACCTTAAATCAGTCAGACTGATTAACCTTAGTTGACACGGGTCAACTCGAATCAATAGATAATCTAATCTAATCTGATTCACCATATTAGCTAGGTAGGTAAGATCAAGGGATGGGTTAAGCTAGGTAAGCCACTTGCCTTAGACACCAACCATAAGTTGGCCAGGTAAGAGTTAGCCCTAAAAAACCTTCATCACCAATGTAAAACTTACCTTAGATACCAAATGGTTTACCAGACTCAATCATATTAACCTAAAGGGTGCATGGGAATCGAGAATACGCGAGTCACAAAGAGGCGGGATGCGGATCCAGAAGCAGGGGCGGAGGACCCTGCTGGGTAGCAATGGGAGAGTGCCATTATTGTGTGCAGTGACTCAAGGGAGTTGTTGGGCTGGTTGGGGCCAGCCAAAGCTAGGCGGTTGGGCTTGTCAACCATATGGCAGCGAGTGCCATGGCTGTAGGCAGCAAAGGGAAGAAGGTGTGGGATCCTTCTTGCTGCTAGGCAGGGGTGTAAGCTACCTTAGAGTGCTGAAGAGGGTGTGTGATCCCTCTTGCTGCCAGGAGCACGGGGTTGTTCCTAGGGAGACCTTGCTGTAATTGTGAGGCTGTTGTAACCTGAGGGTGATCTCAGGGTGTATCCCATTTGGTGAGGAATATCAAAAGGGTTGGGGGCGTTTCCCTCTATCTTGGTGTGTTTCCTTGTGGAGTTGGTTGTGTGCTGGGCATTGAGGGCTACAGCAGGGTTCTGTGAAGGGACTCGAGACAACCTCAACAGGGACTCGGGACATCAGGGCGTGGGCTGCGGGTTCTGGGAGAGCAGAACCAAACACCACCATCAGTAAGCCGCAGCAACCAGCAAGAAGCTGCTTACCTGGTGCACTTGGGTGGCTAAGTGCAAGGGTGAAGGCTGGCTAGACAGGGCTTGTCTAGCACCGGCACGTGGAAAATTCTGGGTTATAGAAGTTCGTGTGATAATTTGGTATCAGAACCTCATTCGAGGCCGGGGTTGCAGATTTTGGCGCCAAGATGATGCTAACCAAAACTAAGGAGAGGATTCGGGGCTGCAATAATGGGCACAAGCCGAGCAGTGGAGGCCATGACCGGGCCAAGCGCATGCGGAGCAGTGCCAAGACAGGACATGCGGGTGCATGTTTTTAGTGTGCTGGGATGTGTGCTCCCAGTGCAGAGGAGGTCCGGACTTGAGCGCGTGCGGGACAAGCGCGTTGTTCTGCAACAGGTTGGATCTGGGCGCGTGTGGTTTGAGCGCGTGCACTGCAGCGAAGGCACAGCAGAGGCTGGACCTGAGTGCATGCAGGACAAGCACGCAGCACAGCAGGAGGCTGGACCCGGGCGCGCATGGCACAACAGCAGGCCAGATCCAGGCGCGTGTGGGTTGAGCACGTGTAGTACAGCAGGGGTTTGTTTGGACCCCGATGCTTGGCATAGGAGAGATGTCGGGCATGGTGGTTTGGCCGGACAATGCCAATCCATGATAGGGTGTGAGGGTGCACGTCTTTGGAGCATTGGAGCGTGGGCATCCAGTGCGGCATAGGGTTGCTGGACCCGGGGTGTGCGTGAGGCAAGCGCGCGGTACAGCGAAGGCCGGACTCGGGTCACTGGTGTTTGCTTTGGGCCTGGACTCGAGTCCCTGGGTTGCTGGCAGGCTGTGTAGTTGGACTCAGGTTCCTAGTGGTTTTCAGGCATCTAGACCCGGGCGCGTGCGGGGCGAGCGCGTAGCACAGCAGCAGGTGGCTGGACCCGCGCATGCCGAGACATGTGCATGACACTACTACAGGCTGGACTCGGGTGTGCGCGGGACATGCGCATGGTACAGCAGGTGGCTTGACTCGGGCGTGGGCGAGACATGCGCACGGCACTACTGCAGGCTGGACTCGGGTGTGTGTGGGACATGCGCATGGTATAGCAGGTGGCTGGACCCGGGCATGCGCGAGACATGCGCACGGCACTACTGCTGGCTGGACTCGATTGTGCACGGGACATGCGCATGGCACAGTAGGTGGCTGGACCCGGGCGTGCGCTGGACAAGCGCGCAGCACAGCAGGAGGCTGGATCCGGGCGTGCGTGAGACATGCGCACGGCACTACTGCACGCCGGACTCGAGTGTGCGCAGGACATGTGCACGGCACAACAGGTGGCTAGACCTGGGCATGCGTGGGACAAGCACGCAGCACAGCAGGAGGCTGGATCCGAGTGGGCGCGTGGAGGTGCGCGTGCTGCTGGGCGAGAGTAGCCAAACCGGAGGGGTGCGCGGGTGTGCGCGCGGTGCTGAGAGGGTGCGCGGGGGTGCGCATGCTGCTGGGCACAAGTAGCCAAGCCCTAGCACAGCCACGGCCAAGTGTGGGCACTTGGGCTGTGTGTGCCAAGTCCAGACCAAGGCTGGAGCAGCTGGGCGCGGTGCATGCGATGGTTATGGAGTGGTTGCAGGGCAGTTGCCAGAAACCCGGACACGGGTCATGTGATCGCTGGACTCGGATGGACTCGAGTCACTTGGTGTCCAGCAGGCTGGACAGTTGGTGGAGGGTTACCGGTGGTTGGCTAGGCAGTGGTGCATGTCCACTGCGTGTGAGGGATGGTTAACCTCACAAAACTGCAGGGTGGCAGTTTGAAGATAGAGCGCAGCAGTATTTGGCTGGCAACATGACGAGGACATCGTTTATCTTGAGTGCGGAGGTTTTGTCACATCCCCAACACTTGGCCTAGGCGGGGCCGGGTGCCGGCGCGGGCGCGCGCAGGCCAGGACGCACGCAGGCACAACTCGGGACGCCCGTTGTGCTCATGTCATGGGCGTAGGTGCACGGGACTCGAGAATATGCGAGTCACGGAGATGCGGGATGTGGATCCTTGGCTGCGAATCGACTGGGCAGTTGCCAGATGGCTGTGGATGCGTAGCATAGGGATGTGGGTCACGGATCCAAAAGCGAGGACGGAGGACCCTGCTGGGCAGAGGGAGAAGGAGATCTTCTTGCTGCTGGGCAGCAATGGGAGAGTGCCATTGTTGTGTGTAGTGACTCAGGGGAGTTGCTGGGCTGGTTGGGGCCAGCCAAAGCTAGGCGGTTGGGCTTGTCAACCGTATGGTAGTGAGTGCCATGGCATTAGGAAGCAAAGGGAAGAAGGTGTGGGATCCTTCTTGCTGCTAGGCAGGGGTGTAAGCTACGTTAGAGTGCTGAAGAGGGTGTGTGATCCCTCTTGCTACTAGGAGCACGGGGTTGTTCCTAGGGAGACCTTGCTGTAATTGTGAGGCTGTTGTAACCTGAGGGTGATCTCAGGGTGTATCCCATTTGGTGAGGAATATCAAAAGGGTTGGGGTGTTTCCCTATATTTCTGTGTGTTTCCTTGTGGAGTGGTTGTGTGCTGGGCATTGAGGGCTACAGTGGGGTTCTATGAGGGGACTCGAGACAACCTCAATAGAGACTCGGGACATCAGGGCGTGGGCTGCGGGTTCTGGGAGAGCAGAACCAAACACCACCAGCAGCAAGCCGTGGGGGTGTTTCCTTGTATTTCTGTGTGTTTCCTTGTGGAGTGGTTGTGTGCTGGGCATTGAGGGCTGTAGCAGGGTTCTGTGAGGGGACTCGAGACAACCTCAACAGAGACTCGGGACATCAGGGTGTGGGCTGCAGGTTCTGGGAGAGCAGAACCAAACACCACCATCAGTAAGCCGCAGCAAGCAGCAGGAAGCTGCTTGCCTGGTGCACTTGGGCAGCTAAGTGCAAGGGTGAAGGCTAGCTAGACAGGGCTTGTCTAGCACCGGCACGCGGAAAATTCTGGGTTATAGAAGTCCGCGTGACAAATTGGTATCAGTAACTCCAAGGTGCTAGCCCCTCTTGAAACAATGTTGGTAGCAGTAACTCCTTCAACTCCTTGAAGAGGCACAGAATTCTTTAACTCCTTAAGAACTATTGCTGCAATAGTGCTGGAACAAAGACCAAGGACCCTCCCAATTCTCTCTGTCCCAAACCTTCAAGAGAAGGTGTGCACAAGGTAATCCCATCCAAAACTCAATCCCCACTTTGAGAATCTCTCTAAGGGATCAAGGAAAAACTCTAACCAAAAGAGAAATTGGTAGAGTTTCTTGATCTTCCTCTTTGTTCTTCAGCAAGCAAAAAATAGAAAACCAGAAAACCAAATGTGAACTTTTCACATTCAAATCTGAAGTGATTAAGTAGAGACTTGAGACCTCTGGGATCCAGGGGGGTTACAAGCCCCTTGGGATTCAGCAACCGAAGCAATTAAAACCAAGAAACATATAGCATTAAGTCCTACAACAATTGCAAGCTTAAATGAAGCAGTTTCGATTGATAGTAGAGTCCGTCATCGAGTCGACTCGCCTCGGGTCGACTCACCTCAGGTCGACTCGATTGGTAGTTTGATAACTCCTTGTCAAACAAGTCTGGAATGATTTCCAATCATTTCCGAGCCAACAAATCAAGGAGAAATCCCACGGTGTGTGATCCGTAGGTTCAAACACTAAACCAATAGCCCAGGAATATTTCCAGTACTAACCAAAGTCACCATGTAGCAATGACACCCGGTATTCGGATAGGTCGAAGGTTGCAGAGCAACAAGAACTTGTCAAACATGGAATACCACTGAACTTATTCCTTTGATCTCCAAATGCTCCGGATGGCTTAGGGTTAAACTGCCCAACCCTAATCAATCCATCTCAATATATCTCAAACAAAGAATCCTTGTAACTCCTTATAAGGAATGCCATGGCCAAGGTCTTTCTCAATTGAGGCATATTAAGCATTCAATCCAAACCATTTGGGAAGATCAATCCTATCTTGATCCTACTAGTGCTACACAAGTACTTGACTGTCCCTAGCAACCTTTCATCACCGAATTAGAAATCTGGGTAGTCTGATACCTAAGCATAATGAGTTGCTTGCAAGTAGCCATAGTGATCTCAAGTCAGAGGAATAATTTATATCCACATTCTAATGCAAAACTTCTCTTTGACAAAAGAGAATCTTGCATGAGGGTCATGCTCAATGAAGTGTCAAATACAATACCTTATGTCATGCTAGCATCTCAATGCTACTTGGTTAAGAGGACAACAAATAGACATAACATCAATGACCTACTTTCGATACACCATCATCCCAAAATAGTGAATCCTTTGGTCATGAATGAATTTATGAACTACATGATGCATCCTCTCTACGTCACATACAAGATAGCTTAAAGGACATCATCATATAAGAGTTTAATTAGGAAGATGTCATGTGATGAATAATCAGAATAAACTTTTTATTCAATTTAATAATTTATATATATATATCATGAGTCGCACAACCATCTACAATCTAGATGATGGGCTTTGAGACACATTTTCCAACACAGATTAAAATAATTTTAACCTATCAAATCCCTTACTTTCTTCTTCATAAGGTCATAATGCAGCGGCACCCCTACATGCCATAGGAGAACCCCATTGAATGGGAAGAGATGGCCTTTAAACCATACTTCTCTCCTATGACCGGACGGCCACAGCGAATCGACCTTAATCCAAGTACTATGTGAAGGATATCAAGCTGATTTCATACAAAAGTATTAAACTAAATATGCATTCAACCTGGCTCTGATACCAATGTTGGCTAACCTAGGTGGGCCGATACATGCAATTTAAAACTTTTCTAAACCACATGATGCAATGGAAAGAGATAAAATAATTTTATCTAACATGTTAATCTAATTAACACTGGCCCTACACAGATCTTTATGCATATAGAGTAATACATGTATGAAATCAAGTAGACAAACTATGTAACTCATAGAACCTTTCTTTGAATCACATAAGATGGTACTGAAGAACATTTCATCATACCGTGAGACAGGGATACAACCCTTACATGCAAGTTGACAATCACCAGAAAGGGAAGTACTCCAAGGAAGTAGAGAGGCTCTATGAGTAGCATAAATGTCTTGCCTTTACAGGTGGTTCACATCGGGGTAAGGGGATTCTTCTGCTTCCTTCAAGGTGCTAGCCTCTCTAGAAATAGTGCGACAGCGACGGACTCCTTCTTCAACTCTTTGAAAAACTAGTTGCCGAAGAGATGTTAGAACAAAGGCACCTAAGAACCCTTCCCAGATCACTCTGTCCCAAACCTTCAACAAAAGGTATACACACAAGAATCCCAAAACCAAACCTCACTCTATCTTCCCAAGAATGAGATCTGATCTCACAATCTTTCAGAGGTCAAGGATGAGTTCTAACAAAATAAAAATGGTAGAATCTCGACCTAGGTGAAAGGTGAACAATTCTTTCCCATCAGGGTACCCAAAATAGCCTTTTTAATAACACCATGATGGGGAGATAATGAGAGATAAATGGAAGGTTTGGAGTCTCTTGGAATTCTTGTAGGTTACAAGACCTTTGGACTTCAGCAATTGCAGCTAGTTAAAACCCAAGATTCCAAAATCAAGTGCCATAACTCTTATAGCCATTAACAAAGCATCCTCGGATTTTTACAGAGTCCGATTGACGAGTCAACTAGAGCATGCGAGTCAACTCGCACGATTTGACTCATCCGATGAGTCAGCTCGAATGTAGTTTTGACAACTTCTTGTCAAACAACTCTGGAATAATTCCCAATCATTTCCAAGCCAACAAGTCGAGAAGAAACCCCATGGTGTGCGACCTTGTAGGTTCAAACACTAAACTGGTAGCACAGGAACATTTTCAGTACTAACCAAAGTCGTCATCTAGCAATGACACTCGGTGTTCTGATAGGTCGAAGGTTGCAGAGAAAGAAGAACCTGTCGAACATGGAATACCACTGAACTTATTCCTTTGATCTCCTAATTCTCCGGATGTCTTAGGGTTAAACTACCCAACCCTAATCAGTCCATCTCAATATGTCTCAAACAAAGAATCTTTGTAACTCCTTACAAGAAATGCCATGGCCAAGGTCTTTCTTAATTGAGGCATATTAAGCATTCAATCCAAACCATTTGGGAAGATCAATCATATCTTGATCCTACTAATGCTACATAAATACTTGACTGTACCCAGCAACCTTTCATCACTGGATTAGAAATCCGGGTAGTCCGATACCTAAGCATAGTGAGTTGCTTGCAAGCTGCCATAATGATCTCACGTCAGAGAAATAATTCATATCCACATTCTAATACAAAACTTCTCTTTGGTAGAAAGAGAATCTTGCATGAGGGTCATGCTCAATGAAATGTCAAATACAACACTTGATGTCATGCTAGCATCTCCATGCTAGCATCTCCATGCTACTTGGTTAAGGGGACAACCAACAGACATGATATCAATGACCTACTCTCGATACACCATCATTCCGAAATAGTGTATCCTTTGGTCATGAACGAGTTTATGAACTACATGATGCATCCTCTTTACATCGCATACAAGGTAGCTTAAAGGACATCATCACACAAGAGTTCAATTAGGAAGATGTCATGTGATGAACAACTAGAATAAACTTTTTATTCAATTCAATAATTCATATATATATACATGAGTCGCACAACCATCTACAATCTAGATGATTGGCTTTGGGATACACATTTCCCAACATAGATTAAAACAATTTTAACCTATCAAATCCATCACTTTCTTCTTCATAAGGTCATAACGCAGTGGCACCCCTACACGCCATAGGAGAACTCCATTGAATGGGAAGAGATTGCTTTTAAACCATACTTCTCTCCTATGACCGGACGGCCATGGCGAATCCACCTTAATCCAAGTACTATGTGAAGGATATCAAGCTGATTTCATACAAAAGTATTAAACTAAATATGCATTCAACCTGGCTCTGATACCAATGTTGGCTAACCCAGGTAGGCTGATACATGCAATTTAAATCTTTTCTAAACCATGTGATGCAACAGAAGGAGATAAAATAATTTTATCTAACATGTTAATCTAATTAACAAGGCCCTACACAGATCTTTATGCATATAGAGTAATACATGTATGAAATCAAGTAGACAAACTATGTAACTCATAGAACCTTTCTTTGAATCACATAAGATGGTACTGAAGAACATTTCATCATATCGTGAGACAAGGATACAACCCTTACCTGCAAGGTGATGATCACCAAAAAAAGAAGTAATCCAAGGAAGTAGAGAGGCTCTATGAGCAGCAAAAATGTCTTGCCTCTATAGGTGGTTCACACCAGGATAAGGAGATTCTTCTCCTTCCTTTGAGGTGCTAGCCTCTCAAGAAATAGTGCGGCAGCGACGGACTCCTTCTTCAACTCTTTGAAGAACCAGTTGCTGAAGAGATGTTGGAACAAAGGCACCTAAGAACCCTTCCCAGATCACTGTATCCCAAACCTTCAACATAAGGTATACACACAAGAATCCCAAAACCAAACCTCACTCTATCTTCCCAAGAATGAGATATGATCTCATAATCTCTTAGAGGTCAAGGATGAGTTCTAACCAACAAAAATGGTAGAATCTTGACCTAGGTGAAAGGTGAACAATTCCTCTCCATCAGCTCACCCAAAATAGCCTTTTTAATAACACCATGATGGGGAGATAATTAGACATAAATGAGAGGTTTGGAGTCTCTTGGAATTCTTACAGGTTACAAGACCTTTGGACTTCAGCAACTATAGCTAGTTAAAACCCCAATATGAACAAAATCAAGTGCCATAACTCTTATAGCCATTAATAAGGCATCCTCAAATTTTTTCACAGTTCGACAAATGAGTCGACTCGAGCATGCGAGTCGACTCGAGCATGCGAGTCGACTCGAGCATGCGAGTCGACTCGAATGTAGTTTTGACAACTTGTCAAATAGGTCCAAAATGATTCCTAATCATTCCCAAGCCAACAAGTCAAGAAGAAACCCCACGGTGTGTGATCCTGTAGGTTCAAACACTAAACCGGTAGCACAGGAACATTTTTAGTACCAGCAAAAGTCACCATCTAGCAATGACACCCTGCGTCTAGATAGGTTGAAAGGTTGCAGAGCAACAAGTACCTGTCGAACATGGAATACCACTGAACATTTTTCTTTGATCTTCTAATGCTTCGGATGGCTTAGGGTTAAACTACCCAATCCTAATCAGTCCATCTCAATATGTCTCAAACAAAGAATCCCTATAACTCCTTACAAGGAATGCCCTGGCCAAGGTCTTTCTCAATTGAGGCATATTAAGCATTTAATCCAAACCATTTGGAGAGATCAATCCTATCTTGATCCTACTACCGCGCTACACAAGTACTTGACTGTACCCAGCAACCTTCCATTACTAGATTAGAAATCCGGGTAGTCCGACACCTAAGCATAGTGAGTTGCTTGCAAGCTACCATGGTGATCACAAGTCAGAGGAATAATTCATGTCCACATTCTAATGCAAAACTTCTCTTTGGTAGAAAGAGAATCTCGCATGAGAGTTACGCTCAATGAAGTGTCGAACATAACTGATATCACACCAGCATCTCCATGCTACTTAGTTAAGAGGATAACCAATAGACATGACATCAATCAGCTACTCTCGATACACCATCGTTCTGAAATAATATATCCTTTGGTCACGAACTAGTTTATGAACTACATGACACATTCTCTCTACATCACATACAAGGTAGCTCAAAGGACATCATCACACAAGAGTTCAATTAAGAAGATGTTATGTAATGAATAACCAAAATAAACTTTTTATTCAATTGAATAATTCATATATATATACATGAGTCACAACCATCTACAATCTTGACGATTGGCTCTGGAACATGCTTGCATGACCTAATCTACGATGCCAAAGCCAACTAGTCTTTTTAATTGTGGAATTCATTGCAACTAGGCATTCACCATCATGTAAGGATAAATTATCAAGATCAACAAGAAAGATATTGCCATGCCTATTTTCAATGAATTTCACTCCATTATTATCAGGACTAGAAACCATGCAAAGAGATGATTCAAAAATCACTTTAAGATTTTTATCACAAAATTGACTAATACTAAGTAGATTATGTTTTAATCCTTCAACTAATAAAACATTATCAATAAAAGTAGAAGGGAAGATGTAAACTTTATCGATACCAATAATTTTTTCTTCACCATTATCTCCAAAAGTTACACTCCCTCCATTCAGAGCCTTAAGAGATGTGAATTGCTTTACATCTCCTGTCATGTGTCTTGAGCAACCACTATCAATATTCCATAATCTTTTCTTTTCTTTGGTTGCAAGACACACCTATAAAATAGATCAAGTTTTCATTTTAGGTACCCAAGCCATCTTGGATCCTTTAGACTTAGTACTAATGGTAGTTCCTTTTGGAACCCAAACCTTTCTAGAATTATTTATCTTTCTTAGATCACATAGATAAGCTTTATGCCTAAATTTTCTACAACTAAAACAAGTAACATTAGATGATGTAGGAACAAAGAAATTCTTAAAAAAATTTTGTTTCTTTTGCTGCTTGTAACCAAGTCCTACTTTATCAAATACAGCTCTTTGATTGTTCAATAATAGATTTAACTTTTCAGAACTATATATAAATTTTTCAATAAATGGTTTAACTTTGTCAAGCTCATCTTTGAATTTCTTGTTTTCTACTTCAAGGTCCTTATTTTTCTTTAAAAGTTCATTATTTGAAACAATAACCTTGGATCTTTTCAAAACTTCTATTTTCATTGATAAAACATTCTTTTATTTTTCTAAAACATCAATCTTAGTTTTTAAATCATTATTTTCATTTACAAGATTGGTGTTTTCAAGAGAAAATGAATTAGTATGATTCTTCAACTTTTTAATCTCAATTCTCAGCAATTTGTATTCATGCATGAGTTTATCAAAAGCATCTCTAAGTTTATCAAATATAAAATCAAATTCAAGTTCAGATTGTACCTCATCTTCTTGAGCCATGAGACAAAGATTGGCGATTTCTGGTTGTTCTTCCTCTGAACTGGAGTCTTCACTATCACTCCATGTTGCCATCATTGCCTTTTTTTTGAACTTCTTCTTGAATTTCTTTAGAAGAGGACAATCAATCTTGAAGTGTCTAGGCTTTTTGCATTCGAAGCAAATTGGTTGATCCTTCTCCTTCTCTTTTTTCTTTTCTTTTCCTTTTCCCTTGCTAGGTTGAGGCTTTATAGGAAAATTTCTTCTTCCTCATAAATCTTTTGATTTTTCTTGCAATAAGTGCATGTTCATCCTCATTTTCTCCTTCCTCAGATTCTTCACTTGAAGGTTCATCTGGTATAGTGGATTTGAATGCTATTGATTTTTTTTTCTATCTGCATCCACTATCTTTTGCTTCATGTTCAACTCATAAGTCATGAGTGAACCAACAAGTTGCTCCAAGGAAAGTGTCTCGACATCTTTAGCTTCTTGAATTGCTATTACTTTTGGATCCCAAGATATTGGCATTGACCTGAGAATTTTATTTATAAGATCAGCATTAGACATAACATTCCCAAGACTTCTCATACCATTTACAATATTAGTAAATCTAGTATATATATTAGTAGTAGATTCATTAGGCTCCATTCTAAATATCTCATATGTATGTACAAGCATATTTACTTTAGTATTTTTCACTTGATTGGTACCCTCATGAGTAACCTCAAGTGTATCCCATATTTCCTTCATAGAGGTGCATGTGAAAATCCTATTAAATTTACTAGGATCTAATGCACAATAGAGAAAGTTCATTGCCTCAGCATTGAGCTTGGATTGTTTAATGTCATTTTCATCCCAATCCTCTTCAAGTTTTAAAATGAAAATACCATTAACAACTACTAAAAGAATATGTAGACCTTTATCAACTACTTTCTAAAGATTGTAATCTATAGAATGTATATAAATTCGTATGCGAGTTTTTCAATATGTGTAATTATACCATCAAAGTAAGGTGGTCTATTTGAGGCTTGACCCTCAACAACAATAGAACCTAAAGGGGCTGCCATAGATCTTTAACTCAAGGCGGTTAGACTTAAAAGCTGAGTATGTGGCTCTGATACCACTTGTTGCCCAGCGAAGCAACCCAAGAAGGGGGGTAAATTGGGTTTTAAAACTTTTTGCAAGGATTTAAACAAGTATGTGCCAATTCAAATACAATGAAGGTGCTAGTGATTCAAGTGTATATGTGCTTGAAGATATACAGTGAAATTAGTAAAATAAATATAGAATAAATAAGATCAAATAATGAGAGAAAGCAAGCAACCACAAACACAAAGATATATAGTAGTTCAGTGCACACCAAAGCACCTACATCCACTCTCTAAGATCCACTTGAGAATTTCACTATAATCCCACTTGATTATAGCTGATTAGTTTTTCGAGCTCACTAACACAATCCTTTGGTATTCACAAGGCTAACCAAAAACCTCTTGGTTTTCTCAAGGCTCACCAAAAATCTCTTGATTTTTTGGGATAACAAAAAACCTAGTTGGTTTTCATAAGGCTCATCAACAACCTAAGTTGGTTTTTGAAACAAGGCTCACCAACAATCGAAGCATTGGTTTCAAACCACTTGAAACTAGGAACAATAATAAAGTTGAATATAAAGTAATAATACAATCAAGCTTTCAAAAATAAAGTAAATATCTTTTTGAAGCTCTCTGATTGCTATTGAAGATACTTATCTTCAAGTTGTTGAAGCCTTAATCAATGCTTGAAGGATGGACTTGAATGCTCTTGAATGCTTGAAGGCTCAACTTCACTCCAAAGCAATGAATACTCAATGAATGCTCATTAGTTTCTCATTAGTTGCTTTTCTTTTGAGTTGGTTCACCTTAAATACCTTTCCAAGCCTTAAATGACTATTTTTGATCGTTGGAGAGGTGAAAATAGCCATTAGAGATGAAAAGGACCATTTTAATGCTTTAAAAAATTAGCCATTACTGTTCATCTAGAACTACAAGTGTCGATACTTCAGGTCATGAGTCGACACTTGAGTCGATACTATATCAAAATTAACTTCTTAAGCTCTCTGGAATGCACTGGTGCATCGACACTTCTTCTGGGTTGTCGACACTTGAGTCGATACTTTATCTTTATGAATCAACACTTGAGGAAAGACTTGAATTCAACATGTTCTATATCATTTTTATCTTAGACCTTGAGTCGACACTTAAGTCGATACATGAGTCGACACTTAAGTCGATACATGAGTCGACACTTCATGCATGCCATCTGAAACTTCTTCTGCATATCAGCTCAAGCTTCTGTGAGTCAGTACCTTGAGTTGATACTTCACTTTCATGAGTCAACACTCGAAACTCTTTAGAAACTCTGTTAAAACTTCTTTAAACTTAAGATTTGAGTCCTTCAAGATTATTCTTATATACCAAGGTCTATTTAACTTGAAATTTCATCCATAAAACTGACTTCTTCAACAAGATGACAAGCAATTGAACATGTGAGTATCCCGTTCTAATAAACACACTTTTTACATATAGTTAGTACTCAAATATACTTAAGTATTTTATTATTTATCAAAATCAATACAGGAGTCAACAAGAATATCATGGTGGTTATGAATTGATCTTGTACTAATAGAGTTGTATTTCTTTTTTGATTTAATTATAATTAATTTTAGAGAATTACCTATATTTCCTCGCATGTCCTGTATCCGTAAATCACAGCGCATCTCTAGGAGGCACTAGGTATTTAATTCTTCTTTTCTTGATGTGCCCTGTATCCATAACAAATCATGGCCCATCTCTAGAAAGCAATAGTTGTCTCTAAATTTAATTTAAGCAAAAAAGAAAGCATGAAAGGAAACAATTAAAGAGTCATAAGAGGAGGTAAAAGAAAATATACTTTTCATTGCTTATAACAATAAAAGAAATATAAAATAAGTAAGAACCCAAGCACTGCTCTATATTGTATAGAATCTTTTCTCCCCTCCAAAGATTGTAAATCTCTAACCGCTCATGGTGTCTTCGATCATCATCAGCATGGAAGGAATACAAAGAAGAAGACCCCCTAGCTATCACCCTCTCTTTCTCTTAAAACTCCCTCAAAACCCTTTACAAATTTAAAGAATAAAAGAAAATATGAGGCTTTGTTGCTTAATGCTCAGCTACTTGCTTCTTCCTTGCTTGCTCCATGGCTGCCCTTTAAATAAGGCCTAACCCTTGAGTCTCATTTTGAAAAGGCCTTCAAATCCTCTTAGAATTGGTGTTCGACTCCCTGAGATTAGTAATGCCATTAGATTATGATTGAGGCCTAAAAATCAAGCTAAATTCATCATAGATTGCCCCAAATCTAGTAGGATTAAGTCATAGCCATTAGATTTTCCTTCCAGCAATTCTCAGTCGTAGATCACTACCTTAAGTCATGCAAAAAATCCATCTTGATGTTGGAGTTATTCCTGACCATTAAATCTTTGCCCAAACTAAATCCCAGCCACCCACCAATGCTAGACCACACCAACACCATGTGATACTTGATAGACTGACCTATAGTTTCCTATACACCATGTGAATGGAAGATTTGCTGAGTTTGTGGGGAGCTGCAATTCCTGGTGATTGCTTAAATTAATGTAGTCCATTGGATCCATGCTTAAAATGGTTTTTGATCGCTGTCGTAGGTGGTCAAAAATAATTTTACCAACTCAAACTATAGTTAGGGTGAGTCGAGATCATATCCTCAAGGATTTGTTAGGGTTATGTTCACTTTTAAGATTATTTTATTAGAGTTTTAATTAAGTTAGAAAGATAAAAGAATGAAAATTTGTTTATAACTAAGAACAAGAATTAAACTAAGCAGGAGATTAACAAGAATATAAAAGATATCTTGGATTTCAATTCTGTATTTAGTATTATATTAAGTACTCATTCAATATATAATTATTAAATTATGATTGATCCTCGAACATAGCCTATCTCACTAGACACAGACATTGATTTGCTCCTACATAGCCATAGGCTATTCAAAATCTCTAATCATAAAAATAAAATTTTCAATGATCAGATTCTAAGCATAGTCTATCTCACTAAGCTTGAATCATATTCTTGAATTACGACTCATCTTTATATAGTCATAAACTATTCTAAAATCAAATTATAGTCTTGACATGAAAAACATTACTTGAAGTAATGAAAAACAAATTTATTCATGAAAAGCTAACCATTACAATCAAATACTAATTACATAAAGAAAAATTATAAAATATAAATAC
This sequence comes from Areca catechu, assembly GCA_021397845.1. NCBI lineage: Eukaryota > Viridiplantae > Streptophyta > Magnoliopsida > Arecales > Arecaceae > Areca > Areca catechu. The sequence continues at coordinate 171,115,327 of CM038051.1, read as the reverse complement.
CAAAAATCTCATCTACTCTTCAAAGACAAGAACTCCTTAGCTGTGCATGTCTTCCCTTCTTCTCCCTCTATACAAGGCTCTAAAGGGATTCTAGGGGTTGATGCCTTTAGGTAGAGATACATGAGCTTTTTTATAGGTGTTAACAGGGAAGAGGTCTTCGTGATTTTCTGGTATAGGACTAAACAAGAGGGATCATAGAGGGTTAAGATTTAATTCTACAAAGAATTAATGGTTGGATGGAAAGAGGGTCTTCTAAATAGTATCCAAATCCTAGCTAAAGTAGGCTTAAATTCCCCATCCTACTTGGTGTTTGACCATGCTTTGTTTTGTCTACCATTGAATCTCAATCAAGTGCTCAAAAATGCATATCAAAGCCCAAAACTAGTTGGCAGTGATATGGACCATCAGATCGAGCCTTAGATTTAATTGTGCCTTGCTAAACTCTTGCTTCAACCTAGCAGTATTCCCAAACCACTAGATCTGTCCATAGGATCACTCCCCCCATTGATGGGCTCAAATATGAGCCAAGCCAACACCTACCCCCACCGGCAGCGAAGGGTGGTGGAGATGTTAATAATGATAGAGAAGGTGGTGATAGGTGTGATTTCACTCATTCATCCCCATTCTTCGATGACTAGTGATGGGGATGGGAAGGATTGCTCTGATGATGGCATGGAGAGGAGGTGACAATGATGAGCAAAGCAATGCCGATGGAAATTAGGGCGATCATGTTTGCAGCTGGTGGCATTTGAGGAAGATTATCATGGGCTACTCGATGTCGGGGAAATGGATGGTTATGGACAAGTGGCTAGGCAATGACATGATGGCTTGGTACAAAGGAAAAGGCAAACAATAGTGACAGTCAGATCTTGGTAGATCGGGCTAGGGAGGAGGTGCACCATGTCTCGGGTGGTGGTGGGATGGTGTCTACAGCGCTCTCATGGCAAAAATCCTTCTATAGTCCATGGCTTTGAGCCATGGACTATTAGCAATGGCTACCGGTGGACCTTGGAGCCCTTTGTAAACTAGGTAGCCAGTCTATGGTGGACCTGCTACTTTAAAATTCATGTAATCCTATAATAAAATTCAATTTTCAATTTTGTACTCATTTTAAATCCAATTCGCTTGAAACTTATTTCATTTAAACCCATAAATCAAGCTCTATGCATTGACAATCTTTTTTACTATAAATGATATATAGAAATATCAATTTTGAATAAAAAATAATTTTATTCTTAAATTAATACTTATATACATGTATATAATGTAATTATTGGCTTTCGTCCATCGGATTATGCCTCAACAGTGCCCACCTTCTTTCTTTTGCAACTGGTAGGTCCCCATGGCTATCAGATCTCTTGTAGGACACTGCTAGTGCCCGATTGCATGTCGAAACCATCCTTCCATGCATTGCCACCATCACTGGCACTGTCGGAGCTTTCGTCGCCTGAGTGCTCCCTTGTGACCATGCTCATCAACACTAGATCCATGTGCCTATCGCTTTCATCTTCAACGCTGACACTGCCAATGCCATTCCCCCTTTGTCGGCACCTCTCTCCTCTTCCCTTGTCAGCAACCTCCATCTTCTTCAATAAACCTAAAGCCGAGTTCAACTCCCTCTTCATCACCAAAGCCTTCGAGTGCTCCTTGTGATTGTGATTACATCATCACCTTGGCCAACAGCCTTGACACTCATTGGAGTCCACTCACCGAAGTTGTATGGGCCACTAGATTACTTGCATGATTCTCATTTGGCCATTTATCGGCCCAAATCCTTCCATGGTCCACAACTCACTGCCATGGACTGATGGTCATGGCTATTATGGACCATCGAAGTTTCTATAAACCAAGCAGTCGATCCACCATGGACCGGCTACTTTAAAATTTGTGTTGGTCCAAATTAGATTAGATTTTGCATTTATCTTTGAATCTCAATTCTGCATTCATTTTTAGTCTGATTTGTTTCAAATTTCTTTCATTTGAACCCACAAATTAAGTTCTTTACATTGGCAATCCTCCAACCTACAAAAGATATATAGAAGTATCAATTTTTAACAAATAAAGATAAATTTATTCATAAATTAATGCTTATATATAATGTAATTTTCATGGCCACGCACCTTTAATGGTTAAGATCCACTCTTGATTACAAGACTTGACTATTTGTCTATTATGAGAGTCTTATAAGAGTGGGTATCGATAGATTCTTTGTTAGAAATTTTGGTAGATGCCTTCATGGGGCATGATCGGTCAGTCCTGGATTCTAAGTACCATGTTCAGAGGAACTCAAGACTTTTTTGGATAGGGATCCCTGGAGCTTGGGGTTTGAAAAGGCCGAGTGTTAAATATACTGAAGGTAGGTAGACAGGGACATCTTGACCAAAGATCCACAAGATAATAGCCCAAATGGCTGAATACCCATTCGAAAGGAGTGCAAAAGGTCAAAGGCTAAGCATGGTAGAGTAGTAATACTGGAGGTTTGTATCAGTGATAGGCCCTATGGCCAGATGTTGGGTCCATTAAGGTTTTGGGATCAAATGTTGATTGACAAGATCGGGGATAAAGGTATTGTTCTTATCTTTTACTCTCAAGGGATAAAATTGGATGAGCGATTGAATACTTTTAGGAGGGAATATTTCAAAGTAGTGCTTATCTCTCTGTTAGTTCGATAACATGTTAATCCAGTTATAAAGATTCAATTACTTTCAAATCTAGGTGTTGGGTCAGTATGTGCTCGGGATTGGGCTTATATCGTAGCCCCACAGCTAGGAACATAAATTGCCAGGTACAGTTCTTGCTTATCCTAAATTGGATTCAGTCAATTTGCTCCCCTTCAACCTTCGAGACCTTGGAGATGGGTTTTCCCCCACACTAATTGCCCCCCACTCCTTAGTTTGAATAAGGAGTATTCAGGCTAAGGAGTAGTTCTAGCACCATATCCAAGGGATGCTGAAAGGTATACTAGGCTTCATGTTCTTGAGAAGAGGGCCTATTTAGGAAATTGATTTCATACTCTATTTTTATGATATCTTTTTTAAAGATTATAAGAAATTAATACAGCTTACTCCCTTTATAAAGGAGTCTTAAAGGTGGCTTGTTGTTACTGACTTCTTCTTTGGAGAGATTTTTTGTTTTTGAAGCAGTGATTTCCGGTAGGAAGGGTAATTCCTGTATGAAGGGCTATTTTTTATGGATTTTCCAACAATTTTTTATGTGGTTTGTTTGTTTGATTGATCTATGCGATGTTTAGGATTTACGAAGGGCAATCTTAAAGCACCGAAGGGTGGGTGCTTCAGTTAATGAAGATCCTGGTCAATCTGATAAGGCAGTTAGGGTCGAAGCTTAGGGGGGCAGCCCAAAAGCCTCAAAGGATCCTAAAGGACTACCTTTTTTTAAAGAATAAGTTCAGGCTTTTCTCCAGTGTTGCCCAGATATGGTGCCCAAGAGGGGGGGTGAATTGGGTCTTTTAAAAAATTAAAGCAATATATGTGCTATCAATTTCAAATGTGAAGAGTGATAGTGCTCAAGTAATTATACAACGGAAGCAATGAAAGATAACAACAATTAAAGATCAAAAGAAGATAGAGAGTAAAGCAAGGAAAACACACAAAATGTATAGTGGTTCGGTGCACCTAGCACCTACATCCACTCTCCAAGCTCCACTTGGGAATTTCTACTATAATCTTCTCTAGGTTATAGCCGACTTGTTTACAAGGCTCACAAGTCAAAACCTAAGTTGGTTTTTCTACCTAGGCTTACCAACAAACCTTACACACTTGTTTTAGCTTCGAGCTTACAAGCAACCCTAGTTGGTTTTATCAATTGGCTCACCAACAAACCTCACACTAGTTTCAAATTCCCTTGAAACTAGGCTAACACAAATAGAGTATGAATACAATGAATAAAAACAAGACAAACTCCTTTTTGAGCAAAAATAAATCGATGTAGCTCTTGTTGGAGACTCTTCAAGTCTTCCTCTTGGAATCTTGGACTTCACTAAATGCCAAAGACTTGAAAGTTGGATTCCTCAAAAATGGAAAGCATTTGGCTAAGGAATCTCTTGAATTTTCACTCTTTTTGGCTTAGGATTGATTAAAGGCTTTGTACTTTTACTCTCTCCTTTTTCTCTTTGTCTCCTTCTTTTTTTTTGAAGTTAGGTGGAGGTTAAATACCTCATTCAAGCTGAAACAACTCCACAAGACCGTTAGAATCAAAAATATGGCCGTTTATGGCCGTTAGAAATCAAATCAAAAGTTCAGAAAAACTAGCTGTTATGCCATGAGTCGACCTCATGAGTTGACCTCTGGATCAAGTGTCGATCTCATGAGTCGACCTCCAATTTATCTTAGGCAAAAATCCAGAAAACCATAGTTCTGCCCAGTTTGAATTCTCAGGCGATGAGTCGACCTCTGGTATCGACCTCTAGACAGGTGTCGACCTCTGGTGGTCGACCTCTGGAGCGTGCCACTGAAATTTTGCCGTGCTGACCTTGCTGAACTTTTCTTTTCTTCATGAGTCGACCTCTGGTGGTCGACCTTTGGCAAGGTGTTGACCTCTGGAGGTCGACCTCTGGTCTGAAATTTTCTAAAACTCTGGAGAGATGCGTGCCATGCTTGAGTTTCTCTAAGCCTTTGTTTCTTTTGTCAATTACTTCTTAATAAGAAGGTCCAAAATGAGAAATTTGATCTTGTTTAAGATAGGAAAGCTCTTTACAAAATCAAGCAAGCTTGGTTTCGTCATTGTACTCTTGATACTCTTTTTGAATAACCTATGGCCTGAAACTTTATCTTGAAATGAAACATTAGTCCAAACATATACTCAACCTTTTGTTAATCATCAAAACTAAGGAGCCAAAGCCAATAATCTCCCCCTTTTTGATGATGACAAAACCTTGAGTATATATGCAATTTAGTCCAAAAGCAAAATATAGCATTAAAAAAAAAAATTCAAAGAAACCTTACATATATGAGTATATCATAAAAATTTACTTTTCATCTACTTCTTTCTTTTTGTGAAAACATTCTCATGATTCAAAAAGTTAAGAACCATAATAGCTTTACTATACTCTATGAAAGAGTCATACTTTACCATCTATACTTTACAAACTTTACTATACTTTCCCTTTTTGTCAAGAATCAAAAAGTGCATTCTTTGTAGTAAAAGATATACTAAAGAAAAATTATGTTCCATTACAATGAAGTACTTGGTTGCATAAAATACATGCTCCCCCTCAATTTGTGCATTCGATATAGCAAAGACATTCTAACTTGAGGGTTTAAAAGGATAAAAGCTAAGAGCTGTTATCAAACAGTAAAATACCACAAAGTAGATAAATATATAAATGAATGTATTCAGTTACAAAATTGCTTACATAGTAAGCACAAAACACTGATACATCAGAACATACAAAGCAAACTAGTACATCATACATCAAGCAAATCTATGAGGCTACTCCTCATCAGAAGGTACATCAAAAGAGATAGGAGCCGAGATCTTAGATGAGGATTTTGGAGTCCTATGAGTGAGACTTCGAGTCCTCAGAGAGGGACCAGACCTAGGGGTAGTCCTACGAGATCTATAGGTCCGAGGAAAAGACTCCGAAGGTGTCCTAACAGAAGTAGTAGCAATAGGAGAAGGTGGATCAGTATGCTGAGTAGATTGAGCTGGAGTGTGCCTGCTGACAAGCTCATAAGCAGTGGGATCATCAATATCAGTCTCTGTATGCTCCACTCTGTCATCTGGTATGCCTGTAATAGTCTCAAAGAGTGACTCAGTAATCTCAGTATCTACTGCCATATCTGTAGCTGGAGGATTAGTACTGGGAAGATCAGTAGAAGGAGGATCAGCAGAAGGGGAAATCTCTGGAATTGGATCAGCAGGTGGAACATCAGATCTACCTACTCCCGGCTGATCTCCATCACTGTCACTGTAGCCACTAGAGTCATCATCATCAGCATCATTATCAGAATATGGAGGAGGCGCTATCAGATCTACAGTCCCTGGTGGCAATGCCAATCTCAGTAGGCTGAGGATCTGTCGGAATCCTGTATCGACAGTAGCTGACAGAGCTCCAATACGCATGTCTGTGTGGATCCGCAGACCATGTAGCTCCTGTCGTACACCAACAATCTCTGTCCGGACCTCTGAAATGTGATCAGTCACTCTCTACTCAAAGTCCAATGTGCTCGCTGTAGTCCTCTGTGGTATAGCAGGAGCAGAAGGTGCTGGAGCTGATGAGGGTGGTGGCGTGAATGGCTCAAGCTCCGCAGTCTCTGACTCTGGTGCTGGGCGAGGAGGTGTACCATGATCAGTAGGCTCTGAAGGCCCTGCCTCAGCTGCTTGAATCTCATCCTCCTCATCTGGCTCCTGGCCAGACTCACGTCGCACCCATCGATCACCAATCAGTCAAAATCACATCCTATGCAAGGATTTCTCTCCATATGTGTCAGTATGCTGTAGCTGACTGAAGGGTATACCAACAAATGAGACTCCATACTCCCTAAATAACTGTGTCAGCCCCATGCCATATGGCTGAACTAGTCTCCTATGAGATGCTGCCTCACCCATCTGCTGAAGCATGATCCTGGGAAGGTTGATGGGAGTCCGCTGTCTCAGGGACACCATCAACACCAGCTCACGCTCAGTAATAAAGTCGAATCTCCCGCTCTTTGGAATCAAGATGCGGGCGATGATATGATGCAGCACCCTCATCTCCAATGATAGCTGGTTAGCGGCTACTGTGGAAATGCCACTAACATCCTCGTGCTCTAAGATACATCTAAAGGCGCACTCTCTGTCACTGATAGAAGTGGCGGCTGTGCCATGAAGTAGAATCTCCAAACACGACTGATGACCTCCGGTGTCACTGGAATCTTGATCCCACGAACAGTAGCAGACCATCCAATGCCATCAGTGGCCATGGATGCATAGAACTCCCTGATGAGGTCTGGGTAGAATCTCTCAGTCATCGTGCAGAAGTGAACCAGACCTGCATCTCTCAGTACATCTCCAATAAAAAAGTGATGCAGATCCCAGAAGGGTATGTCCACACGTCTCCCGCTCATAATGCTCTTCCATACTAAGCTGGCTGGTACTGGTGTAGGTGCCTCTGGGGTCGGCTCACGCTTATGTCTGGTCTTTCTTCGTCGCTCAGTACTACCCTGGCCTTGTTCCAATCTCCTTTTCCTTACAGCTAAATGCTTCCTTGGACCCATATGGATGGAAGGAGGGTAAATTAGGGGGAAGTAGGATAATGTAGTGCTAAGAAAGAGGAGAACCAAGAATTTTGGAGAGGAGAAAAGGATTTCACAGTTGGGCGAATGAAGAAACCTTGCAAAGGTAAGTGAGGGTTTGTGAAATTGACAAAAAAAGAGAGCAAATAGAGGAAATGCACGAAATGGAGGGAAGAAATGAGTGTTTTCAACTGATATTTGAGGGTAGATAGAGGCAAAAGCTTACGGTTGCCCAGAAACAAAGAACACGATCAAAATGGTTCGGTTCAAAAGAAAACAAGAGGAAAGGAGAAAAATCACCCAAAAAGAGGAAGGAGAGGGTTGGAAATCCACTGTTTAGGTTTAGGGACGTTGGAGGGGGACCACACGAAGGAGAAGGCAAAAAGAAATGGAGGAAAAAGGGCTTGCAGACGGTTTTAAAAAAACTGATTTTCCATTCAAGTGTCGACCTCTAAAAAATTTCAGGGGTCGACCTCAAGTGTCGACCTCCGAAATCCTAAGTGTCAACCTCCGAAAAAAATTTGTCAAAATAAAATTTGGAAAAAAAAATTTTAAAAAAAATTAGAATGAATTCTTAGAGAAGCTCTAAATATTTTTGAGAATTTATAAATCATTTTTAAGGAATTTTGAAGGAAATTGAAGAGTTTCAAGCAAAAGGGTCAATGACTCCCAATTCTCTTCTGATCATGCAAAATCTATCTTCATTCAATAGTTTTGTAAATATATCAGCCAATTGATAATCAGTACAAATAAATTCTAACAACACATTAGAGTTTTGAATGTGATCTCTTATGAAGTGATGTCTTATTTCAATATGTTTGCTTCTTAAATGTTGTACAGGATTTTTCGTTAAATTGATTGCACTAGTATTATCACATCTTATGGGTGTCTTAGTTAGTTTGATGCCGAAGTCCTCGAGTTGTTGTTTGATCAATAGAATCTGAGCACAACAGCTTTCGACTGCTATATATTTGGCTTCCACCGTAGATAGAGCAACCGAATTATGTTTCTTGCTGCTCCATGAAATCAAATTAACTCCTAGGAATTGACAAGTTCTACTAGTACTTTTACGATCAAGTTTACACCCAACAAAATCAGCATCAGAATAAGCAATCAATTCATATGATGACTCTCTAGAGTACCAAAGACCAATTTCAATTGACCCAGATAAGTATCTAAATATACATTTTACAGCTAAGAGATGTGATTCTTTAGGAGCAGACTGAAAACGTGCACACATACAAACACTAAACATTATATCTGGTCTACTGGCAGTTAGATATAGCAATGAACCAATCATGCCTCTATATAATTTTTGGTCTACTGATTTACCACATTCATCTTTGTCTAATTTACATGAAGAGCTCATAGGGGTACCTATTGGTTTGGTAGTCTCCATCCCAAACTTTTTCATTATTTCCTTTATGTACTTTGCTTGGTTGATGAAGATCCCCTCTTTGGTTTGCTTAATTTGGAGTCCGAGGAAGAAGTTGAGTTCTCCCATCATGCTCATCTCGAACTCACTCTGCATTAACTTTGCAAACTCTTGACAAAGACATTCGTTAGTAGCACCAAAAATAATATCATTTACATAGATTTGTACTACTAAGAGATCATCATTTTTCTTTTTCAAAAATAATGTATTATCTACATTACCTCTAGAAAAATCATTCTTCATCAAAAAAGAACTTAATCTATCATACCAAGCTCTAGGAGCTTGCTTTAAACCATACAATGCTTTATGCAATTTAAAAACATGGTTAGGAAATTCATGATTTTCAAAACCAGGAGGTTGTTCAACATAAACTTCCTCTTCAATAAATCCATTTAAAAAAGTACTTTTAACATCCATTTGAAATAACTTGAAATCCATAAAACAAGTAAAAGCAAGTAAAAGTCTAATTGCTTCCAACCTAGCAACAGGAGCAAAGGTTTTATCAAAGTCAATCCCTTCTTCCTGGTTGTAGCCTTTAGCAACAAGTCTAGCTTTGTTTCTAGTTACAATACCATGTTCATCAAGTTTATTTCTAAAAACCCATTTTGTGCCAATTACAGAAACATTAGGGGGTCTTTTAGTTAAAGTCCAAACGTTATTTCTTTTGAATTGATTTAGTTCATCTTGCATAGCATTAATCCAGTTACAATCTTTTTCAGCTTCTTCAATTGACTTAGGCTCTATTTGAGAAACAAAAGCTAAATAATCACAAACATTTCTGATAGAAGAGCGTGTACTTACTCCCTTTGATGGATCACCAATAATTAGCTCTTTGGGGTGTCCGTGTGCATACCTCCACTCTTTAGATAAAGGTTTTGGTGATGTTGCATTGATCTCTTGAATTTGATCTTCATTTTCTTGATCATCATTTCCTTTGGGCACATCTTCATTGATTTTCAATTGTTCAAGCTTCTTTGTACCTATTTCATCATCAATAGAATCTTCTTTTCTAGAAGATTTTTCATTAGTTTCATCAAACACTACATTAATTGATTCTTCAACTAGAAGAGTTCTTCTATTGAAGACCCTGTATGCCTTGCTAGAAGTAGAGTATCCTAATAAGATACCCTCATTTGACTTGGCATCAAATTTATTGATATTGTCTTTGCCATTGTTTAATATGAAACAGCGGCAACCAAATACACGAAAATACTTAAGATTAGGTTTTCGATTTTTTCAAAGCTCATATGGTGTTTTCTTCAAAATAGGTCGAATTAAAACATGATTTAAAATGTAACAGGAAGTATTAATGGCTTCTACCCAAAAATATCTAGGTAAATCATTTTCGCAAATCATTGTGCATGCCATTTCTTCAAGAGTCCTGTTTTTTCTTTCTACCACCCCATTTTGTTGAGGTATCCTAGGTGCAGAAATATTATGACTAATGCCATTATCATTACAAAAAGCTTCAAAATCATGATTGTCAAATTCAGTTCCATGATCACTACGCAAAGAAACAATAGTGAGATCTTTTTCGTTTGAAACCCTTTTATGAAATTTAACAAAAGCTGAAAATGTTTCATCTTTATGAGCTAAAAATATTACCCAAGTAAATCGTGAGTAATCATCTACAATTACTAGCCCATATTTCTTACCTCCCAAACTAGTTGTTCTGGTTGGTCCAAAGAGGTCCATATGCAATAATTCAAGGGGTCTAGTAGTAGATACTACTCCTTTAGGTTTGAAAGTAGATTTAGTTTGTTTTCCAAATTGACATGCAGCACAAATCTTATCTTTTTCAAATGTGAGTTTTGGCAATTCTTTTACAAGATCCTTTTTGCTTAATTTTGAAATCAAATGCATACTAGCATGCCCTAGCCTGCGATGCCAAAGCCAACTAGTTTCACTTGCCTTGGCTTCCCTAGCCACTAGGCATTGACCACTTTCCATGGCTAGATCATCAAGATCAACTATGTAAATGTTTCCATGCCTATGACCAGTGAACTTGATGCCATCGACATCTAGACTAGACACCATGCACAAAAATGATTCAAAAATTACTTTAAAATCCTTATCACAAAACTGACTAATGCTGAAAAGATTATACTTCAAACCATCAACAAATAATACATTATCTACATAAGCATTAGGGGTGATATGGATTTTACCAATTCCGATGATTTTACCTTTTCCATTATCACCAAAAGTAACGATTCCACCATTTATAGCTACTAGTGATGAGAATTGCTTTACATCCCCAGTCATGTGCCTTGAGCAACCACTGTCCAGATACCACATTCTTTTTTTATTTTTGGTTGCAAGACACACCTGCAGAAATTGATTAAGTTGAAACTTTAGGTACCCAAGTCATCTTGGATCCTTTAGGGTTAGACAAATTGGTTCCTTTTGGAACCCAAATCTTTCCAAATGTACTTGATTTTCTTCTATTACAAGTATATGATTTATGTCCTAACTTACCACATGCATAGCAGGTAATATTAGAAGATGCAGGTATGAAAAAGTTTTTGAAAAGTTTTTGCTGATTCTGTGGCTTAAATCCAAGTCCAGCTTTGTTAAAAATTGCATGTTGACTGTTTAAAAGCATACTTAATTTTTCTGAACTATAAGTAAACTTTTCTACAAAAGGTTTCATGATGGGGACATGCAAGATGAGAATGCAACTATGCAACCCTAAAGGAGATTAGCAAAGATTAACTTAGCAATTTCTTATTTGCATATGATTAGTTCAGCATATAGTATCAAAGGAGGTCTAATGAAGAGAACTCGAATGATCAAACATAAACCTAATTAATAAGACTATCAAAATAACAAAGAAATAGGAATAAGATTCGAACCACACAAGTTAAGCTAGGCAAATTTAATATTTCAGACCTAATCGATACTAGAATATACCTAGCATTAATCTTTCAAGTAGATCAAGATCACTCATGAAGAGACCTCCCAAATGACAAGACCATACTACAAATTGAGGGCCCTTCTTGTTTTCTGGATTATGGCAAGTAATTCCTTCCTCTTGAATTCGGAATCCCGGAGAACCCTACAACAAAGAAACCTCGAGATTAGGAACTTCGTAACATACGTTAGTCATGAAATGGAGAAACTAAAGAATAGTCGAGGAAGCATTGTTGAAGAATAATCTTGGCGCCATGGTAGATCACTTGAAATGGATTAGGCCGGCCTCCTTGTGATGGTCTTCTTGATCAACCTTGAATATTGAAGAGCTAGCTTGAGATTGGAGAAGAAGGAGAGTGTCTTAGGCGTTGGAGATGGAGGAGGAGAAAGTAGGGTTGGCGTGGGATAGGGAGAGGAATTTAGAACTACCACTTAGGCACATAGAACTCACATAGAAGAAAATTTTTATTTTTTCTTTTCCATCCTTCCTTTACAAGAAGACTAAGAGTCTTTTATAGACTATTAAGCCATTTTGAATTCAAACTACACCAAATGTCATGGAGAAAAATTTGTGGAGAAAAATATGGGGCGTCCCATGAGTAGTGGAGGAAGTTGTGGAGGAGGTTGTAGCCAATTCAAATTCAAATTCCCCTTTTCTTCTCTTGGGCGGCAACCTTGGATGGTGAGGTGGCATGTGTGATGTGGCAGCAACCTTGGATGGTGAGGTGGTATGTGTGATGTGGCAGCAACCTTGGATGATGAGGTGGCATGTGTCATGTGGCATGTGGTCCCCACTTGAGATGGCTTTGGTCTTGCTTTGGAGTATAAGTCTTGAGTCTTCTTTAGTCTTCAAATGTGGTTTGGTTTGATTCTTCATGGAGGTTTGGTTTGATTCTTCATGGATTGGACTTGACTCATTTGGACCCAACTCTCAAATACAAGATTAATCAGGCTGGACTAGTCCCAACATAAAATTGAAATGGACTCGAATTACATAATTATTTGGACTCAAAATTAAAGAAAGAAAAAAATTACAGGACTTTCTTTTACTCATCCAACCATAAGGACTCAGATTTGACTTGAATTGGTTGGAGTCTCTTCCTGATTCTGGTGCCCACACTAATTCTCCCGGGGTGGGAGGAACTCGACCCTATCGAGTGAGGGTTGGCTTGATAAGTTTCTAATGCATCCGGGTCGATTTGTTGTAGGTCCTCTCGGGAAATCCAGGAGTCTTCAGATTCAGGACATCCTTGCCATCTAACCAGATAACGTTGGTAGCCTTTATTTCTAGTAGTAATGATCTGGTCATCCAAGATCCTTTCAATTCTCTCCTTTCTCTCAGGAACACTTGGTGGTGGACACTCATTTGGTGTTTCACTCTCAAAAGAAACATTAGGACCAAAAAGCTCACTAGGTATCAGTGCAGGTTCTTTGTATTCTTTTAAGTCTGAAATGTTAAATGTTGAACTAATGCCATAACTTGGTGGTAATTCTAATACATAAGCATTTGGTCTAATTTTCTTTATTATTTTGAAAGGTCTGGCTCCCCGGGCATGGAGTTTCTTCATAGTTCCCGGCGAAAACCTTTCAGGTTTAAGTTTGATCATGACGGAGTCCCCTTCATTAAATTCTTTTAATCGTTTATGTGAATTAGTCATATACTGATAGAGTTCATTGCTCGCTTGAATCTTTTGGCTAATCTCCTTATGCAATTCCCTAATATGCTGTGCATATGACTCGGCAAACTCGGACACCCGTGCATGTGTGGGTAAAGGAGCTAGGTCTAAAGGCTTCCTAGGTCTGTATCCATGGACCACTTCGAATGGACTTTTCCCAATAGACCTATTAACTGAGCTGTTATAGGCAAATTCAGCATGAGGAAGTAATAGGTCCCAGTTTCCTAGGTTGTCACCAACTAAGCATCTCAACAGATTTCCTAAGCTTCGGTTTACTACCTTAGTCTGGCCATTGGTTTGAGGATGATAGGCAGTAGAGAATTTTAGCTTGGTACCGAGCATGTGCCAGAGGGTTTTCCAGAAATAGCTAGTAAATTTGACATCTCTATCGAACACAATGGTTTTGGGTAAACCATGAAGCCTAACGACCTGATCGAGAAAAAGCTTGGCCACCTTCGAAGCATCTAAAGTTTGAGAACAAGGAATGAAGTGAGCCATCTTGGAGAAACGATCGACAACCACAAAGACAGAATCATACTTCCTAGATGTCTTAGGGAGGCCTACTACAAAATCCATGCTGATATCCTGCCATGGACAATCAGGGACAGGTAAGGGTGTGTACAGACCGGTGTTCTGTCTTTGCTGTTTTGCAACAGCACAGATATGGCACTGAGCTACAATCTGGGCCACATTTCTTTTGAGACCAGGCCAAAAGAATTGGTCTTCTATTGCTAAGATGGTCTTATTCTTACCAAAATGTCCTGCTAAGCCCCCAGCATGAACTTCCCAGATCAGAAATTCCCTAACAGAGGTCTTGGGAATACACAACTGATTTCCTCTGAAAAGGTATCCATCTAAAATGGTATAATCACTATGCTCACTAGATGGTCCTTATTGAAGGGATCGATAGATGTCACCAAAATCAGGGCATATAGGATATTCCTCTTTTAATCTTTCAAACCCTACTACCTCAGTGCTCACAGAATTCAACAACATTGAACGACGACTCAATGCATCAGCAACCCTATTTTCAGTTCCGGCATGATGTTTCAGTACGAACGTATAAGCTTGTATGAACTCTACCCATTTCTCGTGCCTAGGGTTCAATTTCTTTTGAGAACTAAGGAACCTAAGAGCTTCATGGTCAGAAAATAGGACAAACTCTTGTGGTAGAAGATAATGCCTCCAATAACGTAATGCCTGAGCTACCGCATACAGCTCCCTATCATAGGTGGAATACCTTAGTCTCGCTTCATTTAACTTCTCACTGAAATATGCTACTGGGTGATTCTCTTGACTCAAGACACCTCCAATTCCTACCCCAGAAGCATCACAAGCAACCTCGAACACTTTGGTAAAATCGGGTAACCTCAAGACGGGTGCGTGTGTCATTTTTTCCTTAATTGTTAGGAAGGCTTTGTCTGCTGCTTTAGTCCATTCAAAAGTTCCCTTCCTAATACAATTAGTGATTGGAACCACTATCGTACTGAACCCTCTAATGAATCTCCTATAGAAGGTGGCTAAACCGTGGAAACTATGGACATCATGGATACTCTTGGGTACAGGCCACTTTACTATTGACTTAATTTTTGCAGGGTCAGCGGACACTCCTTCAGATGTTACTACGAATCCTAGAAAGATAACTCTATGTGTTAAGAAATCACACTTCTTGATATTGGCATAGAGGCTATCCTTTCTAAGGACTTGGCAAACTTGCCTTAGGTGGGTTAAATGGTCTGCCTTAGTCTTGCTATAGATAAGAATGTCATCAAAGTAGACCACCACAAATTTCCCGATGAAAGTTTTCAACACCTGATTCATAATTCTCATAAAGGTGCTGGGTGCATTGGACAGACCGAACGGCATGACTAACCACTCATATAATCCATCTTTAGTCTTAAAAGCGGTCTTCCATTCATCTCCAGGCCTAACCCTAACCTGGTGATAGCCACTCTTTAAGTCTATCTTGGAGAAAATTGTTGATCCGGCTATCATATCTAACATATCGTCCAGTCTTGGGATTGGAAACCTATATTTGACAGTAATCTTGTTGATGGCATGGCTGTCTACACACATCCTCCAGGTACCATCTTTTTTAGGGGTTAACAAGGCAGGGACTGCACAAGGGCTTAAACTTTCTCTAACAAACCCCTTTCTAAGAAGTTCACTAACTTGCCTTTGTAACTCTTGATGTTCAGTTGGATTCATCCTATAATGAGGCAAATTAGGTAAAGTCATGACAGGAACTAAATCTATGGCATGCTGTATGTCCCTTAAAGATGGAAGATTGTCGGGAAGATCCTCGGGAAACACGTCTTCAAAGTCTTTCAATAATTGGACCACCTCTTGAGGGTGTTCTACAGGGGTGTGGTCCATAGTTTCCTTAGAAGCTACCACCCAAATAGGTGCTCCCTCATTAATGTCTTTTCCTAATTCTCTTGCACCTATCAAATTTAATCCAGTCCTTTTTTCTTTCAGGCTGCTAACTCCTCTTTTGGTGTTGTCCTTAGGTTGGGTTGAATGAATGACAATTTTCTTGCCATTGAAATTGAAAGCACAGGAATTTGATCGACCAAAAATTGTCACATCATGGTCAAACAGCCATGGCCTACCTAGGATGATGCTACTTACTCCCATAGGGAGTACATCACACCAGATTCGTTCTTGATAGGACTGAAGTTGGATTCGGACCTGACATCTCTGCTTGATTGGGATAGAAGTGGAATCGATCCAGGATACCTTATATGGATTGGGATGTGGTTCAGTGGGTAATCCTAGACTCTTGGCTGCACTAGTGGAAATGGCATTGACATAGCTTCCACTATCGATCATGATCTTACAGACCTTTTCTCCTATTTTGACAAATGTGTGTAGGATGCTAGTCCTACGCCAGTCTTCCTGCTCCTTGGTCTGTGTCATGATACATCTCACAACTCCTAACACATCTGATGAGTCTACATTTTCTTCATCTCCTTCATACTCATCAGCCAAGCAATCCCCTGCTTCATAAACCTCCTCTTCATCATTCTCCAGGGGTTCTGATTCACCTTCTTCTGCCTCCCCTATATGTAAAGCTCTAGAGGGACATTGGCTCACGAAATGACCTGGTTTACGAAACTTATAGCAAACTCGCTCCCTCTCACCTCGAACTTCAGGGCTCTTTCCTTTGTCTTCTCTAGGAATTGGGGGAATGGCAGGGTTGGTCCTAGGGGTTGGATTCGAGCTGGATCTTGGTCTATTAGTTGTACCAGGGACTGAACTCGGTCGACTAACAGGAGGATTAAACCTAATGGGCTCAGGTCGCCTAAATGTAGCTCTCCTTTGAAACCTCTCATAGTCCATGGCAACTTGGTATGCCTGATCTAAATCATGGACTTCTCTCAAAAACAGTTCCCCTTTTATATCTTCATTCAATCCTGATCTAAACCTCGACAATGTGGCTGCCTCAGACTTGACTACGTTGCATCGCATTACAAACTTATCAAATTTAGCAATGTACTCAGAAACGGTCTTATTTCCTTGTGTCAATCGTTGCCACTGATCTAACAACCTTTGCTGATAAGACATAGGCAAATATTTCTCTCTAAGCTTTCTCTTCATGTCTCTCCAGGTCACTATAGGTAAGTCTCCCCTCTACTTAGCTATGCGTTCGATATTTCCCCAATACAACCTAGCCTGATGGACTAGTCTGATTTTGGCAAACTTGAATCTTCTCTCTTCAGACATATCATACCAGTCAAAATATTGGTCCATGTCAGCCTCCCAGTCTATGTACACCTTAGGATCTAGGCTTCCCTTAAAGGTTAGTGCATCTAGACGTATATTCCTTAAGGCACGATCATCCTGATCAAAAGTATCATGGTGAGGTCTTCTAGGATTTGGCTCCGGAGTGTGATCAGTATAATCCTGATGTGGCCTTCTATAAATTGGATCAGGTGTATGTTCTTGTCGTTGGGCTCTAGGGCGAACTGAAGGTAATCTGGGTGAAGGTGGTTCAGTTGGGGTCAACCTAGATTCCTCTAGGGTTCCTATCCTTTCCTCGAATTGGTCAAACCTAGCATCCAAACGGTCCATCTTCTCGATCATAGATCTCATAAGGCTTTCCATACTAGTATCCATGGATGAACTAGGTTGGGCTTGTGAAGGGTGGTAAGGTGTGCCTGACCTAGTTGTCATGCAAACAATTAGACTCAGACCCGAACTACGAGTTTTCTAAACCGGTTAGTCCAAATAAACTGAGTTGACTAGATACAATCAAATCAACAGCTACTCTCTTCCACTGGCCAGTCAGGAGGTGGGTCTGTGGGAGGTTCCCCCAGCTTTCACTGGGTCATAATTAAAAACCACAAGAACCGCTTAGGCTTGAGCCACTTAACCTCTATCCTTGACACCAGCTTTCAATAATAGATGAAGAAATGGGTTGCACAAGCTTTCCCAATTGAATTGAACTGGACCTAGAGTTCTAAGCTAGTTGCCTAATCAAGGTGGCAAGCTAGATTGTAGTAACTCTATACTTGGCCAGGTTTTAGAACAAGGGGAGTATGAGATCCTGTCTCTGGCCTACCTTGGCCCGGTGGAATTGGCCCGATAGACGGATCAGCACCCAAGCCCTTAGTCCCAATTCTAGACACCAAGTAATAGGGCACACACAAGACTAGTTGACACAATGAGTTGACAATAACCCGGGCTCGACCAAATTGATGTCCCTAACCCACTAGGGCAATTAATGTCTAATCAATTTTAGTTAGGGATTGGATCGATATGCAATTTGGTGATTTTTGGGCTAGGGACAGGTGATGAAATCCTGACCCTATATCAATTTCATGCCCTTAATTTGATTTGTCATGAGATGCATGCAAATTTCAAATTTCAAGTACAGAAGTAGTGTGTTACAGTTTAAAAGTGGTGTTGATAAGTACAGAAAAAAATATTAAGAAAATCTTAAAAAATCACAAAAAACTTCTAACTTCTAGATGACATACCAGATGAAACAAAAATTCAAAATAAAATCTGTACTATTCTAGGCAGATTCTGAAATGAAGATAATGAAAAGGAACAGAACAGAACAGAAACCCTAATAACACTGATGGACTGCAAGAATTTTCATTTTTTTTGTGAATTTTTTATCAAATTGAGATTTTAAACGGTAATAAGAAACTTAAAATGGAACATGAAAAAAAATATTCCAACGAGGAATGTGATACTTGCCTTTGGAGTTGCAGGCGGATTACAGTCAGCCTCTAGAAAATACAGCAAGCAGAAAAACAGAACGTGCCCAATGCAAAATTCACAAATGAAATCTAAGAAGTCCTTTGGCTTTCTTTTTCACGGGTCAATCACAATGGCACCCCGACATGCCTTAGGAGATCCCCGTGGAATGGGAAGAGAGGGTGTTTAAACCCTACTTTCTCCTAAGACCGGACGGCCTGGTAATGCCCCCGATCCAAGTACTTCAAGGACTTAATGCTATGCAATCAGGAACTTATTCTACCATGCTCTGATACCAAGAATGATGGGGACATGCAAGATGAGAATGCAACTATGCAACCCTAAAGGAGATTAGCAAAGATTAACTTAGCAATTTCTTATTTGCATATGATTAGTTCAGCATATAGTATCAAAGGAGGTCTAATGAAGAGAACTCGAATGATCAAACGTAAACCTAATTAATAAGACTATCAAAATAACAAAGAAATAGGAATAAGATTCGAACCACACAAGTTAAGCTAGGCAAATTTAATATTTCAGACCTAATCGATACTAGAACATACCTAGCATTAATCTTTCAAGTAGATCAAGATCACTCATGAAGAGACCTCCCAAATGACAAGACCATACTACAAATTGAGGGCCCTTCTTGTTTTCTGGATTATGGCAAGTAATTCCTTCCTCTTGAATTCGGAATCCCGAAGAACCCTACAACAAAGAAACCTCAAGATTAGGAACTTGGTAACATACGTTAGTCATGAAATGGAGAAACTAAAGAAGAGTCGAGGAAGCATTGTTGAAGAATAATCTTGGCGCCATGGTAGATCACTAGAAATGGATTAGGCCGGCCTCCTTGTGATGGTCTTCTTGATCAACCTTGAATATTGAAGAGCTAGCTTGAGATTGGAGAAGAAGGAGAGTGTCTTAGGTGTTGGAGATGGAGGAGGAGAAAGTAGGGTTGGCGTGGGATAGGGAGAGGAATTTAGAACTACCACTTAGGCACATAGAACTCACATAGAAGAAAATTTTTATTTTTTCTTGTCCATCCTTCCTTTACAAGAAGACTAAGAGTCTTTTATAGACTATTAAGCCATTTTGAATTCAAACTACACCAAATGTCATGGAGAAAAATTTGTGGAGAAAAATATGGGGCGTCCCATGAGTAGTGGAGGAAGTTGTGGAGGAGGTTGTAGCCAATTCAAATTCAAATTCCCCTTTTCTTCTCTTGGGCGGCAACCTTGGATGGTGAGGTGGCATGTGTGATGTGGCAGCAACCTTGGATGGTGAGGTGGTATGTGTGATGTGGCAGCAACCTTGGATGATGAGGTGGCATATGTCATGTGGCATGTGGTCCCCACTTGAGGTGGCTTTGGTCTTGCTTTGGAGTATAAGTCTTGAGTCTTCTTTAGTCTTCAAATGTGGTTTGGTTTGATTCTTCATGGAGGTTTGGTTTGATTCTTCATGGATTGGACTTGACTCATTTGGACCCAACTCTCAAATACAAGATTAATCAGGCTGGACTAGTCCCAACATAAAATTGAAATGGACTCGAATTACATAATTATTTGGACTCAAAATTAAAGAAAGAAAAAAATTACAGGACTTTCGTTTACTCATCCAACCATAAGGACTCGGATTTGACTTGAATTGGTTGGAGTCTCTTCCAGATTCTGGTGCCCACACCATTTCACTTTTTCTAATTCTTCTTTGTAATTCTTATTTTGAAGCAACAGTTCTTTGTTTTGTTTTTCAATTTTCTTATTAGTTTCAAAACTTCTATTATTTTTCAAAGAATCCTTTTCTTTTATAAGATTGTCCTTATCATTTTTCAAGGTCTTTACATATTCAGTTAATTTCTTGTTTTCTTGAATTAAATCTTCAATTTCAGTTGAAAACTTGTCTGAACTTTTGGTAAGCTCTTGATTTAGCTTTCTTAATTTTTTATTTTTTAGTTTTAGTTTTTCATAGCCCATAACTAAATCATCAAAAGCATCATGTAATTCATTAAAAGTAAATTCATTTTCAGGTTCAGAATTTACTTCATCATCTTTATTGGCCATGAAACACAGGTTGGCGACTTCCTGCTGCTCTTCATCACTGCTGGAGTCCTCACTCTCACTCCAGGTAGCCATCATGGCTTTCTTTCTCAACATCCTTCGACTCTTTTTAAGCAAAGGGCAATCCATTTTATAATGTCCAGGCTTCTTGCACTCGAAGTAGATGGGTGGATCCCTTTCTTTTTCTTTCTCTTTATCTTTATTGTAATCATCTTTTTGTGGCCTTTTCTTGTAGAAGCCCTTCTTCTTTTTCATGAATCTTCTGAATTTTCTTGTAATGAGGGCTGTCTCATCATCATCAACTTCTTCTTCTGATTTATCACTTGACTCTTCCTTTGTAGTGGACTTGAAGGCTATGGCTTTCTTTTTCTTGTCATTGTCCACTGTCTTCTGTTTTAGTGAAAGCTCATAAGTCATCAGTGATCCAAGAAGCTGCTCAAGAGGTTGAGTATTGACATCCTTGGCTTCTTCTATGGCCGTTACTTTCACATCCCATGAAGCCGAAAGAGACCTGAGAAGTTTGTTAACAAGTTCACCATTAGATATGATCTTTCCCAAACTCCTCATACCATTTACTATATTAGTAAATCTAGTGTACATTTCACTAATACTTTCAGTTGGTTCCATCCTGAACATCTCATACGTATGAATGAGCATGTTCATCTTTGTGGTCTTCACTTGGTGTGTACCCTCATGGGTAACCTCAAGTGTATCCCAAATTTCTTTGGCGGAAATACAATTTGATATTCTATTAAATTCACTTGGGTCAAGTGCACAGAATAGCAAATTCATCGTCTTAGCATTTAACTCAGCTTGTTTGATGTCATTGTCATCCCATTCTTCTTCAGATTTTGAGGTGATAATGCCATTAACCAAGTGAGTGGGCTGATGAGGCACTTTAGTAATTACTCTCCATATATTATAATCTACAGCTTGTAAATAAATGCGCATACGAGTTTTCCAGTATGTGTAGTTTGTGCCATTAAAGAAAGGAGGGCGATTTGATGCTTGACCTTCAACTACATCCATTCCAATTGGGGCGGCCATGATCTTTCACTCAAGATCGTTGGACCTACAAGAGAGTACCGGTGCTCTGATACCACTTGTTGCCTAGATATGGTGCCCAAGAGGGGGGGTGAATTGGGTCTTTTAAAAAATTAAAGCAATATATGTGCTATCAATTTCAAATGTGAAGAGTGATAGTGCTCAAGTAATTGTGCAATGGAAGCAATGAAAGATAACAACAATTAAAGAGCAAAAGAAGATAGAGAGTAAAGCAATGCAAACACACAAAACATATAGTGATTCGGTGTACCTAGCACCTACATCCACTCCCCAAGCTCCACTTGGGAATTTCTATTATAATCTTCTCTAGATTACAGCCGACTTGTTTTACAAGGCTCACAAGTCAAAACCTAAGTTGGTTTTTCTACCTAGGCTCACCAACAAACCTTACACACTTGTTTTAGCTTCGGGCTTACAAGCAACCCTAGTTGATTTTATCAATTGGCTCACCAACAAACCTCACACTAGTTTCAAATTTTCTTGAAACTAGGCTAACACAAATAGAGTATGAATACAATGAATAAAAACAAGACAAACTCCTTTTTGAGCAAAAATAAATTGATGTAGCTCTTGTTGGAGACTCTTCAAGTCTTCCTCTTGGAATCTTGGACTTCACTAAATGCCAAAGACTTGAAAGCTGGATTCCTAAAAAATGGAAAGCTTTTGGCTAAGGAATCTCTTGGATTTTCACTCTTTTTGGCTTAGGATTGATTGAAGGCTTTGTACTTT
Organism: Areca catechu; assembly: GCA_021397845.1. Classification (NCBI taxonomy): domain Eukaryota; kingdom Viridiplantae; phylum Streptophyta; class Magnoliopsida; order Arecales; family Arecaceae; genus Areca; species Areca catechu. The sequence goes on along the minus strand of CM038051.1, from coordinate 171,093,012 downwards.
TACTCTCTCCTTTTTCTCTGTCTCCTTTTTTTTTGAAGTTAGGTGGAGGTTAAATACCTCATTCAAGCTGAAACAACTCCACAAGACTGTTAGAATCAAAAATATGGCCATTTATGGCCATTAGAAATCAAATCAAAAGTTCAGAAAAACTAGCTGTTATGCCATGAGTCGACCTCATGAGTCGACCTCTGGATCAAGTGTCGACCTCATGAGTCGACCTCCAGTTTATCTTAGACAAAAATCCAGAAAACCATAGTTCTGCCCAGTTTGAATTCTCAGGCGATGAGTCGACCTCTGGTATCGACCTCTAGACAGGTGTCGACCTTTGGTGGTCGACCTCTGGAGCGTGCCACTGAAATTTTGCCATGCCGGCCTTGCTGAACTTTTCTTTTCTTCATAAGTCGACCTCTGGTGGTCGACCTTTGGCAAGGTGTCGACCTCTGGGGGTCGACCTCTGGTCTGAAATTTTTTGAGACTTTGGAGAGGTGCGTGCCATGCTTGAGTTTCTCTAAGCCTTTATTTCTTTTATCAATTACTTCTTAATAAGAAGGTCCAAAATGAGAAATTTGATCTTGTTTAAGGTAGGAAAGCTCTTTACAAAATCAAGCAAGCTTGGTTTCATCATTGTACTCTTGATACTCTTTTTGAATAACCTATGGCCTGAAACTTTATCTTGAAATGAAACATTAGTCCAAACATATACTCAACCTTTTGTTAATCATCAAAACTAAGGAGCCAAAGCCAACATCCAGGTGGCAGGTGATTCCCAAACCTGTAAAATATCATCCGAGGATCATGGTCAAGAGGCCTTTGAATCTATTAGTCAGGTATATGGAAAACACGTCATCTAATTTTTATGCCATTATCTCCTTATCATGCTCTTTTCTTACTAGTTGTGATGGGATTCGATGTAGTTAGCCCATCATCTTAACTTCTTCATGGAATATGTCAAATTAGCGAAGAAGAAAGCTACAATAATGGAGGAAAAGGTGGCTTATACTGAGAAGGAACTTGGTGAGGCTGAGGTTCGGGCTTTTGAAGTAAGAGGGTTCTAGGAGTAAAAAAAGCATGCAGATGGTCTTTCCAATAGCATATCCATTCGGCAATAAAATTAGGGGAGGTAGGCAGTCATTTGGCTTCAATGCACTGGAAGGTAGAGGTCACACACTAGGGTGAGGCCCAGGCAATTTCGAATGCTAAAGTAGAGATTGCTGAGTTAGAAATGAACTTTTGAGCTAAAGTCAAGGACCTAAAGGCTAGAGTAGATAGCCAAATTCAATGATTTTGGGAGGAGCTTAACTTGGCCAAAAATTAGAACAAGTGGTTATGAAAAGAGCTTCACCTTGCTCAGAATCGAGTGCAAGGTGAGGGACCCTCAAAACAAGATGATAGGATTTAACAAGTCAAGCAAGCTAGGGACAAAACCATGATGGAGTTTCGGTTCCTTCAGCAGGAATTAGAAGGAGAAAGTAACAAAAATGCATCTCTACATACCTAATTGAGGAAGAGTAATGAAAACTATGGCAACAAAATTTCAAGATTGCAAAGTAAAGCATCGCTGGCTGAAGCACACACAAAGGTTGCCAAGACTCGACTTCGCCATGCTGAAAGTAGCTCAACGAGGTGGGATTTTAGGATTACAGACTTTTGGCAACCAAGCTTCTTCTTGAAGATGGGGAACGCTTGCTATGGGTTCCTATCATGGCATGGGCCATAAGGTCCCTTCATACAAGTCAGGAGAACCGAGAAAGGGGGTAGGGCAATTAAGATCTCATCTACTATGATCGCTTTCTTCTTCTCTTTTCTTTTTTTTTTCTTTTTTTAGCCCTATAATTATTTTTAAAGTAAATGGAATGTGAAATTTTTCTAAGTGTCATGACTCAGTATTTTTTGAAACACTTTGTTGTTCTTTGAGAGTTTTTGGTACTATTGGTTTCTCGTTGGTAGTTTCTCGGGAGTTAGCAAAATGGCCAGAATTCTATATCGATCATGTCGTAGTAATTTCTAGATCTTCTTTGATCCAGTATGATACTTGAAATGATATTTTCTCATTGGTTATGTGGTGAGTGAAAAGTATTAAATATGCCATGTGTTGGGTTTCAGGCTACGCAACGGAAGACTGAGTTTCAAAATTAGCATTATTTAAACCCTAGTTGACTGAAATCATAGTCCCAAGGACCACTTGACCATGACAACTAATAAATTATAATTTAGAGTTATAGAAGGAAACCTGGAGCATTATACTCATTAATTTCCATAAGGCACACAAGTGTACACCCTCCAGAGGTGATCCACATAGGAACCGAACTAAGAAAGCACTCTTACCAAGCTTGCTTATTTGATTAAGACTCTTCCTAGCAGCCTTTCTTTCTTTCCCTTTGATGGAACCCCTGCCCTCCTGTAGGACACTCAGAGACATCTCTGAATCCTCTCTCAGAATTTGATTATCCTTCCTATATCTCTTTCTAGGATCTTGTCTTAAAATGACAAGTCTTGTCTTAAAAGGACAAGCCTTGTCTTAAAAAGACCTTTGTCCTAAGACAAGGAAGAGAAAATGGAAAGGACTTCTTTTAGATGTTTTTGGATACTCTAGCATCAAATTACCGATGCCTATTTATAAAGAGTGAGGGGGCACTTGATAAGCATTTTCCTCAATCCTAGATCTGATTATCTAATGATCAAATAGTACTTCAAGCAGAAGGAGTCCCTTAGGTGAAAAGACTTATCCTGATATGCCATATCATATGCCAAGAGATATATATGTATCTCTTTGATTTTTCCAACATTTTTCACACTTGCTACATGGTAAATAACCAATCAAAATAAAGCTAAGGGGCATGGGAATTGAATGGATGTATCAGAGAACTAGAAGCCTTCAAGCAGAAGGACTTCTGGAATTTTGAATCTGCACCAAATATGAAGGGACGCATCCCTTCATTATGCATGCCACAAATTCATGCCAATTCCCTTCCTATTGACCAATCAAACCAAAATTAGATGGGTGTGGGGATGAGGGAGAATGTCCTAACATTTATCTGAAAAAAGTGATTAAGTTGCAGAAGGACTCTTGGTCCTTCTGCGCCCCTTATTCTTGGTGCACGCCAAACTTGGCACCAAGATTCTAATCCCACTTGGACTCTTCTATAAGTCAAGGATAAAGCTCCAAATAATTTTAGATAAATGTAGATAATTACTGTCCCAGTTAAGACTCAACCCAATCTAAGTCCCACTTAAATTGGTTAGCCCAAATAGCAAGCTAGTTGATCCAATCCAATTGGGTTAGGAGTTAGGCTAGCCAACATATGGTAGTATGTTAATTAGCTAGCCAATTAAGATCCTATGACCCTAATAAAAATTTAATTGAATTCCTTGGCCAATTTCCTAGTGTGTGACCCTTTTGGATCCACATCTAGCTAGTAAGATGTTTAGGTCCAAGCTATTTCGATCCAATCAAAATTGATTGACCTAATTAGGTCAAATCGAGTTGACCCACATTAGCCAATTCAAACCAATTCCAAATTGACTCATGAATCAATCCAATTTAATTCATAAAAATCTACAAGACATGATTGATATCTAGCGACGTGTCATGCCTATCTAAAAGATGAAAAACTTGATAAAAATTATCAAAATATCCTTCAGTAGAAAGTTACCGTGCAATTCAATCCTTCGATCTTCCTTTATCCTGAATAAGTGATGGGTATGAAGAATCATCAAACCCTAGCACTTAATCCTTTTGAATCTCAATAAGATAATGAAAACTCAATTGATGAAAGATTACAAACCCTATCTAATCTTATCCTGCTTTGATCAAAGAATTCCTAAGTCAACAATCGAAGAGACTACATGGGATAAGTCTCCTCTTACTATGAGTGATCGATTTCTTGTTGATCCACTCATATCTTTCATGCACAATCCACCATATCCGAGAATACCCCATACATGACTCTTTGTCATGAATGAGTATGAACCAAAACATGGCTTTATGTGCATAAGGAACCTTGGTGATCTCAGGTACAAGGATCACTTGCACAACTCCTACAATGAGAACTATCTTTTGACAAGTAGTAAGACCCCTATAAGATGTTCTCAAAGTAGATCAGTTCAGTGAACTCATACCCTAATAAGCACCCACATCCTTGTATTAGTGTCCCTACATAAGTGGCTATAAGACCAACCACTCTCTCCATCAAGTATACAAAGGATGTGCTAGTCATTCCAGAAACATCGATCCCCAAATCGATGATCCAATGACTAGGAACATTTTAGATTAGGGTTTATAGAAACTTAGGTCTCACCACTATGATCTCTATCATAACCCTAAGTCCATTGCCCTAACCTATGGACTTCATCATAATCTTGATAAGATGTAAAAGTATGATGAATCAATAATTACCTTTTATTAATAAATAATATCATGCATGAGTTGGAAGATTATAGAAATGCTCGTTCAAAGATTGGCTTTTAGGGCACAATTCTTTCAATCTCTCACTTGCACTAAAGCCAATCGCCATTATATCTTACATCCATATATTCTAAGTGGTGATCAAACTACTGATGTGGTAGTGCTGGTGAGGACACCAGAGCTAGGAAGAGACATCGATCACTCCAAGCTCCTTGTGGATTACCAATGAGTAGTATGTCTTCTTTTCAGTCATGAGTCCTTGTAATTAATTGAGTCCTGTAATTAAAATTAGTCTACTTTAATTTTCAATGTGGTCAAATTAGGTTAGGTTTGCTTGGATTGAGTCTTGTAATTAGTCAAGGGGGTTCATAAGTTAGCCAAGGTTCAAGCCCAATTGATGAAGCCATGCCATGATGCCACATCATCACCTCATGCCACATCACCATGGTATGGAACCTTGTCACCCGCCACTTGGAGTAGTATGCCATGCCACATCACCTTGGTTGGCCACACATGAGTGATTTTCAAATTAAAAAAGAATTCAAATGGTTCACATCAAGACATCAAGACATCTTTTGAAATTTTAAACCAAGATTAGACGCCGACTCATTTTTTTTTTGCCCGCATGAAGGAGCGCCTCATTTCATCCAACATGATGGAGTGCCTTATTTCATCCATTCCTTGTTGCCTATCATGAAGAAGTTTGAATTCAAGGGGGCACCTATCATGAAAGAGTTTCAAATTCAAAGGAGTCTTCATCTAATCCAACAAGATCTAGAGTTTAAATTCAAAAAGAAATGGGAGTCCACCTTTATCCTCTCACTTATCTTTATCTACCTTTCAAATGCAAGAAGGTCAAGATGAAGTCCAAGAAGAATTGATGCCAAGAAGGAGAAGGATTGTCGCCTATCCCACCTTTCATTTGTCGTCCATTTAAACTTGAATCATTCAAGTTGTCGCCAATTTTTAAGAGGAGTAAGAAGGGAGGGCACCTCATCTCATCCTCTCTTTGTCACCAACATGGGGGGAGTTCAAGTGCAAAGGGGCACCTACCTATTTTAAAGTTCATGGAGTTCCATCTCAAGAGAAGATAGGAGTCTAACATTATCCTCTCAAAGGACCTTATCCTTATGTATCTTGTATTCAAAGGAATTTGTTCTTATCTTGCTACCTTGTATGGAGAGTCTATAAATATCACTCAATCCCTTTCTGTATTTCCTATTGGTTATTTGAATGAATTGTGTTTTTTATCATTGCTGTGAGGGCTTTGAGTGTTGGGCGTGAGGTCCATAAAGGCATGAGGTCCTTTCCCAAGGGTGCGAGGCCCTAGGTTATCTTCCATATCCATCTCAGATTCAAGATCAAGAAGTCCAGATCCAAGATCCAAGCTGCCCCATCTCTCTTTCCCTATTCCTTTCAAGTTTCCATCTCCTTTCTATTGGAAATAGTGTCCCAAAGCCAATCGTCTAGGGTATAGATGGTTGTGCTATTTTGTAATTGTATATGAATTCTTTAAATGAATAAAAGTTATTCTTTTGACTATTCATCACATATGCATTTTCCTGAAAAGAACCCTTGTATGATGGAGTCCTTAGAACTGTATTATATTTGATACAGAGAGGATGTATCAAGTAGTTCTTAAACTGGTTCACAACCAAAGGATACATTGTTATAGGACGATGATGTATCAAGCATAGGTTATTGTATGTCATATTGGTTGGTTATCCTCTTAACCAAAGAGTGTAGAGATATTGATATGACATACAAGTGAAATGTATGATGTCTCACTGAACGTGACCATCTACGGAGCTCCCTTCTACCAAAGGGTTGCTCATGAAGGGAAATAGGTATATGTGTCCCTCAAACCTGAGGTCACCATGGTAGCTTGCAAGCAACTCACTGTACTTTGATATCGGACTACCTAGATTTTTAATTCAGTAATGGAAGGTTTCTAGGTACAGTCAAGTACTTGTGGAGTAGTGGTAGATCAAGATGGGATTGACCCCTCCAAATGGTTTGGAGTGAATGACTGACTATGTCTCAATTTAACAAAACCTTGGCCAGGATAGTTCTTGTGAGGAGTCACAGAACTTGTAATATTGAGACACGATCTGGATGTACTAAATTAGGGTTGGCAATCAAATCCTAGGTCATCCTGAGTATTATGAGGTCAAAGGGATAAATTATGTAGTAACCATATTCAGAGGTTCTAGAGAGTTGCTCTGCATCTTTGACCTATCCAGACATCGGATATTATTACTAGATGATGACTTTGATTGGTACTAGAAATGTTCCAATGCTACCGGCTTAGTGTTCGAACCTATGGGGTCACACACCATAGGGATTTCTACCTGATTTAAAGGTCGATCGATGATTGAGAATCGTTTAGCATCACTGTGAGGTCAATATGATTGACCATGACCCAAATGTCGACACTTCTATAAGTCGATACTTGGCTGTGACGAGGATTTTTCACTAATTTGATTAGTAAATTTTTGGAGGATTTATTTGTAATATGATTGTAATATGATGGGTCAAGTCAAATATGATTTGTCTTAGGATCAAATTAGATTTGATTTGTCATGCTCACATTCCTTTAAAAGACTCAAATTTGAATTTTGAATTCAAATTTCAAATCTTGGTTGAAATTGGCTCAAAGGTTTTTTATGGATGCATTATTTGGAATGCAGATTTTCTTCCATATAAACCTAGAGCTAATTTGGCTCAACCCTTAACCCTCTCCCCCAATCACTCCTCCTTCCATATCTCTCTCCCTCTTTGTTGCTATTATAAATAGGTGTCTTTATAGGGGCAGCAGAGTTAGTTGAGTTTGACTTTTGCTGGGCCTTTCTAAGAAAGAGAGAGAAGGTATCCATAGAGTGAGGTTTGAGAGGATTTGGATTTTGGGTTTGAGCCTACCTAGCAATCAAGCTAGGGTTTGAGAAGAAAGAGTTAGTTGGGAAGGGTTCCACTTCTACTTCTCCCCATTGTTTCCCAACCAGATTTTCTGGTGGCATCAAGAAAGTCTTACAGGTCCATGGTAGGAAAAGATCGGCCTCAAGGATCCTGAGGAGCTAGCACTCCAAGGGAGTTGATTAGGATCGAGCCTTGGTATGAACTACCCATAGAGGCCAGACATTTATGTGGCTCAGTGGCTCTTCATCACCTGTATTCAAATGTTAAAGGTAACGTACTCTTTCATTATCTTTGCTCTTGATATCTCTACATACACTTTTATTATGTCGGATCCTGTTGCAGGCAGATTGGTAGATCGACTTGATAGATCTACCAAGTTTTTTGCTATGCTATACTTTGAAATAATTTTAAAATATATTCTATCTACCTACTATGCCTTTTAAACTTTCATTGGTATCAGAGCTAGGTTTGTTGTAGCATAAAAATAGTAGCATGTTAAGATATCATTAGCTTTCCTCACAAAGTACTTAGATTAAGGTGGATTCGCCATGGCCATTCGGTCATAGAAGAGAAGTATGGTTTGAAGGCCATCACTTCCCATTCAATGAGGTTCTCCTATGGTGTGTAAGGGTGCTGCTGCGTCATGACCTTAAGAAGAAGAAAGTGAGAGATTTGATAGGTTAAAATAGTTTTAATCTATGGATGTTTAATCTAAAAACTTTGAATAGTTGAAGTAAAATGCATGAATTTGAAGTCACTTTTTTCTGCCCCGGCAAACCAGCCAACTCAACCCCTGCTTGAGCCGACTCATTTCTGCAAATAGAACAGTCTATCTATTTTGTATCTGGATGAGCCGACTCGACCCCTACTCAAGTCGACTCATCTCTGCAGACAGAATAATCTATCAGTTTTTAGTTATAGATGAGTCGACTCGACCAGAAAATCCTGAAATAATGAATTCAAATTCTATATACTTGTAAAATTATTTTACAATATAAATTGAAATTGTTTCAATTTATGAAGATTATTGAACTTAATTAATAATTAAGTTACCTTGAATGACAAAGTGATTTAGGAATATGATTCAAAGACTCTAAGTCATTTCAATAACCTTTAAAGGTCATGGGTTATATTCAATTAGGTCCTTAATTGGGTTAGACCTAAGTTTAGATGAATGGATCAAATAGAGAATTAATCTAATCAAATATCGAGTTAGGATTTCTTGTCCATAGATCTCTCTAATAGTTAGATTGATTAGTCCATAAATCTAAATGGACCTGATTTGTGGCTTAGTGGTCAGCCCGAGTCTTTAAGCTAGTCTAATCAAGTATGATGAACCAATTGGTGTCTAAGGTAAGTATGAATTTGATCATGGTTCTATAGGACTACCTCTTACTTGGCCAACCTAGTTAGTGTCTAAGGCAAGATGGTTAATGGCAGAACCCATTCCATGATCTCACTTACTTGGCCAATGTGGTCAATCAAATTTGATTGGGTAGCTCACTACTCGTGTTAACTCATGTCACCTAAGGTTAATCAGTCTTGACTGATTTTAGGTACCCATGGATCATTAGTTTCTAAAATCCTCTTTTATGACTAATGTAGTCAGTAGGAGGTTGATCCATGTCTTCTTATCTATTTCATCTATCACATTAAAGTTAAACCCTCTAAATTATTAGGTCCATAAAAGGATGAAGTTATGGGGATAACTAAGTCCTAGCCTCCCATTAAGTGGAATGATAATGGGTCCAATAGTTAGGTGTTCATCGATAGATCCAAAGATCAGGTGTTCATCGGGCTATTGGAATTTCCATTCTTAATATGATGGCTTAGTGCGACTCTCTTCATAATGGTCAGGTGGGCCGGTCAAAGTCGAGCTTGACTATTCATTGGTTCGAAGCATCGAGTTTTGTCATATTAATGGTTGGATATAACCAAGACTTTCAATAGGAGGCCCAAAGGCTGATTGAAGTGCACCTTAGGGCAAAATCAAAATACTAGAAGTTACTTGGAGAAGTAATCGATTAAAGAATCTACCTTTAGATGGGCATGGGTGGGCTAGCCAAAGTCGGGCTCATATGTTATCTATTGGGTTCTAGTACCCACTAAAGAATTAAAGTAATTTCTCAAATTGGATATAGAGGCTACTAGTCTGAACAAAATAGTGGGAGGGCCTTTAGACTAAAATCCATGTCTTTGGGTTTATAATTCATATAGACTAATAAGTTTTGGTTTTCCTTTCAGATTTCTACCAACTTGTTACTTCGATCTCTTCTCGATAATGAGAAGCTCAAGGGTCCCAACTTTGATAGCCGGTATCAAAGGCTCAGGATTGTCCTGGAGCATGAATAGATCTTATATGTGATATCGGATTCGATTCCTGAAATTCCTGCTCCCAATGCTCAGGGTTCCATCATAGACACTTATCAGAAGTGGCTCACTAATAGGATCACTATCCGATGCATCATGTTGGCAGCAATGAATGACGAGTTCAGTCGCAGATTCGAGGAAGCCTAGCTAGAGGAGATCCTTCAAAAGTTGGAGTCCTTCGGTACACCAGATGACATTGAGAGGTACAGGGTCTCCTGTGCTATCTACAATGCACAGATGCTTGATGGGGCCTCAATCATTGATCATGTATTGTACATGATCGAGATGATTGAGAATTTGGGCAAGCTCGGATATCCTTTGCATGAATAGCTCGAGAAAGATGCAATACTGAATTTCCTGCCCTCTTCTTATCTTGACTTTCTTGATCATTTTAGAATGAATAAGCTTGTAGTTAACTACCACGGTCTATTGGGGTTATTGCAGACTTATGATAAAGACTACCAACTCAATAAAGAGGTGGTAAATCTAGTGGGAGGATCCTCTGTAGGGCATCATCCCTTTAAGAAAGGGAAAAAGAGAAATAAAGGGAAGAAGGTGCAAAATACTTCTGGGCCTAGTTAGGTCAAGAAGGTGAAGGCTGATAAGAGCCAGGCGGAGTGCTTCTTCTGTAAGAAGCAAGGTCATTGGAAGAGAAACTGTCCTCTTTATTTTATGTCCCTTGACCGGAACATGTCCAAGAAGAGGAAGCAGCAGGGCAGTGCTGGACAAGGTATTTATATGATAACACCTTATAGTTTCTCTATCTGTGATACTACTAACTAGGTATTGGATATTGGAAGTCCAATTTATATTTGCAATTCTTTGCAGGGACTTCAAGTTAGTAGGAGATTCGATGATGGCGAGAGATCCTTGAACATGGAAAATGGAAACCAAGTTCTAGTCTTGGCATTGGAAACCCTCAAATTAGTTTTCGAGTCTTGTACAATCATTTTGAATGAGTATCATTATTGTCTATCTTTCATTTTGAATATCATTTCTATAGGTCAGTTGGCCATGTATGGTTATAAACTATCAATAAAAAATGGCATTTGCAAAATCATTTGGAATGGTTCTATTGTAATGAATGGATACATGAATAATGGCATTTATGTACTATTATGACCTGTTAGTGTAGTATACACATCTAGCAAATGCCCTAGGATAAATAATATCAGCGAAGCATATCTATGGCATTATAGGCTAGGTCATTTTAATAAGAACATGATAAACAGGTTGAAAAGCAAGGGTTTTCTCGAGATTAGTGAATGAGATTCACTACCAACCTGTGAGTCTTGTCTTCTTGGAAGATGACAAAATCACCTTTTATTGGAAAAGGTGAACGAGCTAAAAAAACTCTAATTCTGGTACATACTGATATATGCAGACCTATGAATATTAGTGCCAGAGTTGGGTATAATTATTTCATTACATTTACAGACGACCTTTCAAGGTATGGTTATGTCTTCTTGATAAGACATAAATTTGAATTGTTTGAAATGTTCAAACGATATCGTAATGAAGTAGAAAAATAAATTGGAAAGTATATCAAAACCTTTCAATTAGATCGAGGTTGTGAATATTTTTCTAGTGATTTTCTGACAAATCTTAAAGAGAATGGGATTCTCTCTAAATGGAAATCTCTAGGGACACCTTTATTAAATGGAGTGTCTGAAAGGAGGAATCGAACCCTGTTAAACATGGTTCGGTCCATGATGGGCTTTGCTTCTCTACCGCTATCCTTTTGGGGATATACTCTAGAGTCAGCCTGCTACCCTTTAAATAGGGTTCCGAGTAAGTTCGTTAGCAAAACTTCATATGATATATGGACTGGATGTAAGTCGACACTCGCACACCTTCGAGTCTGGGGTTGCCCAGCTTATGTCAAATATTTGGAAATGGATAAGCTTGGACCTAGGTCTGACAGGTGCCTAATTGTTGGATATCCAAAAGAGTCTAAGGGATACTACTTTTACTTGGCTGAGAAACAAAAGTTGTTTGTCAGTTTTAGAATTATCTTTTTAGAAAAGGAGTTTCTTGGTGAAGAAACTATAGCCACTAAGATTGAACTTAGTGAAGTTCAACAAGTAGAAGAACCGACACACTTAAGGGACAACATAGAACCGGTTGTGATTAGATCACACCCAGAGCCCATGCAGGAACCATTAATGATGGGGGATGAAAATAAAATGATGGATGGAGAGTTTAAGCAAGCTAACCAACAAGCAAACTTGAGAAATTAATTATCAAACAAATGGGCTAAATTAATCCAAGAAAAGAATTTTCATAAGGAGACTAGTTGATCTAAGTTACAATACCCGCAATGTAAATCAAGTTCAAAATAAAGATTAGGATCTTCATGATAAGAAAATCATCACTATTAGGGCAAGTTAACCTTCAAATTATTATATCTAATGAAGCCTAGGAAGAGTTTTTCTACCAACAATGATGGCTAAGTATTTGATGGAAGAAGAAGCTCTCAACACTCATGGATTTGAGGACTAGAAGGCAAGATTAACACTCCCTACTTTGAGACATACCTTGGCCTTGATCCATGGTGTGGAGACCTTCATCATTGACTTGGAGACCTGAGAGAACCTGCAAATAAACTTAGGATTATGTATGGAAGAAGAATTAGGGTTGGAATGGAAACAAGGAAAAGGGAAGAAGAAGAAAGTGGCCAGCAACCTTGGTGCTTGGAACTTGAGCTTGGACCAAACTATGAAGCATCCCACTCTTCACTCCTTGTAATGAAACTCTTATCTCTCAAACACAAACTTAAAAACTCTCACTCTTTCCTTGGATAAGGATCTACATACTCAAATTAGAAAGAACACTCTTACTCCAAATAAGAATACAAGAGAACTAGAACACAAGAGAAATAACCCTTTCATTAATCATCATAGCATAGAATGAATACAAATGAGAGCTTTGGGGGCCTATTTATAGGCTCCTAAGCTAGAAAATTTCATCCAAGAGTGGAGGGGAGGGGATAAGGATGGTTTAGTTGGCTCCAACAACTCTTAAGTAAGTGGTTCTAACTAGAAACAAATTATAGGTAGAAAGTTACAACCACTTTGACATGTGGCATCTAGAAGATCCTAATATGGCTTCCAAATGCTGATGTGGAAGCTTAGGTGTTATAAGTTGTGGCATCCCACATGTCAAATATTGTTAGGGTAGTGGAAGGAATCTTTATGTTCCCCATAATACTATTGATGTAGTGTAATTCCTTTTCCCCCAAGGTTATTTGATGAGTTGTTCCCCCATGTGCTTCAAATCTTGATGTGAATTAGGTTTGGGCTTGGTCTTGAAGAGGCTTGAATGGTTGGTCTTGGACTTGAAGATGATGCCCTCCATCATGCTTTGGGCTTGAACCGAATGGGCTTCTTCCATGTGTTGGCTTATGAGCCAAATCATGCTTCAAGAAAATCTGGCTTATGAACATGCTTCAAGAAAATTAATGGGCTTCTTCCATGTGTTGGCTTATGAGCCAAATCATGCTTTAAGAAAATTTTGCTTATGAACATGTTCCAAGAAAATTTGTAACTTGCTTCGAAAACTTTATTGACTATAGCTGCAAAAATAAAGTGAGTTAATCAAAGTATATATTCTTATTATGGATGTCCCCATCAATTAAGGAGATCTGGTAGGATACTGTGTCGATCGGACAGATACTACAGTTCTTGGTCCAGGATGGTGATCCCATTGAACTCAATGAGAATAATGAGGACCCGATCACCTATATGGATGCAATGCAAAGGTCCAACTCTGAACTATGGCTAGGAGCCATGAGATCCGAAATGGAGTCCATGGAAATCAATAATGTATGGACATTGGTTGATCCACTTGAGGGGATAAAACCTATTGGATGCAAATGGATTTTCAAAAGGAAAAGGGGTGCAGACGGACAAGTAGAGACCTATAAAGCCCGTCTGGTTGTCAAGGGGTATCGTCAACGTTATGGTATTGACTATGATGAAACATTCTCTCCTGTGGCAATGCTCAAATCCATTCAGATCATGCTTGCTTTAGCAGCACACTTTGACTATGAAATCTGGCATATGGATGTCTAAATAACTTTCCTAAATGGTGAGCTAGAAGAGGAGGTGTACATGGTACAACCTAAAGGGTTCACATCCACAAATGAGTCAAAGATGTGCAAACTTCAAAGGTCCATCTATGGACTGAAACAAGCATCTCGGAGTTGGAACATGCAATTTGATAAGTATATCAAGTCATATGGCTTCGTTAAGAATGGAGAAGAACCTTGCATTTATAAATAGGCTAATAGTTCCGTGATTGTATTCCTTGTATTATATATGGATGACATTCTCTTAATCAGAAATGACATCCCAATACTATAAGGATTAAAGGTCTGGTTGTCATCCCAATTCTCTATGGAGGACTTGGATGAAGCTTCTTATATACTGGGTATGAAGATCTATAGAGATAGATTTAGGAGGCTTCTAGGACTATCCTAATCTATGTACATTGATACTGTGCTGAAGCGGTTCAGCATGAAGAATTCCAAGAAAGGGTATCTCCCTATAGGCCCTGGAATTACACTCTCCAAAAGGGATTATACAATAACTCCTGAGGAGAAAGAGCGTATGAGTAGAATTCCATATGCTTCAGCAGTGGGTTCTATCATGTATGCCATGACATGTACTAGATCAGGCATGGCATACTCACTAGGCATAGTGAGCAGATACTAGTTTGACCCAGGTGAAGTTCATTGGAAAGTAGTAAAGACCATCCTTAAGTATCTATGAAATACTAAGGACCAATGGCTGATATATGGAGAACCTGACTTGAAACTTATGGGGTATACTGACTCTAGTTTTCAGTCAGATAGGGATGACAGCAAGAGTGTATTAGGGTTTATCTTTATCCTAAATGAGGAAACAATCTACTAGAAAAGTTTCAAGTAGCTTACTGTTGCAGACTCCGTATGCGAAGCAGAATACATCGTAGCATCAGATACAGCAAAGGAAGCTATACGGTTATGGAAGTTCCTGATGGGGAACAAATTTAATGAAATGGGTGTGTGAAGATGTGATCTACTTACCTAGCAACAACATACTAGCAGTAGAGCTCCAAATATGGCTGGGTTCATGGGTGGAAGGGATGAAGAATTTCGAGCTGGGAACTAGGTGAGTAGAAAATCTGACACCCTTATGCAAGCTTCCTTTCAAAAAAATAAAAGAGAGGATCTAAGGGCATAGAAACCCTCAAACTAGGCTAAGCTGCCTTTAAGAACCTTAGATCTAAGGATCAAGAGGGTCTTTTCCCAATAATGAAGAGAATTCAAAGCTCAAGTGAAAGGAAATCACTCATCACTCAAAGATTGAAGGCTAGAGACAAGATCTACACTCCCTTCTTGGATTCATCATTGGAGCTTTGATCCATGGCATGGAGCCTTCATCATCATCTTCAAATCACCAAGAAGAACCTACAAGAGTCAAGGTAAGGTCGAACTTCAAAGAAATTAATGAAAAAAAGGAAGGAATCAACAAGAGAAGTGAAGAGAGTTGCTGTAATTTTTTGGGCAGCACTTCCTCTTCTTCTTGGACTACTTGAATCTTATGTAGAAAAACTTGAAAATGAAACTATGGCCCTCCAAACTCAAAGCACTCATTCAAATTCAAGATCAAACTCAACACTCCAACTCAAACTTAAAGAAAACACTCAAAATTCTAGGAAGAATTCAAGAGAACTTGGCAAGATGGAAGAGAACTCAAATAAGGAAACTTTCATTCAACTCAAATCATTCATTGCTTTACAAGAGGAGGCCTTGGTCCTATTTATAGGCCAAGGGCAGCCATAATGGGTGGGTTAAGGAGCCAACTAATTTAGTTGGTAATTAATTACATGATTAGTTCCTAGTCTAACTAATCCTAACAAGAGAAAGTCCTAGAAGCTCCATGTGGTGCCATCTCCTTGCAACACTTGTCTTCATCTAATCCTTCCATATGTTCTTTAAGGTTTGGTCTTTTAATTAAGCTTTAAGGTAGAAGATTTCTTTATAGCTTGGCCAGCCCATGGGCTCGAAAAAGGAATCTTCACTTGATTTTGGCTTTAAAAAATTTAATTTTGCTTCATGGAATTAGGAGTCTTCAAGAGGTGCTTCATATATTTATGGGAACCTAAAAAAAAGGAAAGATTGGACTACAACCAAAGATTATTAGTTTGTAATTTCTTCCTCTTACCAATGTCCTCATTAATTCTCCCTAGGTGAAATGAACTCGGCCTTGATGAGTATGGATCATTTTGGCTTTGGTAGTATTCAAGTATATCTGGATTGATCCTTTGTAGTTCTTCTTGAGTGATCCATGAATCTTCAGAATCAGGTCTACCTTGCCAATGGACCAAGTATCATTGGTAATCTTTATTCCGAGTAGTGACAATCTTGTCATCTATGATCCTTTCATTTCTTTCTCCCTACTTTGGTAGTGTGGCTGGTGGGCACTCTAGCGTTGGTTCACTCTCAAGGGATGGATCAGGTTCAAGGAACTCATTAGGAATCATTATGGGCTTCTTGTATCCTACAAGATCTGAGATATTAAAAGTAGAGCTAATGCCAACGTCAGAAGGTAGGTCCAACACATAAGCATTAGGTCATATTCTTTTTATTATTTTGAAAGGACCTTGTTAACCCTTGAAGTGATTTTGATGATAACAAAATATTGGAGCATGTATTTGGTTATCTAACAACTCTTCAAATGGTTGACAAGTTTTTGTAGGACGACTACTTTGACATATTTTTTAAACCCTACAACCTTTATTTCTTTGTGTTGAGTTGTAAGTAAGTAGAATCTTGTAAAGAAGAACCCAACAAAGATTTTCCTGTTTGAATCAAAGATAAAGGGTTGCCTCTACTAGTTTTCAAGCTTTAATTTCTCTTGATATTGTTGTAAAAAGATCTTAAAGAAGTCTTCAAAGCTTGGCATGTGAGTTCTGGAGAATAGAAATTGGTCTGGCTGAAGAACCCATCTAGAGCCAACTGGATGGAAGAACCAACCGACTCTGGCACTTGCACAACAAAAATAATCTCTGGCATGCAGATCCAGCCGACTGGCACCAAGTCCCAGCTGACTCATCCAGAACTTGGTTGAAAATGTTCTAAGAACCTCAGGGATCCGAGCCGACTAGATTTTAGCCTAGCCGACTCATCCAGAGTGAACTATTTTCTCGATTGTGGAACCTAGCCAACTGGTATTCAACCCAGCCGACCCGAACCTAATCCGAGCCAACTCGAAGATGTCCAAGCCGACTGGAATGTCGGGGTCTCTTCCCAATGGTTCAAGATTTCTGATTTTGAATTTCAAAAGTGCTCCAACGGTAACCTGTCACTTCCTAACGGTCTACAACGTTCAAAATCAAGGGAAGGTAATTGAAGTCTCTATAAATGAGGTATGAGAACATCCTTAGAGAGACTAATGAGTTGTTGAACATTTATTGAAGTAAAAAGAGAGAGCACTTGAGCTTTGAATTCAGCCTTCAAGCCTTCACCAACTCTTATCAAAAGCTTGAAGCAACTTTTGAGGAAAGCAAGGAAGCCATTGAAGTGCATTGAAGGGCATTCAATTAAGCTTCACTAGAGCTACATTGACAACCACCAGACAACTTAGTTTGTCATTTCTGTTGCTTTTCATTCTACTCTTAGAATGCTTGGGTTATTGGTGAACCCGATTCTAAAAACCAAATAGGTTTCTTTGGCGAGCCTACTTAAAACCAAAGTATAAAGGTTCTAGGTGAGCCTGTGAAAACCTAGTGTTGGGTTTCTTTGGTGATTCCTTTCAAAACCAAAGTGTAGAGGTTTGGATTGTGAGCCTGAAAAACAATCCGACTGTATTCCGGTTTGGGGGATATAGTGGAAATCCTAAGTGGTGAACTTGGGTAGTGGACGTAGGAGCTGGGTTGCTCCGAACCACTCTAAACTTGTTTTGTTTGTGTTGTGCTTTACTTACTTTTCAGCTTCTGCACTTAATTCTGATTAGCACAACACTCAACCACTAAAAAGAATTGCTTGTCCACATATTTGCAAGAACCTTTGTAATTCCCAATTCACCCCCTCTTGGGAAAAGCCACCAAGGCAACAGCTGGTATCAGAGCAGTGTCTCTGATTACTCGAGTAAAGATTGATGGCTCATCCCATGAGTACATCCTTGGCCAAAGGCCAGTCAACAAATAGACCTCCACTATTCATGGGCACTAATTACTCTTATTGGAAAGCACGAATGAAAATTTACATTCAAGCTATTAATTTTCAATTGTGGAAGGTCATCTTAAAAGGGCCACACATTCCCACGATCAAAGTTGACGGCGTGGACATCCCTAAGCCTGAAGAGGACTCGGATGATCATGACATGAAAATGGGAGAATTGAATGCCAAAGCAATGAACTTACTATACTGTGCTTTGGATGCAAATGAGTTCAACCGAATTTCCACTTGCTCTTCAGCAAAGGAAATCTGGGACAAACTCGAAGTGACCCATGAGGGAACTTTCTAAGTGAAAATCTCAAAGATAAATCTTTTAGTTCACAACTATAAACTATTTAAAATGGAACCTTCTGAAATAGATTCTGTCATTTTCTCTAGATTTACAGATATTATTAATGGTTTGTAGAGTCTTGGCAGGGTATACTCAGATGCTGATCTAGTTCAGAAGATACTTTGATCTTTACCTGACAAGTGGGATCCCAAAGTGACAGTAATCCAAGAGGCCAAAGACCTCAACACATTACCACTGGATGAACTATTGGGATCACTCATCACCCACGAGCTGACTATGCAGCACAGAACTGAAGACGAACAGAAGAAAAAGAAAACTATAGCCTTTAGAGCTGCTACCGAATCAAAGAGGGATGATGAAGAGTCTGAAAAAAAAAGCACCTCCTCCAATGATGACCTAGAAGACGATGATATTGCAATGGTTGTGAGGAGATTCAGAAAGTTCGTGGGAAGAAAGAAAGGAAGATTCAATCAGAAATTCCATAGGAAGGATTATGGAAAAGATAAAGAAAAGGATAGAGAGAAAGATAAAGAAGTAGTCCCCACATTGTTGACCCCTAAAGTGATTTTGATGATAATAAAACATTGGAGCATACATTTGGTTATCTAACAACTCTTCAAATGGTTGACAAGTTTTTGTAGGACAACTACATTGACATACTTTCTAAATCCTACAATCTTTACTGCTTTGTATTGAGTTGTAAGTGTTTAGAATCTTGTAAAGAAGAACCCAACAAAAAATTTCCTACTTAAATCAAAGATAAAGGGTTACTTCTAGTAGTTTTTAAGCTTCAATTTTTCTTGATTTTATTGTAAGAAGATATTGAAGAAGTTTTCAAAGCATGGGACAAGAGTTCTGGAAGATTGAATTTGATCTGGTTGAAGAACCATTCTCGAGCCAACTGGATGGAGGAACCAGCCGACTTTGGCACTGGAACAAGAAAGAAGTTCTCTGGCACATAGATCCAGCCGACTGGCACCAAGGCCCAGCCGACTCATCCAGAACATGGTTGAGAACATTCTGAGATTCTCAGGGATCCGAGCTGACTGGATTTCAGCCTAGCCGACTCATCTAGAGTGAACCATTTTCTCAACTGTGGAACCCAGCCGACTGGTGTTCAACCCACCCGACCTGAACTTGATCCGAGCCGACTCAAAGATTGTCCGAGTCGACTGGAATGATGGGGTCACCTCCAATGGCTAGTTCCAGTTTTCTATTTTGAATTCTAAAAATGCTCCAACGGTAACCTATCACTTTCCAACGGTCTACAATGTTCAAAATCAAGAGAAGGCAGTTGAAGTCTCTATAAATGAGGTATGAGAACATCCTTGAAGAGACTAATGAGTTAATGAACAGTTATTGAATATTTATTGAAGTAAGAGGAGAGAGCACTTGAGCTTCGAAGTCAGCCTTCAAGCCTTCATCAACTCTTACCAAAAGCTTGAAGCATCTTTTGAGGAAAGCAAGGAAGCCATTGAAGTGTATTGAAGAGCATTCAATTGAGCTTCACTCAAGCTACATTGGCAACCACCAGATAACTGAGTTTGTCATTATTGTTGCTTTTTCTATTATACTCTTAGAATATTTGGGTTATTGGTGAGCCCGGTTGTAAAAATCAAATAGGTTTCTTTGGTAAGCCTTTTCAAAACACAAGTGTAGAGGTTCTAGGTAATCTTGTGAAAATCTAGTGTGGGTTACTTTGGTGAGCCCGGTTTGAAAACCAAAGTATAGAGGTTGGGATTGTGAGCCTGTAAAACAATCCGACTATATTCCGGTTTGGGGGATATAGTGAAAATCCCGAGTGGTGAACTTGGGTAGTGGATGTAGGAGCTGGGTTGCTCCGAACCACTATAAACTTGCCTTGTTTGTGTTGTGCTTGATTTACTTTTCTGCTTCTGCACTTATTCTCTGATTAATACAGCACTCAACCACTAAAAAGAATTACTTGTATACATACTTGCAAAAATTTTGTAATTCCTAATTCACCCCCTCTTGGAAAAAGCCACCTGGGCAACAGCTGGTGTCAAAGCAGTGTCTCTGATTACTTGAGTAAAGATTGATGGCTCATCCCATGAGTACATCCTTGGCCGAAGGCCGGTCAACAAATAGACCTCCACTATTCACAGGCACTAATTATTCCTATTGGAAAGCACGAATGAAAATTTACATTCAAGCTATAGATTTTCAATTGTGGAAGGTCATCTTAAAAGGGCCACACATTCCCACGATCAAAGTTGATGGCATGGACATGCCTAAGCCTGAAGAGGACTGGGATGATCATGACATGAAGATGGGGGAATTGAATGCCAAAGAAATGAATTTATTATATTATGCTTTGGATGCGAACGAGTTCAACCGAATTTCTACTTGCTCTTCAGCAAAGGAAATCTAGGACAAACTCAAAGTGACCCATGAGGGTACTTTCCAAGTGAAAACCTCAAAGATAAATCTATTAGTTCACAATTATGAATTGTTTAAAATAGAACCTTCTGAAATAATTTCTGCCATGTTCTCTAGATTTATATATATTATTAATGGTTTGAAGAGTCTTGGCAGGGTATACTCCAATGCTGATCTAGTTCAGAAGATACTCCGTTCTCTACCTGACAAATGGGATCCCAAAGTGACTGCAATCCAAGAGGCCAAAGATCTCAACACACTTCTACTGGATGAACTGGTGGGATCACTCATCACCCACGAGTTGACAATGCAGCACAGAACTGAAGACGAACAGAAGAAAAAGAAAACAATAACCTTCAGAGCTGCTTCCGAATCAAAGAGGGATGATGAAGAATCTGAAGAAGAAAGCATCTCCCCCAATGACGACCTAGAAGACGATGACATTGCTATGGTTGTGAGAAGATTCAGAAAACTTATGGGAAGAAAGAAAGGAAGATATAACTAGAAATTTCATAGGAAGGATTATGGAAAGGACAGAGAAAAAGATAAAGAAGTAGTCCCCACATGCTATGAATGCAAGAAGCCGGGGCACATTCGTCCAGACTGTCCTCTGTTGAAGAAATCCTTCAGACAGAAAAAGAAAAAGAAAGCCATGATTGCCACGTGGTCCGACAGTGAAGAATCATCTTCATCTGAAGAAGAAGAGACCACCAAGACTACAAATCTATGTTTAATAGGTCTCGAAGATGAGGTAACATCCCCTAATAATTGTACTGAATTTACATTTGATGAATTAAATTATGCTTTTCATGATTTATTATCTGAATTTAAGAAAGCTGGAGTAAAGATAAAATCATTAAAAAATATGAATGACTCTTTACTCAAACAAAAAGATGAAATTTAATAAAAGAACATTTTATTGCAAAAAGAACTGCATGACTTTTCTAAAAAAAATTAAAATGTTGAAAAATGAAAATCTTTTATGTGAGAAGAAAAACAATGATTTACTCGCTGAAAATAAAGAACTGAAAAAGGAGGTTACAAAACTCAAGCCTTTAGTTAAAAAAACTACTTTGTCTTCAAATAAGCTTGAGTTAATTTTAAAAGAACATCGGATTTCAAGAAACAAAGTTGGAATTGGTTTTAAAACTTCTTTTATGAATGGAATTTCAGCAACTACTTTTATGAAATCTAAAGTACCTAATCAAAATGTTTTATCACAAAAAGTTTTTGCCACACCAAAAACTATTTCAACTTCAAAGTCTTTATTATATGTTCCTAAGAACTTGAGCAAAAATGCATATATTTCAAAAAGTTTAAAATTGCATCAAGTGCATCAACTTTTAGAACTTCAAATTCTATTTCTATTAAAAACTCTAAAGTTGTATGCTATGTTTGTAAAAGAATAAGACATAAAGCTTTTGAATGCAATAATTCTAGAAATGTCCTTAAGAAAGTAAGAAAGATTTGGATTCCCAAAGGAACCGCCTCTGCTAACCTGCAAGGACCCAAGGTAGCTTGGGTACCTAAAAGAATTCATTGACTATTTTGCAGGAATGTCTTGCAGCCCAAAGATTGAAGAAAGGTTGGTACTTAGACAGTGGCTGCTTAAGACATATGACGGGTGACAAGGATCAATTTATCACCCTTGAAATGAAAGAAGGAGGAATGGTCACCTTTGGAGATAATGGCAAAGGGAAAATAATCGGTATTGGTAAGATCAAAATAACTCCCTTCACTTTTATTGAAAATGTTTTGCTAGTGGACAAGTTGAAGCATAATCTCTTGAGCATAAGTCAATTGTGTGATAAAGGCTTCAAGGTTGTCTTTGAATCTTCTATGTGTATAGTAACTAACTCTTTAGATTCTAGCAATAAGTTCATTGGACATAAACTTGGAAATATCTATGTGGTAGATCTTAATGGTCTTGTCATGTCAAGTAGCCCTTGTCTAGTTGCAATGAATGCCAAGACCAAAGAGTCGGGTTTACTATGGCATAGACGATTAAGTCATGCTAGCATGTATACCATTGCCAAATTAATTTCTAAAGATCTTGTTAGAGGCATGCCTAAATTTAAAGTTGATTTAAATCATGTTTATGATGCATGCCAAATGGATAAACAAACTAGGAGGAGTTTTAAATCAAAGAATATAGTTTCTACAACAAGACCACTTGAACTACTTCACATGGATCTTTTCGGACCTACTAGGACCACAAGCCTAGGAAGTATGAAATATGCTCTTGTGATAGTATATGACTTTTCGAGATTTACTTGGATTTTGTTTATTACTTCGAAAGATGAAAATTTTCATATTTTCAGAAAATTCCATAAAAAGGTTCCAAATCAAAAGAACTTATCCTTGATTTCAATTAGAAGTGATCATGGAACTGAACTTGAAAATCAATTTTTTGAAGATTATTGTACTAAATTTGGCATTGATCACAACTTTTCTGCTCATAGAAAACCTCAACAAAATGGTGTTGTAGAGAGAAAAAATCGGACATTGGAATAAATGGCTCGCACAATGTTGTGTGAAGGCAATCTTCCAAAGTACTTTTGGACAGAAGCGGTGAACACTGCATGTTATATTTTAAACCACGTTTTGATCCATCCTATTTTAAAGAAAACCCCCTATGAGCTTTGGAATGATAGAAAACCCAATATTAGTTATTTTCATGTGTTTGGATACAAATGCTTTGTGCATAACAATGGAAAAGATAATTTAGGAAAATTTGATTCTAAAGCTGATGATGCAATTTTCCTAGGTTATTCATTACATAGCAAAGCATATCGGGTTTTTAATAAAAGGACTCTTACTTTTGAAGAGTCAATTCATGTTGTATTTATTAAAACTAACCCTACACCTTCTAGACAAGAAAATGAAAGGGATATGCCCTACAAGCCAATCTATGTTGTATCTCCCAAACCATTGTAATTGATAATTTTCTAAATAAAGGTATTATTTTTCATCATACGCTGAGTTTATATTATATGATGAACCCCATAGATTAGGGCTATGATTTTTTGGGTTATGATGAGATCATACCAGTGAGACCTAAAATCTTAAAACCATAATTTAAAGTATTCCTAGTCAAAGGAACCCTGAGTAGGGGATCAGGGTTTTTCCGATAAGACTAGTACATCCCGGGTATACTGGAAAGGGTGACTGCTCTCACAGTCACTTGTGTATGACACTAATACTGGGATGTGGGTGCTCATTGGAGAATGAGTTCACTGATATGATCCAACTTGAGAACATCTAATGGAGTCTTAGCTACATGTCAATAGAAGGTTCTCATAGTGGGAGTGGTACAAGTAATCTTCTGACTTGAGACTGCCATAAGTACCTTATGTACATGAACCCATTCTTTGGTTCAATCTTAATCATGACACTGAGCCATGCACAGGATTGATACTGGGAATGGTGAATTGGATGTGAAGGTAATGAGTAGGTCAACAAGGAATCGATCACTCCTAGTAAGAGGAGATTGCATCTAGCTAGTCAACAATCGCATGATGATTCAGGGAATCTTTGATCAAAGTGAAGATATTAGAGATGGTTTCTAATATCAAGATAATCGAATCATCATTATAAGATTGAGCTAGAAATAAATATAATATTGGATTTGACATATATCCATATCCATAGTTGTATTTTGGGTGCAGGCTGATCGAAAGATTTAATTGTACGGTAACTCTCCACTGAAGGGTAATTTTGGTATTTTACCAGAATTTTCATATCTTCCGGGTAGACATGACACGTTGCTAGACGTCAATATTGTCTTGTGGGTTGATCAAGTTCAAAGATCACATGTTAGGAAGAGTCCTAATTGATCGAATCGGGTAAGCTCGGTTTGACCTAAATCGATTAGAAAGAGTTCTAATCAAATTAGGTCAACTTGTATTCGAACCCACTGCTGGCTAGATATGGAACCCAATGGGTCACACACTTAAGAGGATAGATCAAGAGTTTAATTCAAAATTATATCATCTTTGCAAGATAACACTCTAGCAGGTGTTGCAAACCCTAGCTTCTATTCGGATCGGATTCGAATTAGGGTTTCTGATTGGTTCAAATTGGGTTCTAATTGGACCTATTTAGACCCTAATTGAGAAAACAGGAATATGGCTAACCCTATTGGCTAGCCATGTAGCTTGGCTAGCCTCCCCACCCGCCCCCTTTATTTTTTCACGCCAAATGCCAAGAGTCCATGCGCGCATGGACTCTTGGCGCGCCTTAAGGAAGAGTCCATGGCGCATGGACTCTTGGCGCACCCCAAAAACTTCTCCGATGATTTTATTTGGGGCGGCCTCCTTCTTAAGCAATTAGCGCACCATCTCTCCCCCCTTGGATGAGAATCCAATGGCTGATGGGATTTTGAGAAAGAAGGAATGCGCTAACTCTTCCCGGGCACGCGAAATAACATCTCTTCGGAGATGAAAAGTCGCGACCCCTTTCCTTTTTAAACACCGCGGTTTTTCCTTTAAGAAAAGCCGTGGGATTTAATCTGGAAGGCCGTGAGATAGGAGGATGGGGCGTGAGAAATTGAGAGGGGCGTGAGAAAGTCATTACGGAGAGGTGTGTAGGCGCCTATCTGAGAATTATTTAAAGGGTCGGGAAAATTCAGAACAAGGTAATCTTTTCTTTCTTCCTCTCCTGAAGACTCTTTTATTTTTTTTCTTGCTCTTGCATTGTTTCCTTTACAGAGTAAATCTCTGTCAAAACTCTGCTACCGAACAAGAATAAAAAGTAAAAGTCTCCGACGGTAAAGGAAAGAAAGAAGTTATGATTTCTTCCTTTCTTTCTTACATTAAGACATCATTGTCTTAATTTCTCCTCCAACTTAAGACAAGCCTATGTCCTCTTAGGATAAGGTCTTTTTCTTCAAGACAAGGGTGTTTAAAGGGCCAAGGTCTTTGTGGAAGGAGGAGAAGGAGTCAAGGAAAGGAAAGCAAGCTTTTGTGTGGAGGAGTTCAAGCCATAGTCCAAGCAATTGAGTTCTGGGAAGAAGAACTCAATAGAAGGAACCTTTGAAAAGAAGATAGAGTTGTCTTGATCACTGCTCTGTGTGGATCACCATCGGAGGGTGGACACTTGGACGCCTGGTGAATTCAATCAGCCCCTTCAACATCAACTTTGTTGGAATTAGCGATTACAGGTTGGTACTCCAATTCTAACAATGTATGTTTAAATGTTCTATATATATGTTTAATCCTGAATAAGGAGAATTTGGCTAAGGGATTATGGTGCAAATTTCATCATTTTGAAATTATACTTCCGCTGCGGTGCACCGTAAAACCCAATAGTGGTATCAGAGCCATCCTTATTACAGTTAAAACATATGAAAATTATTTATATGTGTTTTTGTTGTAGTATCGCAATTAGGGTTTTAAACCCTTGAATGCTGACACACTTAGCATAATTTAAGGAATGCATATATGATAATTAATATTTTGATGTATGCCACTAATTAGGGTTTTTCACTCAAATCCTAATTATTATAGAGATATGATTAGTTTTGAAGTCATCATACTGAAATAAGGTTGCCCTGGCATAATGGCGGATCTATTATGTGGTAAATGGTTGTCCTAGTATGATGACATACTTAGCACATATATGTTTATCAGAGTGATATCATTATGATATGTTTTTATAAGAATGTGCTGGCAATTTTATAAAGCCCTCTTCTTAAAATTATATTAAGTCATAGTATATTTAACTAATAAGCATCACTAGTCATGATGAACAATTGATCATTCGGTGTCTAGAAAGGTGGTTCTGGGAAGGTAAAGAGAATCGTGGTTTTTAATTGGTTCCGTTGACTGACCTGGCCAATTTTTATTGGTGTCTAGGAAAGCAACGGGGGGACTCCCACATCTCTTCCACTTGCCTGGCCGATTTGATTATATTTAAACCTTGACTTATATGCTTAATGTTAAAAAATGCTATATGTTGGTCTTCCTTCATGCTGGATCATTACTGTGTTATGAACCACATTAGGTTTGTTGTGTTATCTGCAAGACCTAATAGGGTGATTGACATAATATTGGTCTGGTGCAAAAATATGCTTACAGTATATTCAGTATAATGCCTTGTTGTGTTATCTGCAAGGGCATTATATTTGAATACTGACTGTATAGAAATGAAAGGGTCTTGACTTAACTGGAACATTATGGTTTGTTATGTTTTCTGCAAGACTTATAATGTTCTAGAGGCCAAGTTATTTTTGAGAATTATATGAGATATAATTGGAAGAGTTTCCTACCTTTGAACTTATAAAAGATTTGTTGTGTTATCTGCAAGATCTTTTATAAGTTATAAGGATCTCGATCTCACTAAGAAAATCGATCAGGGTTCTTCTCGATTATCATAGTGAGGGCTATGATTTTTGATAAAATAGTGGGAGACATAGTTAAATTGAAGACCTAATTTAATTATATAAGTCATTTCATGGTTGTTTGCTTATGTATTGTTCTTAATTAAATGTAGATAAATGGCATCTTCATTATCACTGAGAAGCATCTAAGATACCAACAAATTGACTGGTCCAAACTATGTGGACTGGTTGAGAAACTTAAAGATTGTACTGAGTTCAGAAAAACTTTCTTATATTCTAGTCTTAATCCACTAGGGGATGATGCCACACAGGAAGATATGGCCACATACAAAATGTGGCAGAATGACTCCCTCACTATCAAGTGTATCATACTGGCCTCTATGACCAATGAGTTACAGAGGCAGCATGAAAGCATGGATACTCAATCCATAATGCTCAATTTAAAGGAGCTTTATGGAGAACAAAGCAGAACTGCTAGATACGAAATATCTAAGCAGTTATTCCGTGCTAGGATGACAGAGGGTACATCTGTTCAGGATCATGTCCTGAAGGTAATTGACTTAATCACCAGATTGGGTCAATTAGGGTTTATTATGGATGGGGAGCTGAATCAGGATTTAATCCTGCAATCACTCCCGGAGTCATTTTCTCAGTTTGTCTTGAATTATCACATGAACAAACTGAACACTTCCTTGCCTGAGCTGTTAAATATGTTAAAAATAGCAGAGAGCCACGTTAAGAAAGAAAAGGCTCCACTTCTTCTTGTTGATAAGACCAATAAGAAGAAATCGGGCAAAAAGGATTTTAGTAGGGGCTAAACCCTAAGGGTGGCATCAATAAGAACAAGAAAGGAAAGAAGGCCTCAAAACAGTCAACCTGTTTCTTTTGAGGCAAAGCGGGACATTGGAAAAGGAATTGCAAGGCTTACCTTGCAACTGTGAAGCCTGGTGCGGTAGACGCACCAAAAGGTATGTATGAGATACATACTATATTGACATTAAATTCCTCTATATCAAATACTTGGGTATTGGATACCGCTTGTGGTTACCATATATACAAATCTTTGCAGGACCTCCACAAGCTTAAAGTATTGAAGGAAGGTGACTTCAATCTCTACGGTGCTGGTGGTGATATCATCCAAGCAGAAGCTGTAGGAACATATATTCTGAAGTTGCCTTCAGGGAAGATCTTGGAGTTAGAAAATTGTTACTATATGCCAAAGATTATTAGGAACATTATATCTATTCCTTTGTTATTAAAACAAGGATATGTAATGGATGTAACGAGCACTGGTTGCTCGATAATGTTATCTAATAAAATTATTTGTTCTGGCATTTTTAGCAATGGGCTCTTAACTCTTTCTTCCAATGATAGTATTTTTCATGTCAATACTAAAAGGAAAAGAAAAGACTTTAATGATACTTTACTTTGGCATCATAGACTTGGTCATGTTAATGAGTCTAGGATTAGCAAGTTATACAAGGAAAAATTCCTTGATCCTTATGAGTATGAATCATTAGGAACTTGCGAATCATGTCTCACGGGTAAGATGACAAAAACTCCATTCACTGGACATGGGGAAAGGTCAACTGAGTTATTAGAACTTATACATACTGATGTATGTGGTCCAATGACAACTCAGGCCAGAGGAGGATACTCATATTTTATCACTTTTACAGATGATTTATCTAGGTTCGGATATGTGTATCTTATGAAACACAAATCTGAAGCCTTTGATAAATTTAAGGAGTATCAAAGTATGGTCGAAAAACAAACCGTGAAAAGTATTAAAGTTCTTCGTTCTGATCGAGGAGGAGAATACTTATCCACGGAGTTTTTAGACTATCTTAAAGTTAATGGAATCCTTTCTAAATGGACCCCTCCTTATACACCACAGCTAAATGGTATAGCTGAAAGGAGGAATCGTACCTTATTAGATATGGTACGATCCATGATGTGCTTCACAAATTTACCCATTTCCTTCTGGGGTCATGCCCTAGAAACTGCTATTTACATTCTGAACAAGGTACCTTCTAAATCCGTTGTTAGTACTCCATATGAAATTTGGAGTGGAAATAAACCATATCTTAAATATTTCAAGGTAAAGGGGATGTCCAGCTTATGTTAAAAGAAATTTTGGACATAAGTTGGAACCTAGAGCGGATAAATGTCTATTTGTAGGATATCCTAAAGAAGGTAGAGGATATCTATTCTACCATCCTACTGAACAAAAGATTTTTGTCAGCAGGCATGCCACTTTTCTAGAAAAAGAGTTCATCTTAGAAAAGGGCAATGGTAGAACTATTGAACTTGGAGAAGTACAAGAAATACAGATAGATAATTCTTAACCATTAGAACATATAGTTAGGACAGAACCAGAACACAAAACTCCTCCTCGTAGGTCTGACAAAGTGCCACGAGCACCTGAGAGGTATGGGTTTATTATTGAAAATAATGAAGCTCAAGTCATTCAAAATGATGAACCTCTGACCTATACGGAAGCTATCTTGAGCACTGACTCAGATAAATGGCAAGAAGCCATGGAATCCGAAGTAGACTCTATGTATGTAAACCAAGTATGGTCTTTGGTTGATGCACCAGAGGGTGTTAATCCTATTGGGTGTAAATGGGTCTATAAGAAAAAGATTGGGGCTGATGGCCAAGTTGAAACCTATAAAGCCAGGTTAGTGGCTAAAGGTTTTAGACAAAAACAGGGAATTGATTATGATGAAACATTTTCACCTGTTGCCATGCTGAAATCAATTCGGATTTTACTTGCTATAGCAGCATACCACGATTATGAGATATGGCAGATGGATGTAAAGACTGCATTCCTCAATGGTTTCCTTGAGGAAGAAGTCTACATGTCACAGCCAGAAGGTTTTATTTCAAAGAATAAACCTAATCATGTATGCAAGCTAAAGAAATCCATTTATGGATTAAAGCAAGCTTCCAGGAGTTGGAACATCCGCTTTGATGAAACTATTAAAAGGTTTGGTTTTATCAAAAATGTGGATGAACCCTGGGTTTATAAGAAGACTAGTGGGAGTGCCATAGTCTTCTTGGTTCTGTATGTAGATGACATACTCCTCATTGGGAATGATATCCCAATGTTGCAATCAGTCAAGGTTTGGCTATCAAACCAGTTTTCCATGAAAGATTTGGGAGAAGCATCCTATATACTAGGTATTAAGATCTATAGAGATAGATCTAAGAGGATGCTAGGTTTATCCCAATCTAGGTACATTGACTTAGTGCTGAAAAGATTCAGCATGGAAGGAAGTAAAAGAGGTTATCTTCCTATGAGTCAAGGCATACATCTTTCTAAAAGGATGTCTCCTAAGACACCTGAAGAAAGAAATAGAATGAATTCTATACCCTATGCTTCAGCAATAGGGTCCATAATGTATGCCATGTTATGTACCAGGCCTGATGTGGCATATGCTTTAGGCATTATCAGTAGGTTTCAGGCTGATCCAGGAGAGGATCATTGGAAAGCAGTTAAAAATATTCTTAAGTACCTAAGAAGGACTAAGGATATTTTTCTGGTTTATGGTGGTTCTGATCTTAAACTAGAAGCTTATTTTGATTCTAGTTTTCAATCAGACCCTGATGATAGCAAATCCATTTCGGGATATGTTTTTACCTTAAATGATGGAGCAGTGAGTTGGAAGAGTACCAAGCAGCAGACTGTAGCTGACTCAACCACAGAGGCAGAATACATAGCTGTTAGTGAAGCCGCCAAGGAAGCAGTCTGGATGAAGAAGTTCATCACAGAGTTGGGTGTTGTTCCTCAAATTGAAAACCCAGTGCCACTTTACTGTGACAACACTGGAGCTATTGCTCAAGCTAAGGAACCAAGAGCTCATCATAAGTCCAAGCACATTCTGAGACGCTTCCATCTCGTCCGAGAAATAGTAGAGAGACAAGATGTCTACATAGATAGAGTTGATACAAAGAACAATATAGCAGACCCGTTCACTAAGGCTCTACCACAGCGAGATTTTGATCGCCACCTCGAATGTATGGGATTAAGATTTAAAGGTGATTGGCTTTAGTGCAAGTGGGAGATTGAAAGGGATATGCCCTACAAGACAATCTATGTTGTATCTCCCAAACCATTGTAATTGACAATTTTCTAAATAAAGGCATTATTTTTCATCATACGCTAAGTTTATATTATATGATGAACCCCATAGATTAGGGCTATGATTTTTTGGGTTATGATGAGATCATACCAGTGAGACCTAAAATCTTAAAACCGTAATCTAAAGTATTCCTAGTCAAAGGAACCCTGAGTAGGGGATCAGGGTTATTCCGATAAGACTAGCACATCCCGGGTATACTGGAAAGGGTGACTGCTCTCACAGTCACTTGTGTATGACACTAATACTAGGATGTGGGTGCTCATTGGAGAATGAGTTCACTGATATGACCCAACTTGAGAACATCTAATGGAGTCTTAGCTACATGCCAATAGAAGGTTCTCATAGTGGGAGTGGTACAAGTAATCTTCTGACCTGAGACTGCCATAAGTACCTTATATACAAAAACCCATTCTTTGGTTCAATCCTAATCATGACACTGAGCCATGCACAGGATTGATACTGGGAATGGTGAATTGGATGTGAAGGTAATGAGTAGGTCAACAAGGAATCGATCACTCCTAGTAAGAGGAGATTGCATCTAGCTAGTCAACAATCGCATGATGATTCAGGGAATCTTTGATCAAAGTGAAGATATTAGAGATGGTTTCTAATATCAAGATAATCGAATCATCATTATAAGATTGAGCTAGAAATAAATATAATATTGGATTTGACATATATCCATATCCATAGTTATATTTTGGGTGCAGGCTGATCGAAAGATTTAATTATACGGTAACTCTCTACTGAAGGGTAATTTTGGTATTTCACCAGAATTTCCATATCTTCCGGGTAGACATGACACGTTGCTAGACGTCAATCTTGTCTTGTGGGTTGATCAAGTTCAAAGATCACATGTTAGGAAGAGTCCTAATTGATCGAATCGGGTAAGCCCGGTTTGACCTAAATCGATTAGAAAGAGTTCTAATCAAATTAGGTCAACTTGTATTCGAACCCACTGCTGGCTAGATATGGAACCCAATGGGTCACACACTTAAGAGGATTGATCAAGAGTTTAATTCGGAATTAAATCATCTTTGCAGGATAACACTCTAGCAGGTGTTGCAAACCCTAGCTTCTATTCGGATCGGATTCGAATTAGGGTTCCGGATTGGTTCTAATTGGGTTCTAATTGGACCTAATTAGACCCTAATTGAGAAAACAGGAATATGGCTAACCCTATTGGCTAGCCATGTAGCTTGGCTAGCCTCCCCACCCGCCCCCTTTATTTTTTCATGCCAAATGCCAAGAGTCCATGCGCGCCTTAAGGAAGAGTCCATGGCGCATGGACTCTTGGCGTGCCCCAAAAATTTCTTCGATGATTTTATTTGGGGCGGCCTCCTTCTTAAGCAATTAGTGCACCATCTCTCCCCCCTTGGATGAAAATCCAATGGCTGATGGGATTTTGAGAAAGAAGGAATGCGCTAACTCCTCCCGGGCATGCGAAATAACATCTCTTCGGAGATGAAAAGTCGCGACCCCTTTCCTTTTTAAACACCGCAGTTTTTCCTTTAAGAAAAGCCGTGGGATTTAATCTGGAAGGCCGTGAGATAGGAGGATGGGGCGTGAGAAATTAAGAGGGGCGTGAGAAAGTCATTACGGAGAGGTGTGTAGGCGCCTATCTGAGAATTATTTAAAGGGTCGGGAAAATTCAGAACAAGGTAATCTTTTCTTTCTTCCTCTCCTGAAGACTCTTTTATTTTTTTTCTTGCTCTTGCATTGTTTCCTTTACAGAGTAAACCTCTGTCGAAACTCTGCTACTGAACAAGAATAAAAAATAAAAGTCTCCGACGGTAAAGGAAAGAAAGAAGTTCTGATTTCTTCCTTTCTTTCTTACATTAAGACATCATTGTCTTAATTTCTCCTCCAACTTAAGACAAGCCTATGTCCTCTTAGGACAAGGTCTTTTTCTTCAAGACAAGGGTGTCTAAAGGGCCAAGGTCTTGGTGGAAGGAGGAGAAGGAGTCAAGGAAAGGAAAGCAAGCTTTTGTGTGGAGGAATTCAAGCCATAGTCTAAGCAATTGAGTTCTGGGAAGAACTCAATAGAAGGAACCTTTGAAAAGAAGATAGAGTTGTCTTGATCACTGCTCTGTGTGGATCACCATCGGAGGGCGGACACTTGGATGCCTGGTGAATTCAATCAGCCCCTTCAACATCAACTTTGTTGGAATTAGCGATTACAGGTTGGTACTCCAATTCTAACAATGTATGTTTAAATGTTCTATATATATATTTTAATCCCAAATAAGGAGATTTTGGCTAAGGGATTATGGTGCAAATTTCATCATTTTGAAATTATACTTTCGCTGCGGTGCACCGGAAAACCCAACAGTGGTATCAGAGCCATCCTTATTACAGTTAAAACATATGAAAATTATTTATATGTGTTTTTGTTGTAGTATCGCAATTAGGGTTTTAAACCCTTGAATGCTGACACACTTAGCATAATTTAAGGAATGCATATATGATAATTAATGTTTTGATGTATGCCACTAATTAGGGTTTTTCACTCAAACCCTAATTATTATAGAGATATGATTAGTTTTGAAGTCATCATACTGAAATAAGGTTTTTCACTCAAACCTTCTAGACGACCTTATTTCTTTAGTAAGCCTTTTCTAAACCAAAGTGTAGAGAGGTTATAGGTAATCCTGTGAAAATCTAGTGTGGGTTACTTTGGTGAGCCTGGTTTAAAAACCAAAGTATAAAGGTTGGGATTGTGAGCCTGTAAAACAATCCGACTATATTCCGGTTTGGGGGATATAGTGGAAATCCCGAGTGGTGAACTTGGGTAGTGGATGTAGGAGCCGGGTTGCTCCGAACCACTATAAACTTGCCTTGTTTGTGTTGTGCTTGATTTACTTTTCTGCTTCTGCACTTATTCTCTGATTAACACAGCACTCAACCACTAAAAAGAATTACTTGTACACATACTTGCAAAAATTTTATAATTCCCAATTCACCCCCTCTTGGGAAAAGCCACCTGGGCAATAGCTGGTGTCAAAGCAGTGTCTCTGATTACTTGAGTAAAGATTGATGGCTCATCCCATGAGTACATCCTTGGCCGAAGGCCGGTTAACAAATAGACCTCCACTATTCACAGGCACTAATTATTCTTATTGGAAAGCATGAATGAAAATTTACATTCAAGCTATAGATTTTCAATTGTGGAAGGTCATCTTAAAAGGGCCACACATTCCCACGATCAAAGTTGATGGCATGGACATGCCTAAGCCTGAAGAGGACTAGGATGATCATGACATGAAGATGGGGGAATTGAATGCCAAAGCAATGAATTTATTATATTGTGCTTTGGATGCGAACGAGTTCAACCGAATTTCTACTTGCTCTTCAGCAAAGGAAATCTAGGACAAACTCAAAGTGACCCATGAGGGTACTTCCCAAGTGAAAACCTCAAAGATAAATCTATTAGTTCATAATTATGAATTGTTTAAAATAGAACCTTCTGAAATAATTTCTGCCATGTTCTCTAGATTTATATATATTATTAATGGTTTGAAGAGTCTTGGCAGGGTATACTCCAATGCTGATCTAGTTCAGAAGATACTCCGTTCTCTACCTGACAAATGGGATCCCAAAGTGACTGCAATCCAAGAGGCCAAAGATCTCAACACACTTCTACTGGATGAACTGCTGGGATCACTCATCACCCACGAGTTGACAATGCAGCACAGAACTGAAGACGAACAGAAGAAAAAGAAAATAATAACCTTCAGAGCTGCTTCCAAATCAAAGAGGGATGATGAAGAATCTGAAGAAGAAAGCATCTCCCCCAATGACGACCTAGAAGACGATGACATTGCTATGGTTGTGAGAAGATTTAGAAAACTTATGGGAAGAAAGAAAGGAAGATATAACTGGAAATTTCATAGGAAGGATTATGAAAAGGACAGAGAAAAAGATAAAGAAGTAGTCCCCACATGCTATGAATGCAAGAAGCCGGGGCACATTCGTCCAGACTATCCTCTGTTGAAGAAATCCTTCAGACAGAAAAAGAAAAAGAAAGCCATGATTGCCACGTGGTCCGACAGTGAAGAATCATCTTCATCTGAAGAAAAAGAGACCACCAAGACTACAAATCTATGTTTAATGGGTCTCGAAGATGAGGTAACATCCCCTAATAATTGCACTGAATTTACATTTGATGAATTAAATTATGCTTTTCATGATTTATTATCTGAATTTAAGAAAGCTGGAGTAAAGATAAAATCATTAAAAAATATGAATGACTCTTTACTCAAACAAAAAGATGAAATTTAATAAAAGAACCTTTTATTGCAAAAAGAACTGCATGACTTTTCTAAAAAAAATTGAAATGCTGAAAAATGAAAATCTTTTATGTGAGAAGAAAAACAATGATTTACTTGCTGAAAATAATAAACTGAAAAAGGAGGTTACAAAACTCAAGCCTTTAGTTAAAAAACTTACTTTGTCTTCAAAAAAGCTTGAGTTAATTTTAAAAGAACAACGGATTTCAAGAAACAAAGTTGGAATTGGTTTTAAAACTTCTTTTATTAATGGAATTTCAGCAACTACTTTTGTGAAATCTAAAGTACCTAATCAAAATGTTTTACCACAAAAAGTTTTTGCCACACCAAAAACTATTTCAACTTCAAAGTCTTTATTATATGTTCCTAAGAACTTGAGCAAAAATGCATATATTTCAAAAAGTTTAAAATCTGCATCAAGTGCATCAACTTTTAGAACTTCAAATTCTATTTCTATTAAAAACTCTAAAGTTGTATGCTATGTTTGTAAAAGAATAAGACATAAAGCTTTTGAATGCAATAATTCTAGAAATGTCCTTAAGAAAGTAAGAAAGATTTGGGTTCCCAAAGGAACCGCCTCTGCTAACCTGCAAGGACCCGAGGTAGCTTGGGTACCTAAAAGAATTCATTGACCGTTTTGCAGGAATGTCTTGCAGCCCAAAGATTGAAGAAAAGGTGGTACTTAGACAGTGGCTGCTTAAGACATATGACGGGTGACAAGGATCAATTTATCACCCTTGAAATGAAAGAAGGAGGAATGATCACCTTTGGAGATAATGGCAAAGGGAAAATAATCGGTATTGGTAAGATCAAAATAACTCCCTTCACTTTTATTGAAAATGTTTTGCTAGTGGACAAGTTGAAGCATAATCTCTTGAGCATAAGTCAATTGTGTGATAAAGGCTTCAAGGTTGTCTTTGAATCTTCTATGTGTATAGTAACTAACTCTTTAGATTCTAGCAATAAGTTCATTGGACATAAACTTGAAAATATCTATGTGGTAGATCTTAATGATCTTGTCATGTCAAGTAGCCCTAGTCTAGTTGCAATGAATGCCAAGACCAAAGAGTCGGGTTTACTATGGCATAGACGATTAAGTCATGCTAGCATGCATACCATTGCCAAATTAATTTCTAAAGATCTTGTTAGAGGCATGCCTAAATTTAAAGTTGATTTAAATCATGTTTATGATGCATGCCAAATGGATAAACAAACTAGGAGGAGTTTTAACTCAAAGAATATAGTTTCTATAACAAGACCACTTGAACTACTTCACATGGATCTTTTCGGACCTACTAGGACCACAAGCCTAGGAAGTATGAAATATGCTCTTGTGATAGTATATGACTTTTCGAGATTTACTTGGATTTTATTTATTACTTCGAAAGATGAAAATTTTCATGTTTTCAGAAAATTCCATAAAAAGGTTTCAAATCAAAAGAACTTATCCTTGATTTCAATTAGAAGTGATCATGGAACTGAACTTGAAAATCAATTTTTTGAAGATTATTGTACTAAATTTGGCATTGATCACAACTTTTCCGCTCATAGAAAACCTCAACAAAATGGTGTTGTAGAGAGAAAAAATCGGACATTGGAATAAATGGCTCGCACAATGTTGTGTGAAGGCAATCTTCCAAAGTACTTTTGGGCAGAAGCGGTGAACACTGCATGTTATATTTTAAACCACGTTTTGATCCGTCCTATTTTAAAGAAAACCTCCTATGAGCTTTGGAATGATAGAAAACCCAATATTAGTTATTTTCATGTGTTTGGATACAAATGCTTTGTGCATAACAATGGAAAAGATAATTTAGGAAAATTTGATTCTAAAGCTAATGATGCAATTTTCCTAGGTTATTCATTACATAGCAAAGCATATCGGGTTTTTAATAAAAGGACTCTTACTTTTGAAGAGTCAATTCATGTTGTATTTATTAAAACTAACCCTACACCTTCTACTGAAATAAGGGATGCTCCAACTGTTCCAAGCCAAATCCCCTCAATGTCCACACGACCGGTAACCTCTGGCCATCGCATTAACTTTGAGTTTATTAAGGGGATTGGATTAAAAATCGGTGATTTGATTGAAGATCAAGGATGGGGAAAGTTTTGCTCTTAAAATGAAAAGACTTATCCCTCTCTTGTTAGAAATTTTTATGAAATTCTGAGATTGGGAACACATCATGTTGAATCTACTATTAAAGGAAAAAGGATTATTGTCAATGAAGAATTTCTACATGGTTTACTGGACTTACCTTCAGATGGAGTGAAATTCCTAGTGATTGATAATAGGGAAAAGGCTTTAAGAACAATCTTAAATAGAGAAGAGGTTAGTGGAATTGGAATAGTGTTTACTAATACCCTGTCTCTAGAAATGAGGTTGCTACATAATTTTATCTGCAGAATATTCTTGCAAAGAACAGGAAGATTTGATTGGGTGAGTGAAAGAGACTTATGCCTTATGGAACACATTATAGATAAGACTCCTGTAAATCTATCCTACATTATAATTATGCAAATGAAGGAGACAGTTAGAAAGGCCAAGTCATGCTTACCCTATGGAATGATGCTTACCCTACTATTTAAGTCCCAAAGAGTAAGTTTGGAAGGTGAAGATGGAGTTGAACTACACCATATAGATGTCTACACCTCCAAATCACTAGAGAGGATGGATTACTTCCAAGTTGAAGGAGTTTGGAGGAATAAAGGTACAAATGCCAGGGCTATAGGCAGCTCAAGTAGTGAAGAGGAAGAAGAAGGAGACAAAGAACCTGCTAGCACTGCTACAGTTGAAGCTGGAACATCTTCTGTGCCTGCACCTGAGCCTGAGTCATTTATTTCTGAGCCTGCTGCTACCTTTGAGGAGGCTAGAGCACCTTCTCCTATTTTTGACATGCCTGCACATGAGTTTGATTTACCTGCAGCTGATATTCCTCTACCAGACTACCCTCCTGCAGCATCACATCCTCCAATCATTCAAAGTTAGATTGAAGAACAGATGTGAAGTTTGACTGATACACTGACAGGTACAATTACTTCTCTATTGGTGATCTAAAAAAGTCAGTGGATAGCAGACTGGATAGGCTAAAAGAGCATGTTTCAAATCTATAAGGAAAGGTTGAAGCAATGGAAGCTTTAAGATCGAAACCTCAAATAGAACTTCAACCAATCCTAGATTGTAACTCTTCTAGTTCTGAAACTATATTGAAATTTGTGGATGCAACTTTGAAGGAATACATAACTGAACTGAATGAAGCCAAATATACATTGGGAATAATTGCAAAAACTAGACAGATGGCAGATGACTATACTAGAGGCATTGGGATCATCAAGTCAGAGCTTGGAAGACTTAGAGGATCTGCCGAAGCATTTGCCAATGTCCAAGCTTCTAAGCTTATATCAATGCAAAAGGAAATCGGTGAGATGAAGGAGGCAGTGAACAAAGTACTAGCAAGCCTCAAGGATATGGAGCAACAGCTTGGAGCAATCTGGATGGAGATGGTTTCCATCTGTGGCATTGTTAGATCCTTGGAGGTCACTGCTAGGACCAGACCCTTGTATGATCCTCCTCCTATTTCCACTAGGGCTCTTACTACATCTCACCACCCTAGAGCACCTCAACCTCATGCATCCTCTAGTAGACCACCTATACCTGCTTCTTGGTATGGTGCTAGTAAACTTGCTAATGTACCTAAAGAAGAATCTGAAAGTGAATAGGTCTTTAGTATGGTCTTTAGTATTTTCTATACTTTTTGGAAACTTTATGAAGCTTATGTAATGCTTGATGTACTGAATTTTTTTGATAGAAATGCAATGAATATCCTTTTTGGACACTATTGTGTATCTGTTTTATCTTGTTAACACTATCTATTTTTTAATAGAATTCTCTCTCTAAATTGAGAAAGTGAAATTATCTCAAACAAATCTTGATACATTCTCAATCTATTTAAAATCTGAGCTTAACTGTTTAATCCTTTTGATTTGATGACAAAAAGGGGAAGAACTATTATACAATAGAGTGCATGAAAGAAGAAACTTAATGAATTGGAATAGAACTAATAAAGTTAATTAGACAGGGGGAGCTTAATGATCTTTGAATACTTTTCCTGCTGAAATGTTCAAATGAATGTTAAAGGGGGAGAAATTTAGAGAAATTTCATATTGTTTAGAAATTTTATAAAAAGGGGGAGATATACATGTTTAATTTACATGTTCAATTTGCTTCAATGATTACTTTGATGCTCTCTACTTATTATATCTAACTGTCAATACTTAATGCTGCTTGATACATACAAGCACTTATTCTCTAACACTCATATTTTATAAAATTGGCTTTGTATATAACTGTATAGCATATATTGATACACATTTGAGAATACAGTTGATATTATGATTTGTCAAACAAGTGTAAATTCTTACTATGATATACATCTACTTGTGAATAGAATAGATTCTTTTCATGCCCAGTGTTTTGTCATCATCAAAAAGGGAGAGATTATTGATCCCTAAAGTGATTTTGATGATAACAAAACATTGGAGCATACATTTGGTTATCTAACAACTCTTCAAATGGTTGACAAGTTTTTGTAGGACAACTACATTGACATACTTTTTAAACCCTACAATCTTTACTGCTTTATGTTGAGTTGTAAGTATTTAGAATCTTGTAAAGAAGAACCCAACAAAAAAATTCCTACTTAAATCAAAGATAAAGGGTTACTTCTAGTAGTTTTCAAGCTTCAGTTTTTCTTGATTTTATTGTAAGAAGACCTTGAAGAAGTTTTTAAAGCATGGGACAAGAGTTTTGGAAGATTGAATTTGATCTAGCTGAAGAACCATTCTCGAGCCAACTAGATGGAGGAACCAGCCGACTCTAGCACTGGGACAAGAAAGAAGTTCTCTGGCACACAGATCCAGTCGACTGGCACCAAGGCCCAGCCGACTTGTCCAGAATATGGTTGAGAACATTCTAAGATTCTTAGGGATCCGAGCCGACTGGGTTTCAGCCTAGCTGACTCGTCCAGAGTGAACCATTTTCTCAACTGTGGAACCCAGCCGACCAAAACTTGATCCAAGCCGACTCGAAGATTGTCCGAGCCGACTGGAATAACGGGGTCACCTCCAATGGCTAGTTCCAGTTTTCTGTTTTTGAATTCCAAAAGTGCTCCGACGGTAACCTGTCACTTCCCAACGGTCTACAACGTTCAAAATCAAGGGAAGGCAGTTGAAGTCTCTATAAATGAGGTATGATAACATCCTTGAAGAGACTAATGAGTTAATGAACAGTTATTGAATATTTATTGAAGAGGAGAGAGCACTTGAGCTTTGAAGTCAGCCTTCAAGCCTTCACCAACTCTTACCAGAAGTTTGAAGCATCTTTTGAGGAAAGCAAGGAAGCCATTGAAGTGCATTGAAGAGCATTCAATTGAGCTTCACTCGAGCTGCATTGGCAACCACCAGACAATTGAGTTTGTCATTATTATTGCTTTTTCTATTCTTCTCTTAGAATATTTGGGTTGTTGGTGAGCTCGGTTGTAAAAACCAAATAGGTTTCTTTGGTGAGCCTTTTCAAAACTAAAGTGTAGAGGTTTTAGGTGAGCCTGTGAAAATCTAGTATGGGTTACTTTGGTGAGCCCAGTTTAAAAACCAAAGTGTAGAGGTTGGGATTGTGAGCCTGTAAAACAATCCAATTGTATTCCGGTTTCGGGGATATAGTGGAAATCCTGAGTGGTGAACTTGGGTAGTGGACGTAGGAGCTGGGTTGCTCTGAACCACTATAAACTTGCATTGTTTGTGTTGT
Source organism: Areca catechu (assembly GCA_021397845.1). NCBI lineage: Eukaryota > Viridiplantae > Streptophyta > Magnoliopsida > Arecales > Arecaceae > Areca > Areca catechu. The sequence continues at coordinate 171,051,825 of CM038051.1, read as the reverse complement.
GCTTGATTTACTTTTCTGCTTCTGCACTTATTCTCTGATTAACACAGCACTCAACCACTGAAGGAATTACTTGTGCATATACTTGCAAAAATTTTGTAATTCCCAATTCACCCCCCTATTGGGAAAAGCCACCTGGGCAACACACATGCTATGAATGCAAGAAGTCGAGGCACATTCATCCAGACTATCCTCTATTGATGAAATCCTTCAGACAAAAAGAAGAAGAAAGCCATGGTTGCCACATGGACCGATAGTGAAGAATCATCTTCGTCTGAAGAAGAAGAGTCCACCAAGGCTGCAAATCTATGTTTAATGGGTATCGAAGATGAGGTAACATCCCCTAGCAATTGTACTGAATTTATATTTGATGAATAAAATTCTGCATTTCATGATCTATTATCTCAATTTAAGAAAGCTGGAGTAAAGATAAAATCATTGAAAAATATGAATGACTCATTACTCAAACAGAAAAATGAAATTTCAGAAAAGAACCTTTTATTGCAAAAAGAACTGCATGACTTTTCTGAAAGAAATGAAAAGCTGAAAAATGAAAATCTCTTATGTGAAAGGAAAAATAATGATTTAATTACTAAAAATATTGAACTGAAAAAGGAGGTTAAAAAACTTAAGCCATTAGTTGAAAAACTTACTTTGTCTTCAAATAAGCTTGAGTTATTTTTAAAAGAACAACAAATTTCAGGAAACAAAGCTGGAATTGGTTTTAAAACTTCTATTATGAATGGAATTTCAACAACTACCTTTGTGAAATCTAAAGTACCTGTTCAAAACATATTATCACAAAAAGTTTTGGCTTCACTAAAAACTATTTCAATTTCAAAATCTTTATTGTATGTTCCTAAGAACTTGAGCAAAAATGCTTATATTTCAAAAGGTTCAAAATCTGCATCAATTGCATCAACTTTTAGAACTTCTAATTCTTCTCTTATTAAAAACTCTAAAGTTGCATGCCATGTTTGCAAAAGAATAGGACATAAAGCTTTTGACTGCAATAATTCTCGAAATGTCAATAAGAATGTAAGAAAAATCTGGGTTCCCAAAGGAACCACCTCTGCTGACCTGCAAGGACCCACCTCTGCTGACCTGCAAGGACCCAAGGTAGCTTGGGTACCTAAAAGAATTCATTGATTATTTTGTAGGAATGTCTTGCAGCCCAAAAATTGAAGAAAAGGTGGTACTTAGACAGTGGCTGCTCAAGACATATGACGGGTGACAAGGACCAGTTTATCACCCTTGAAATGAAAGGAGGTATGGTCACCTTTGGAAATAATGGCAAAGAGAGAATAATTGGTATTAGTAAGATCAAAATAACTCCCTTCACTTTTATTGAAAATGTTTTGCTAGTAGATAAGTTGAAGCATTATCTCTTAAGCATAAGTCAATTGTGTGATAAAGGCTTCAAAGTTGTCTTTGAGTCTTCTATGTTTATAGTAACTGACTCTTTAGATTCTAGCAATAAGTTCATTGGACATAGACTTGGGAATATCTATGTGGTAGATCTTAATGATCTTGCCATGTCAAGTAGCTCCAGTCTAGTTGCAATGAATGCTAAGACCAAAGAGTCATGTTTACTATGGCATAGATGACTAGGTCATGCTAGCATGAATACTATTGCCAAATTGATTTTTAAAGATCTCGTTAGAGGCATGCCTACTTTAAAGTTGATTTTGATCATGTTTGTGATGCATGCCAAATGGGTAAACAAACTAGGGGGAGTTTTAAATCAAAGAATACATTTTCTACAACAAGACCACTTGAACTACTTCACATGGACCTTTTCAGACCTATTAGGACCACTAGCCTAGGAGGTATGAAATATGCTCTTGTGATAGTAGATGATTTTTCAAGATTTACTTGGGTTTTGTTTATTGCTTCAAAAGATGAAAATTTTCATGTTTTTAGAAAATTTCATAAAAAGGTTTCAAATCAAAACAACTTATCTTTAATTTCAATTAGAAGTGATCATGGAACTGAATTTGAAAATCAATTTTTTGAAGATTATTGTACTAAATTTGGCATTGATCACAACTTCTCCACTCCTAGAACACCTCAACAAAATGGTGTTGTATAGAAGAAAAATAGGACATTGGAAGAAATGGCTCGCACAATGTTGTGCGACAGCAATCTTCCAAAGTACTTTTGGGCAGAAGTGGTGAACACTGCATGCTATATTTAAACCGTATTTTAATCCATCCTATTTTAAAGAAAACCTCCTGGTGCGGGCACCAGACTCAGAAGAAGACTTCAGAGCTCCATTTGGATCTCTGATTGACATTGCCCGAGAAATTAGGGTTTGTAATAAAGGTTGACCTGGTCAACCAGTTTATTTATTTTATTTATTTCTTGAATCACCATTTAAATTTTGTTGAGTCATGTTGACTCGGTGCAAGTCCCAATGTGGTTTCAATTTGGTCCAAAATGGTGCCACATTTCTCTTCCAATCAACTCAAGGTTCAAGCAAGTGGAGGCCACACTCCAAGCCACACGCCCAGCCACACTCCGACCACATGCCAGAGTCCAGGAGGTGCCATAGAGGCATCCCAGTGTCATGGTCCCCACATCCAAAGAAGAAAAAAATCAAATTGGAGGCTAAATTAAAGGAGGCGCCCACACCTGCCTAATTTACCTAAGCAAAGAAGGAAGAAAACTTCTCTTGGAGAAGAAATCAAAGAAGGACATCCAACCTACTCCTAATTGAAGTTCAAATCAAAATCAAAGAGCTTAACTTGGAGTGGAAGAAAAGAAGAAATACCTTAAGAAGAAGAGGACTCCAAATCCAAATCCAACTCCAAAGGAGATGCCATAAAAGTTCCAAAACAATTCCTTTATGGCCGTCCCAATTTTTTTTGGACTCTTGGTCGGCCAAGGGAGAGGATTTTCTACCTAATCTAGGGGTTGGAAGAGTTTAGTCCCACATGGGAATTTGTACAAGCTAGGAGAAAATTTTAGGTCTATATAATAGACCTCTCTTTGTAACTTTAAAAAATCAATGAAGAAAAATTATTTTTGCTATTCTCTTGTGTTGAGTGACCTAGGTTTCTCTTCTTACGCACTATTCTAAGTGTTGAGCTCCGTGAGGGGGTAATCCGGGTTCCATTGGAGCCTTGAGGAGGTGAGAGATCTCCATCTTTATCCAAAACCCTAGGTTAGCCACTTGAAATTCCAAAACCCTAGCCACCTTTCATTATTTTCCATCCACCAAACCCTAGATCCATCCATCTCCCACGGCCTCTCTTTCTCTACAAGTCCAGGCCGTCCACCTTCATCCAGATCCAGTCCGGCTACTTCAGATCCAGAGCAAGTTCTAAGGAAAATCACATCAGCCTCCAGGAGAATCCAGTTTTCAGCAATTTCGATCTTCAAGTTCATCAACCTGGTAAATCTTTTCCTTGACTTTCTGATTCCATCAATTGTCTTTCTTCTCTTCCAGATCTTGAGTTCAGGAGAAGCCAACCCGCCAAAGGCCCAGTATTGGAGGATCCATTACGAAGATATCCGACTCCGAGGATCCAACAATCTGCTCGGGAGAGTTCTTCCACCAAAATCTGTGAAGATCATTGTCTGGTTAGATAACCCTTCCCTTCTCTTTATTTCTGTTCTGTTGAAAGCTCGGAGTGAAACCCTAGGTCTGGGAGTTTCTCAACCCCCAGCGATCCGTTGCTTCTGAATTACTCTGATAATTTAGTTTCCTTAAAGTTGTGCTTTCAATTATCACATTAGTATCTTTCAATGTTAGGTTAACTTTTCTTTGATTTGAAGCCAACTTCTACAAACATATAAAAACAACAAAAAAATTAGTTAATCTTAATTTACTTCCGCATCGCGTCCCTTTATTTGTTCTGCATCATTTTTGGTATCAGAGCCCAGTCTAGGGTTTCTGATTTGCTTGCTTGCTTTGATTGTTCTCTTTTTATTTTGTCTGCTCGAAGTAGACTCCCCAGGACGTCCGGTCCTAGGAACTAAGTGAGGCGCAAGCCTCCTCCTCCCATTCCACGGGGTGTTCCTAGGGCGTGTAGGGGATCCATTGGGTTATAACTTCGTAGCAGGGATTATAAACGGGGAAGACAATCTAGCTGCAGCCTGTAATTGCCCTGTTGTCTGAATTATTTCTCCCTGCATAAAACTCTGAATTGCATGATTTTTGCTTCGTTGAAACCAGTATAATTGAACCTATTTTCCCTAATTTTTCTGAGATTTATTGGTTTCGGTAACAATTCTGAGAATTAAAATACAGCAACTCTATTTTTTTTGTATTCTGCAATTCAATTCTTTTTTTTTTTTTTTTTGGAGTGATCATCTCATAATTTACTTAAGGGCAATTGAGCATCTAAGATAAGGGGAGGAGTTGATTACCTCTCCTTAGCCCAAAACCACCATCCAATCATTCGAACCTAGACCTAATTTAAAATCAGTTAGACCTAATTTGCCCTAGTGGGCTAGGGACACCAATTGGTCGGGTCTAGGCTAGTGTTGAGTCAGTTTGCTGAGTTATTCTGTGTGTGCTTAGCACTCAGTGTCTAGAACGGTGGTTCAGGGACTACGTCCCGAAGGGCTTGTGTGCTGGTCCGCCTACCTGGCCAATCACTGATTGGTGTCTAGGATTGGCAATCAGGGACCTAACACTCCCCTTACACCTGCCTGGCTGAGTCCTGAGTTACTACAGGCTAGCTTGCCACTCTGATTGGGCATCTAGTTTGGACTCTAGGTCTAGTGATCCAGTAGTCGATTTAGTCTAGTCTCATTTTGTGTGCTTGCTTGAATCATCATGTCTACCAGAAACGGAGTGCCATATCAACCTGGTCAAACCCAACCCGATTTAGAGGCCATGATCAGAACTCTTACTGAAAGTATGGCTAAAATGAATCAGGATATGACAAACACTGTGGCCCAGTTTAGCGCACAAATTCATGAGGATCTTACCCAACTTAGGGACCGAGTCCAAGTACTTGAAGAACCTAGACATCGGAATTGGACTCCTGACCCCGATTTTAATGTGCCTCAGCCTCACCCACATCTGGAGCCTAGAAGGCCTTTATATAGAGATCCTGAACCTAATCATAGGAGGCCTGACCCAGAGCCTGAAGATAGAGATGATAGGTTCATCAGGAACATCAAATTAGATGCACCCACTTTTGATGGTAGTCTGAACCCTAAGGTATATTCTGATTGGGAGGGTGAGATGGACCAATACTTTGAGTGGTATGCTATGTCTGAGGAGAGGAAATACAAGTTTGCCAAGATGAAATTAGTGCGTCAAGCTAGGTTATACTGGGGGAACATTGAGCTAACCACTAGGAGACGGAATGTTGAGCCCATAACCACTTGGCAGGGTATGAAAGAAAAACTGAGAGATAAATACCTACCCATTTCATACCAGCAAAACCTGTTAGACCAATGGCAAAACCTGAAACAAGGAAACCGATCTGTCTCAGACTACATAACTACTTTTGATGAATACCTAATGAGATGTGATGTGAGTGAAGCCCACGAAGTCACTTTGTCTAGATTTAGGGCTGGACTGAGGGAAGATATCAAGAGAGAACTATTTCTGAGAGAGGTTACTGATCTAGACCAAGCCTACCAGATTGCACTGAACACTGAGAAATTTCAGAGAGGACCTATACCTTCTAGGGTTAGTGCCCCAATCCCAAGGAATGGACCTAGCCAAGTTATCCCTAGTAAACCTTTTCAGGGTACTTCTACCCCTAGGCCCATGGACAAAGGTAAGGCACCTGACACCCAGAGAACCCCTAGTTCAAATATCACCTATTTTAAGTGTCAGAAACCAGGTCACATTTCTAGTCAGTGTACTGCCATAGCCTGTTTCAAGTGTCATAAGGTAGGTCATGTTGCTAGCCAGTGCCCACGAAGATCCCTTTACATAGAAGAGGGAGAGAATGATAATTCCGAGCCCAGTGAGGAATTTGAAAAAGAAGTTTATGAGGCCGGAATGAATTTGGTTGAGGAGTATGAAGGAGAGGAGGAACCCAATGAATCTGACCAATTAGGAGTTGTAAGATGCATCCTATCCCAGAATCTAGTTCAAGAGGATTGGCGTAGGACTAACATCCTACAGACTTTTCTTAAATTAGGGGATAAGGTATGTAAGATCATCATAGATAGCGGGAGCTGTGTAAATGCCATCTCTACTAGCACTGTCAAGATGTTAGGCTTAATCCCAGTTCCCCATCCCAACCCCTATAAGGTTTCTTGGGTAGATTCTACCTCCATACCCATCCAGTCTAGATGTCAAGTCCAAATCCAAATGCAATCTTATCACGAAAAGATTTGGTGCGATGTCTTACCCATGGGGGTGAGCAGTATAATTCTCGGAAGACCTTGGTTGTATGATCATGATGCCACCCTCTTAGAAAAATCCAATACCTGTGTCTTTAGTTTCAATGGGAAGAAGATTACGATCCATTCCGTTCCCCCTAAGGACAAGGTAACTAAAGGAGCTGGTAAGGTTAAGGAGATGAAAACTGGAGTGAACCTAATCAGTGCTAAGGATCTAGAACAAGAAATTCATAGTGGTTCACCCATCTGGATGTTGACTGCTAAGGAGCTTAGAACTTCGGAACCCTCAGAGCCTCCTCAAGAAGTTAAACCTGTGTTAAAAGAATTTGAGGATGTCTTTCCCGAGGATTTGCCAGACCACCTTCCACCTCTTAGGGATATCCAGCATGCCATAGATCTAATCCCAGGAGCAACTTTGCCCAACTTGCCCCATTACAGGATGAATCCATCTGAGCATGAAGAACTGCAAAAGCAGGTTGGAGAATTATTGAGGAAAGGGTTTATTAGAGAAAGTCTTAGCCCTTGTGCAGTCCCAGCCTTACTGACCCCAAAGAAAGATGGCACGTGGAGGATGTGTGTTGACAGTCGTGCCATCAATAAAATTACAATCAAGTATAGGTTTCCCATCCCTAGACTCGATGACATGCTTGATATGATGGCTGGTGCAATGGTTTTTTCTAAGATTGATCTCAAAAGCGGCTATCATCAGGTTAGGATTAGACCCGGGGATGAATGGAAAACTGCTTTCAAAACTAAGGATGGTCTTTATGAATGGGTTGTTATGCCTTTTGGGTTGTCCAATGCCCCTAGTACTTTCATGAGAATTATGACCCAGGTACTTAGAGCTTTCATAGGAAAATTTGTGGTGGTCTATTTTGATGACATCCTGATCTATAGTAAGACCCCAACAGATCACCTAGACCACCTTAGAGCAGTCTGCCAAGTTTTGAGGAATGAGAGACTCTACGGCAATCTTAAGAAGTGTGAATTCATGACTAGTAGAGTTATCTTTCTTGGTTTTGTAGTAACCCCTGACGGCGTGGCGACCAATCCTGAGAAGATTAAGTCCATAGTAGACTGGCCAGAGCCAACCAATGTGCATGAAGTTAGAAGTTTCCATGGCTTGGCTACCTTCTATAGGCGATTCATCAAGGGGTTTAGTACTTTAGCTGCTCCTATCACTGATTGTATTAGGAAGGGAGAATTTCATTGGACTAAGTCAGCCCATAAAGCCTTCCTAGATCTTAAGGATAAAATGACCCAGGCACCCATTCTGAGATTACCCGATTTTTCTAAAGTATTTGAGGTTGCCTGTGATGCTTCAGGTGTAGGAATAGGTGGAGTCCTAAGCCAAGAGAATCATCCCATAGCATTCTTTAGTGAAAAACTTAATGATGCTAAGCTTAGGTATTCTACCTATGATAAGGAATTTTATGCGGTGGTGCAAGCTTTGCGTTACTGGAGACATTATTTGCTACCGCAGGAATTTGTACTATTTTCGGACCATGAGGCTCTTAGATTTCTGAACTCCCAAAAGAAGCTTAACCCTAGGCATGCTAAGTGGGTAGGATATATCCAGTCCTATACTTTTGTCCTGAAACATAAGGCTGGAGTTGAGAATAAGGTAGCTGATGCCCTTAGTCGCCGATCTCTGTTATTAACTTCTGTTAGAACTGAGGTCATAGGGTTTGAGCAAATCAAAGAGGAATATGAGTCTTGTCCGGATTTCATAACTGTGTATCAGGATCTAGTTCAAGGACCGTCTAGTAATCACCAGGATTATACCCTTGTAGATGGTTTTTTGTTCTTCAAAAATAGGCTTTGCATCCCTAGAACTTCTCTTAGGGAATTTTTGATTTGGGAAATCCATGCTGGAGGTTTAGCTGGCCATCTTGGAAAAGACAAGACCATTCTAGCTATTGAAGACCACTTTTTCTGGCCTAGCTTAAAAAGGGATGTAGCTAATATTGTAGCTAGATGTCGAACCTGCGCTGTTGCCAAACAGCGAAAACAAAACACTGGCCTTTATACCCCACTCCCTGTCCCAGATCGTCCTTGGCAAGATGTGAGTATGGATTTTGTGTTAGGTTTACCTAAGACCCAGAGAAGGCATGATTCTATCTGTGTCGTAGTCGACCGATTCTCTAAAATGGCCCACTTCTTGCCTTGTTCCCAAACTTTTGATGCGTCTAAGGTAGCCACACTTTTCTTCAATGAGATAGTTAGACTCCATGGCCTACCTAAGACAATCGTTTCAGATAGGGATGTCCGGTTCACCAGTTACTTTTGGAAGACCCTTTGGCATAAGTTAGGGACAAAACTTAAGTTTTCAACTGCCTATCATCCCCAAACTGATGGCCAAACTGAAGTAGTGAACCGTAGCCTAGGAAATCTGCTGAGATGTCTTGTTGGTGAAAACACCAGAAATTGGGATTTATACCTACCAAGGGCAGAATTTGCGTACAATGACTCGGTCAATAGGTCTACGGGTAAAAGTCCATTTGAAATTGTACATGGGTACAAACCTCACACACCTCTTGACCTAGTCCCTTTACCTGTCCACACTCGAGTCTCCGAATCTGCTGAGAATTTTACACAGCATATAAAAGACTTGCATAAAGAAATTCATGCCAAAATAAATTTAAGTAATGAAACTTATAAGAAGTTGGCTGATACTCAAAGACGAGTCAAATCTTTTGTTGAGGGAGACTATGTGATGATTAGGTTAAGGCCTGAACAGTTTCCTCCTGGAACCGTTAGAAAGTTACATGCTAGGGGAGCTGGACTATTTAGAGTGGTAAAGAGAGTAGGATCCAATGCCTATGTGCTCGAGTTGCCTCCAGAACTAGGCATTAGCTCTACTTTCAACATTACAGACTTAGTAGAGTACAGGGAGCCAGCTGTGATTCCTAGTGAGCCTTTTGAGCCTAACCCTATCATTGAGAGTGATCCCGACCCTGTGTGTCCACCAACAAACTGGCCTGTGAGGAAAGAGCAGATTGAAAAGATCCTGGATGATCAGGTTATCTCTACTCGTAATCGAGGATACCAAAGGTACCTGGTCCGCTGGCAAGGAAGGCCAGATTCTGATGACTCTTGGATCTCCCGAGAAGAATTACAAGAATTGGACCCATACCTCTTGGAGAGATACCAGAGCCAACTTGAGCCTTACTCGACAGGGTCGAGTTCCTCCCACCCTGGGAGAATTGGTGCGGGCACCAGACTCAGAAGAAGACTTCAGAGCTCCATTTGGATCTCTGATTGACATTGCCCGAGAAATTAGGGTTTGTAATAAAGGTTGACCTGGTCAACCAGTTTATTTATTTTATTTATTTCTTGAATCACCATTTAAATTTTGTTGAGTCATGTTGACTCGGTGCAAGTCCCAATGTGGTTTCAATTTGGTCCAAAATGGTGCCACATTTCTCTTCCAATCAACTCAAGGTTCAAGCAAGTGGAGGCCACACTCCAAGCCACACGCCCAGCCACACTCCGACCACATGCCAGAGTCCAGGAGGTGCCATAGAGGCATCCCAGTGTCATGGTCCCCACATCCAAAGAAGAAAAAAATCAAATTGGAGGCTAAATTAAAGGAGGCGCCCACACCTGCCTAATTTACCTAAGCAAAGAAGGAAGAAAACTTCTCTTGGAGAAGAAATCAAAGAAGGACATCCAACCTACTCCTAATTGAAGTTCAAATCAAAATCAAAGAGCTTAACTTGGAGTGGAAGAAAAGAAGAAATACCTTAAGAAGAAGAGGACTCCAAATCCAAATCCAACTCCAAAGGAGATGCCATAAAAGTTCCAAAATAATTCCTTTATGGCCGTCCCAATTTTTTTTGGACTCTTGGTCGGCCAAGGGAGAGGATTTTCTACCTAATCTAGGGGTTGGAAGAGTTTAGTCCCACATGGGAATTTGTACAAGCTAGGAGAAAATTTTAGGTCTATATAATAGACCTCTCTTTGTAACTTTAAAAAATCAATGAAGAAAAATTATTTTTGCTATTCTCTTGTGTTGAGTGACCTAGGTTTCTCTTCTTCCGCACTATTCTAAGTGTTGAGCTCCGTGAGGGGGTAATCCGGGTTCCATTGGAGCCTTGAGGAGGTGAGAGATCTCCATCTTTATCCAAAACCCTAGGTTAGCCACTTGAAATTCCAAAACCCTAGCCACCTTTCATTATTTTCCATCCACCAAACCCTAGATCCATCCATCTCCCACGGCCTCTCTTTCTCTACAAGTCCAGGCCGTCCACCTTCATCCAGATCCAGTCCGGCTACTTCAGATCCAGAGCAAGTTCTAAGGAAAATCACATCAGCCTCCAGGAGAATCCAGTTTTCAGCAATTTCGATCTTCAAGTTCATCAACCTAGTAAATCTTTTCCTTGACTTTCTGATTCCATCAATTGTCTTTCTTCTCTTCTAGATCTTGAGTTCAGGAGAAGCCAACCCGCCAAAGGCCCAGTATTGGAGGATCCATTACGAAGATATCCGACTCCGAGGATCCAACAATCTGCTCGGGAGAGTTCTTCCACCAAAATATGTGAAGATCATTGTCTGGTTAGATAACCCTTCCCTTCTCTTTATTTCTGTTCTGTTGAAAGCTCGGAGTGAAACCCTAGGTCTGGGAGTTTCTCAACCCCCAGCGATCTGTTGCTTCTGAATTACTCTGATAATTTAGTTTCCTTAAAGTTGTGCTTTCAATTATCACATTAGTATCTTTCAATGTTAGGTTAACTTTTCTTTGATTTGAAGCCAACTTCTACAAACATATAAAAACAACAAAAAAATTAGTTAATCTTAATTTACTTCCGCATCGCGTCCCTTTATTTGTTCTGCATCACCTCCTATGAGCTCTGGAATGATAGAAAACCCAATATGAGTTATTTTCATGTGTTTGGATGCAAATGCTTTGTGCATAACAATGGAAAAGATAATTTAGAAAAATTTGATTCTAAAGTTGATGATGCAATTTTCCTAGGTTATTTATTACATAGCAAAGCATATCGGGTTTTTAATAAAAGGACTCTTACTGTTGAAGAGTCAATACATGTTGTATTTGTTGAAACTAACCCTACACCTTCTAGACAAGAAGAGTGCATAGATAATGATGCAGGTACATTGCAAAAAGGAATGGATGACTTGAGCATTCAAGATAAAGACACTCAAGATGGAGAAGAAATGGTAAGTAAGGATCACAATGATCTATCGAGGGACTGGAGGTATGTTACATATCATCCTAAAGAATTAATCATAGGAGATCCTTCACATGGAGTTAGGACTAGGTCTGTACATAAGGATGCACATGATTACCTAGCCTTTGTATCACAAATAGAACCCCATAGCCTAGAAGAAGCTGAGACTCACCCAAACTGGATGATGGCAATGCATGAAGAATTAAACCAGTTTGAAAGGAATAGGGTATGGACACTAGTAGATAGACTTACTGACCATCCAATAATAGGAACCAAATGGGTCTATAGGAATAAATTAGATGAACAGGGAAACATAATAAGAAACAAAGCTAGACTAGTGGCTAAGGGATATAACCAAGAAGAAGGTATTGATTTTGATGAAACTTATGCACCTGTAGTAAGACTAGAAGCCATTAGATTTCTACTTGCATTTGCTTGCTATATGAATGTCAAACTTTTTCAAATGGATGTAAAAAATGTATTTCTTAATGATTTTATCTCTGAACAAGTTTTTGTGGAACAACCACCAGGTTTTAAAAATCACACTTTTCCAAACCACGTATTTAAATTAAACAAAGCATTGTATGGTTTGAAACAAGCATGTATAGCCTGGTATGATAGACTTAGCACTTTCTTAATTGAAAATGATTTTTTAAGAGGAAATGTAGATAAAACCTTATTTATCAAAAAGAAGAATAATGACATCTTAGTTGTACAAATATATGTTGATAATATCATTTTTGGTGCAACTAACGAATCTCTATATAAAGAATTTGCTATGCTTATACAGGCAAAATTTGAAATGAGCTTAATGGACGAACTAAACTACTTCCTTGGACTTCAAGTAAAACAAACAAAGGAAGGCATCTTCATCAACCAAGCCAAATACATCAAAGAAATCATCAAAAAGTTTGGTATGGAGAGTAGCAAATCAATGAGCACCCATGAGCCCAGCTTGCAGATTGGACAAAGATGAAAATTGATCCAATGTTGACCAAAAGCTATATAGAAGTATGTTCGGATCCTTATTATATTTGACTGCAAGTAGACCAAATATATTATATAGTGTATGTGTATGTGCTAGATTTCAGTCATCAGCAAAAGAAACACATATGCTTGCTGTTAAGAGAATAATTAAATATCTAAAAGGAACAAGTAATTTAGGAATCTGGTATTCTAAACATTCTACCCTGAATTTGATTGGATTCTCTGATGCTGACTGTTACAGTCGTTACGATGATGTGGCATGTCTCAGATTCCATCGGAAGTGATCCGAACCACATGAATTTTTTCGGCAGAGCGGGAATGGTCTAGCAAGCTCGGATGTGGCTCCATCGCGACCAAAGTCGAGGTCGGGCCGGGCCTTCCTGCTCCTTCACCAGGTGGCACCCGGACACGGGTCCGCCTCGGCCAAAGTCGAGCGCTCCTCTGCCACTTCGCTAGGTGTCCGCCTAGGAGGGGTCCACCTCAGCCGAAGCCGGCGGCCCCTTGCTCCCTCGCCAGGTGGCGCCTTGAGACGGTTCCACCTCGGCCGAGGTCGAGCCGGTCCTTCCTGCTCCTTTGCCAGGTAGCGCCTGGACACGGGTCTACCTCGGCCGAAGTCGAGCGCCCCTCTACCGCTCCGCCAGGTGTCCGCCCAGGAGGGGTCCACCTCGGCCGAAGCCGGCAGCCCCTGCCTCCCTCGCCGGGTGGCGTCCTGAGACGGTTCCACCTTGTCCAAGGTCAAGACGGGCCTTCCTGCTCCTTTGCCAGGTGGCGCCCGGACACAGGTCCACCTCGGCCGAAGTCGAGCGCTCCTCTGCCGCTCCGCCAGGTGTCCGCCCAGGAGGGGTCCACCTCGGCCGAAGCCGGCGGCCCCTCGCTCCCTCGTCGAGTGGCATCCTGAGATGGTTCCACCTCAGCCGAGGTCGAGCCGGGCCTTCCTACTCCTTCGCCAGGTGGCGCCCGGACACGGGTCCACCTCGACCAAAGTCGAGCGCCCCTCTGCCGCTCCGCCAGGTGTCCGCCCAGGAGCGGTCCACCTTGGCCGAAGCCAGCGGCCCCTTGTTCCCTCGCCGGGTGGTGCCCTGAGACGGTTCCACCTCGGCCGAGGTCGAGCCGGGCCTTCCTGCTCATTCGCCAGGTGGCGCCCGGACATGATTCCACCTCGACCAAAGTCGAGCGGTCCTCTGCCACTCCACCAGGTGTCCACCCAGGAGGGGTCCACCTTGACCGAGGCCGGCTACCCTGCATGGTGAGGCCACCAAGAAGCAGGGGCACGAGTTCCGAGACCACCCCTTGGGCAGCGCGTGCTGCACCTCGAGAGAAGCGCCAGTACGGTCGGTAGCAATGCGCGAAACCTCGTTTACATCAGCCTGACGGGTTCCGCAGCCGAGAGGCGAAGTCCTGGTAGACAGGACCCGGTAACAGACATTGTCGACGCCTGGGAAGGATAGCGCTCGGCCCAAGGTCTGGCCGGTGTCCTCCCTCTACCCTTTCCTCGCTGGGCTTAGCAAGCAAGACAAGGAGGCTGCCGGGTTCTTGGACCCGAAGGGGAAGGGGGAAAGAGAGAGAGAGATAGAGAGAAGGAGGTGAAAGCGAAGAGGGAGCCTCCAAAGGGCGGGAGGTCGGAGGCAGCGTGATGGGATAAAGGGATGGGGAGAGCGGACAACCAGGTAAGGGGAAGAAAAGCTGGAAAATGAAAAAGGCACCAAGAGTAGGATCCAAGAGCCCGAGAGGGGTCCCTTGGCGCAAGATCGGTGAAGGAACTTGGCCTAATTTCCACTCTTCCAGAGACCTTTTTTGCTAAGATAATCTCTAAGCCTGGGACTCCTTCGGGGGCCCACCTTGGAGATACTGTTCCATCTCGCTGCTTTCTAACTTGACCGTCGGAGCTCCCTCGCCGGGACCCTCAGCCAAGGTTTCTGACCTTGTCTTGCAGGATCGGGAGCCCGGAGACCTCGAGGCGAGATGGTCTGATCCCGCCACCAGCTCTAAAGTTACAGGCCGCGGCGATGAGATCGGCAACAGATTGGCGCACTAGGTAGGGGGGCAGGAAAACACCCCCAGTGCGAGCTAGCTCTCTGTGGGATGAAATGCGCTCCGGCCGTGGTGGTCACACGCGGGCACGAAGCATCCACCAGCCGAGTAGGGGAGGTCCCTTCCCCTCAGGGGCCATGCAGCCCGAAGAGGGAGCTTCCTGCTCCACCTCCTCTTCCACCACAGCCGACCTCGGTGGACGGACCTTTTGCAGCTGTCATCCAATAGCTGCAAACCCTGACTACAGTAGTTCGGTAGCTACAGCACCAGCAGTGCTCCCTGGCCATGCAGCCCCAGCCAGGGACCCCCGCAGCTCGGGCCGCGGGGCCACGCGGAAGCCTGCGCTCCATCCAAGGCAGGCCTTCCCAACCGCGGGCAGTCTCCAACCCCCGCAGGAGCCACCAAACCCCCGCGAAGAGAAATTACTCCGGTTCGATGGATCAGGAGAGTCGATCCCCAGTCGATGATGCCGAGACAGCGCGCCGCAGTAGGCGACGTTAGGGCAAAGCCCCCCGCCAAGATCGATCGGCGCCCCCTTCATGAGCGGCCTCGATGGAAGATTCCACTGACGAGGCCATCAGGCGCCAAGCCGAGAGGCGCCTGGAGGAGCACGAGCTTAAACTGGCAGAGTTCGCCCGCCGATTTACTGACCTGTAGAACTCCTCGGCGGACCCGGCGGTCTACGACTCCCAGCCACCCTTCTCTCGAGAAATCCAAGAGGAGCCGATTCCGAGCCGGTTCCGCATGCCGTAGGTGGATCCCTATGATGGGACCACCGACCCTTTGGACCATCAGGAGAGCTACAAGGCTCTCATGAGGGTCCAGGGGGCCACGGATGCTCTTTTATGCATTGCCTTCCCCGCTACCCTCCGGAAGGCTGCTCGAGTCTGGTTCACCCACCTCGAGCCGGGATCTATTTGCTCCTTCCATCAATTGGAAGGAAAGTTTATGGCACACTTCGATGCTTGTCGGAAGGTGCCGAGAGAGGTGGACAGCCTCTTCTCCATCCGCCAGCAGGACCAGGAGCTGCTTCGGGACTATATTACCCGCTTCAAGATCGCTGCCCTGGAAATCTATAACCTGGATGAGCCCGTTGCCATGCTGGCATTAAAGCGCGGGCTCAAGACATCCCGCCTGACTTATTTCCTAGACAAAAAAACTCCCATGACGTATTCCGAGCTCCTCCTCCGTGTCCACAAGTACATCCGAGCGAAGGAGGCCGATCGTACCAAGCGAGAACTGGACGGGAGGACCTTGAAAAAGCCGACCCCGAGAGATGTTCCTGGGACCCGAAGGCCTGGGACACCTGCTGACCCCCATCCAAATGCGAAGCCGAAGGGTGGAGCTGCCCCGGAGTGAAGTTTCACCCCTATCCTTGCTCCCAGAATGAAGATCCTCATGGAAATTGAGGGCGAGCACTACCTCCACCGACCTCCCCCTCAGAACCCAAGGAACACCCGCGACAAGTCAAAGTACTGCCAGTTCCACCGCGAGCATGGCCATGACATGGAGGAGTGTCGCAATCTGAAGCGGAAAATCGAGGAGCTGATTAAAAGAGGATACCTCAGGAAGTTCATGAGGAACGAAGCTCCGACGGAGGGATAGCTGCTTGCGGCCCTCCCCCGGTCCCTGCGATCGATAATCGCTCAACGGAGAAGCGAGTGGGCATGATTTCTTGTGAAATCGGGCGGGCGGCAAAGAGAGCCCGGGAGGTGGGGGACCCGGAGAATGTATCCCCCTTTGAGAAGGGGAATGAAAACAAAAATATAAATAATGATGCAGTGGTGGTCGAGATGACCATCGCAAAGCATCCTGTACATCGCATTATGGTAGATAGTGGGAGCTCTACTAACGTTCTTTTTTATGATGCTTTCTCCCGAATGAACCTGTCTCATGATCAATTAAGGCCGGTGCACACCCCTCTTGTGGGCTTTACAGGGGACTCGATGGGGGTCGAAGGGGAGATCACTCTCCCTGTCACCGCTGGATCCCCACCTCGACAGACCACCATCATGGTGACGTTCACCGTTGTCAAACTCCCCTCGCCTTATAATGCGATCCTCGGTCGTCCGGGGCTCAACTAGCTGGATGCTATGATTTCCATGAAATGGTTGCTAGTACAATTCTCCATGGCCTCCGGGCCTGGGGTGATGAGGGGGACGACCCAGCTAGTCTAGCATTGCCTTCAAGTGATCCCGGGTGCCTGAGGTGCCGAGCTCGGCCCTGACATCGACGACCTCGACTTAAGGAAGAAGGAACCTAGGGGAGGACCTGTGGAACATCTGTTAGCGTATCCCCTCGGTTCGGACCCTCAGAAGACTGTGCATGTGGGGGCCCAGCTCCTGGAGGAAGAGCGGACCCGCCTGCTGGATTTCCTCCGCGCGAATGTGGATGTGTTTGCATGGTCCGCGGCCGACATGCCAGGCATCCCCCCTGAAGTCATCACCCACAGGCTAAATATGGATCCGAGGTGCCATCCGGTCCGCCAGAAGAAGAGGAGCTTCGCCACAGAAAGGCAGAGGGACATCAACGAAGAGGTGGAGAAGCTCCTTGATGCAGAACAAAGAACAAAGAAGTGTATGCGGAAGTAAAATTAAGATTAATTTTTTTTTTATATATTTCAGAAATTGGCTTTGACTCAAAGTAAAGTTAAACTAAGTTGAACGAAACTAGGTAATGATTGAAAGCACAATTTAGAAAAAACTAGGTTATCAGAGTAGTTCAGAAGTAACGGATCGCTGGGGGTTGAGAAACTCCCAGACCTAGGGTTTCGCTCTGAACTTTCAACAGGACAGAAATAGAGAGGAGAGATGGGTTACCAACCAGACAGTGATCTTCACAGAATTTGGGTGGAAGAACTCTCTCGGGTAGATTGTTGGATCCTCGGATTCGGCTATCTTCGCAATGGATCCTCCAATACTGGTCTCGTGGCTGGGTCGGCTTCTCCTGGACTCAAGATCTGGGAAGAAGAAAAACAAGTGATGGATTCAGAGACTCGGGGAAGGATTTACCAGTTCGAAGAACTTGAAGGCTGATGTCGCTGAGATCCAGATTCTCTTGAAGGCTGATTCGACTCCTTCTGGAAAGAGCTTTGGATCTGAAATATCTGGACTGTAGCTGGATGCTGGTGGTTGGCCTGGACTTGGAGAGAGAGGCCGTGAGAAGTGGAATAGGCTAGGGTTTGGTGGATTGAAGTGGATGGTGGGCAGCTAGGGTTTTTGAGTAGAAGTGGCTAACCTAGGGTTTAGGTTTTGGAGATCTCACACCTCCTCAAGGTTCCTAGGGAACCCAGATTTACTCCCTCACGGAGCTCAACACCTGGATGCAAGTGCGAAAGAGAGAAAACACAAAGTTTGCTCACAAAAAAAATTTGGTTTCATTCATCTCATCTTTTTCAAACTTACATGGGGGTTTAATTTATAGGCCATTACAAGAGAGTAGGGTTTTACATCTTCCCATGTGGGACTAAAGGAGGGGATCTTCAAATTAGGATATCAATCCCTACTCATATGGCCGGCCAATTAATTCCAAAGTTGATTGAAGCTTCAAAAAGGAAAGTGGGTGGCGCCTCGTTGTCTTGACCTCCAAGAAAATATTTTTTTCCTTCTATGCTTGGCCTTATCTGGAAGTGTTTGGGTGCCTCTTAACCTTGCCCTCCAAGAGAAAATTTGTTGCCTTTTATATCTGGCTTTAGTTGGAATGATTAGGGCGCCTCCTAACCTTGCTTTTCAAGAGAAATCTCCTTCCTTCCATGGCTCAACCCTTTTTGAATACCTCCTTTTCTTTCTCCCCAAGTTATGGCTCCTTCTAACTTTGTTTTGAGTATTTCTGGCAGGTAATGGGCACCTCCTTGAATTTCTCTCCAAGAGAATTTCTTCCCTTTCATAGTTTGGTTCTTTTGGGAAGTCTTGGGCCGCCCCCTTGATTTGTGGACCCCTGGTGGATTTCTTCTCAATTGGCGCATGAAAGAGGGGAGCTGCTATCTGTGGTGTGGGGACCAAAGCCTGCCGGATGGAGATGTGGCGCCCCCTGGACTCAGGCGTATGGCTGGGAGTGTGGCTGGGAGTGTGGTGCCCACTTGCTTGGCCTTGGGAGAAAATGTAACACCCCAGGTTGAAGCCCTAGTCCACTACTGAGTCAACATGACTCAACAAAATAAAAATGCAGGTAATACAGACTCAAACTAAAATTGAGTTGATCAAGTCAACCCTTATTACAAGCCAAAAACCCTAATTCTTTGGGCAAGGTTAATCAGAGATCCAGATGGAGCTCTGAAGTCTTCTTCTGAGTCTGGTGCCCGCACCAATTCTCCCAGGGTGGGAGGAACTCGACCTTATCGAGTATGGATCAAGTTGGCTCTGGTATCTCTCCAAGAGGTCTTGATGCGGCAAGCATATGATTAATGTTTTGAATATGGTTTGTAGAGCAATGAAACCTAATTATACTAGCATTGTATTCATCATAATAAGACTTAAGGATTATAAGAAATTGGACTTTTACTTGATTAGACACAATCCTAAACTAAGAAGGAAGAAGATCTAGACAATAGGGGCTAATGATTGTGGACTTACCTTGATGAGCTTTCCAACCTTCTTTTGATTCATACCTTGAAACTACCAATGCTCAGAACTGAAGAATCTGGATAACAGAGATCAGAACGATGGACTTGGGGCTTCAGCTTGTTTGTTCTTTGTTAAGGTGAACCCAGCCCACAACTCAAAGACTTCGAAGGACCCTGCAATGAAGATCAAAGTTAAAGAAGAAGGATAGGAACATATAGAAGGGATGGAAGAATTGATGAACTAAGAACAGAAATTTGAGTAGATCTGGCCGACTCCAATGCCTTCACTTGAGCTTGGAAGATGCTTTGCTAGGGAAAAAAGAATGGCTTTGGCGTGGAGGAAGAGGATGGAAAACTTTCACATAAGAAAAAATACAAGACAACTTCTACTTCCAAAATTTCAACTTCAATTTTCATTCATTCCCAAAATCAATCTCTTTTACAATGGGCATCCAAGGCTTTTAATAGCCTTACAAAGCTAGCTTTTGAAATTTAAAAACTCCCCAAATCGAGGAGGATTACAAGGGGGGTTGGAGGATTTGGTGGAGAGTTTGGAGGGATGTGGGGGGGGTTGGAGGATTTGGTGGAGGACTTGGAGGGATGTGGCCAACCTCCTTGAATTTGAATCTTCCTTGTTGGCGCCCAAAGGGTGATGAGGTGGCTGGTGAAGTGGCACCTGATGACGTGGCATGGTGAGGTGGTCTTCTACTTGGATAAGAATGACATGTGGCACCCAGTGGTCCTAGTTGATGGTCCTTTTCTCTTGCTTGGTTGATGTGTCTTCTCTTCTTCATGTGGTCAAATTCTGGGGTCTAGAATTTGAGTCTTGTTGCTGGCTTTCATAGCTTGTTGGAGTGAAGTTTCTTTCGGCTTCTGGTGTCCACACCAATTCTCCTGGGGTGGGCAGAACTCGACCCAGTCGAGTATGGTTCAGTTTTGCCCTGGTAATGCTCGAACAAGTCTGGGTTAAGTCTTTGCAGGTCCTCTCGAGTAATCCAAGAGTTGTCGGACTCAGGTCGACCTTGCCATTGAACCAGGTATCGCTGATAGTCCTTATTCCTGGTAGTAATGATCTTGTCATCCAGGATTCTCTCAATCCTATCTCTCTGCTCAGGTAAGGTTGGTGGTGGACACTCGGAAATATGTTCACTCTCAATGAAAGTTTCTGGCTCAAAAGGCTCACTAGGTATTAGTAGTGGTTCTTTGTATTCTACTAGGTCTGAAACATTGAAGGTTGTACTAATACCCATATCAGGTGGAAGTTCCAAAACATATGCATTAGGCCCTATTTTCTTTAAGATCTTAAAAGGTCCCGCTCCGCGGGCATGCAGCTTCTTTATGGTTCCAGGGGGAAACCGTTCAGGGTTGAGCCTAATCATCGCATAATCCCCTTCACAGAATTCTTTAGCCCTCTTATGTGAGTCAGCTAAGTGTTTGTAAGTTTCATTGCTCAGGTTGATCTTATTACTGATTTCTTTATGTAGATTTGTGACATGCTGTGCAAAAGACTCAGCAGACTCAGAGACTCGTGTGTGAATAGGTAGTGGGATTAGATCTAAAGGCTTCCTAGGCTTGCAACCATGGACTATCTCAAAGGGACTTTTGCCCGTAGATCGATTGACCAAACTGTTGTAAGCGAACTCAGCACGTGGCAATAACAAATCCCAGTTTCCTAGACTTTCTCCCACTAGGCATCTCAGCAAGTTCCCTAGACTTCTATTTACAACCTCGGTTTGTCCATCAGTCTGGGGATGGTAGGCAGTGGAGAATTTCAGTCTGGTTCCTAATAGGTGCCAAAGGGTTTTCCAGAAGTAACTTGTGAAGCGGACATCCCTATCAGAAACAATGGTTTTTGGTAACCCGTGGAGTCTGACTACTTGATCAAGAAAGAGTTTGGCTATCCTAGAGGCATCGGAAGTTTGGGTGCAAGGTATGAAATGGGCCATTTTTGAAAACCGGTCGACCACCACAAAGATTGAATCATGTTTTCGAATGGTCTTGGGTAATCCTAGAACAAAGTCCATGCTTAGATCCTGCCATGGACACTCAGGTACAGGTAATGGAGTGTATAGCCCGGTATTCTTCTTTTGTTGCTTTGCAACAGCACATGTCCTACATCGGGCTACAATGTTTTCTACTTGTTTCTTAAGACCTGGCCAGTAAAATTGTTCCTCAACAGCCAAGATAGTCTTGTTTCGTCCGAAGTGGCCAGCCAAACCTCCCGCATGTATCTCCCAAACTAAAAAATCTCTTAAGGAGGTTCTTGGGATGCAAAGCCTATTCTCTCTAAAAAGATAACCATCTAGAAGGGTATAGTCACTATGATCACTAGATGGTCCTTGACGCAAAACCTGATAAATTTCATCAAAATCTAGACAGGTTTCGTACTGCTCCTTAAGTCTTTCAAAACCTATGACTTCGGTACTGACTGAAGTTAAAAGTAACGTTCTACGACTTAGGGCATCAGCTACCTTATTATCGGTTCCTGATTGATGCTTTAGGACAAACGTATAGGATTGGATGTACTCTACCCATTTGGCATGCCTAGGGTTTAGTTTCTTTTGGGAACTCAAAAACCTAAGGGCTTCATGGTCTGAAAATAAAACAAATTCTTGCGGTAGGAGATAATGCCTCCAATACCTTAATGCTTGCACTACCGCATAAAGCTCCCGATCATATGTGGAGTATTTTTTCCTGGCTTCATTCAATTTCTCACTAAAGAATGCTACGGGATGGTTCTCTTGACTCAGAACTCCACCAATACCTACTCCCGAAGCATCGCATGCTACTTCAAAGACCTTAGAAAAATCGGGTAGTCTTAAGACTGGTGCTTGAGTCATCTTATCTTTGATGTGAAGGAAGGCCTTATCAGCTGACTTCGTCCATTCAAAGTAGCCCTTCCTAATACAATCCGTGATAGGAGCAACTATGGTGCTAAACCCTCTAATAAATCTTCGATAAAACGTAGCGAGGCCATGAAAACTTCTTACTTCATGAATATTATTGGGTGTTGGCCACTCTACAATTGCCTTAACCTTCTCAGGGTCAGCGGATACTCCTTCAGGGGTCACAACAAATCCTAGGAAGATAACTCTAGTAGTCATGAAAGCACATTTCTTTAGATTGGCATAGAGGTTATCTTTCCTAAGTGCTAAACATACCTGCCTCAGATGTTGTTGATGATCTTCTCTAGTCCTACTATAGATAAGTATGTCGTCAAAGTAAACGACAACAAATTTTCCAATAAAGGCTCGTAGGACTTGGTTCATGATTCGCATAAAAGTGCTAGGGGCGTTTGATAACCCAAAAGGCATGACTACCCATTCAAATAACCCGTCCTTAGTTTTAAAGGCAGTCTTCCATTCATCCCCTGGTCTGATCCTAACTTGGTGATAGCCGCTCTTCAGGTCAATCTTAGAAAATATAGTTGCACCGGCCATCATATCTAACATATCATCCAAGCGGGGGATGGGAAACCTATACTTCATCGTGATTTTATTTATGGCACGACTATCAATACACATTCTCCATGTGCCATCTTTCTTAGGGGTAAGTAAGGTTGGGACTGCGCATGGACTCAAACTCTCCCTAATGAATCCTTTCTTTAGGAGTTCTCCTACTTGACGTTGTAATTCTTGGTGCTCAGTAGGGTTCATTCTATAATGGGGAAGGTTCGGTAGGGTTGCTCCGGGGACTAAGTCTATCGCATGTTGTATATCCCTAAGAGGTGGGAGTTGGTCGGGCAAGTCATCGGGGAACACGTCTTTGAACTCCTCTAGCACTTGACTGACTTCTTGAGGTTGTTCTTTTGAAAGAGGTTCTTGATGATCCTTAATGGTTAAAATCCAAACAGGTGACCCATTGCTAATTTCTTTCTCCATTTCTCTAGCAGTGATCACGTTTATCCCCTTTTTCTTATCACTCAATTGGCTTGATCCTCTCTTAATGGGGTTCTTAGGTGGAGAAGAATGGATTACAATCTTCTTTCCATTATGAGTAAACGAGCATGAATTAGAACGACCATAGAGTGTTACGTCAAGATCGTACAACCATGGTCGGCCTAAAATTATGCTACTTACTCCCATTGGAAGTACATCACACCATACTTTCTCCAGGTAAGATTGGAACTGAATGGTTACTAGGCACCTAGACTTAATGGAAATCGTGGTTGAGTCTATCCAGGATACCTTATAGGGATTAGGATGGGGTACGGTGGGCAATCCTAGGTTTTTAACTGTGTTGGTGGATATGGCATTGACACAGCTACCGCTATCTAAAATGACTTTGCATACTTTCTCACCTATCTTAATGAATGTCTGTAGGATGCTAGTCCTACGCCAATCTTCTTGGGTTTTAGCTTGGGTGAGAATACACCTAACCACTCCTAATAGATCTTGATCTACCAGGACTTCCTCATCCTCATACTCTTCAGCCAAGTTCTCATCTGCCTGGTATACTTCCTCCTCAAATTCACCTTGGGATTCTACGGCTTCCTCTTCTACTTCGCCTATGTGTAGGGCTCTATTAGGACAGTTGCTAGAATAGTGACCCACTTTGTTACACTTGAAACATGCGTTTGGAGTTCTTTGGGTCTCAGGTGTTTTTCCCTTGTCATCTCTACGGGTCACAGGCACATTAGGATTGGGTCGGTTGAATCTAGGCTGATTGGATCCTGACTGCTGATAAGGTGCACTAGTCCTAGGGGCTTCGGGCCTACGATAGACTGGACCTCTATGGAATCTCTCAGCATCCCTAGCTATTTGATAGGCCAATTCTAGGTAATGTACCTCTCGCATGAACAATTCTCTTTGAATTTCTTCCCTCGGTCCGGCTCTAAATCTAGACAAGGTCACCGACTCAGATTCATCAACATTGCACCTCATAACGAATTCGTCAAACTTTGCTATGTACTCTGTGACACTCCTATTTCCTTGAGTAAGTCTTTGCCATTGATCTAGGAGTCTTTGGTGGTAGGACATAGGAAGGTATTTCTCCCTAAGCCTAAGTTTCATAGCTCGCCTGGTCACTATGGGCACATCACCTCTCTGTCTAGTGAGTCTCTCAATGTTTCTCCAATATAACCTAGCTTGGCGCACAAGTTTAAGCTTTGCAAACTTACACTTGCGCTCTTCACTCATCTCAAACCAGTCAAAATACTGGTCCATCTCACCTTCCCAATCAATGTAGATCTTTGGATCTAAAATTCCATCAAAGGTGGGAGCTTCTAGCCTAATGTTCTTCATGGTTCGGTCATCTTGATCAAAGTGAATTGGGGTGGGTCTCCTGACATTGGGTTCATAGTTAGGCTCATGATGGAATCTCCTTGGGTTGGGCTCGATGGTTTGACCAGGGTGGGGTCCTCTAGGAATTGGATCATAAAACTGATCTTGGGGAGCTCTCCTAGGGTTTGTTTCGTAGAGAGGGTTTTGATATGGAATCCTTCTAGGGTTCAATGGGGTCTCGAGTTCAGGTGCAAGACTTGGCTCAGGCTCAGTCTGGGCTTCATGATTGCTTTCTGGGGTTCTAGCCTCTAACTGATCCAACCTAGTAGTGATGTGGGCTAACTGCTCATTCATGTCTTGGTTGGTTTGTGCCACATTCTGATTTGTTTGGGCCAATTGCTCAGTTAAACTCTTAGTCAGTTGGGCCACTTGATCATTTAGGCCTTTGATCAAATTCCCTAAGTTTTGGTCCATGGCTACACTTGACTGGGCTTGGATTGGTGAATACGGTGTTCCTGCTCTAGTTGTCATGCATGCAAATGGACTCAAGTTCGAGCTAAGGTTTCCTAGACCTAGAGCACAAATTAGAAGTCTAGTTAAGTGAACCAACTAGCTAGTAGTACTTATGGGACTTAGCCAGGTAGGTGGAGGGGAGTGTAGGTCCCTGATTGCCAACCTTAGACACCAATCTAAGATTGGCCAGGTAGGCGGACCAAATCACAAGCCCTGATGCACCAATCCTAGACACCAAGCCAGTAAGCACACACCAATTAGCTGACACAGTTAACTTGACCCTAACCTGAACCCAACATGTTGGTGTCCCTAACCCACTAGGGCAATTAACGTTCTACTCAATTTTAATTAACAGGCTGGGATCGATATGCTGGTTGGTGATTTTTGGACTAGGGACAGGTGATGAAACCCTAACCCTATGTCAAATTGATGCCCTTAATTTGATTTCTCATGAGATGAATGAAATGCAAAGGTGCTGCAGAAGTGTGTTGCAATTTGAAAGTGGTGTGGAAAATGTGATGAAAAAAATGTCCAAAAATTCTGAAAAATTCACAAAAGATTTCTAACTTATATGTTTCAATGTATATGAAAGGAATTTTAAAACTAAAATCTATACTAATCTAAGCAGATCCTACAAATGAAGATAAATAAAAAGGACAGAACATAACCCTAATGACAGTGTCGAACTGCAGAAATTTTTATTTTTTTTATAATTTTTTTCTGATGATGAAATTTAATATGGTGATAAATTACTTAAAAAGAAACAATAAAAAAAATATTTCAATAAAAAATCAGTAACTTGCCTTTGGAGCTGCAGACGGATTACAGTAAACATATGCAAATTTTCAGAAAACAGAACCTAATCAAACAAGTGCAATGGCTTACCCAAAACTTCAATCTAAAAACTCACGTCCGGCCAGGGGCTCATTATTCCCATGGGTCGTGACAGTGTACTGGAGTACACCCGCTCAGGAGGCGTGAATTTTAGATCTTGCTTGGATTTAAAGAAAACTATTCTACCCTAATGCAACCATGCTCTGATACCAATATGATGCGGCAAGCATATGATTAATGTTTTGAATATGGTTTGTAGAGCAATGAAACCTAATTACACTAGCATTGTATTCATCATAATAAGACTTAAGGATTATAAGAAATTGGACTTTTACTTGATTAGACACAATCTTAAACTAAGAAGGAAGAAGATCTAGACAATAGGGGCTAATGATTGTGGACTTACCTTGATGAGCTTTCCAACCTTCTTTTGATTCATACCTTGAAACTACCAATGCTCAGAACTGAAGAATCTGGATAACAGAGATCAGAACGCTGGACTTGGGGCTTCAGCTTGTTTGTTCTTTGTTAAGGTGAACCTAGCCCACAACTCAAAGACTTCGAAGGATCCTGCAATGAAGATCAAAGTTAAAGAAGAAGGATAGGAACATATAGAAGGGATGGAAGAATTGATGAATTAAGAACAGAAATTTGAGTAGATCTGGCCGACTCCAATGCCTTCACTTGAGCTTGGAAGATGCTTTGCTAGGGAAAAAAGAATGGCTTTGGCATGGAGGAAGAGGATGGAAAACTTTCACATAAGAAAAAATACAAGACAACTTCTACTTCCAAAATTTCAACTTCAATTTTCATTCATTCCCAAAATCAATCTCTTTTACAATGGGCGTCCAAGGCTTTTAATAGCCTTACAAAGCTAGCTTTTGAAATTTAAAAACTCCCCAAATCGAGGAGGATTACAAGGGGGGTTGGAGGATTTGGTGGAGAGTTTGGAGGGATGTGGGGGGGGTTGGAGGATTTGGTGGAGGACTTGGAGGGATGTGGCCAACCTCCTTGAATTTGAATCTTCCTTGTTGGCGCCCAAAGGGTGATGAGGTGGCTGGTGAAGTGGCACCTGATGATGTGGCATGGTGAGGTGGTCTTCTACTTGGATAAGAATGACATGTGGCACCCAGTGGTCCTAGTTGATGGTCCTTTTCTCTTGCTTGGTTGATGTGTCTTCTCTTCTTCATGTAGTCAAATTCTGGGGTCTAGAATTTGAGTCTTGTTGCTGGCTTTCATGGCTTGTTGGAGTGAAGTTTCTTTCGGCTTCTGGTGTCCACACCAGGTCTGGGTCCAACTCTTGTAATTCTTCTCGGGAGATCCAAGAGTCATCAGAATCTGGCCTTCCTAGCCAGCGGAGCAGGTATCTTTGGTATCCTCGATTACGAGTAGAGATAACCTGATCATCCAAGATCTTTTCAATCTGCTCTTTCCTCACAGGCCAGTTTGTTGGTGGACACACAGGGTCAGGTTCACTCTCAAGAGCAGGATTAGGTTCAAAAGCCTCACTGGGAATCATAGCTGGCTCCCTATACTCTACTAGGTCTGTAATGTTGAAAGTGGAGCTAATGCCTAGTTCTGGAGGTAACTCGAGCACATAGGCATTGGATCCTACTCTCTTTACCACTTTAAATGGTCCAGCTCTCCTAGCAAGTAACTTTCTAACGGTTCCAGGAGGAAACCGTTCAGGCCTTAACCTAATCATTACATAGTCTCCTTCGTCAAAAGTTTTGACTCGCCTTTGACAATCAGCCGATTTCTTATAAGTTTCATTACTTAAATTTATTTTGGCTTGAATTTCTTTATGCAAGTCTTTTATATGCTGTGCAAAAACTTCGGCAGACTCGGAGACCCGTGTGTGGACTGGTAAAGGAGCTAGGTCAAGAGGTGTGTGGGGTTTGTAACCATGCATAATTTCAAATGGACTCTTACCCGTAGACCTATTGACTGAGTCATTATATGCAAATTCGGCTCTAGGTAAGTACAAATCCCAGTTCCTAATGTTTTCACCAACAAGACACCTTAGCAGATTGCCTAAACTACGGTTCACTACTTCGGTTTGGCCGTCAGTCTGGGGATGATAGGCAGTTGAAAACTTAAGTTTCGTCCCTAACTTATGCCAAAGGGTTTTCCAGAAATAGCTGGTGAACCGAACATCCCTATCTGAAACAATGGTCTTGGGTAGGCCATGGAGTCGCACTATCTCATTAAAGAACAGGGTGGCTACCTTAGACGCATCAAATGTTTGGGAACAATGCAAGAAATGGGCCATCTTGGAAAATCGGTCTACTACAACGCAGATGTAGTCATGCCTCCTCTGGGTCTTAGGAAAACCTAACACAAAGTCCATGCTCACATCTTGCCAAGGACGATCTGGGACAGGGAGTGGGGTATAAAGGCCGGTGTTTTGTTTTCGCTGTTTGGCAACAACGCAGGTTCGACACCTAGCCATAATGTGGGCTACATCTCTTTTTAAGCTAGGCCAGAAAAAATGGTCTTCAATAGCCAGGGTGGTCTTATCTTTTCCGAAATGGCCAGCTAAGCCTCCAGCATGAGTTTCCCAAATCAAAAATTCCCTAAGGGAGGTTCTAGGGATGCAAAGCCTACTCTTAAAGAACAGAAAGCCATCTAAAAGGGAATAATCCTTATGTTCACTAGATGGTCCTTGAGTTAGATCCTGGTACACAGTTTTAAAATTCGGATACGACTCATATTCCTCTTTGATTTACTCAAACCATATGACTTCAGCCCTAACAGAATTCAACAACAAAGATCGATGACTAAGGGCATCAGCTACCTTATTTTCAGACCCAGCCTTATGCTTCAAAACAAAAGTATAGGACTGGATATACTCTACCCACTTAGCATGCCTAGGGTTAAGCTTCTTCTGAGAATTCAAGAATCTAAGAGCCTCATGGTCCGAAAATAGCACAAATTCTTGCTGCAGCAAATAATGTCTCCAGTAACGCAAAGCTTGCACTACCGCATAAAATTCCTTATCATAGGTAGAATACCTAAGCTTAGCATCATTAAGTTTTTCACTAAAGAATGCTACGGGATGGTTCTCTTGGCTTAGGACTCCACCTATACCTACTCCTGAAGCATCACAGGCAACCTCAAATACCTTTGAAAAGTTAGGTAGTCTCAAAATGGGTGCCTGGGTCATCATATCCTTAAGATCTAGGAAGGCTTTATGGGATGCTTTGGTCCACTGAAATTCTCCCTTCCTAATGCAGTCTGTGATAGGAGCAACTACGGTACTAAACCCCTTGATGAATCGCCTATAGAAGGTAGCCAAGCCATGGAAACTTCTGACTTCATGCACACTGGTCGGCTCTGGCCATTCTACTATGGACCTAATCTTTTCAGGATTGGCAGCCACGCCGTCAGGGGTTACAACAAATCCCAGGAAGATAATTCTACTGGTCATAAATTCACACTTTTTGAGATTACCGTAGAGACTATCATTCCTCAAAACTTGACAGACTTGTCTAAGGTGACCTAGGTGATCTGCAGGGGTCTTACTATAGATCAGGATGTCATCAAAATAGACCACTACAAACTTCCCTATGAAAGCTCTAAGTACCTGGGTCATAATCCTCATGAAAGTACTAGGGGCATTGGACAACCCAAAAGGCATAACAACCCATTCAAAGAGACCATCCTTAGTTTTGAAGGCTGTTTTCCACTCATCCCCTGGTCTAATCATAACCTGATGATAGCCGCTCTTGAGATCAATTTTAGAAAAAATCATGGCACCGGCCATCATATCAAGCATGTCATCTAGTCTAGGGATGGGGAACCTATACTTGATTATGATTTTATTGATGGCACGACTGTCAACACACATCCTCCACGTGCCATCCTTCTTCGGGGTTAGAAGTGCAGGGACTGCACAAGGGCTAAGACTCTCTCTAATGAACCCCTTCCTCAACAATTCGCCAACCTGCTTTTGCAGTTCTTTATGCTCAGATGGATTCATCCTATAATGGGGCAAGTTGGGTAAAGTAGCTCCTGGGACTAAATCTATGGAATGCTGAATATCCCTAAGAGGTGGAAGGTGGTCTGGCAGATCCTTGGGAAAAACATCCTCAAATTCTTCTAATAAAGGCTTAACTTCTTGAGGAGGCTCTGAGGGTGTAGGAGTCCTAAGTTCCTTAGCAGTCAACATCCAAATGGGTGAACCACTATGAATTTCTTGTTCTAGATCCTTGGCACTAAATAGGTTCACTCCAGTCTTCATTTCTCTGACCTTACTAGTTCCTTTAGCTACCTTGTCCTTAGGAGGGATTGAATGGATTGTGATTTTCTTCCCATTGAAACTAAAGACACAGGTGTTGGATTTTCCTAAGAGGGTGGCATCATGATCATACAACCAAGGTCTTCCAAGAATTATACTGCCCACCCCCATGGGCAAGACATCACACCAAATCTTCTCTTGATAGGATTGCATTTGGATTTGGACCTGACATCTAGACTGGATGGGTATAGAGGTAGAGTCTACCCAAGAAACCTTATAGGGGTTGGGGTGGGGGACTGGGGTTAAGCCTAACATTTTGACAGTGCTAGTAGAAATGGCATTCACACAGCTCCCACTATCTATGATGATTTTACAAACCTTATCCCCTAGTTTAAGGAAAGTCTGTAGGATGTTAGTCCTACGCCAATCTTCCTGAACTTTAGTCTGGGACAGGATGCATCTCACAACCCCTAATTGGTCAGACTCTGTGGATTCTTCCTCTCCTTCATACTCATCAACCAAATTCATTCCGGCCTCATAAACTTCTTCAAACTCCTCATTAGGCTCGGAATTCTCTTCTCCTCCCTCTTCTATATAAAGGGATCTACGAGGGCACTGGCTAGAAACAGGACCTACCTTATGGCACTTAAAACAAGCTATGGATGTGCACTGGTTGGAGATATGACCGGGCTTCTGGCACTTAAAACAGATGATACTAGGGGTTCTCTGGGTGTCAGGTGCCTTACCTTTGTCCATGGGCCTAGGGGTGAGAATACCCTGATTAGGCTTGCTAGGGGTAACCTGGCTAGATCCATTTCTTGGGATTGGGGCACTAATCCTAGAAGGCATGGGTCCTCTCTGAAACTTCTCAGTGTTCAGTGCAATCTGATAGGCTTGGTCTAGGTCAGTAACCTCTCTTAGAAACAACTCTCTCTTAATGTCTTCCCTAAGTCCAGCCCTAAATCTAGACAAAGTGACCTCATGGGCTTCACTCACATCACATCTCATCAGGTATTCATCAAAGGTGGTTATGTAGTCTGAAACAGATCGGTTCCCTTGTTTCAAAGTCTTCCATTGGTCTAACAGATTTTGCTGGTATGAAATGAGTAGATATTTATCTCTAAGCTTCTCTTTCATACCCTGCCAAGTGGTTATGGGCTCTACATTTTGTCTTCTAGTGGTCAGCTCAATGTTCCTCCAGTATAACCTAGCTTGACGTATTAATTTCATCTTGGCAAACTTGAATTTCCTCTCCTCAGACATGGCATACCACTCAAAGTACTGGTCCATCTCACCCTCCCAATCAGAATACACCTTAGGATTTAAGCTACCATCAAAAGTGGGTGCATCTAACTTGATGTTCCGAATGAACCTATCATCTCTATCCTCAGGTTCTAGGTCAGGCCTCCTATGATTAGGTTCAGGATCTCGGTATAAAGGTCTTCTAGGCTCTTGGTGTGGGTGAGGTTGAGGCGCATTAGAATTTGGGTCAGGAGTCCAGTTCCGATGCCTAGGTTCCTCTAGCACTTGGACTCGATCCCTAAGCTGGGCAAAATCCTCATGGACTTGTTCTTTAAACTGGGCAACAGTGGTAGTCACATCCTGACTCAGTTTGTTCATACTCTCAGTAAGAGCTCTAACCATGGCCTATAAATCAGGTTGGGTTTGACCAGGTTGGTAGGGCACTCCATTCCGGGTAGACATGATGCAAGCAAACACACAAAATGAGACTCAACTGAACGACTACGGGCTAACTAGACCTAGAGCCCAAACTAGATGCCCAATCAGAGTGGCAAGCTACCCTGTAGTAACTCAGGACTCAGCCAGGCAGGTGTAAGGGGAGTGTTAGGTTCCTGAATGCCAATCCTAGACACCAATCAGAGATTGGCCAGGTAGGCAGACCAGCACACAAGCCCTTCGGGATGGAATCCCTGAACCACCGTTCTAGACACTGAGTACAAAGCACACACAGAGTAACCAGACAAACTGACTCAACACTAGCCTTGACCCGACTTGTTGATGTCCCTAGCCCACTAGGGCAAATTAGGTCTAATCAATTTTTAGATTAAAGGCTTAGGTTCGAATGAGTGGGTGGTGGTTTTGGGCTAAGGAGAGGTTATCAACTCCTCCCCTTATCTTAGATGCTCAAATGCCCTTAAGATGAATTAAGAGATGAACACTCAAAAATAATTGGATTGCAGAACACTAAAACAGAGTTGCAGTAATTTAGTTCTCAGAAATCCCACAGAAACCAATAAATCATAGAAAAATTATGAAAAATACTTTCAATTATACTGGTTTCAGAAAAATAAAAATCACCAAATCTGGAGTTACATGCAGTGAGAAATAATTCCTGCAACAGTGCAATTACAGGCTGAAAACAGAGTACTTCCCCGTTTACAATTCCTGCTACGAAGTTATAACCCAACGGATCCCCTACACGCCCTAGGAACACCCCATGGAATGGGAAGAGGAGGTTTGCACCTCGCTTCATTCCTAGGATCGGACGTCCTGGGGAGTCTACTTCGAGCAGACAAAGTAAAAAGAGAGAGACTCAAACAAGCAATCAAAATAGAAACCCTAGACAGGGCTCTGATACCAAAAATGATGCAGAACAAAGAACAAAGAAGTGTATGCGGAAGTAAAATTAAGATTAATTCTTTTTTTATATATATATTTCAGAAATTGGCTTTGACTCAAAGTAAAGTTAAACTAAGTTGAAGGAAACTAGGTAATGATTGAAAGCATAATTTAGAAAAAACTAGGTTATCAGAGTAGTTCAGAAGTAACAGATCGCTGGGGGTTGAGAAACTCCCAGACCTAGGGTTTCGCTTTGAACTTTCAACAGGACAGAAATAGAGAGGAGAGATGGGTTACCAACCAGACAGTGATCTTCACAGAATTTGGGTGGAAGAACTCTCTCGGGTAGATTGTTGGATCCTCGGATTCGGCTATCTTCGCAATGGATCCTCCAATACTGGTCTCGTGGCTGGGTCGGCTTCTCCTGGACTCAAGATCTGGGAAGAAGAAAAACAAGTGATGGATTCAGAGACTCGGGGAAGGATTTACCAGTTCGAAGAACTTGAAGGCTGATGTCGCTGAGATCCGGATTCTCTTGAAGGCTGATTTGACTCCTTCTGGAAAGAGCTTTGGATCTGAAGTATCTGGACTGTAGCTAGATGCTGGTGGTCGGCCTGGACTTGGAGAGAGAGGCCGTGAGAAGTGGAATAGGCTAGGGTTTGGTGGATTGAAGTGGATGGTGGGCGGCTAGGGTTTTGGAGTAGAAGTGGCTAACCTAGGGTTTGGGTTTTGGAGATCTCACACCTCCTCAAGGTTCCTGGGGAACCCGGATTTACTCCCTCACGGAGCTCAACACCTGGATGCAAGTGCAGAAGAGAGAAAACACAAAGTTTGCTCACAAAAAAAATTTGGTTTCATTCATCTCATCTTTTTCAAACTTACATGGGGGTTTAATTTATAGGCCATTACAAGAGAGTAGGGTTTTACATCTTCCCATGTGGGACTAAAGGAGGGGATCTTCAAATTAGGATATCAATCCCTACTCATATGGCCGGCCAATTAATTCCAAAGTTGATTGAAGCTTCAAAAAGGAAAGTGGGTGGCGCCTCCTTGTCTTGACCTCCAAGAAAATATTTTTTTCCTTCTATGCTTGGCTTTATCTAGAAGTGTTTGGGCGCCTCTTAACCTTGCCCTCCAAGAGAAAATTTGTTGCCTTTTATATCTGGCTTTAGTTGGAATGATTAGGGCACCTCCTAACCTTGCTTTTCAAGAGAAATCACCTTCCTTCCATGGCTCAACCCTTTTTGGATACCTCCTTTTCTTTCTCCCCAAGTTATGGCTCCTTCTAACTTTGTTTTGAGTATTTCTGGCAGGTAATTGGCGCCTCCTTGAATTTCTCTCCAAGAGAATTTCTTCCCTTTCATAGTTTGGTTCTTTTAGGAAGTCTTGGGCCGCCCCCTTGATTTGTGGACCCCTGGTGGATTTCTTCTCAATTGGCACATGAAAGAGGGGAGCTGCTATCTGTGGTGTGGGGACCAAAGCCTGCTGGATGGAGATGTGGCACCCCCTGGACTCAGGCGTATGGCTGGGAGTGTGGCTGGGAGTGTGGTGCCCACTTGCTTGGCCTTGGGAGAAAATGTAACACCCCAGGTTGAAGCCCTAGTCCACTACTGAGTCAACATGACTCAACAAAATAAAAATGCAGGTAATACAGACTCAAACTAAAATTGAGTTGATCAAGTCAACCCTTATTACAAGCCAAAAACCCTAATTCTTCGGGCAAGGTTAATCAGAGATCCAGATGGAGCTCTGAAGTCTTCTTCTGAATCTGGTGCCCGCACCACTCCTCACCACCGGTTTCATGCGGGAAGTACAATATCCCAGCTGGTTGGCGAATGTGGTCATGGTGAAGAAGAGTAGTGGCATATGGAGGATCTGTGTGGACTACACCGACCTCAATCGAGCCTGCCCGAAGGACAGTTTCCCTCTTCCAAAGATTGACCAGCTGGTGGACACCACTTCGGGGCATCGCCTCCTCTCTTTCATGGATGCCTTCTCTGGGTACAACCAGATTCGAATGCACCCGGAAGACGAAGAGCACACCGCCTTCGTCACCGACCGCAAAACTTACTGTTACAAGATGATGCCATTTGGCCTCAAGAATGCCGGGGCCACGTACTAGCGACTGGTCAACAAAGTCTTCAAGGATCAGATCGGTCGCAACATGCAGGTGTACGTGGATGACATGCTGGTAATGAGCAAGCCCCTTTCAGATCATGTTGGTGACCTAGCGGAGACGTTCGGCAACCTCTGACTTCACCAAATGAAGTTGAACCCGGCGAAGTGCACCTTCGGCGTCTCCGTCGGGAAATTCCTGGGGTTCATGGTGACCCAAAGAGGGATAGAGGCCAACCCGAAAAAGGTCCAGGCCATTTTGGACATTGAGCAACCCACCTCCAAGAAGCAACTCCAGCGACTCATCGGCCGGGTAGTCACTCTGAGTCGGTTCATCTCGAGGTCGGCCGACCGCTGCCGGCCTTTCTTCAAAGTGCTGAGAAAGATGAGCGACTTCACCTGGACCGAGGAGTGCCAGGAGGCGTTTGACGAGCTGAAGAAGATGCTTGCATCACCCCCACTGCTCTCCAGGCCTGAAGAAGGAGGGGAGCTCGTCCTCTACCTGGCGGTCACCCCGGAGGCCGTCAGCTCGGTCCTGGTTTGGACCGACGACCAGGGAGTTCAGAGGCCGGTGTACTACACGAGCAAACTCCTCCATGATGCAGAGCTCAGGTATTCCCGGTCTGAAAAGCTCATTTTTGCATTAATAGTGTCTGTCCAGTGTCTCAGGCCCTATTTCCAAGCACATCCCATTGTCATCCTAACTGATCAGCCGCTGAAAGCAATACTCAGTCGACCCGACACATCCGGGCGATTGGCAAAGTGGGCACTCAAGCTCAGTGAGTTCGATATCGCTTATCAGCCAAGGTCGGCCATGAAGGCGCAAGTGCTCGTCGACTTCTTGGTCAAGTGTGTAGGCCTAGGCAAGGGGATAGAGGAGGGCCCTCTGGACCGGTAGTTGAAACCGGGTTCCCGAGGAGGACGTGTGGATCCTTCATATGGACGGAGCCTCGAACTCTGGCGGGAGCGGAGCCGGTCTTATCCTCGCCAACGGCGATGGGGTCGTCGCCAAATGTGCACTCCGTTTCCAGTTCGCTGCAACTAACAACCAGGCGGAGTACGAGGTGCTCCTCGTCGGGCTGAGAGTGTCCCGCGAGTTGGGCGTGACCAACCTCAAGGCCTTCACTGATTCCCAGCTGGTGGCCGGACAGATCTCCGGAGAGTACGGTGCGCATGACCCTCAAATGGCGAAATACCTGGAGCTCGTGAGAACGAGCGCGGCCGGATTTCGGCGCTTCAGCATCTCCCACATACCCTGCGGGGAAAATGCTCGCGCGGACGCTCTCTCCCGGCTGGCAACCCTGCCGGACTCATTGCTGGGCCGCGCTCATGTTGAGCATCTCAAGGCCCCGAGCTACGAGACCCCTGTGGAGGTCCAACAGGTCATCCAAGAGTCCAGCTGGCTGGACAAGTACGTCGAGTACATTACCAGCAGTACCTTGCCGGAGGACCGCGTGGCAGCCTGCCTTATCAAGAAGAAGGCCGCACGGTTCATCCTGATGGATGGGTAGCTGTATCGGAGGTCCTACTCCTACCCCCTCCTCAAATGCCTGAGACCTACGGAGGCCGCACTCGTACTCCGGGAAATCCATGAGGGCATCTGTGGGAACCACGTGGGGGGCAGAATGCTAGCGTACAAGGCCCTCCGCCAAGGTTATTTATAGGAGACGATGAAGGAGGATGCCGCCGACTTCATGAAGAGGTGTGATCGGTGCCAGCGGCATGCCGTGGTGCAGCGGCAACCCT
This sequence comes from Areca catechu, assembly GCA_021397845.1. NCBI lineage: Eukaryota > Viridiplantae > Streptophyta > Magnoliopsida > Arecales > Arecaceae > Areca > Areca catechu. The sequence goes on along the minus strand of CM038051.1, from coordinate 171,015,489 downwards.
CCACTCCACTTTCCCAGCTCTCGACTCCGTGGCCGTTCGCCCAGTGGGGGATGGATCTCGTAGGACCCTTTCCCCCAGCATCCGGGCAGTGGAAGTTCCTGATCGTGGCCATTGACTACTTCACGAAGTGGGTCGAGGCCGAACCCCTAGCATGGATCACGGAGGCAAACGTCGCCAAGTTTCTCTGGAAGTCAATCATTTGCCATTTCAGCCTACCCCATACCATTATCACCGATAATGGACATCAATTCGACTGTCGGGAGTTTGAAGAATTCTGCAGCGACCTCGGCATCCACCATCGCTTCACCTCAGTGGCACATCTGCAGACAAATGGAGAAGCCGAGGTGATGAATAGGACCATCTTGCAGGGCCTCCGGACGAGGCTGGATCAGGCCAAGGGTGGGTGGGCAGAAGAGCTCCCGAGCGTCCCGTGGGCGTACGACACCACCCTGAGGATGGCCACCGATGAGACCCCGTTCAACCTCATCTTCGGAGCTGAAGCGGTTATCCTGATAGAGCTCAGCCTACCCACCCTACACGTGGAACAGTACGACAAAGTGGAGAATCCTGCCAAGATGATGCTGAACCTGGACCTCCATGAGGAGATGAGGGACAAGGCTCGAGTCTGGATGGCGGCGTACAGGCAGCGAGTGGCCAGGTACTACAACTCCCAAGTGCGACCGAAGTCCTTTCGCCCAGGAGATCTGGTGCTCTGGCGTGCTGAAGCTTCCCAGCCACGGGAGTGCGGGAAGCTCTCCCCGAACTGGAAGGGCCCGTACAGGGTGACGGAAGTTCTCCCTCATAGGACCTATTACCTGGAGGAGTTAGGAGGGACCAGATTCCCTCGGACCTGGAATTTCTCAAACCTGAGAATGTATTACTAATAATGTAAGGTTCCTCGAACTCCTGCAATGAAATCCTTTTACTTCAAATACTTCTTCTCACCTCGTAGGAAGAGAGACACTTAGCTCTGAGTTCGGCAAACACGGCTGTGGCCGAAGACCCAAGAAGGCGACAAGTCCCGGACTTCGATCCAGAAGGCGGGGCAAAGCCAAACTCGCCCACGCAATCACGGAGAACAGCCCGACAAGCCGCGTAGGGCTCGGATAAAGCCTGCGGCCCCGGGGTTCAGTCCGGAGGTCCCGGACTTCGGTCTGGAAGGCGAGGCAGAGCCAAACTAGCCCACTCAATCATGGAGAATAGCCCGGCAAGCCGCGCAGAGCTCGGATAAAGCCTGCGACCCCGGGGTTCAGTCCGGAGGTCCCGGACTTTGGTCCGGAAGGTGGGGCAGAGCCAAACTCGCCCACGCAATCATACAGAACAGCCCGGCAAGCTGCGCAGGGCTCGAATAAAGCCTGTGGCCCCGGGGTTCAGTCTGGAGGTCCCGGACTTCGGTCCAGAAGGCGGGGCAGAGCCAAACTCGCCCATGCAATCACAGAGAACAGCCCGGCAATCCACGTAAATTTCGGATAAAGCCTGCGGCCCCGGGGTTCAGTCTGGAAGGCGGGGCAGAGCCAAGCTCACCCATGCAGTCCCAGAGGATAGGCCGGCAAGCTCGAAGGACTCGCGCAAGGCCTGCTCCACCGGTGTCCGGCCCGGATGTTTCGAACTTCGATCTAAATGCTGGACGGGACTCAGTCTACCCACGAGCTCAGCTCAGAGCACACCACAAGGCTTATTCTCGGCACTCGAAACCAACACTCGGTTTCAACAAAAAAAAAGAGAGAGAAAGAAAAGCGGGAGAAAGCAAAGACGAGACTTGGCAAACAGGAGATTTCATTAATCTAAAGAGGGATTACAATGAAGAAGTCCCGACAGGCTGGGAGTCCTCAAAAAAAAAAAAAAAAGGAAGAAGAAAAGAGATACAAGGGGGAAGCTAGTTCGGCATGGTAGCACTATCCTCGGGCGGGGTGCGCACTCTCTACCTGCGCCGTTGACGGGTGGCTGCTCAGGGGGCTGCTCTGGAGTTGCAACCTCAACGCCTGCTGCCGCTGGAGCCTCTCCACTAGACTCCTGCCTCCTTCCGCCGAGGACCACCCCGCTGAGGTCGAGCTCGGGGTAGAAGGAGCTCACCTTCTCCCAGCACACCTGGAACCCGTTCAGGAAGGAGTCCACGGCGGCCTCCCGAACCTCCGCAATGTACTCCTCGAAGGCCCAGAATTTCAGGATGGCCTCCTGCGCCTCCCGCTTCGATGCTTCTAGCAGCCCGTTGACATAGGAGCTCTTCTCCTTTGCCACGTTCATCTCCCTCCGAGCCTCCTCCACCCGGTGCTCTAATGACCGGGACTGAGCTCGGAGGCAAGCCTTCTCCGTCGCGTCCTCCTCCATGCATCGCTGGTTAGAAATCCTCTACTCAGACAGAGAGGTCTCCAATTCTTTGATGCGCCCCTCGGCGCGTGCCAGGTCGGATTGGAGGGCTTGGTTGTTCTCCCGCAGCTTGACCCCCTTCTCCATGAGGTCCTTCATGTTGGTCGTGAGTTTGCCAAGTTTTTCCTCCTTCTCGGCGTCCTTCTTGGCATACCCTACGAGGAAATTCCTCAGCAGCAGCACGTCGGTCCCAATCTGCACCAGAAAAAGAGAGGTCAGTCAAAATCCAACTGGAACTTTAAAAGGGAGGGTTTCGAGTCCAGGACTTATCGTGAAGAGCTGCAGAAGGATTCCAAGCAGGGCGTCGGCGTAATCCTGGCCGCCCCTCAGTCAGCGGTCCCGGGAGGTGCAGGCGAACTCCATGACACTCTCTGCGAGGCCATGATCATGGATCACGGAGCACCGACTGGTGAGATTTGGTGGTGGGGTAGATAGGTCGGCAGCAGTAGGGGCGACCATCCCCTCGCCGGGTGGAACAGCCACCGACGGAGCAGCTGGAGCCACCGGGGGTGCCGTCGGGGCGGCGGTTGAGGCGGGCGCTGCCCGGGAGGGGGCTGGCCCTCCCTCTTCTACAGCCCTGTCGAGGTCGATGACAGGGACGTCGGCAGCTCAGGCTCTAGGTGGCCTAGATGCGGGAGCTGCCATCACTGGACCGGAGGTGGGAATTGGCACGGCCTCCCGGCTTGCCTCAATGCGAGCCCTCTTCGCTGTGGGCTCATTTTCCTCGGCAATGTCCCTCTGAGCGGCGCCCTCTAACAGGTTTTCTAAGAAAAACTTCATACCTAAAAGAAAATGGAGGTCGGTCAGGCCAGTTAAAAAGGAAAAGGGAGAAAGGGGAGGGGGTGTGGAGTGGAAAGGAAGGCCGAGCCTCACCCAGCTCCCGAATGGAACCGATCCCCGCCTCGAACAAGTTCTGCTCCGAGAGCAGAAAATCGAGCGTCGGGACCGCATCACTCAGTAGTAGGGAATAGACCTCTTGATCCGCCGGCTCGACTTGGGAGTTCCGGTTCAGGGACCGATTCGGCTCGCTCTAGGCCCAATCGATGTCCTCGACTGAGGCCAAAAAGAACTAGTTCTTCCAACCCTTAATAGAGGAAGGGAGGTCGAACCGAAGGCACCTAGGCCGAGGTGAAATGTACCACCAGCCATCAACGGTGGAATAGCACTTCAAGGTGAAAAGAGCCCTGAAGAGAGAGAAGCGGGCAACAAACCCATGGAAGTGGCAGAAGACTATAAAGGCGAAGATGACCCGGATGGCGTTTGGAGCCAACTGGGCCGGGACCAAATGGTAGTGACTAAGAAAGGAGAGGAAGAAAGGATGTAGGGGGAACCGAAGACCCACAAGGAGGAAGTCCTCGTAAAAGGCTATTCGCCCGGGGCCGCTTAAGGTCACACGATCTCCGGGCCACGAAAGAGAAAGACGGATCGACTCCGGGATGCCATAGACTTCCCGGAGCAAAGAAAGGTCACATTCGGTCATCGATGAGACATGACCGGAGGGACCAGCAGAAGAGATGGCCGGAGGAGGAAGAGAAGAGATGGGACGAGCGAAAACTACAGGGGGAGACCTAGGACCCCTAGGGACGCCTATGGTTACACCCCCAGGCTGGAGCCGCCTGCGGATCTCGTCCGAGATCACCCTCCCTTCCGAGGAAGAGGACGATGGAGTCCTCGGCCGGGACGGACCGGCCTCATCCAGGTTAGATGAAACATGACGACGGCGTGCCATGGGGAAGGAAATGGTGAAGAAAAGTTGCTAAGGAAAGGGGACGGGAGAAGGAAGCAGACGTGGGCACTCACCGAAATACACTGTGCAAAAGAAGTGGAAACCAAGGGAAGTGAAGGATAGCCCACTGCAACCGCCGGTGGAGCGCGAGAAAGGGAAAGGGCCTCATTTCCAGAAAGTCCCCCTCCTTTTCAAATTCGATCGACAGCAGTCGTACCCCTGATTCTGTTCTGGACCACCAGATGGATGCCGCGTGGATGCACGCCCGACATCGATGCTTCGGTTACATGGAAATGGCCTTCTTTTCGAAGCGACGCATTAAGTGCAACTGGAAAGGCGACGCGTGGCAACCTCTCATAGGACCTCGAGCGCAACGAAGAACGGTGACGGGGATCGTGGCAATTATGGCGCGAGATCTTCGCCTTCCCCACGTCATCTCCGTATTAAATCTCCACGTTTCGAGCCATGATGCCTCAGCTGAATGAGGGGATGGGGGGCAACTATAACAGTCGTTATGATGATGTGGCGTGTCTCAGATTCCACCGGGCGTGATCAGAACCACGTGGGTTTTTTTGACAGAGCGGGAACGGTCCAGCAAGGTCGAATATGGCTCCACCGTGGCCGAAGTTGAGGTCAGGCCGGGCCTTCCTGCTTCTTCGCCAGGTGGTGCCCAGACACGGGTATGCCTCGGTCGAAGTCGAGCGATCCTCTGCCACTCCGCCAGGTGTCCGCCCAGGAGGGGTCCACCTCAGTCGAAGCCGGCGGCCCCTTGCTCCCTCGCCGGGTGGCACCCTGAGACGGTTCCACCTAGGCCGAGGTCGAGCTGGGCCTTCCTGCTCCTTCGCCAAGTGGCACCCGGACATGGATCCACCTCGGTCGAAGTTGAGCACCCCTCTGCCGCTCCACCAGGTGTCCGCCCAGGAGGGGTCCACCTCGACCGAAGCCGGCGGCCCCTTGCTCCCTCGTCAGGTGGTGCCCTGAGACGGTTCCACCTCGGCCGAGGTCGAGCCGGGCCTTCCTGCTCTTTCTCCAGGTGGCGCCCGGACACGGGTCCACCTCGACCGAAGTCGAGCGCTCCTTTGCCGCTCCTTCAGGTGTCTGCCCAGGAAGGGTCCACCTCAGTCGAAGCCGGCGGCCCCTTGCTCCCTCGCCGAGTGGCGTCCTGAGACGGTTCCACCTCGGCCGAGGTCGAGCCGAGCCTTCCTGCTCCTTCACCAGGTGGCGCCCGGACACGGGTCCACCTTGGCCGAAGTCGAGCGCCCCTCTGCTGCTCCGCCAGGTGTCCGCCCAGGAGGGGTCCACCTCGGTCGAAGCCGGCGGCCCCTTGCTCCCTCGCTGGGTGGCGCCCTGAGACGGTTCCACCTCAGTCGAGGCCGAGCTGGGCCTCCCTGCTCCTTCTCCAGGTGGTGCCCGGACACGGGTCCGCCTCGGCCGAAGTCGAGCGCTCCTCTGCCGCTCCACCAGGTGTCCACCTAGGAGGGGTCCACCTCGACCGAAGTCGGTGGCCCCCTTGCTCCCTCGCCGGGTGGCGCCCTGAGACGGTTCCACCTCGGCCGAGGTCGAGCCAGGCCTTCCTGCTCCTTCGCCAGGTGTCCGCCCAGGAGGGGTCCACCTCAGCCGAAGCCGGCGGCCCCTTGCTCCCTCGCCGGGTGGCACCGTGAGATGGTTCCACCTCGGCCGAGGTCGAGCCGGGCCTTCCTACTCCTTCGCCAGGTGGCGCCCGGACACGGGTCCGCCTCGATCGAAGTCGAGCCCTCCTTTGCCACTCCGCCAGGTGTTCGCCCAGGAGGGGTCCACCTCGGCCGAAGCCGGCGGCCCCCTTACTCCCTCGCCGGGTGGCGCCCTGAGACGGTTCCACCTCGGCCGAGGTCGAGCCGGGCCTTCTTGCTCCTTCGCCAGGTGGCGCCCGGACACGGGTCCACCTCGACCAAAGTCGAGCGCTCCTCTGCCGCTCTGCCACGTGTCCGCCCAGGAGGGGTCCACCTCGGCCGAAGCCGGCGGCCCCTTGCTCCCTCGCCAGGTGGCACCCTGAGATGGTTCCACCTCGGTCGAGGTCGAGCCAGGCCTTCTTGCTCCTTCACCAGGTGGCGCCCGAACATGATTCCACCTCGGCCAAAGTCGAGCACTCCTCTGCCGCTCCACCAGGTGTCGGCCTAGGAGGGGTCCACCTTGGTCGAGGCTGGCTACCCTGCATTGTGAGGCCACTGAGAAGCAGGGGCACGAGTTCCGAGACCGTCGCTCGGGCAGTACGTGCCGCACCTCGAGAGGAGCGCAGGTATGGTTGGCAGCAATGTGTGAAACCTTGTTTACATCGGCCCGACGGGTTCCGCAGCCGAGAAGCGAAGTCCTGGCAGACAGGACCCGGTAACAGACATTGTCGATGCCTGGGAAGGAGAGCGCTCGTGCTCGGCCCAAGGTTTGGCCTGTGTCCACCCTCTACCCTTTCCTCGCTGGGCTCAGCAAGCAAGACAAGGAGACCGCCGGGTTCCTGGACTCGAAGGGGAAGGGGGAAAGAGAGAGAGAGAGAGAAGGAGGTGAAAGCGAAGAGGGAGCCTCCCAAGGGCGGGAGGTCGGAGGCAGTGTGATGGGATAAAAGGATGGGGAGAGCGGACAACCAGGTAAGGGGAAGAAAGGCTGGAAAAAGAAAAAGGCACCAAGAGTAGGATCCAAGAGCCCTAGAGGGGTTCCTTGGTGCAAGATCGGTGAAGGAACTTGGCCTAATTTCCACTCTTCCAGAGACCTTTTTTGCTAAGATAATCTCTAAGCCTGGGACTCCTTCGGGGGCCCACCTTGAAGATTATGTTCCATCTCGCCGCTTTCTAACTTGACCGTCAGAGCTCCCTCGCCGGGACCCCCGGCCAGGATTTCTGACCTTGTCTTGCAGGATCGGGAGCCCGAAGACCTCGAGGCGACACAGTCTGATCTTGCCACCAGCTTTGAAGTTACAGGCCATGGTGGCGAGATCGGCAACACTGACTATGCTGGTTGTAAAATAGATAGAAAAAGCATTAGCGATACATGCCAATTTCTAGGGTTGAATTAAATTTCATAGCACCGTAAGAAGCAAAACTCCATAGCCTTGTCCACTGCTGAGGCAGAGTATGTGGCTGCTGGTAGTTGTTGTGCTCAAGTGTTATGGATTAAATAACAACTAGAAGACTTTGGTGTATCACAATCTAAAATCTTAATTAAATATGATAACACAAGTGCTATCAATTTGACAAAGAATCCAATTCAACACTCTAGAACCAAGCACATTGAAATTAGACATCATTTTATTAGAGATTATGTTTCAAATGATTATATAGTGCTTGATTTTGTTCCTACTGAAGATCAATTAGCTGATATATTTACTAAGCCACTTAATCAAGACAGGTTTGAACTAATTAGAAGTGAATTAGGACTTTGTGATCCCTTCAAAATTCTCTAACCTAATTCCTTCAAATTTAAGGAAACATCATCTAGAAAACCTCCTGATTCCATTCTCTATCATAGAGCCTAAATTTTCTTAGAAATTTTCTCCAAAATCTCTCAGGTTTGTGATTGAAATTTTCCAAAACCCTGATTTCTCTATTTGAGTCGACTGGTTTTTAAACCGAGTCGACTGGATTTTTTGCATGTTTTGAATGAGTTCTGGCCAAGCCGGCTCGAGCCTCTCTAGGGCTTTTTCGAGTTGACTAGATTATCATGCCTGAGTTTTTTATTTTGGGGCGTAGACCCCATTTCGAGCTTTCTAACCTCCATTTTAACTTTCTAACGGTTCGTTCCTCTCCTAATCATGTTCCAAAAATTCCTATCTCCCTTCTAAGCTCTCCAATCTCTCATCTCTTCCTCTTTTCTAGCAATGGCTCCAAAACGTGCTACCGAGAAACACTCCTTGCGAGCCGCTCCATCCGTGAAAAGAGAAAGAAGAACTAAGAGACATCAAGAAGAGCTGTCTACCACTGTTCATAGTGAAGAACTTGTGGAAGAACCTGCAAGGGCTACTCCCAGTGCTCCAAGCCAAATCCCTTCAATGTCCACAAGACCGGTAACCTCTAGCCATCGCATTAACTTTGAATTTATTAAGGAGATTGGGTCAAAAATTGATGATTTGATTGAAGATCAAGGTTGGAGGAAGTTTTGCTCCCTAAATGAAAAGACCTACCCCACTCTTGTTAAGACATTTTATGAAAATTTGAGATTGGGTACAAATCATGTAGAATCTACAGTTAAAGGAAGAAGAGTTATTGTCAATGAAGATGTTCTACATAACCTATTGGATTTACCTATTGATGGGGTAAAATTCTTAGTAATTCAAGATAGAGAAAATGCCTTGAGAACTATTCTAAATAAGGAAGATGTCAGTGGGATTGGAACAGTCTTTGCCAACACTTTATCTCTTGAAATGAGGTTGTTACATAATTTCATTTGTAGAATATTTGTGCAAAGGACTGGAAGATTTGATTAGGTAACTGAGAAGGACCCGAGCCTTATGGAACATATCTTAAAAAAGACTCCTGTGAACTTATCACATATTATCATTATGTAAATGAAGGAGACTGTTAGAAAGGCTAAGGCTTGCTTACCCTATGGAATGATGCTAACCCTGCTGTTCAAGTCTCAAAGAGTGAATTTGGAAGGTGAAGATGGAGTTGAACTGCACCATACTGATGTCTACACCTCCAAGTCACTAGAAAGAATGGGTTACATTCAAGTTGAAGGTGTTTGGAGAAAGAAAGGAACCAATGTCAGGGCAATAGGTAGTTCAAGTAGTGAAGAAGAAGAAGAAGAAAATGAAGAACCTGCCGGCACTGCTACAGTTGAAGCTGGAATATCTACTGCACCTGCACCTGAACAAGTTCTCTCACAACTGAACCTGCTACCACTTTTGAAGAGACTGATGTACCTTTTCCTAATCTTGATATGCCTGCACCTGAATTTGATTTGCCTGCAGTTGATATACCTTTACCACACTTCACTCCTGTAGCTTCACATACTCCAAATATCCAAAGTCAAATTGAAGATCAAATGAAAACTTTGACTGATTCACTGATAGGGACTATCACTGCACTTTTTGGTGATCTAAAACAATCAGTGGACAGTAGACTTTCTAAACTGGAAGAACATGTTACAAATTTGCAAGGAAAGGTTGAAGCAATAAAAATCTCAAGATCTGCACCTCTGCTGACCTGCAAGGACCCAAGGTAGCTTGGGTACCTAAAAGAATTCATTGATTATTTTGCAGGAATGTCTTGCAGCACAAAAAATGAAGAAAAGGTGGTACTTAGACAGTGGCTGCTCAAGACATATGATGGGTGACAAGGACCAGTTTATCACCGGTGAAATGAAAGGAGGCATGGTCACCTTTTGAGACAATGGCAAAGGGAGAATAATCGGTATTGGTAAGATCAAAATAACTCCCTTCACATTTATTGAAAATGTTTTGCTAGTAGACAAGTTGAAGCATGATCTTTTAAGCATAAGTCAATTATGTGATAAAGGCTTCAAGGTTGTCTTTGAATCTTCTATGTGTATAGTAACTAACTCTTTAGATTCTAGCAATAAGTTCATTGGACATAGACTTGGGAATATCTATGTGGTAGATTTTAATGATCTTGCCATGTCAAGTAGCCCGAGTCTAGTTGTAATGAATGCTAAGACCAAAGAGTTGTGTTTACTATGGCATGGACGATTAGGTCATGCTAGCATGCATACTATTGTCAAATTGATTTCTAAAGATCTTGTTAGAAGCATGCTTAAGTTCAAAGTTGATTTTGATCATGTTTGTAATGCATGCCAAATGGGTAAACAAACTAAGGTGAGCTTTAAATAAAAGAATATAGTTTCTACAACAAGACCACTTGAACTACTTCACATGGACCTTTTCAGACGTACTAGGACTACAAGCCTAGGAGGTATGAAATATGCTCTTATGATAGTAGATGATTTTTCAAGATTTACTTGGGTTTTGTTTATTGCTTCAAAAGATGAAATCTTTCATGTTTTCAGAAAATTTCATAAAAAGGTTTCAAATCAAAAGAACTTATATTTAATTTCAATTAGAAGTGATCATGGAACTGAATTTGAAAATCAATTTTTTGAAGATTATTGTACTGAATTTGGCATTGATCATAACTTCTCTACTCCTAGAACACCTAAACAAAATGGTATTATAGAGAGAAAAAATAGGACATTGGAAGAAATGGCTCGCACAATGTTGTGCGAAGGCAATCTTTCAAAGTACTTTTGGGCAGAAGTGGTGAACACTGCATGCTATATTTTAAACCACGTTTTGATCCGTCCTATTTTAAAGAAAACCTGCTATGAGCTTTGGAATGATAGAAAACCCAATATCAGTTATTGTCATATGTTTGGATGCAAATGCTTTGTGCATAACAATGAAAAAGATAATTTAGGAAAATTTGATTCTAAAGCTGATGATGCAATTTTCCTAGGTTATTCATTACATAGCAAAGCATATCGAGTTTTTAATAAAAGGACTTTTACTGTTGAAGAGTCAATACATGTTGTATTTATTGAAACTAACCCTACACCTTCTAGACAAGAAGAGTGCATAGATAATGATGCAGGTACATTGCAAAAAGGAATGGAGGACTTGAGCATTCAAGATAAAGACACTCAAGATGGAGAAGAAATGTTAAGTATGAAAAGATTATGCCCTAAAGGCCAATCAAAATATTGTATTTCGATGGGATTTTCTTTTGTATCCCAAACCAGTGTATTGACATTATCAATTAATAATGGCATTTTATTTTCATCATACGCTGTGTCTTATTAATTTTATTAAGATATGATGAACCCCATAGATTAGGGTTATGGTACTAGGGTTATGATGAGATCATACCAGTGAGACCTAAAACCTTAAAGCCCTAATCTAGAATATTCCTAGTCGATGGGATATTGAGTAGGGGATTAATGTTTTCGGTAAGACCAGCACATCCTATGTATGCTTGGTGAAGAGGGTGACTGATCTCACAGTCACTTATGTTTGACACTAATACTAGGATGTGGGTGCTCATTAGAGAATGAGTTCACTGAATGGATCCAGCTTGAGAACATCTAATGGAACCTTATATGTTTGTCAATAGATAGTTCTCATAGTGGAAGTAGTGCATGTGGTCTTTTGACCTGAGACTGCCATGGTATCTTGTATGCATGAACCCATACTTTGGTTCATACTAAATCATGACACTGAGTCATGCATGGGGTGATACTGGGTATGATGGATTGCATATGGAGGTTGTGAGTAGGTCAAAAAGGAATCGATCAACCCTAGTAAGAGAGAAGCGTATCCAGATGATTTCAATCAAATGAAGATTCGGAAAATCTTTGATCAAAGTATGAACATTGGAAATAGTTTCTAATGGTTCATTAATGAATCATCATTATCAGATTAAGGAATGAATATGAAATTGGATTTGACAAGTATCCATATCCATAGTCATATTTAGGGTGCAAGTAGATCGAAGGACTGAATTGCCCGGTAACTCACCACTGAAGGGTATTTTGGTAAATCCACCAAAATTCCTCATCTTTCGGGTAGGCATGACACGTTGCTAGATGTCAATCCTATCTTGTAGGTCTTCATGAACAAATTGATTTGGTTTCATGAGTCAATTCAATGTGTGATTCGAATTGGATAATTAGGTGAGCCAATTTGACCTAATTAGGTCAATCGGGTTCGATTGGATCGAATCGGCTCAAACTTAAATCTACTGCTAGCTAGATGTGGAACCCAATGGGTCACACACAATACAGACTTGGCCAAAGAAGTCATTCATGATTTAATTAGGGTCATAGGATCCTAATTGGTTAGCCGGATTACATACTAGCATATGTAGGCTAACCAAATTCCTAACCCAATTGGATTGGGTCCAGTTGCTTGCTAATTGGGCTAATCTAATTATGAGAAACCTAAATTAGGTTGAGTCCTAAGTGGGGCTAGACTAATCAGAGCTAAATCTGATTTTAATTTGGATTTAAGGGCATTTTAGGCACCATATATGAAGAGTCCCAATGGCATGGGACTCTTGGTACCTAGATGATACCTTAACTTCAAAAGGGCACAGAATGAGCTATAGATCTCTGATTTGAATATAATTTATATGGTCAGAAAGAAAATTTTATGCTTTTTCCAATGACACCCATATTGCCTATGTTTTGACTATTCAACATTCTTTGAAACTTGCATGGAAGAAGGATGGCGTGTGTGGTGCATGAAGAGTCGCAACTCTTCATGTGGCGCGCGGTTCTGATGAAGAGTCCTTCTGCTATCAAGACTCTTCATAATCTCTGATGTTTGAAGATTGAAGAGGCACCTCTTGGCTTCCTAGGGACCGGTAATTGACATGTGGTAAGTGAGAATTCGTCCAGATAAAAGAAGGGATGTGAATAAGGCCTTCGGTGCATGAATGGGCTTATTAGATATGATTTTTCAAGCTAGATAACTTCTCTTCAGTCTTGAAAAATCATATATGATAAGTTGATAGGAGGATATATCAGACACCCCTCTTGTATCTATAAATAGGGGCGGTGAAATGATTTGATAAAAAAAAAATAAAATAAGAATTCCATCGAAATATTATTCTGAGTATCTCTCTCTCCCTCCTTTAAGATAAGACTTGTCTTGTTAAGACAAGGTCTTTTCTAATAGGACAAGGCTTTGTTTTAGGACATAAGCCTAAGGGGTCCTAGAGAATGGTTGTTCTAAAATCAAGAGTGGTTTAGGAGAGTGTCTTTAGTGCCCTACAGTAGGACAGGGCGTTCTACAGTGGTCAATAGACCAAAGGCTGTCGAAAGAGTTCCACTTATCCAAGCAACTTGAAGAAGGAGTTCTTCCTTGGTCCGAGTTTTGTGTGGATCACTGTTGGAGGGCAAACGTTTGGGCACCTGGTGGAGAAGAAGGCTGAATCAGGGTTTTCTTCATTGGATTGGATACTAGCGGTTCAGGTTTGTGCCTAAACTCTAGTTTATATTATATATGCATGTTTGTATGTTTTAATTCTTAGTAAGGAGGTCTTGGGTTAAGGGTTTGGTAGTGGTTTCATAATAAATTTTTGAAATCCACGCTTCCACCCTGGTCACCAAAACCCTACAAAGTAAGGATCACACCGATCTATCGAGGGACTGGAGGTATGTTACATCTCACCCTAAAGAATTAATCATAGGAGATCCTTCACATGGTGTTAGGACTAGGTCTGCACATAAGGATGCACATGATTACCTAGCCTTTATATCACAAATAGAACCCCATAGCCTAGAAGAAGCTGAGACTGACCCAAACTGGATGATGGCAATGCATGATGAATTAAACCATTTTGAAAGGAATAGGGTATGGACACTTGTAGATAGACCTACTGACCATCCAATAATAGGAACCAAGTGGGTCTATAGGAATAAATTAGATGAACAAGGAAACATAATAAGAAATAAAGCTAGACTAGTGGCTAAGGGATATAACCAAGAAGAAGGTATTGATTTTGATGAAACTTATGCACTTGTAGCAAGACTAGAAGCCATTAGATTACTACTTGCATTTGCTTGCTACATGAATTTCAAACTTTTTCAAATTGATGTAAAAAGTGTATTTCTTAATGGTTTTATCTCTGAACAAGTTTTTGTGGAACAACCACCAAGTTTTGAAAATCACACATTTCCAAACCATGTATTTAAATTAAATAAAGCATTGTATGGTTTGAAATAAGCACCTAGAGCCTGGTATGGTAGACTTAGCACTTTCTTAATTGAAAATGATTTTTCAAGAGGAAATGTAGATAAAACCTTATTTATCAAAAAGAAGAATAATGATATCTTAGTTGTACAAATATATGTTGATGATATCATTTTTGGTGCAACCAACGAATCTCTATGTAAAGAATTTGCTAAGCTTATACAGGGAGAATTTGAAATGAGCTTAATGGACGAGCTAAACTACTTCCTTGGACTTTAAGTAAAACAAACAAAGGAAGGCATCTTCATCAACCAAGCCAAATACATCAAAGAAATCATCAAAAAGTTTGGTATGGAGAGTAGCAAATCAATGAGCACACCCATGAGCTCGGCTTGCAGATTGGACAAAGATGAAAATGGATCAAATGTTGACCAAAAGCTATATAGAGGTATGATCGAATCCCTATTGTATTTGACTGCAAGTAGACCTGACATATTATATAATGTATGTGTATGTGCTAGATTTCAGTTATCACCAAAAGAAACACATATGCTTGCTGTTAAAAGAATAATTAAATACTTGAAAGCAACAAATAATTTAGGAATTTGGTATTCTAAACATTCTACCCTGAATTTGATTGGATTCTCTGATGCTGACTATGCTGGTTGTAAAATAGATAGAAATAGTACTAGCGATACATGCCAATTTCTAGGGTTGAATTTAATTTCATGGCACTGTAAGAAGCAAAACTTTGTAGCCTTGTCCACTGTTGAGGCTGAGTACGTGGCTGCTGGTAGTTGTTGTGCTCAAGTGTTATAGATTAAACAACAACTAGAAGACTTTGGTGTATCACAATCTAAAATTCCAATTAAGTGTGATAACACAAGTGCTATCAATTTGACAAAGAATCCAATTCAACACTCTAGAACCAAGCACATTGAAATTAGACATCATTTTATTAGAGATCATATTTCAAATGGTGATATTGTGCTTGATTTTATTCCTATTGAAGATCAATTAGCTGATATATTTACTAAGCCACTTAATCAAGACAGGTTTGAACTAATTAGAAGTGAATTAAGACTTTGTGATCCTTTTTAAATTCTCTAATCTAATTCCTTCAAATTTAAGGAAACATCATCTAGAGAAACTCCTGATTTCATTCTCTATCATAGAGCCTAAATTTCCTTAAAAATTTTCTCCAAAAATCTCTTAGGTTTGTGATTGAATTTTCCAAAACCTGATTTCTCTGTTCGAGTCGACTGGTTCTTAAACCAAGTCGACTGGATTCTCTGTGTATTTTGGGCGAGTTCTGGCCTAGCCGGCTCATGCCTTTCTAGGGCTTTTTCGAGTCGACTGGCTTATCACGCCTGAGTTTTTTATTTTGGGACGTAAACCCCATTCCGAGCTTTCTAACCTACATCTCATCCTTCTAATTGTCCGTTCCTCTCCTAATCCCATTCCAAATATTCCTCTCTCCCTTCTAAGCTCTCCATTCTCTTATCTCTTCCTCTTTCCTAGCAATGGCTCCTAAACATGCTACCAGGAAATGCTCTTTATGGGCAGCTCCGTCCGTGAAAAGGGAAAGAAGAACGAAGAGGCATCAAGAAGAGCCGACTGCCACTGCTCATCGTGAAGAACATGTGGAACCTACAAGGGCTACTCCAATTGCTCCAAGTCAAATCCCTTCAATGTCCACAAGACCGGTAACTTCTGGCTGTCGTATCATCTTTGAATTTATTAAGGAAATAGGGTTGAAGATTGGTGATTTGATTGAGGATCAGGGCTGGAGGAAATTTTGCTCTCTAAATAAAAAAACCTACCCCTCACTTGTTAAGAAATTTTATGAAAAATTGAGAGTATGTACAAATCATGTAGAGTCTACAATTAAAGGAAGAAGAGTTTTTATCAATGAAGAAGTTCTGCACAACCTACTGGATTTACCTATTAATGGGGTGAAATACCTAGTAATTAAGGATAGAGAAAAGACCATGAGAACTATCTTAAACAAGGAACATGTCAGTGATATTGGAACTGTCTTTGCCAATACTTTATCACTTGAAATGAGGTTATTGCATAATTTCATTAGTAGGATCTTTTTGCAAAGGGCTGGAAGGTTTGATTGGGTAAGTGAGAAGGACCTATGCCTTATGGAACATATCATGGAAAAGACTCTTGTGAATTTATCTCATATTATCATTGTGCAAATGAAGGAGACTATCAGAAAGGCTAAGGCTTGCTTACCTCATGGAATGATGTTAACCGTGCTATTCAAGTCCCAAAAAGTAAATTTGGAAGGTGAGGATGGAGTTGATTTGCACCATACTGACATCTACACCTCCAAGTCACTAGAAAGAATGGGTTACATTCAAGTTGAAGGTGTTTGGAGAAAGAAAGGAACTAATATCAGGGCAATTGGTAGGTCAAGCAGTGAAGAAGAAGAAGAAGAAAATGAAGAAACTACTGGTACTGCTACTGCTGAAGCTGGAACCTCTACTGCACTTGCACCTGAACCAGAATCTCTCATTCCTGAACCTGTTGCCACTTTTGAAGAGACTGATGCACCTTTCCCTAAATTTGACATGCCTGTACCTGAGTTCATGACAGTTGATATACCTTTACCAGACTTCACTCCTGTAGCTTCACATCCTCCAAATATCCAAGGTCAAATTGAAGATCATATGAAGACTTTGACTGATTCACTGACAGGGACTATCACTTCACTTTTTGGTGATCTAAAATAGTCAGTGAATAGTAGACTATCTCAACTGGAAGAATATGTTACAAGTTTGCAAGGAAAAGTTGAAGCAATAGAAACTTCGAGATCTACACCTCAAGTGGAACTTCAACCTATCCTAGACCTTATTTCTTCTAGTTCTGAAGCCATAAAGAAATCAGTTGATGCAACCTTAAATGAGTATAGAACTGAGTTGAATGAACTCAGATGCACTATGGGAATAATTGCAGAAACAAGACAAATGGCAGATGACTACACACAAGGCATTAGAATTATCAGATTAGAACTTGGAAGACTAAGAGGATCTGCTGAAGCTTTTGCTAATGTCCAAGCTTTTGAACTTTTGTCAATGCAAAAGGAAATTGGTGAAGTCAAAGAGGCTGTGAACAAGGTACCTACAAGCCTCAAGGACATGGAAAATCAACTTGGTGCAATATGGATAGAGATTGTTTCACTCTGTAGCACTATTAGGACTTTGGAGATCACTGCTAGGACTAGACCTTTATATGATCATCCTTCTATTTTCTCTAGGGGTCCACCACTTCTCACCATCCTAGAGCACCTCCACCTCATGCATCTTCTAGTAGACCTCCTAGACCTGCTTCTTAGTATGGTGCACGTATGTCTATCAATGTACCTATGGAAGAATCTGATAGTGAGTAGGTCTTTGATAATTTCTGTACTTTCTGGAAACTTTTTGAAGATTGTGTAATGTTTATGTACTGAATCTTTTAATGAAAATACAATGAATATCCTTTTGGACACATGTATATACTTCTTTTATCTTGTTAACACTCTCTAATATTTTTTAAATAGGATTCTCTCTTTAAATTGAGAAAGTTAAATTATCTCAAACAAATCTTACTACAATCTCAATCTACTTAAAATCTGAGCTTAATTGTATAACTTTTTGATTTGATGACAAAAAGGGGGAGAACTATTATATAATAAAGTGCATGAAAGAAGAAACTTAATAGAATTGGAATAGAACTGCTAAATTTAACTAGATAGGGGGAGCTTAATGAATATTGCATACCTTTTCTGCTAAAGTGTTCAAATAAATGATAAAGGGGGAGAAATTTTACATTGATTAGAAATTTTATAAAAAGGGAGAAGAAATACATGTTTAATTTGCTTCAATGATTACTATTCTGCTCTTTACTAATTACATCTAACTGTCAATGCTTAATGTTGCTTAATACACACAAGCACTTATTCTCTGATGCTTACATTTTATAGAATTGGTTTTGTGTATAACTGTATAGCATACATTGATACTCATTTGAGAATACAGTTAATATTGTGATACATCAAACAAGTGTAAATGCTTACTATGATATACATCTATACGTGTGAATAGAATAGATTTTTTTCATGCCCAGTGTTTTGTCATCATCAAAAAGGGAGAGATTGTTGGCCCCTGAAGTGAATTTGATGATAACAAAACATTGGAGCGTGTATTTGGTTATCTAACAACTCTTCAAATGGTTGAAAAGTTTTTGTAGGACGACTACTTTGACATATTTTTTAAACCCTACAACCTTTATTTCTTTGTGTTAAGTTGTAAGTAAGTAGAATCTTGTAAAGAAAAACCCAACAAAAATTTTCCTATTTGAATCAAAGATAAAGGGTTGCTTCTACTAGTTTCCAAGCTCTAATTTCTCTTGATATTGTTGTAAGAAGTTCTTAAGGAAGTCTTCAAAGCTTGGCATGTGAGTTCTGGAGAATAGAAATTGGTTTGGCTGAAGAACCAATCTCGAGCTGACTAGATGGAGGAACCAGCTAACTCTGGCACTGGCACAAGAAAGAAAATCTCTGGCACGCAGACCCAGCCAACTGGCACCAAGTCCCAGTCGACTCATCCAGAACTTGGTTGAAAATCTTCTGAGAACCTCAGGGATCCGAGCCGACTAGATTTTAGCCTAGCCGACTCATCCAGAGTGAACTATTTTCTCAACTGTGGAACCTAGCCGACTGGTATTCAACCCAGCCGACCCGAACCTGATCCGAGCCGACTCGAAGATGTCCGAGCCGACTAGAATGTCGGGGTCTCTTCCCAACGACTAGTTCCAGATTTCTGATTTTGAATTCCAAAAGTGCTTCAACGGTAACCTGTCACTTTCCAACGGTTTACAACATTCAAAATCAAGGGAAGGCAGTTGAAGTCTCTATAAATGAGGTATGAGAACATCCTTAGAGAGACTAATGAGTTGTTGAACAATTATTTAATATTTATTGAAGTAAGAAGAGAGAGCACTTGAGCTTTGAAGTTAGCCTTCAAGCCTTTACCAACTCTTATCAGAAGCTTGAAGCAACTTTTAAGAAAAGCAAGGAAGCCATTGAAGTGCATTGAAGGGCATTCAATTGAGCTTCACTAGAGCTGCATTGGCAACCACCAGACAACTTAGTTTGTCATTTCTGTTACTTTTCATTCTACTCTTAGAATACTTGGATTATTGGTGAACCCGGTTGTAAAAACCAAATAGGTTTCTTTGGTGAACCTACTTAAAATCAAAGTGTAGAGGTTCTAGGTGAGTCTGTGAAATCCTAGTGTTGGGTTTCTTTGGTGATCCCTTTCAAAACCAAAGTGTAGAGGTTGGGATTGTGAGCTTGAAAAACAATCCGACAGTATTCCGGTTTGGGAGATATAGTAGAAATCTTGAGTGGTGAACTTGGGTAGTGGACGTAGGAGCTAGGTTGCTCCAAACCACTCTAAACTTGTTTTGTTTGTAATGTGCTTTACTTACTTTTTAGCTTCTGCACTTAATTCTGATTAACATAACACTCAACCACTAAAAGGAATTACTTGTGCACATATTTGCAAGAAATTTTGTAATTCCCAATTCATCCCCCTCTTGGGAAAAGCCACCTAGGCAACAGACCTGCACCACGGGCATGGAGTTTCTTCATAATTCTCGATGGAAACTGATTAGGTTTTAGCCTGATCATCGTAAAGTTCCCTACTTGAAATTCTTTGACCCTTCTATGAGAATCAGCCATATGCTTGTAGCTCTCATTGCTCATTTGGATTTTCTTGCTAATCTCTCTGTGCAAATCCCTAAGATGTTATGCATATGATTTGGCAGACTTATGCATGGATGACACCAATTGACAAAACAAACTCAAATGATACTAAAACAAAAGACAAGCTCAAATGGATTTTATTATCTAAGGACTGAATTTTATTGTTAAGCTAGGAAACAAAGGTTACTAATTTTCAATATTTCCCTTAAGAGGCTTCTAAGACTCTTGCACATATCTCTAGGTAAGTGGCAGTAAATCTTAATTTGGCTCCTAATATATACTATAGAGTCTTAAAAAAGTAACTATTATATATCACTGGGAACAGATCAATGGTATGGTGGATATCCCAACTAGATGGAATAGGAGGGTGAATGATACGTAGTGGTGGATTAGGATGGTGGATGTTCAAAAATGGTGGATCAGGGACAGAAAAGCTGTTAGGGAATACATATCACAGGTTCTTCAAAGGCTCTACAACTTCTTGGGACTGATCTGTAGGGATTTGTTCTTGGGTTTTCCTGATGGTCAATATCCCAATATGTGATCCTTCATTAATCTCTAGATGTAAATCTTTCATATTGATTATTTCTGGGTCCTCTATTATCTCCTTGGATTGCTCTTCATGGTTTTGTCCTTGGATTTCATCTTCTTTAAGTTGATTATTCCCATTGTTGATTTTCTAAGGCTGGGTAATTATTTTATTCTCAAGCAATTGTTCTTGTTTATATTCATCCACTAAGTCAGACCCAGCTTCATAGACTTCTTCCTTAAATTCTTCATCAGGTTCAGGGGATTCTTTCTTTAATTTCTCAGTTGGACAAGATTTAGATTATATTTCTTCCTTGAGTACTTCAAGTGGTTCAGGAGATTTTTTCTCTAATCTTTCATGGATTTAGTCTCTTCTTCATCTCTCTCGTACTCATTGAATTCAACAATATATTTAAGCATAGTTTTATTATCTTGTCTCAATTTATACCATTGGTTTGGAAGACTTTGCTTATGAGATTTGCCTAGGTACTTTTCCCTCAACTTACTCTTCATATCTTTCCAAGTAATTATTTTATCCCCACTATAATAACTTTTATGCTCAACATGTCCCCAATATGACTTAGCATGTTGGACTAGCTTTAATTTGGCAAATGACACTTTCTTTATTCCGACATTTCATCAAACTCAAAGTACTGATCCATTTTCTTCTCCTAATCGACATACACCTTAGGGTTTCCATCAAAAGTGGGTGCATAGGGTCGATTGCTCCTAAAGACTCTCTCCTCCTGATCTATAAAGCCTTGACAGGGGTATCTAAGTTTATACTCTAGGGTGAGATCATGATAATGGACTCTTGGATCGATAGGAGGTGATTTAGGATTAGTACAGGTCAAGCAATCTTTTTCGATGTTCCCGATTTAATTATTCATTTGCCCTAACTCTTTGTTCATTGATCCTAATTGTTTAATTAGGGTATCAAAATTTTCACTTAGGGTCCTCATAAAGAATTCAAGATTGGGGTCCATGGGTAATAACTAGACTGAGGGTGGGCTTTGGTATAGGGCTTATAGGACACAGTATAAGGATAAGCAATACAATGGGCAAGCAAACAAGACCTAATTCTAGGGCTTCTAGACCTAGAGTTCAAGAATACAAGACTTAACTAGGCACTACTTAAGAATGTAATTATCCTGTCCACTGGCCAGGTAAGAGGTGGGGTTGCGGGAGGATCCCCTCGCTTTCATGAGGTCCTAATTAAAAATCGCAAGTCTACTTAAGGCATTTGCCATTTGACCTCTAACCTTAGACACCAATTTCAAGGAATAAGTACAAGCTCAAATAATACTTTGTCTTACCTTGCACTTGAACCCGACTCGTGGGTGTCCCTAGTTTAGGTTCCTACTTGATTTTACTTAGGATTTAGGTCAATGCAAATGTGGGTGATTGTTTTGGGCTAAAGTAATGACCTCCTTCCCTTATGTAATATTGATTGTCCTTAGGATATTTTAAAAATGGATGCAAACAATTTCAGCAAAACAATGAGCATAATCACAAATACATGAAACTTTAACCCAATTTCAAAATCTCAAATAATACAAATTTAAATTGGATAATTCAAATCTCGAAGTCTAGATTCTAGAAACCAATTTTAAAAATTTTAATTTTAAAATTTGATTAGAAAATTCATCTTTGGAAGCAAAGTGGTTAAAATATAAATTTCAGCTTCCAACTAACCTCCAGCTAACCTGAATTTGAAAATTCAAAATTTAAAATTTTTAAATCCAAAAAACTTGAAATAAAACTGAATTGGTTAGCTCTAAGATATGGAATCTCTGATTTTAAAGTTTTACTTCAAATTAATTTGAATTTTTGGTTGATAAGGTAGTTGGGAAATAGTTGCTAGAAGATCCAGCAGTTTAGCTAACTCTTAACAACCTGAATTTAGATTTCAAATTTCGAGCAATAAACCTTTCTAAAATTTAAAATTCTGATGGAAAATAATAAAACTTGAAGTCTGGATCTCAGATCTAAAATTTGAAAATTAAAAAAAGTATTTTTGTATTTTTTTGAAAATTAAATAAAATGGAAGGCAAAAACAGAATTTTGGGCAGAACTTCAGAAATGACCTAAGAACTTATATTTTTAAATCTAGAAATAAAAATAAAATATTTTTTAAAATTTTATATTTAAAATTATAACATACTAAGGTACTGGAAAAGTGTTTTTTTGGATTTTTTTTATCAATATAAAAAATACAAAGAATCACTGAAACTCGGAAGACAATGAGACATAATTTCCAGTAGCTTGCAAAGCTTAACCTAGAACAAAGCTCTGATATCAAAAAATTGATGGGGGATGAATTTGATGAAATGGGTGTGTGGAGATGTGATCTACTTACCTAGAAACAACATACTATCATTAGAGCTCCAGATATGGCTGGGTTCATGGGTGGAAGGGATGAAGAATTTCGAGCTAGGAACAAGGTGAGCAGAAAATCTGACACCCTTGTGCAAGCTTCCTTTCAAAAATATAAAAGAGAGAATCTAAGGGCATAGAAACCCTCAAATTAGGTTAAGATACCTTTAAGAACCTCATATCTAAGGATCAAGAAGGTCTTTTCCCAACAATGAAGAGAATTCAAAGCTCAAGTAGAAGGGAACACTCACCACTTAAAGATTGAAGGCTAGAGACAAGATCTACACTCCCTTCTTGGATTCACCATTGGAGCTTTGATCCATGGCATGGAGCCTTCATCATCATCTTCAAATCACCAAGAAGAACCTGCAAAGAGTCAAGGTAAGGTCAAAATTCAAAGAAATTAATGAAAAAAAGGAAGGAATCAACAAGAGAAGTGAAGAGAGTTGCTGGAAGTTTTTGGGCAACACTTCCTCTTCTTCTTAGACTACTTGGATCTTATGCAAAATAACTTGGAAATTGAACTATGGCCGTCCAAACTCAAAGCACTCACTCAAATTCAAGATCAAACTCAAACTTAAAGAAAACACTCAAAATTCTAGAAAGAACTCAAGAGAACTTGGCAAGATGGAAGAGAACTCAAATAAGGAAACTTTCATTCAACTCAAATCATTCATTGCTTTACAAGGGGAGGCCTTGGTCCTATTTATAGGCCAAGGGCAGCCATAATGGGTGGGTTAAGGAGCCAACTAATTTAGCTGGTAATTAATTACATGATTAGTTCCTAGTCTAACTAATCCTAATAAGAGAAAGTCCTAGAAGCTTCATGTGGTGCCATCTCCTTGCAACACTTGTCTTCATCTAATCCTTCCACATATTCTTTAAGGTTTGGTCTTTCAATTACGCTTCAAGGTAGAAGATTTCTTCATAGCTTGGCCGGCCCATGGGCTTGGAAAAGGAATCTTTATTTGATTTTGGCTTTAAACAATTCAATCTTGCTTCATGGAATTAGGAGTCTTCAAGAGGTGCTTCATACATTTATGGGAACCTGAAAAAAAGGAAAGATTGGACTACAACCAAAGATTATTAGTTTGTAATTTTTTCTTCTTGCCAATGGCCTCATTTGTTCTTAGGCGAGCTGGGAGTGGCACCTTCCTTGGATGGTCTTGTTTTGGTGTATTGTGATAGCATTGGAGCCATTGCTCATGCCAAAGAGCTGAAGTCCCATCACCACACCAAACATATTCTGCGGCACTATCACCTTGTGTGAGAAATCGTGGAATGATATGACACCGACCTTCAAAAGATTAATGGAAAGGAGAACCTGACCGACCCCTTCACTAAAGCCATCAGAGTTCAGGAGTTCAACAATTGTAAATGGAAAATGGGAATAAGATTATGTACTGATTGGATTTAGTACAAGTGGGAGTTGTTGGGAATAGTATCCCAAATCCAATCATCTAGGATATAGATGGTTGTGTTATTTTGTAATTGTATATGAATTCTTTAAATGAATAAAAGTTAATCTTTTGGCTGTTCATCATATGTGCATTTTCCTGAAAAGAACTCTTGTGTGATGGAGTCCTTAGAACTACATTATATTTGATACGGAGAGGATGTATCAAGTAGATTTTACTGGTTCACAACCAAAGGGTATATTGTTATATGCCAATGATGTATCAAAGCATAGGTTGTTATATGTCACATTGGTTGGTTGTCCTCTTAATCAAGGAGTGTAGAGATACTAATATGATATACAGGTGAAATGATGATGTCTCACTGAATATGACCATCTACGGAGCTCCCTTCTGCCAAAGGGTTGCTCATGAAGGGATATGGGTATATATGTCCCTTTAGACTAGAGGTCACATGATAACTTGCAAGCAACTCACTATACTTTAGTACTGGACTACCTGGATTTCTAATTTAGTGACGGAAGGTTTCTGGGTACAGTCAAGTACTTGTGGAGCGGTGGTGGATCAAGATGGGATTGACCCCTCCAAATGGTTTGGAGTGAATGACTCACTATGTTTCAATTTGGCAAAACCTTGGCCAGGGTAGTTCTTGTGAGGAGTCATAGAACTTGTAAGGTTGAGACATGATCTGGATGTACTAAATTAGTGTTGGTAGTCAAATCCTAGGTCATTCTGAGTATTATGAGATCAAAGGGATGAATTTTGCGGTAATCATATGCTAGAGGTTCTAGAGAGTTGCTCTGCATCTTCGACCTATCCAGACGTCGGTATCATTGCTAGATGATGACTTTGATTGGTACTGAAAATATTCTAGTACTACTGGCTTAGTGTTCGAATCTATGGGGTCACACACCATATGGATATCTACTTGATCTAAAGGTCGATCGATGATTGAGAATCATTTAGCATCACTATAGGGTCAATATGATTGACCATGACCTAGATGTCGACACTTCCATAAGTCAACGCTTGGCTGTGATGAGGATTTTTCACTAATTCGATTAGTGAATTTTTGGAGGACTTATTTGCAATATGATTGCAATCTGATAGGTCAAGCCAAATGTGATTTGGCTTAGGATCAAATTAGATTTGATTTGTCATGCTTATTTTCCTTTAAAAAATTCAAATTTCAATTTTGAATTCAAATTTCAAATCTTGGCTAAAATTGGCTCCACGATTTTTTATGGAATGCATTATTTGGAATGTAGATTTTCTTCCATATAAACCTAGAGCTAATTTGGTTCAACCCTTAAACCTCTCCCCCAATCTCTCCTTCCATATCTCTCTCCATCTTTGCTACTACTATAAATAGGTATTTTTGTAAGGGTAGTAGAGTTAGTTGAGGTTGACTTTTGTTGGGCCTTTCTAAGAGAAGGAGGGATGGTATCCTTAGAGTGGGGTTTGAGAGGATTTAAGTTTTGGGTGTGAGCCTACCTAGCAATCAAGCTAGGATTTGGGATGAAAGAGTTAGTTGGGAAGGGTTGCACTTCTACTTCTCCCCATTGTTCCCCAACTAGATTTTTCAGTGGCTTCAAGAAAGTCTTGTAGGTGGGGGCACCCGGATCATACACAGATTACTGGCCCTATTTGGTTTACCTAGCCATGTATCAAATTTTGTAATCAACTAGAATTGAGTCCTGTGATAAGTTGAGGTTAGTTGATTTGTCTCAACCCTCAACCTAGTCCAGTACATTGAGTCCTGTATACTAGTATGAGTCTAGTGTAAGTTCACTTCTTGTACAAGAGAAGAGGCTATGCTATTTTGGAGTTCCACCATATCTCATTCTGAAGCCAGAAGCAGTTACACCAGCTTAGGGGAGCTCAATCGACACCCAAGTGCTCTAATTGTGCCCTGATTTTCTCCGGGTGCCATTTTAGATACCAAATTCCCTCCAGATGCTTCCAGGATATTCCATATGCCAGGAGCCCATGTTTTCCAGGTTATTCCAGCACTATATGCCTTAAATTCAAGCCCAGGGGGCCAAGCCCAAGCCTTTAAGAAGAAAGATTCCAGCTAGATTCCATGGAATATGCCAACCCATACGTCCAACCCCTAGAAGCCCACCTGGACCTCTCAAATTTTTGTCCAAGCCTATGAAGGAGGCATCCTTGCTGCTGGCCCAAGGTCCAAAAATGAATTTGAGGAGTTTGACTAAGTCCAAGCCAAGTGGGGAGAGGAAAGAAGAGAAGACTGGGTCAAAATTCTAACCTAGTTGGGATTTCTAGTCCTTTCGAAACTTTATAATTCTAACCTAGCTAGGAAAGGACTTGTATTCCAATTTGGAAGAGGACTTGTAACCCAAGTGTAACCATGGTTAGTGAGGGCATGGTAACTCTATAAATACCCCACCCCTTCCCCTCTTGTAAGAATCTCTTTCTTATGAATACAACTTGCTAAAATCTTGAGTTATTATCTTGTGTTGGTGTTTTGTTTTGGTTCTTTAGGTTGTGTTTTTGTATTTGAAAAAATTCCTTGCTGCCATAACATCCTTCCATGCCATAAATCTCTTCCATCCAAGCCTTCACACATCCAAGAAGGAGTGCCCTAGGCTGCCAAGCAGGGAGATCTTCAACAAGCTTCAAACCGCCCAGCTTCTAAACCATAACCTGATTCCTTCTAAACCTAATTCCTTTTTTTTTCTTACTTGCTATTTTAATTGATCCTTGACACTTGTAGGATCCCTGAGGTGCTTCCCCTCCCCTGAGGAGGCCTTCTTTGCTGCCCAGACCGCCTAGATTCGCCATCAGAATCGAGGGAGGCAAGGCTTCTTCTTCCAGGCTCCAATCAGAGTTATGAGTGATCCTTGCTGTTTCTGAATCTTCAAATCTCTGACTGGTATGAAACCTTCCCTTCTCTTAATATCTAATTTGCTTGAAGTTAACTATCCTAAGCCAGGAATCTCTTAATTTTGGATCCTGTCTTTTATTTATCTTGCATGATTCAGCCTGCGATATGATGATTTCTTAGAATTGCTGAATACCTGCTAGTTCTTTACTTTGCTTTAAAAAATTAGCCATCAAATATAAATCTAAAAATCATAGAAAAATTAGTTTGTTATTTTTACTACATATTTAGCATTCTAAGAGTTACCCTGCATCAGTTTGGTATCAGAGCGGGTTTAGGATAGTTTTTTTATTTGCTTTGCATTCACAAACCCAAATTCTGCATTCTATCCACTACATTAGGTGTCTAGTTTCTATCTTATTTTGGCATCATAAACATTTTATTTTTTTGGAAAATTTTCACTACATGTCCTCTGTTTTGTCCTAGTAATTATAAAAAATTCTAATTAATTTTATTTGACCTCTAGGTTACTAAAAGTTTGCATAATAGAAACCCTAATAGAATTCTAATAATTTCTGCAGCAGTCCAGAAAACTCTAGGTTTGCATCCTCATATGATTTTTTTTATGCATGAAATTTGGTAGGTTTCATCATCACCATCCATCCTATGTTTTATATTTTTTTTATTTTTTTATGCATCAGGACCTATGTCAAACTTTGCAACAACTGAAACCCTAATTTACTGATTTTTGCTACATTCTGCATCATGACTCAACCTAGACCTAATTAACTTTCGAACCCCCAATCCCAAGCCAAACTTTGTTTGATAACCCCAGTTAACTTAAACCTAACTTGACACTTCATAAATCATTAAAAAATTATTTTTTATTTTTTTAATATTTTAGATTGCATCAAGGCCATCGATTGCCATCATTTTAGCCTAATCTTAAGGGCAACTCAAAATCTCATATTAGGGCAGGATTTCATCACCTGTCTTGAGCCCAAAATCACCATCATCATACTAATGCAAGCCTAATTAAAATCAATTAGACCTAATTTGCTATAGTGGGCTACGAGACATCAACAGGTCAGGTTCGAGCTGTGTGGGCCAACTAGTGCATTTAACCTTTTAGCTATTACTGAAAGCTGGTGTCTAAGGCTGGGGGTCCAGAGTCAAACGACCTAAGTGGTGCTGTGGTTTTTAATTGAGTCCCTATGAAAGCACGGGGGCCCTCCCACACTCCCACCCCCTACCTAGCCAGTGGAAGGACTAGCTATTGGATTAGGTGTAAGTTGAGCTGACCCACCTAGTTTCTGGCTCTAGGTCTAGGAAACCCTAGATTATACTAGCCTTTTCTTTCTCTTTTGCATGCTCGGTTGCATCATTTCATTTTGATTGTTTGATTTGTTGCATGACTACTAGATTAGGAACCCAATACCAGTAGACTTAATCCAACCCAACTAGTGTGACCATGAAGCCCAATCCTAGGAGAGCCCAATACTCTGATCCATATAGGGAGCCCAACCCTAAGAGAACCCCGTACCATGACCCATACTTGGAGCCCAACCCTAGGAGATCCCAATACTCTAACCCTTACTAGAAGTCCAAATATAGGAAGCCCAATTATCAAGTACCCACCTTCAATGGCACCTCAAATCCTAAGGATTACATAGACTGGGAAAAGACATGGAACAATATCTTGAATGGTATGGCTTGAGTGATGAGAAAAAGTGTCAATTTATCCAACTCAAGCTAACTGATCAAGCTAGATTATATTGGGACCAAGTAGAATGACTCAATAATCAGATAGGCAACCTACCCATTACCACCTGGGAAGCCATAAGTTGAAGCTTAAGGCTAAGTATGTTCCCCCATACTATCGACAGTGCCTTCTAGACCAATGGAATATGTTATATCAAAGAAATAGGTCTGTGTCAGAGTATATAGCCCAATTTGAAGAATGTGCCCTTAGGTGTTGCCTAGACGAACCTGAAGCAGTGACCTTATCCAGGTTTGAGACTGGCCTTTGTGAAGACATCCAGTAGGAACTATCTCATTGGCAAATTCAGAACTTAGAGGAAGCCTATAACATAGCTTTGGAATTCGAGTCAACCTTTAGGACTGAACCCATAACCTATGAACCCATAACCCTTAGTTAGCCTGAACCCCATAGGATCAGCACCCCAGACCCTAGCCAGTTTTCCTTTAGCCAAATCCCTCCTACTATCCCATTGGTTCACCAAGATGACCTAGAAGAAGAAATATATGAGGCTGACCCAAGTTTAGTGGAGGAGTATGAGGATGATGAGTCTATTATAGATCTAGAGGAAGAAACACCTATATTAGACCCAAAAGTAGTTGACTATAACCAAACCCCAATAGAAACCAACCCAGAATTAGTTGTGTCTAAAGTCCAACCCAATTCAACCATGGAGTCCAATCTAGAAACCCTCAAGGCCCTAATTGAACAATGGGCCCAGCAAATTACCCAATTCCAAACCCAGTTTACCCAATCCACCACCCTAGAATCAGTTGGCCTTGACCAAACCCAGGTAGAAACCAATCCAATGTTAGTTGATCCAGTAGAAATCCAGGTAGAAGCCAATCCAATGTTAGTTGATCCAGTAGATACCCAGGTTGAAGCCACCCTAGAGTTAGCTGACTTTAACCACACCCAACCTGTAGTGGAAGAACCTTTAAAGGAAGAAGATCATAAGGAATCCAGTCCCACTATTAGAGCTTTACTTGAGGAGACACTAGAAGAAAGCCCAATTAGAGAGCCCAATCATTGATTTATGAACCAGAAGAATTTATTAAGGTCTTAATCTCTTTAGATCAATGCCCTCATGATGAACTCACCTCTTTGACACCTCTTGATCTTTTTCCTGAAATCAATGACCCCTTCTTCCATTATGCAGACCCTTTAGATATGCCTCAAACCCATAAGGTAAATCTCATTAGTCTAGGACTCATCCCTGAAATCCCTTCTAATATTTTACTCTTTTTAATTAATCCTGAACCATCTCCTTATTTCTCATCCTGCCAGACCAACCCTGAACCCACTTCTTATTTTATACCATTTCAGAAAACTTCTTCTGTTTTCTTTACTAGTAGGTTGCATTTCGTAGAGGTTTGCATACTGCATTCATTCATCGAGCCAGTCATGTTTGCTTCCTACTTTTGGAAGACCCTCTGGCATCTACTAAGAGTTCATGTCACATTTTCATGTGTATGTTATGATAGGATCAAACCTAAAGAGTCTATAATCTGTTAGGTTTTGTCCCTTAGAGTCCAATAAAACATCCTTTGATAGAGATGTCTAGTCGAGTCTATTAGGTATTAGTTGAGTCCAATAAATGCACTACCCTCTGCACAGCATATGCATATGGAAACTAGTTAAAGCTGAACATAACTAATGAACTAAATAACAACTTGGCTAATTCCCAAAAGAGAGATAAAGAATTTTGCAGGGGATTTTGTAATTGTAAAGAGTTTTATGCTCGCGAAGCTGGCCCATCTAAGATAATGAATATCGGTGGACCCAATACCTATGTGCGTGAGATACTACCTGATTTAGGTATTAGCTCCACCTTCATCATCTCAGATCTTATAGAGTCTAGGAAGCTAGCAGTGATACCTAGTGAGCACCTAGAGCCTATCCCTTCCCTTGAGAGTGAGCCTGCCCCAGAGTGTCCACCAACCAATTGGCCAAATAGTAAAGAAAAGATCGAGAGAATCCTAGACGATCAAGCCATATGTACCCGGAATCATGGCCATCAGAGGTACTTGGTCCGGTGGCAAGGTCGGCCAGAATCTGAGGACTCGTAGATCACCCGTGAGGATCTACAGTGCCTCAACCCAGACATACTAGAGCACTAAGAGAGCCAAGTTATCCCACACTCAACGGGGTCGAGTTCCTCCCACCTCAGGAGAATTGGTGGGGGCACCAGGATCAGACACAGATTACTGGGCCCTATTTGGTTTACCTAGCCATGTGTCAAATTTTATAATCAACTAGAATTGAGTCTTGTAATAAGTTGAGGTTAGTTGATTTGTCTCAACCCTCAACCTAGTCCAGTACATTGAGTCCTGTATACCAGTATGAGTATAGTATGAGTTCACTTCTTGTACAAGAAAGGAGGCTATGCTATTTTGGAGCTCCACCATACCTCATTCTGAAGCCAGAAGCTGTTACACCACTTAGGGGAGCTCAATCGATACCCAGGTGCCCTGATTTTCCCAGGATGCCATTTCAGATACCAAATTCCCTCCAAATGCTTCCAAGATATTTCATATGCCAGGAGCCCATGTTTTCTAGGTTATCCAAGCACTCCAGGCCTTAAAATCAAGCCCAGGGGCCAAGCCCAAGCCCTTAAGAAGCAAGATTCTAGCTATATTCCCTCGAATATGCCAGCCCATATGCCTAACCCCTGGAAGCCCACCTGGACCCCTCAGATTTTTGTTCAAGCCCATGAAGGAGGCATCCTTGCTGCTGCCCCAAGGTCCAAAAATGAATTTGAGGAGTTTGACCAAGTCCAAGCCAAGTTGGGAGAGGAAAGAAGAGAAGACTAGGTCAAAATTCTAACCTAGTTGGGATTTCTAGTCCTTTCAAAACTTTGTAATTCTAACCTAGCTAGGAAAGGACTTGTATTCCAATTTTGAAGAGGACTTGTAACCCAAGTGTAACCATGGTTAGTGAGGGCATGGAAAATCTATAAATACCCCACCCCTCCCCCTCTTGTAAGCATCTCTTTCTTATGAATACAACTTGCTGAAATTTTGAGTTATTACCTTGTGTTGGTGTTTTGTTTTGGTTCTTTAGGTTGTGTTTTTGTGTTTGGACGAATTCCTTGCTGCCCTAGCATCCTTCCATGCCCTAAATCACTGCCATCCAGGCCTTCACTGGTGGGGGCACCAGGATCAGACATAGATTTCTGGGCCCTATTTGGTTTAGCTTGCCATGTGTCAAATTTTGTAATCAACTATAATTGAGTCCTGTAATAAGTTGAGGTAAGTTGATTTGTCTCAACCCTCAACCTAGTCATTATTTTGAGTCCTGTACATTAGTTATGAGTCCTGTATAAGCACGATTTTTATACAAGATAAGAGGTCACCCTATTTTGGAGTTCCACCAAGCCATATCCAGGAGTCAGAGGCCGCTGCATCAGCCCATTGGATTTTGTGTAACAACCTAGAATCCAAGATGTTTCCAGAAACCCTGATTCTTTCCAAATGTCCTCTAGATGCCCAGATTCCTCCCCAGATGCCAGAGCATATTCCTAAACTAGGGCATCCATGATTTGAGAGGTCCACCTGCATCCCAGTCCAAAGAAATCAAGCCCAAGTGCCAAGCCCAGTCGTTAAGAAGCAAGATTCTAGGGAATATTTCTGCTACCAGGCTACCAGGCCACCCCAGCTTCCAGAGGCCCAAACCCATGCACCCAAGCCCCTTTGGGCCGGCCCCTTGCTGCTCCTAGAGGCCTAACACACCCCCCTAGGCATCCTTGAAGTTTTGACCACGTCCAAAGAGGTTTGACCAAGTCCAAGTTGAAGAGAAGAAGGAGAAGACCAAGTTTATTCCTAACCTAGTTGGGATTTCTAATCCTTTTAAACTTTGTAATTCTAACCTAGCTAAGAAAGGACTTGTATTCCAATTGGGAAGAGGACTCATAACCCAAGTGCAACCATGGTTAGTGAGGGTATGTAAACTCTATAAATATCCCACCTCTCCCTCTCTTGTAAGCATTTCTTTCTTATGAATAAACCTTGCTAAAATTTTGAGTTATTGCCTTGTGTTGGTGTTTTGTTTTGGTTCTTTGGTTTGTGTTCTTGTACTTGGATGAACTCCTTGCTGCCCTAGCTTCATTCCACATCCTAAATCACTATCATCCAAGCCTTCACACATCCAAGAAGGAGTGCCCTAGGCTGCCAAGCAAGGAGATCTTCAACAAGCTTCGAACGGCCATCTTCTAACCCTAATCCTAATTCCTTTCAACCCATAGTTCCTTTCTTATTTTTTAATTGCTGTTTTGATTAACCCTGATGCTTGTAGGATCCCCGTGGTGCTTCCCCTCCTCTAAGGAGGCCTTCTTTGCTGCCTGGACCGCATAGATTCGCCATCAGATTCGAGGGAGACAAGGCTTCTTCTTCCAGGCTCCGATCAGAGTTGTGAATGATCCCTGCTGCTATTGAAATTTAATCTCTGACAGGTAAGAAACCTTCCCAACTCTTATTTTCTGATTTAATGAAGAAAATCTATCCTAAATCGGGAGTTTCTCAACTCTCGGGTCCTGGCTATTTCATTAGTTTGTATGAGTTCGCCTGCGATCCGATGATTCTTTGCACTGCTAGTCTTTTCGCTAGTTCTTGCTTTATTTTGAGAATCTAGCCTATAAATAAAATTATAAAAATCATAAAAAAAATATTTTACTATTTTTCATGCATTTTTAGCAGTCTTAGAGTCATCCCATATCAGTTTGGTATCAAAGCAGGTTTAGGATAGTTTTTATTTGCTTTGTATTCACAAACCCTAATTCTGTATTCTGTCCACTGCATTATATGTCTAGTTTTCATCTGATTTTGATATCATAAATATTTTATTTTTATATGAAATTTGTACTTCATGTCCTTTGTTCTATCTTAGTAATTATTAGAATTTTTAATTATTTTTACTAAAATCCTAAATCTCTAAAATTTGGCATAATAGGAACCCTAACAAAATTCTGACAATTTCAGCAGCAGTCTAGAAAACCCTAGGTTTGCATTATCATATGATTTTCTTTCTGCATGAAATTTGGTAGGTATCGTACAAACCATCCATCCTCTATTACATATTTTTTTGATTTTTTAATGCATTGGTATCTGTGCCAAACTCTGCAACAAATAAAACCCTAATTCACTGATTTCTTCTACATTCTGCATCTTGATTCAACCTAACCTAATCAACTACCAAACCCCCAAATCCCAAGCCAAACTTTGTTTGATAACCCCAGTTAACTTAAACCTAACTTGACACATCATAAATAATTAACAAAAATATTTTATTTTCTAATTATTTTAGATTGCATCAGGGCCATCGATTACCATCATTCTTAACCTAAACTTAAGGGCAATTCTCTGTCTCAGATCAGGGCAGGATTTCATCACCAGTCCTGGGCCCAAAACTACCATCATCATACTAACCCAAGCCTAATTAATATAAATTGGACCTAATTTTGAAAGGATTATGCCCTAAAGGCCAATCGAAATGTTGTATTTCGATGGGATTTTCTTTTGTATCCCAAACCAGTGTATTGACATTATCAATTAATAAAGGCATTTTATTTTCATCATACGCTGTGTCTTATTAATTTTATTAAGATATGATGAACCCCATAGATTAGGGCTATGGTTCTAGGGTTATGATGAGATCATACCAGTGAGACCTAAAGTCTTAAAACCCTAATCTAGAATATTCCTGGTCGATGGGATATTGAGTAGGGGATCAATGTTTCCGGTAAGACCAGCACATCCTATGTATGCTTGGTGAAGAGGGTGACTGATCTCACAGTCACTTGTGTTTGACACTGATACAAGGATGTGGGTGCTTATTAGAGAATGAGTTCACTGAATGGATCCAGCTTGAGAACATCTAATGGAACCTTATCTGTTTATCAATTGATAGTTCTCATAGTGGGAGTAGTGCATGTGGTCCTTTGACCTGAGACTGCCATGGTATCTTGTATGCATGAATCCATACTTTGGTTCACACTCAATCATGACACTGAGGCATGCATAAGGTGATACTGGGTATGGTGGATTGCATATGGAGGTTGTGAGTAGGTCAAAAAGGAATCGATCAACCCTAGTAAGAGGGAAGTGCATCCAGATGATTTCAATCAAATGAAGATTCGGGAAATCTTTGATCAAAGTATGAACATTAGAAATAGTTTCTAATGGTTCATTAATGAATCATCATTATCAGATTGAGCAAAGAATGAATATGAAATTGAATTTGAAAAGTATCCATATCCATAGTCATATTCAGGGTGCAAGTAGATCGAATGACTGAATTGCCCGGTAACTCACCACTGAAGGGTATTTTGGTAAATCCATCAAAATTCCTCATCTTCCGGGTAGGCAAGATACATTGCTAGATGTCAATCTTGTCTTGTAGGTCTTCATGAACCAATTGATTTGGTTTCATGAGTCAATTCGATGTGTGATTCGAATTGGATAATTAAGTGAGCCAATTTGACCTAATTAGGTCAATCGGGTTCGATCGGATCGAATCGGCTCAAACCTAAACCTACTGCTAGCTAGATGTGGAACCCAATGGGTCACACACAATAGAGACTTGGCCAAGGAAGTCATTCATGATTTAATTACGGTCATAAGATCCTAATTGGTTAGCCGGATTACATACTAGCATATGTAGGCTAACTAAATTCCTAACCCAATTGGATTGGGTCCGGTTGCTTGCTAATTGGGCTAACCTAATTATGGGAAACCTAAATTAGGTTGATTCCTAAGTGGGGCTAGCCTAATCAGAGCTAAATCTGATTTTAATTTGGATTTAAGGACATTTAAGGTGCCATACATGAAGAGTCCCAATGGCATGGGACTCTTGGTACCTAAATGGTACCTTAACTTCAAAATGGCACAGAATGAGCTATAGATCTCTGATTTGAATATAATTTATATGGCCAGAAAGAAGATTTTATGTTCTTTCCAATGACACCCATATTGCTAATATTTTGACTGGTCAACAATCTTTGAGATTTGCGTGGAAGAAGGATGGCGCGCGCGGTGCATGAAGAGTCGCAACTTTTCATGTGGCGCGTGGTTCTGATGGAGAGTCCTTCTGCTATAGGGACTCTTCATAATCTCCGATGTTTGGATATTGAAGAGGAACCTCTTGGCTTCCTAGGGACCGGTAATTGATATGTGGCAAGTGAGAATTCATCCAGATAAAAGAAGGGATGTGAATAAAGCCTTCGGTGCATGAATGGGCTTATTAGATATGATTTTTCAAGCCAGATAACTTCTCTTCGGTCTTGAAAAATCATATCTGATAAGTTGTTGGAAGGACATATCACACGCCCCTCTTGTATCTATAAATAGGGTACGGTGAAATGAGTCTGATAAAAAAAATAAATAAATAAGTATTCTACCGAAGTAATATTCTGAGTGTCTCTC
Organism: Areca catechu; assembly: GCA_021397845.1. Classification (NCBI taxonomy): domain Eukaryota; kingdom Viridiplantae; phylum Streptophyta; class Magnoliopsida; order Arecales; family Arecaceae; genus Areca; species Areca catechu. The sequence goes on along the minus strand of CM038051.1, from coordinate 170,979,621 downwards.
TCTCCCTCTTTCTTTCTTTAAGACAAGACTTGTCTTGTTAAGACAAGGTCTTTTCTACTAGGACAAGGCTTTGTTTTAGGACATAAGCCTAAGGGGTCCTAGAGGAGGGTTGTCCTAAAACCAAGAGTGGTTTAGGAGAGTGTCTTTAGTGCCCTACAATAGGACATGGTGTCTTACAGTGGTCAATAGACCAAAGGCTGCCGAAAGAGTCCCACTTCTTCAAGCAACTTGAAGAAGGAGTTCTTCCTTGGTCCGAGTTTCATGTGGATCACCGTTAGAGGGCGAACGTTTGGGCGCCTGGTGGAGAAGAAGGCTGAATCAGGGTTTTCTTCATCGGATTGGATACTAGCGGTTCAGGTTGGTGCCTAAACTCTAGTTTATATTATATATGCATGTTTGTATATTTTAATTCCTAGTAAGGAGGTCTTGGGTTAAGGGTTTGGTAATGGTTTCATAATAAATTTTTGAAATCCACACTTCCACCCTGGTCACCAAAACCCTTACAAATTTGTCCTGGTGGGCTAGGAGACATCAACAGATCGTGTCCGAGCTGTGTGGGCCAACTAGTGCATTTAACCTTTTAGCTATTACTGAAAGCTGGTGTCTAAGGCTGGGGGTCCAGAGTCAAACGACCTAAGTGGTGTTGTGTTTTTTAATTGGATCCCTACGAAAGCAGGGGGGGCCTCCCACACTCCCACCCCCTACCTGGCCAGTGGAAGGATTAGCTATTGGGTTAGGTGTAAGTTGAGCTGACCCACTCAGTTTCTGGCTCTAGGTCTAGGAAACCATAGATTATACTAGCATTTTCTTTCTCTTTTGCATGCTTGGTTGCATCATTTCATTTTGATTGTTTGATTTGTTGCATGACCACTAGATTAGGAACCCAATATCAAAAGTCTAAACCCCAACCAAACCCAACTATGGATTCCAATTTTGAGGCCATGATGAAGGCCATGAGTGATTAGATTATCTCCCAAATGAACTTCAAGCTTGACCGAACCCAAAATCAGCTAGCCCAAATAAACCATAGGTTTGACCAATCCGATTCTAAGCTTGACCGAATGAACCAAAGATTCAACCAAGTAGGAACCCTAGGCAAGACCTATAGAGCTGAACCCCAGGAACCCATAGTCCCTAGATATGAACCCAGTAGTAACCCACTATCTCTTAGTCAACCTGAATCTTATAGGATTGATACCCCTAGATTTGAATCCATAACCTTTAAACCTATAACCTTTGAACCCATAACCTTTAGTTTACCCATCCCTGTTACCCCAGACCCTAGTCAATTTCACATTAGCCAAACCCCTCTTACCACCCCATTGGTTCACCAAGATGACTCGGAAGAAGAAATATATGAGGCTGACCCAAGCCTGGTAGAGGAGTATGAGTCTATTGAAGATCTAGAAGAGTACCTTATAGAAGATCCAAGATTAGTTGATTATGACCAAATCCAGGTAGTAGCCAATCTAGATTTAGCTAACCTTGACCATAATCAATTAGTGGCCGACCCAGAATTAGATAACCTAGATCACACCCAAGCCGCAGTGGAAGAGCAATTATAGGAGATTTTAGAAGATGATCCAATTATAGAGCCTAGTCCTGAATTTTCTAAGCTAAAAGAGTTTATTGGGGACTTGGCTTATCTCACCTAGTACCCTCAAGAAGAATTCACTTCCTTGATCACAATTGAAGATCTTTTCCCTGAAATTAGTGACCCATTCTTCCATAAGACAGACCCAGTATATAGACACCAACCCCTAAAGGTCAATCTTATTAGTTTAGGATTAATCCCTGACACCCCTTCTTATATCCTAGTCTATCCAATTAACCCCAAACCTTCTTCTTACTTTCTATCCTATCAGACTAACCCCGAGTCCACCTCATATTTTTTGCTTTTTCTTGAGTTTTCTTATATTTCTTTAACCATTCACCTGCATCATGTAGAGGTTTGCATGTTGCATTCATTTATTATCCACGTTAGGTTTGCATATTACTTTTGGTATACTTTGTGGCATTTGCTAGGAGTACATAATAAATTTTCATGTGCATGCCATGTTAGGATCAAACCTAAAGAGTCTATAATCTATTAGGTTTTGTCCTTTAGAGTCCAATAAAACATCCTTTGATAGGGATGTTTAGTCAAGTCTATTAGGTATTAGTTTTGAGTCCAATAAATTCATGGCCCAAATTACATGTCTGCACCTGCACTACCCTCTGCACATCATAAGCATATAAAAATTAGTCAAAAGTCGAACAAAACTAATGAACTAACTAACAACTTGGCTAATTCCCAAAAGAGAGATAAAGAATTTTGCAGGGGATTTTGTAATTGTAAAGAATTTTCTGCTCGTGAAGCTGGCCCATCCAAGATAATGAATATCTGTGGACCCAATGCCTATATGCATGAGATACTACCTGATTTAGGTATTAGCTCCACCTTCATCATCTCAGATCTTATAGAGTCTAGGGAGCCAGCAGCGATACCTAGCGTGCACCTTGAGCCTATCCCTCTCTTTGAGAGTGAACCCATCCCAGAGTGTCCACCAACCAATTGGCCAAATAGTGAGAAAAAGATCGAGAAAATCATGGATGATCAAGCCATATGTACCTGGAATCGTAGCTATCAGAGGTATTTGGTACGGTGGCAAGGTCGGCCAGAATCTGAGGACTCATGGATCACTCGTGAGAATCTGCAGTGCCTCAACGCAGACCTACTCGAGCACTATGAGAGCCAAGTTATCCCACACTCGACGGGATCAAGTTCCTCCCACCCTGAGAGAATTGGTGGGGGCACCAGGATCAAACACAGATTTCTATGCCCTATTTGGTTTACCTAGCCATGTGTCAAATTTTGTAATCAACTAGAATTGAGTCCTGTAATAAGTTAAGGTTAGTTGATTTGTCTCAACCCTCAACCTAGTCATTATTTTGAGTCCTGTACATCAGTTATGAGTCCAGTATGAGCCCAATTTTTATACAAGAGAGGAGGTCACCCTATTTTGGAGTTCCATCAGGCCACATCTAGGAGTCAGAGGCCGCTGCATCAGTCCATTGATTTTGTGTAACAACCCAGAATCCAAGATGTTTTCAGAAATCTTGATTCTTTTCGGATGTCCTCCAGATGCCCAGATTCCTCCCCAGATGCCAGAGCATATTCCTAAACTAGGGCATCCATGATTTCAGAGGTCCACCTACATCCCAGTCCAAAGAAATCAAGCCCAGGTGCCATGCCCAAGCCCTTAAAAAGCAAGATTCTAGGGAATATTCCTGCTACCAGGCTACTGAAAGAAAACGATGCAGGTGGTTTGACATGATCCTACACTAGGCATGCAAACAGCTACAGGAGTAGAATGGATTTTAAAACATTTTTAAAAATCACCGCAGCGGAAAACTGCTCCGGCCAGAACCTAACCTATTCATGTTGCATGTAGGCATGTAACGAGGCATAAAATATTTGTAAAAAATATATAAATAAATACATCTATTTATGCATGATTAAAATAAAATTTTTCATACCTTTATTCCACCTGGAATAACTCTAGAATAAAGCTAGAATAGGCTGGAATAAGTGGGATAAACTTATTCCAGTCTTCTTCCTCCTTGGACCATTGAGATGCTCTATTTTTGGCTTTCAAAATAGCAATCAAATGGTGGCTTCCGGACCTCCTTTTCCTCCCAAATCGAAGCAGCAGCAAGGAGGTTGGATCTTCTTCGATTTTCAACCAAAATCTGCAAAGAAAAAATTACTAAAAGACCTCTACCAATTCACCGAAAGCTTACTGCCAAAAACCTGCAGCAGGAAAAATAGCAGGCTTCTTCTTTGGATTTTGAGCAGCAGCAGCAAACGGGGTTCAATTCTCTTGCTCCCAGGAGTAAAGGGATACTCCCTCTAGAAGGGAGATACGCCCGGGGCTCTCGGATCCTCCTTCTCGCGCGGTGCTAGCCGCTGGAAGGGAGTAGCACGATCACAGGTAGCAGCAGGTCTCTTTGCTACAGAGCTGAGTTTGAGCACCTCAAAAGGCAATGAAAAGGCCTTGCTCACACTCCCAAAAAAACACCCTACAAGCACCCAGTGGAAGCAAGAAGAAAAAAAAATCTCTCAAAGAACCCCCAGAAATTTTTTCTTCTCACGGTGAAAAGGAATCAGCACACATGAAACAGAGCAGTGGCTGGGTTTAAATATAGGCAGCAGGGAGAAGATAAAAGGGCTAGGAAACGATGAGGTCTCTGCAGCCATTAAAACAGGGATTAAGATAGCCGATGGGGGAGAGGAAGGGATGGCCACCCAGCAAAAACAATTCGGTCGTTTGGCCTTCAACCGGATGCAAGGATTTCTCCCAGCGTTGTTCGATTAGGACGTTTAGGTTTCTCCCAACGTAAGGAAAAAATCCAACGTGGAAACCGGTCCAAGGGAGAAAACACCGGTTCAAAAACTGGTCCAAACCAATTTTGATTCAATCCCATTAAACCTCTTGGTTCAATCTAATTGAACCGTTCAAGCCCAATTTAATTTGGTTCAATTGGTTCACAACCAATTGGAGGCCGAAACGAACTCCGAATCAGTTCAAAACTGATTCAAAAAAATCCTGGCGTAGTCCTGGTCAGCCCGGAATAATTTTCGATTGACATAGATAAGGGCAAGATAGGGAAAAGAGTGCTCAAAAAAACTGTGACCATAAAATCGAGATGATTCCCAATCGTAATCGGTATCCGGATCATAGAGTAATCCTCTGTGGCGTATGACCTCATAGGTTCGAACCTAAACGGTAGCACTAGAACAATTCTAGTACCAGCACAGGAAACCATCTAGCAATGGGTCTCGGCGTCCGGATAGGTCAAAGATGCGGGAGCAAACTATCAAACCTCTGGCATATGGTTACCGTATAATTCATTCCTTTGACCTCTAATGCTCAGGACGACTGAGATTGAGCTGCCAACCCAGACAGAGTCAGTCGACTACGTGTCTCAACCTCGTAAGCCCGGTGACTCTTCACTAGGACTACCCCGGTCGAGGATTTTCTAAATTGAGATATTGCGAGACATTCAATCCAAACTGTTTGGACAGGTCAATTCCATCTTGGTCCATCACTGCTCCACAAGTACTTGCCTGTACCCAGAAACCTTCCATCACCGGATTAAAAAATCCGGGTAGTCCGGCACCAAAGCACAGGGAGTTGCTTGCAAGTTACCATGATGACCTCAGGTCGGAGGGACACATATACCCATATCTAATCATGAGTATCCCTTTGGCAGAAAGGGGCTGCATGGAGTCACATTCAATAAGATATCACATATCCCACTTGCAGATCACATCAGTGTCACCACACTCATTTGGTCAAGAGGACAACCAAACGATGTGAACTACAACAACCTATACTTGATATATTGCCATCCAGTACAATATATCCTTTGGTTGTGAACAGGGTTTAAGGACCCTTGATACATCCTCTCTGTATCGAAGTCAGTGTAGTCCTAAGGACTTCATCACATGGAAAGAGTTCATTTCAGGGAAATATAAAATATGATGAGCTGCCAAAAAAATATATTTTATTAATTCAAAGAAAGAGTACAATACTGAGCCCAACCGCCTACAACCCAGGCGATTGGCTTTGGGACACAATTCCCAACAGCTACCAGGCCACCCCAGCTTCCAGAGGCCCAAACCCATGCACCCAAGCCCCTTTGGGCCGGCCCTTTGCTGCTCCTAGAGGCCCAACACACCCCCCTAGGCATCCTTGAAGTGTTGACCACGTCCAAAGAGGTTTGACCAAGTCCAAGTTGAAGAGAAGAAGGAGAAGACCAAGTTTATTCCTAACCTAGTTGGGATTTCTAATTCTTTTAAACTTTATAATTCTAACCTAGCTAGGAAAGGACTTGTATTCCAATTGGAAAGAGGACATGTAATCCAAGTGTAACCATAGTTAGTGAGGGCATGGGAGCTCTATAAATACTCCACCCCTCCCTCTCTTGTAAGCATTTCTTTTTTATGAATAAACCTTGCTGAAATTTTGAGTTATTGCCTTATGATGGTATTTTGTTTTGGTTCTTTGGTTTGTGTTCTTGTGCTTGGACGAATTCCTTGCTGCCCTAGCTTCCTTCCACACCCTAACTCACTACCATCCAAGCCTTCACATGTCCAAGAAGGAGTGCCCTAGGCTGCCAAGCAAGGAGATCTTCAACAAGCTTCGAACGGCCATCTTCTAACACTAATCCTGATTCCTTTCAACCCATAGTTCCTTTCTTATTTTTTAATTACTGTTTTGATTAACCATGATGCTTGTAGGATCCCCGAGGTGCTTCTCCTCCTCTGAGGAGGCCTTCTTTGCTGCCTGGACTGCCTAAATTAGCCATCAGATTCAAGGGAGACAAGGCTTCTTCTTCCAGGCTCTGATCAGAGTTGTGAGTGATCCCTGCTACTATTGAATTTTAATCTCTGATTGGTAAGAAACCTTCCCAACTCTTATTTTCTAATTTAAAAAAGAAAAGCTATCCTAAACTGAGAGTTTCTCAACTCTCGAGTCCTGGCTATTTCATTAGTTTGTATGAATTCGCCTGCAATCCGATGATTCTTTGCACTGCTAGTCTTTCCACTAGTTCTTGCTTTATTTTAGAAATCTAGCTTGCAAATAAAATTATAAAAATCATAAAAAAAATATTTTACTATTTTTCATGCATGTTTAGTAGTCTTAGTGTCGTCCTGCATCATTCACACATCTAAGAAGGAGTGCCCTAGGCCGCCAAGTAGGGAGATCTTCAACAAGCTTCAAATAGCCTAGCTTCTAAACCATAACCTGATTCCTTCTAAACCTTATTCCTTTTTTTTCTTACTTGCTATTTTAATTGATGCTTGAGGCTTGTAGGATCCCCGAGATGCTTCCCCTTCCCTGAGGAGGCCTTCTTTGCTGCCCGGACTGCCCAGATTCGCCATCAGATTTGAGGGAGACAAGGCTTCTTCTTTCAGGCTCCAATCAGAGTTATGAGTGATCCCTGTTGTTATTGAATCTTCAAATCTCTGACTAGTATGAAACCTTCCCTTTTCTTAATATCTGATTTGCTTGAAGTTAACTATCTTAAGCCAGGAATTTCTCAATTTTCAGGTCCTATCTTTTATTTATCTTGCATGATTCAGCCTGCAATATGATGATTTCTTAGAATTGCTAAATACCTGCTAGTTCTTTACTTTGCTTTGAGAAATTAGCCATCAAACCTAAATCTAAAAATCACAAAAAAATTAGTTTGCTATTTTTACTACATATTTAGCATTCTTAAAGTCATCCCGCATCACTTGTAGGTCCATGAAAGGAAAAGATCAGCCTCGAAGATCTTGAGAAGCTAGCACTCCAAGGGAGTTAATTGGGAACGAGCCTTGGTATGAACAACCCATAGAGGCCAGACATTTATATGGCTCAGTGGCTCTTCATCACCTGCATCCAAAGGTTAAAGGTAACATACCCTTTCCTTATCTTTGCTCTTGATATCTCTACATGCACTTTTATTATGTTGGATCTTGTTGCAGGTAGATTGGCAGATCGACTTGATTGATCTACTAAGTCTTTCGCTATGCTGTACTTTAAAATAATTTTAAAATATAGTCTGTCTGCTTGCTATGCCTTTTAAACCCACTTTCAACACCACTAATCTCTTCTTTTACAGGATCCCTGGTGTTCACGATCTGAAGAGGAGGTTTTTCTTGCTAAACAACCATCTATGGGAAGATCTGCTTCGAAGAAACTAATGTTTGGAATCCTACCACAAGATCTTATGAGTTGAATCCAGATCTACTACATAGGAGGGATAAAATCGCTATTGGTAAGTGAAACCGATCCGAATCTCATTAGATCTGATTAGTTGAAGCAAGTAAGTCCTAGTTTCGGTGGTTTCTCAATCATCAAATCCGGGTTTCTTTATGTGATTGCATGTGATTTCATTACGGGTAGTTAGTAGTAATCTACTAGTCTTTCTTTCTTAGATTTATTGATAACTTTACTTGAGTTTGCTGCCATATTTTTATCATTGCTCTTTAAAATTAAAATTTAATTCTTAATCATTAGATTGGCATCGCATCCATCCCGCATCATCATTGGTATCAGAGCCATAGGTTAGACTAGGATATAGAGTTAATTGCTGATATTTCTGTATCATTTTAGCATTAGATCTGGAAAGCTCATCTATAGCTCTTCAGATCTTAGTTTCTTTTGCATTATTTTAAGTGATTTAGCTAGATTAAAAATCAGATCTGTAATCTTCTCTCATAGATTTCATATCTAAAATCTTTTCAAAAAAAATTGCATTATTTTTCTTAGACTGTTTGGTGGAAAGAAATCACACCTCCTGAGCGGGTATACGAAAGTATACTATCACGACCCATGGGAGTAATGAGCTATGGCCGGATGTGATACCCCGATATTGGAAATCTGTTGTTCTTAGTGTATGCTTGTTTTATTTATTAATTGCTTGAAAGATTGCATGCTAATCTTCTAAGCATAACTTAGGATAAGTCTCTGGCACACTTTGAATCTTGAAGCTATCTAATCAAATCTTCAACATTTAAATTTTAATTTTTGAGTTTTGAAATCTAAAATCTGAAGTTAAAATTTAAAATTCAAAGTTCAAATTTGAAATCCAAATCTGAAATTTGAAATTTAAATGTTTAAATTTTGGATTGCATAGTACTTCTAGATCTTATCTTGTTAACTAGTTTGTTTGGTTGTGCATTCATCTTATCTGAAATCATTTTAAGGGCACGCTATCATAAGATAAGGGAAGGATTTTATCACCTTTCCTTGGCCCAAATCATATGCAATCCCATAAAAACTAGGGACACCAACCTCATCTTGCATTGTCCTGGCCCTAATCTAAAACTGAGTAGCAACTTAAAAACTAGGGACACCCACAGGTCAGGTTCATATACATGTTGAGCCTTTATAGTAATTGATTATGTGCGTGCTTCTGAATATTGGTGTCTAAGGCTAGGAGTCCAATGGCAAATGCCTTAAGTGGATTTGTGGTTCTTTAATTAGGACCTCGCGAAAGTGAGGGGAGCCTCCCACAGTCCCACCTCTTACCTGGCCAGTTGAAAGAGTACCAACAGTCTTGATTATTGCTCAATCGATTCATGCTATATTAAACTTCTAGGTCTAGGAGCCCTAGAAGCTAGGATTGTATTGCATGACCACTAGAGTAGGAACTCCATATCAACAGCCCCAAACCAAAACTAGTCCCACCATGGATCCAAATCTGGAAGCCTTGATGTGAACTATAACTGAACAGTTTAGGCAACTCAACACTAGGTTTGACTAGATGGAGGAGAGAATGGGGAACCTTGAAGAGTCCCATATGACTCACCCTGATCCTGAGTTACTTAGATCCACTCCTGTCAGTCCAATAGCCCAATGTCGTGAACTCACCCCTGAACCTAATCCTAGGCATCTCTATTAAGATGTCAATGACCAAGAGGAAAGAGCCCTTAGGAAAGACAATTTATATGCCAATCTTAAGAAGTGTAGTTTCATGACCCCAAGAATCATTTTTCTAGGCTTTGTTGTGACTTCTGAAGGAGTATTTACTAATCCTGAGAAAATCAAGTCCATAGTTGAGTGACCTGTATCCAAAAATGTACACGATGTTCATAGTTTCCATGGCCTTGTTACCTTCTATATGAGATTCATTCGAGGATTTAGCATAATCGTAGCACCTATCACTGATTGCCTTAGTAAAGGAGCTTTCGAATGGACCAAGAGTGCCAATAAAGCCTTCCTAGAAATCAAGGACAAGATGACCCAAGCACCCTGTAGCCTTCTTTAATGAAAAATTAAATGAGGCTAAACCTAGGTACTCAAACTATGATAAGGAGTTTTATACGGTAATGCAAGCCCTAAGATATTGGAGACATTATTTGCTACCGCAGGAATTTATTTTATACTCCGATCATGAGGCACTCCGATTTCTAGGTTCACAAAAGAAGTTAAACCCTAGGCATGCTAAGTGGATAGATTACATTCAAGTCTATACTTTTGTGTTGAAACATCGTGCTGGTTTTGAAAACAAGGTTGTCGATGCCCTTAGTCGATGATCCATGCTCCTCAACTTGGTTAGCACTGAAGTTGTAGGATTTGACAAACTGAATGATCAATATGAAACTTGTCCTGATTTATTGAGACATATCAGTCTATCAAACAAGGACCATCTAGTTTACATAGTGAGAATACCCTGCAAGATGGCTACCTCTTCAAGGAAGGTTGTGTACTCCCAGAACTTTCCTTGGAGAATTTTTTATTTGGGAGACCCATGCAGGAGGTCTAGCTGGTCACTTTGGTAGGAATAAGACTATTCTAACAGTTGAAGACTAGTGTTATTAGCCAAGTTTAGAAAGGGATGTTGAAGTTGTAGTTAGGTGTAGAACTTGTGTTGTTGCCAAATAGCAAAAGCAAAACACTGGCTTGTATACCCCTTCACCTTTACCAGACTATCCTTGGCAAGACCTTAGTATGGATTTCATATTAGGATTGCCTAAGACCTTAAGGAGACATGATTCTATCTGTGTTGTGGTCGATAGGTTTTCTAAGATGGCACACTTTATACCCTACTCATAAACTTTTAATGCTTCCAAGGTAGCCAAACTTTTTCTTGATAATGTGGTTATGTTACATGGCCATCCTAAAACCATAGTGTTTGATAGGGATGTCCGATTCACAAGTTATTTTTGAAAAACCCTCTAGCACTTGTTAGGAACTAAGCTTAAATTTTCTATCTCCTACCACCCTCAAATCGATGGTCAGACTGAAGTAGTGAACCAAAGCCTTGGAAACTTGCTGAGATGTCTTGTAGGTGGAAACATAGGAAATTGGGATCTTTTGTTACCTAGAGCTGAATTCACCTATAATAGTTTAGTTAATAGGTCTACAAGCAAGAGTCCATTTGAAATTGTCCATGGGTATAAGCCAAGAAAGCCTTTAGATCTTATTTTCTTGTGTTGACTCCGTTATTGATTTTGATGATAAACAAAATGCTTAAGTATAAGTTGAGTACTAATGATTTCTTTGAAGTATGTTTATAAAGAAAAAGGTGTTCATCAATTTGATAAATATTATTTGATTGAAGAAGTCCAAATCTAGATGAAAATCCTGCTCAAAGAAGACTTCGACAGTTGAAGATTGCTTGAATGGATACTTGAGTTCAAAATAGATTTGATTCAGCACAAGTTCAGTAGTTTTGAAGAGAATCTCAGTGATGTATTGACTCAAAGTATTGACACATGACACCAAGGTGTCGATACATGAAAGTGAAGTGTCGACACAAGCTAGCACGTAGAGAAAATTTCAGTTGGCATGGCTGAAGTGTCAACACTTGGATGTGTTGTGTCGACTCAAAGTGTCAACACATGGATTACCTCATCACCTGAGATTTTTGGATTATAGAACTTGCTGAAGTTAAAGATCTGGCTGAAGTGTCGACACATGGATGCTAAGTGTCGACTCAAAGTGTCGACTCACCTGAGAATTCTAGAAAGCCACTTTAAAGATATTTAAACTAGGTGTCAACTTAAGGAGTGCATGTCTCGACTTGATGTGTCAACTCACAGCTTGATGTGTCGACACATGGAGTTCTGGAAATAGTAACAGCTAGTTTTTCAAATGCAGAACTCATCCTTCTTGGCTTCTAACGGCAAGTTTTTCATGTCTAACGGTTACAAATTAGATTTGAGGCCTTGAGAAGGTGTTTATATGATTCAAATCAAATCAAAACACAAGAGAATGAAAAATGAATAACCAAGAGAGAAGAAAAGAAGAGCATTCACTCTTATTCATTGAGTTCAACCACCTTCAAGCAAAAGCAAGTCTCTAAGTATTCAAGATCCTTCAATAGCATTTAAGATCAATCATTCTTGAGCAATTAAAGAGGCTTCATCAAGTTGGAGGTAGCACTACATTGAGCTTCAAAGAGATACCCGCTTTTTATTAGAAAGCTTTCATTGTTTCTTTACTTCAAAACTATATTTGTTGTAAGGGTTTTTGGTTAGCCTATTGGAAAACTAAGGAGGTTATTGGTGAGCCTTTGAAAATCAATTAGGTTCTTGGTTAGCCCGTAAAACCAAGTAAGGTTTTGACTTGTGAGCCTTGTCAAAACAAGTCGAAATTTGATTAGTGAGCCCAGAAAACTAATCAGCTGTAATCGGTTGAGATTATAGTGAATTTCCAAGGGGATCTTGGAAAGTAGATGTAGGTGCATTGCATAGCACCGAACCACTATACTTCCTTGTATTTGTGATTGCTTGTCTCTTCACTTGGTCTTACTTTTATTGCTTTTTATTTTTGCTACACACATTCATAGTACTTAGTTTAATTGTTGGATTGGATCACACACTCTTGCATTGCATTCAATTAATTTTTAGAAACCCAATTCACCCCCCCTCTTGGGTTGCTTACTGGACAACAAGTGGTATCAAAGCCCTGTTCTCAGTTTATAGCTCTAACTACCTTAAGTAAAGATCTATGGTAGCCCCTATTGGTACTAGTGTAGTTGAGGGACAAGCCTCAAATAGACCTCCATTTTTTAATAGATCAAATTATACTTATTGAAAAACTAGAATGAGAATATACATGCATTTTATTGATTATAACTTGTGGAAGGTAGTTGATAAAGGTCCACATATTCCCTCAATTTTAGTTAATGGTATTTCCATCCTTAAGCTCGAAAAGGATTGGGATGACAATGATATTAAACAATTCGAGATCAATGCAAAAGCAATGAATCTCCTTTATTATGTATTAGATCTTAGTGAATTCAATAGGATATCTACTTGCACATCGATCAAGGAAATATGTGATACACTTGAAGTTACCCATGAAGGTACCGATCAAGTGAAAAATACTAAAGTGAATATGTTAGTGCACACATATGAAATATTCTGAATGGAACCTAATAAGTCTATGACTGATATGTACATTAGATTTACAAATATTGTAAATGGAATGAGAAGTTTAGGAAAAATAATGTCTAATGCTGATCTTGTCAACAAAATCTTTAGGTCACTTCCAACCTCATGGGATCCGAAGGTGACCGCCATCCAAGAAGCTAAAGATGTTGACAAGCTACCATTAGAGCAGCTGGTAGGATCGCTCATGACTTATAAGCTGAATTTGAAGCAAAAATCTATGGATATGGATAAGAAGAAAAAGGGGATTGCATTCAAATCTACTATACAAGAAGAATCCTTAATTGATGAATCCGAAGAAGAAGAAGAAGAAGAAGAAAGTGAAGAAGCACTTCTTGCAAGAAAATTCAAAAGATTCATGAAGAGAAAAAAGTTTCCTTACAAGAAGAAGTTCCAATCAACTAAAGAGAATGGAAAAGAGAAAGAAAAAGAAAGAGAAAAGTAAAGGAGAAGGAGATACCTACATGCTTCGAGTGCAAGAAGCCTGGACACTATAAATTCGATTGCCCTCTCCTAAAAAAGTCAAGAAAAAATCTAAGGAAAAAGGCAATGATAGCCACATGGAGTGATAGTGAAGATACCAGTTCAGAAGAAGAACAAGCTGAAATTGCAAACCTATGTCTCATAGCACATCAAGAGCAAGAAGAGGTAAATTCTGATATAGAAATAGATTTTACTTTTGATGAATTAAGAAATGCTTTTGATGAACTAATTCATGACTACAAATTAATTTTATCTGAAAATAGAAAACTGAAAAAGCATGCAAATAGTTTTTTTCATGAAAATAATTCTTTATTAAATGAAGTTAGTGATTTGAAATCTAAACTAGATATTTTAGAAAAGAAAAATAATGCTTTAACAATAGAAAATAATGTTTTAAAAAGATCCAAAACTATCATTTCAAATGATGATCTTTTGAAGAAAAACAAGGATTTAGAATTAGAAAATGAAAAGTATAAAAATGAGCTTGACAAAATGAAACCTTTTGTTGAAAAATTTATCTATAATTCAAAAAAACTAAATCTTCTTTTAAATAGCCAAAGAGAAGTTTTTAACAAAGCAGGATTAGGTTATGACCCCAAAAATAATAAAAGCATTTCAAAAACTTGTTTGTACCTACATCATCTAGCATAACATATTTTTCATGCAAGAAACAAGATCATAAATCTTTTCAATGTAATATGAGAAAAATTAATATTCATGAAAAAGTTTGGGTTCTAAAAGGAACCAATTTAAGTGCTAATCCTAAAGGACCCAAGTTGGCTTGGGTACCTAATAATAAAGCTTGATTTGTATTACACGTATGTCTTGCAACCAAGTAAAACAAAAGACTATGGTATCTTGATAGTGGTTGCTCAAGGCACATGATGGGAGATGTGAAGCAATTCACCTCTTTTGAAGCAATGAATGGAGGGAGTGTGACCTTCGGAGATAATGGCAAAGGAAAAATCATTGGTATTGGTAAGGTTCACATTATTCCTTCTACATGTACTAGTAATGTACTTTTGGTTGAAGGTTTGAAGCATAATCTTTTAAGTATTAGTCAATTTTGTGATAAAGGTTTTCAAGTTGTTTTTAAATAATATTGCATGATTGCTAGTCCGGATAAAAATGGAGTACAATTCATTAGAAAAAGGCATGGAAATATTTATTTGGTAGATTTAGATAATCTATCATTGCCTAATAGAGAATGCCTAGTTACAATGAATTCTACTAAAAATGAGACTAGTTGGCTTTGGCATAGAAGACTAGGACAGGCTAGTATGTATTTACTTTCAAAACTCTGCAAAAAGAATTTAGTAAAAGATTTACCGGAACTTAGTTTTGGAAAAGATAGAATTTGCCAAGCTTGTCAATTCGGAAAACAAGTCAAAACTTCTTTCAAACCTAAAGGTTTTGTTACTATTAGTAGGCCACTAGAACTACTTTATATGGATCTCTTTGGACCAACTAGAACATCCAGTTTATGAGGCAAGAGATATGGACTGGTTATAGTGGATGATTTTTCAAGATTTACTTGGATTTTCTTTCTTGCTCAAAAAGATGAAACATTTTTGCATTTGTAAAGTTTTATCGAAAAGCTTCAAATGAAAAAGGTACTTCAGTTATTAGCATACGTAGTGATCATGGTTCTGAATTTGAAAATCAGGATTTTGAAAGTTTTTGTAATGAAAAAGGTATTGAACACAATATTTCTACACCTAGGATACTTCGGTAGAATGGGATAGTAGAGAAAAAAAAATCATACTTTAGAAGAAATGGCATGCACTATGCTTTATGAAAATGATTTGCCAAGATATTTTTGGGCAAAGCTATTAATGATGCATGTTATATTTTGAATCGAGTTATAATTTATCCTATTTTAAAGAAAACTCCTTATGAACTTTGGAATCAAAGAAAACCAACTTTAAAATATTTCGAGTTTTTGGTTGTCAATGTTTTATCTTAAATAATAGCAAAGATAATCTTGAAAATTTTGATGCCAAGTCTGATGAAGGTATCTTTCTAGGATACTCTACATCAAGCAGGGCATACAAAGTTTTTAACAAAAGAATCCTAGTTGTAGAGGAGTCTGTACATGTTATTTTTGAAGAATCTACTAACAAATCCTCCAGAAAAGAGGATACTTCTGATGCATGTGCAGGTGCTGATAAGCTTCAAAAGTTGACATTGAATGATCAACCCTCTTAGCAAAGCGAAGAAAATCAAGATAAAGATGAAAAAGGTGAAGACACTCCAAAGCACCAAGATCTACCTAAGGAGTAGTGGTATGCTCATGGACATCATAAGGAATTAATCCTAGGTGATCCATCTAAAAGGGTAAGAACTCGAGCCTCAATTAGAAATTAATGTGATTATATAGCTTTTGTTTCTCAAGTAGAGCCTAAATATTTTGAAGATGCTGAAAAAGACCCTAACTGGACAAATGCTATGCAAGATGAATTAATTCAGTTTGATAGAAATAATATTTGGATATTAATAGAAAGACCATCTAATGTATCTATTATTGGCACTAAATGGGTGTTTAGGAATAAGTTAGATGAAAATGGAATTGTTGTTAGAAATAAAGCTAGGCTAGTTGCCAAAGACTATAATCAGGAGGAAGGAATTGATTTTGATGAAACTTTTGCTCCTGTTGCTAGACTTGAGACAATTAAACTACTATTAGAATTTGCTTGTTTTATGAATTTCAAACTCTTTCAAATGGATGTTAAAAGTGCTTTTCTAAATGATTTTATAGTTGAAGAAGTTTTTGTTGAACAACCACCTGGTTTTGAAAATCACGTACATCCTGATTATGTTTTTAAATTGCACAAGGAACTCTATGGTTTAAAGCAAGCACCTAGAGCATGGTATGAAAGACTGAGCAAATTTTTGATTGAAAATGAATTCTCTAGAGACCATGTTGATAAAACTTTGTTTCTAAAGAAGAAAGATGATGATTTATTAGTAGTGTAAATCTATGTTGATGAAATTATTTTTGGTGCTACTAATGAAATTCTATGTCAAGAGTTTGCTAAGCTAATGCAGGGTGAGTTTGAGATGAGCATTATAGGAGAACTCAATTTCTTTCTCGGACTCCAAATCAAGCAAACCAAAGATGGAATCTTCATTAACCAAGCTAAGTATACAAGAGAAATTATAAAGAAGTTTGTGATGGAGACTACTAAGTTAATAGGTATACCTATGAGCCCCTCTTGTAAACTTGATAAAGATGAGCATGGTAAATCTGTAGATCAAAAATTATATAGAGGTATGATTGGCTCTTTATTGTACTTAACTGCTAGTAGACCAGATATAATGTTCAGTGAATACATGTATGCTAGATATCAGTCTGAACCTAAAGAATCATATCTATTGGCTGTTAAGCGCATTATTAGATATCTATCTAGTATAATTGATATTGGATTATAGTATTCTAGAAACTTATCTACTAAATTAATTGGATATTTTGATGCTGATTTTGCTGGATGTAAATTAGATAAAAAAGTACTAGTGGAACTTACCAATTTCGTGGAGTTAACATAATCTCCTGGTTTAGCAAGAAACAAACTTCAGTTGCACTATCCATAGCTGAAGCTGTGTATATTGCAGCAGGAAGTTGTTATGCTCAAATCTTGTAAATTAAGCAACAACTTGAAGATTTTGGAATCAAATTAACTAGTACAGCTATAAAATATGATAATACTAGTGCTATTTGCTTGACTAAAAATCCTGTTCAACATTCTAGAAGTAAACATATTGAAATTAGGCATCATTTTATTAGAGATCATGTTGAGAATAATGATATTGTGCTTGAATTTATATGTACTGAATTGCAATTAGCTGATATTTTAACTAAGCTTCTCCAAAAAGATCGTTTCAGTATGATTAGAAGAGAACTTGGGATCATTAACCCTTTTGTTTAAAATTCTCCAATCTTTGACTCAAAATAGATCAAATTTGACATCAATCTCATTGAATCTCATTGTATTTCTTGTGATTTTGATTTGCGCTTCATTCTCTAGATTTTCAGTTTTAAGTCGATGTGTCAACACATGGGAGCATGTCATGAGTCAACAAATGAATGACTGCAAACCGAGGTTAAAGGGTGAACCAAAGCGTTTTCTTCCCCATTTCTTCCCAACCTCGAGCCGACACTTGCCCTAGCTCCTTCCAAACCACTTCTTCCCTCCAAATCTTAGCTCAAACCCCCTTAAATATTTGTTTTGGATAGTTTTTTGTTCGATTTGTGTGACATTCCCTCTCCCATTTCTATTTGGAATCCTAGAAACCCTAGGTTTCTTCTCCATTCTTGTTAAAACCCCTCTTCTATGAAATGGGACCAAGGAAACAAGTCGTCTGTTGCCCTCGGCCATCAAATCAGGAAGAAGAAAGAAGGACCAAAGCAAGACATGAAGTCACAGCTCCAGATCCACTAGTTTGGCCACCTTTCACTACATCCAGTCGCATGAGTTCGAAGACAGTAGTCGGAGGACGTCGTGTTGATTTTGGATTTGTCGACCAGCAGAATTTCAAGATTGGTCAGTGGATTAGAGATGCTGGCCTGACCTCTTTCTGCTCACTGAGTGAGAGATACTACCCGGGCCTTATTCGAGAGTTCTATGGATCCTTAGCTCGTGGCAGTGAGGGTTGGTTAGCTCAGGTCAGAGGCAGGGATATCCTCGTGACTGCAGAGATATTGAGTAGAGTATGGGATATACCCTTGACAAGATCAGTAGTTGATAGTCTGATTGACAAAGTGAGTGGACTCTAGTGTATCTTCGAGTTGGATATTTTGCCTGAGGGAGCTACTATTCCTGCATCCCATCTCTCTACTAAGATGAGACTTCTACATCATATTGTTGCCCGAATTCTTCAACCGAAGGCCGGGCATTTTGATTACATTACATAGAGAGAGTTACTCATGATGGTCTCCTTAGTTCAGCATACTCCAATTTGCCTTCCAGTACTCATGATACATCAGATGACGGAGGCATCGACCAGTCGAAGACTTTGCTTACCCTATGGGATGGGGTTGACACTACTGTTTAGAGAGTATGGTGTGCCTTTTGATGATGAGCCATTCCGGATGCTTCTACATACTGATGTCTATGACATTAGGTCACTACACCGGATGGGATATCAGCTGTTCAGAGAGGCCAGTGGAGACGCAGAGTATCAGGACAAACCGATGACAAAGATGATGACGCTGTAAAGGAGGAGCATATATTTTCAGGCGAGGCAGGGCCTTCAGAGGCACATCTTCCAGAGATTCAGCCTGAGCCAGCAGCACAGCCAGAGTGTGCTTCTCAGTCTGAGCCAGCTACATAGCCTCAGCCTCAGCCATCTTAGTCAGATGCTCTAGGAGATTCAGAGAGTCTATTGGATAGAGTCAGTCGCATAGAGATAGACATCATGATTATTCGATAGTGACTTGACAGCTTTATCATGGAGACAAGAGACAGCCACAGAGGATTTAGTGATGGCATCTCGACTATTTTATCTGCACTGTCCAGATCCTCTTTTAGGAGTGTTCTTGACTCATCTATTCCAGCTTCAACTCCAGCACCAGGATTAGAGATTAGCACTGATGGTGAGACTGACTCTGACGGTTTTGACTTTCTTGACTTGATGTCAGAGCCAGCGGCAAAGATGGTAGTAGACTTGCCTAGGAGTCCCATTTGAG